>OY757143.1:26253205-27453205 GCA_963583835.1 Drosophila immigrans
TTGTTAATAATAAAGCGAGAGTTTAACGAATGCATTTACTAATACAGCGCTTAGAAGCTCGGCATTTAGATTTGTTTATTCCATTTATTTGCTTTTGCATAAATTGATATTCTGCGAACTTTAAGCTTTTATTCAAGTAATGCTTTACATCCCTCTCCGCACTTTTGCAAACATTTCATCAGCATTTCAGCCTTGACTTGTGCTAGCTGAATTGCTTTTGGCGTCAATTAACCCAAAGTCCTTCTCTAATCGCCCTCAGCTCTCGCCCCGAGTCCAGGTGTAATCTCAAATTAGTTCCGCACCGAAGTCCGCTGCCACCTTTCGCCCTCTCAGCTTTTGCCGTCACTCGAAGCGAGCATCGCTAATGTGCATAATTATTGTATTTCAATTAATTTGCTTATCACAAAAGGCGAATGCTTAATGCCTAATGCGCAGACATTGAGACACCGACAGAGCTCTCTCTCTCTTCGGCCGGAATATGCGTGTGTTGAGCTGTTGTTATCGACATTTCCATTTCTGCATGCTTCCTGGCTGACTGAATGGCTAATGACGAATGTCCTGGGCAACGGCAAGTCGACGGCAACGACATGCGTACCGCAATTCGACCCTCGAACTGACCTCAGCACGCAACGCCTTCTCAAAATGCTCATGAAGCGTTAAAGTGTAGGCGTATCTCAATTCAGTTCAGCTCGGTTTCTTTTCTTGCCATTTTTTGTTTGCTCCTTTGATTCCTTCGGTTTGAATCTTTAGAATGTGCTGAACCCAAAATCCTCCTGCCACCCTGGCATATCATTTGCCTTGTTGCCCCGAGGCCAATGCACGATTATGCGAATGCTGGGAGAGCATCCTTTTGTCTCAGCTCGGCCCAGGACTTAAGCTTGGCGGCTCTGGCTGAGCTACCATAATGTGGCCAAATGTGTAGCCAAACAATAAATGAAAATTGTGTGCAATTGTCGTGCCTTTCAAACCCGAAACTTCCCCAACATTTGCCCTTCCGCCCCTGCCACCTATATTTAAGGCTGCTCATCCCTGACTCCCAAATAGGGTACTATAGACACGTTGCAAGTTTGTTGTCATTGTCGGTTCGTCGTTTGCTGCTCATTTTGTTTGGTACTTATTGTTTTGTTTACCCTGTAAGCTGATCAAAGCGTGGGTAGCATGCGCTACAAAAATATTTCTCAAATGAAACTAATTTACAGCTTCAATTAAATTCGAATACATATTAAATAAATAAAATAGTTATTGATACTTCCATTCTACACTACTTTATATATGGTTCTCTTTTATTTACAGGGTAACTTCTAGTTGTGCAATCGGTCTTTGTTGCTCTGCAGCATCTGCTGGAAACTTGTTGTTATTGTTGTTGAGCAACTTCCATTTTGAGTTGCTTGCGTGTCTCGTTATCCTTTTTATTTGAAGTTTGCTTAATGCCAAGTAAATAGTAGCCACACACACACACATACATCTATATAGAGTAAAAGTCTGGTATGAAGATTGGCATTGGGTTTGAGGGGTTTTCCGGCCATTGTTTCACTTTTGTCTTGCCACAAATGGCAGACTCCATGCGAGTATGCGACTATGCGATGTGGCGCGTGCAGATGGATAATGTTTGTGGGGCGGCAGATTGGTTGCAAGCAAGCCTGCCTCATTTCATGGCTTGTTGCCGGCTATTTTGCCGTATTATTGGCGTTAAGTTGCCTGTTACCTATGAACCCTCCGGATCTAGCCAACTGGCTACAAGTTCTCTTCTCTACTGTTGCCGACTCCGACTCCGACTCTGGCTGGTCGCTGGCTCTTATCCTGGTCGCATTATCATCATCATCTTCAATTTAATGCGTGGCAGACGACCGAGGACACTCGACAATTTCAGTTCTGTTGTTGCTTCTTCTACTTGTCGCTGTCGTTGTTGTTGCTGTTGTTGCGCTTTGTTTTTGCGGCTTGCTCAGCCTTGGCACTCACTTCCTGCCATTTGCCAGTAGCTCTCCCATTTTTTTTCCTGCTGCTATTGCTCGATGTTGTAGTTGTTGTCTGTACTCCATGTAATGCCACTTTATATGCCGCAGTTGATGCCTTTAGAGGCTTTTGTGTTTACGCCATGTTAAGCCTTGGAATCCCTAATGCCAGAGGACATCGCCAATCTCTTTCCTCTTCCGTCGCCTTCCACTTCTCTCTGTCCCTCTCGATTGGCACATGTGTATTGGCATTTGCTTCGTTGATTTTACCCACAACATGTGCTCTGCCTATTTGCCTAGTTGGCCTGTTGTCCTCCCAGTCTCACCCCCCACTCTCCACTCTCCTCGCTGCCGCCTGCTGCTTGTGCTTGTTTGGCCTGGTGTTAAGGTTCAAACATGGCGCAAGGTCGTTTCAACCAACCGAAGCGGACAACATTTACATTTACATTTCCATCTGCATCTCCTTCCGCGTCTCCCTTTCCATTTACATCTCCATCTCCATCTCCATGCGGAACGTGCCCGGGCTGCCTTTTTATGCATGATCTCATCGGTGACTGGCATCGGAGGGCACTTGCGACAGAGCTTCGACATTTTGCTCACTTCCTCCCTTCCCCTTTCCGACCGACTCACAGCCTCGGGCTTATCCCTGCTATCTGAGTTGAGCTCGCCTTTTGAGGCAGGCCAGACAAAAGTTAATTGCCTGACATTAAACTATGAAAATGATAGGCGCCACAGCACACACATTCAGCATTCAGCATTCAACATGCCACATCGCTTCGCTTCGCATCGCATCGCATCGCAGATCCCTGCGGAGCACATGTCCTGCGGGCTGCGCATTCCCAATATTGTTGTCCTCGTCTCACTGTAAAATTGCCTCTGCTAAGCTGCGCGTCGCTTAAGCGCCTTTAAATCGCAGAAAACTCAACAGAAAAAAAAAACAGCAGCAAGCAAAAGAAAAACATTTGACAACGACAAGAACAACAAGCAGCTAGAGCTGTGCCAGCATGTCGGCTTAGCATCAAATCTAAAGTCAGCAGGCAAAACCCCATTTTGGCCCGCATCCGCAACCTGCAGCACAGCAACAATCCGGCTATATGGCAATCCTTGCCAGCAGCTGTCTGTTGCTTGCCCGCTTTGGCTGCTTGGCTTCGGCTGCGCTGCGGCGCCGCCAGGTGAGATCCGATTAGGCTCATCAACAGCAAGCCAAACACGTTGAAAAACACGCGATTTGCCGCACACAAAAATCCTCGACTTGGCGCGAGGGCAGCCCAATAAATTAGCGACCCTCCTCCACCTTCCTCCCCCGTCCCCAAACAGCTTAAACTTTCACAATTCACACAGAGGCCAATCCCACGTCCTTTGGCCCTGGGGCGCAATCGAAAAAGACAGGCATTCGAAAGGGAGGCACCAGAATAGGGATTGCCCTCGAAGCAATTGAGGTTGTGCTTGGGTATAAAAAATATCTACAACTAAATATACAGATACTTGGAGAGAGAGAGAGAGAGGGCGAGGTAATTGCCAAGGAAATATACAGCTGAATAGCAGAGCCAATATCAGATCAATTTCAATTGACAAGCAGCCAGTGGAACGTTTAAGCAAAGTGGTTGACAAGACGAAATACAGAAGAAACGATTCGAATGCCATTTAAATTGTCAGACAGCAAAATGTTTAAGAATAAAGCATAAAGCAGAAACAAATAATCGCTTGTCGGGATCACTTGACATTCACCCTTTTTCTCTTTGCTTCTCTCTTCAGCAATTACTCAAACGTTCACAATATTTTCGCTTGCTATCATAACTTGTGCCTTATCATTTTGTGGTTATTAACAGACGATTATTAAGATTTTCCAATATTGCTGGCAATTTACAGCGCCGTCTTTCTGGCATGACTTATTAGAGGCGATTTAGATGGAAGGCGAGGCCAAAGGAGCAGCAAGGACTGCTGAAAGCTGCGTTGCCAGAAGACTGTCAGCAAGTGCTGGAGTTGATGGAGGTAAAAGGCGTCGTGTCGAGCGCTGATTAATTTGTAGGTGTCAATTGGGCAGAGCCTAAGTGAATTTTTATTGTGGTCCGTAAATCAGGCTAAAAGGCAAACTGTTAAATTGGTGAAATGGGGCAACGTGCGAGAGACGGAAATGAGTTAAAACGTTAACGGTTAACGGGTAAATGTTTTCTGATTTGCTGTTGAACTTAACAATTAAATTGTTTTTGATTTAATTTGCCAGGCAAATGCGGTCCTTGCCGTGCTGTTGACTCAGCAAACATCCAACTAGACAGACGAGGGGTCCAAGGGCATTGACTGGGTGAGTGGGTGTGTGAACTGATGTGTGTGTGTGTTGGTGTGTGCGCTGGCCCGCACGAGAGACAACCGCAAATGCTGCATGTCCTGCTGGACTGTGAACTGTGGCCAGGTTTTTGCTTTTGATCAACTGTGGAGGCTTGCTTAAAAACGCATTACGTTCGGCTCCAAGTGGCAAACTCTGACTTGACCGCAAGTGGAAAATCCTTTGGCCCCCACATACACACATACACAGATTTATATTGAATCCATCTGTGCAAGCCTTCAACAGTGGCTGCTATTCTATTTGCTCCTCTCTGCAATTACTTGGAAAGCGACTCTGCGGTTGCCTTTGTCATCGTCTTTGCATCTTTTCAGCCTTCAGCTTTTGTGCTTGAGCCAAATGCAAATTTGTTATTTATCTGCCGGTAATCCCCTTTTGGTTTGCCCTTCCTCTTCACGAACTCTTTTTTGCTTCTCTATCCCACCCTGAGGGCAATTAATAAGCATTACAATTACAAATCAGCGCGTTTACGTTGCGGTTGCACTTCCAGCAAAATATTTCTAATTAAACATTGCGCCTCAACAGACTAAACACAGCAACACCAACAACAACACAGAATATTATAAATACACAAAATAGAAAAAATAATATATTAAATTTAATGCGGCCAATAAATGCAAATATGCCGCAATGCGCGGCGTGGACGTGGCAAAGGTTTTGAAGGGGGCGCGAGCGTTGTTTTAATTAAACCGCAGTCGAATCATTATGAATTGCCTTCATTCATGCAGTCATCCACTCGTTCAAACATTCATTCATTTCTGTTCGTATACGCCTCAATTAGTTCAATCTACATGCATGGGTGGGCGTGGCAGACGCTCTAAAAGAGTTATGCACGAAACGGCGGCTAATTAGCGACATTTATGCCACAGGTCAGACATTTGTCGTTGTCGTTGTTGCCGCTGCTTATATGGCATTGCGCATACGACACGTGGGACGCTGTCTATGTTGGCGCTGCGTGTTGGCGTTTCGCTCGACGTTAACTTGGCTAAATTACAACAGCATTTGAGTTAACAACTGGAGCAGCGTTTGAGTGAATTCATAATTTTAATGCTCTGCATTAGGTATAAACTGAGGAAATTGCTTAAATTGTAGCAGCTTTGCGTAGATGCCAGAAATGGATGTCTGATTTTATAGATTGAGATAAACACAGTCCACTGCAAACAAGAAATCTATAGCGAAAAAGAGACGGACATTCTGCTAAGCATTGCAATTAAAACTCTTGCAGATTGCGCATATGCAAAATGCACTTGTAAGGACATAATAACACTTTTCTTTTTTTTTTTTTTTGCATGTACAGCAGCGTTGAACCCTCAATTTATGCTGCTAATAATTGGTTTCGTGTGGGTCGTGCAGTCAATCAATCAATGCGCTCATGTCTGCATTGCATGCAAACGCAATTAGCGTGGACATGAACCCACCGCATGAACCAACCAGCGTTTGGTTCTACTCCTGATGCCCAGTCCGTCCGTCTGCCAGCCTACTAATTACCATATCGTATGTATATGTGCGATATTCTTGCGGTTTTGTGTTTGAATTAATTACGCATTTGATGGCTGACCTATGTTGTTGTTGCTGTTCTTATTCTACTGTTTGCCTAGTAGTGTGTAGTTGGCTGGTTGCAACTGCCAGGTTTTGGATTTTATTCCGATTTTGATTAGCTGTAATCGCGCCACGCAAACGGCAGCGAGGCGAAGGCGTTGTTCGTACACGCAGCGTTTAACTGCCACTTGTTGCAACAACAACAGCAACAACAACAACAAAGCACACTCGTGTTACGAGTGTGGCACATAAATTTCTATTCTAATTACTTGTGCTCAGTCAGCAGGTCAACAACGTCAGCAGCTTCGGTTAATTTATGTGCGCATTTGGCTTTACAAAAAGATATAAACGATTACACACATGGCTATCTATATCTATACACACACACACACAGGCAAACTATATAATTCTGTTGTTGCTTGGGTAGCCATCTAAATGGCCGTTGCTGCCCTGTGACATTGGCAGCAATTTTAACAACATTTTAACAAATGTGTTTGCATTTGTCGCCACGACTCGTTGCAAGCATGACGAATGCGAGTGGGGGGCGTGGCCGGGGTCATGTCTAGTCACTTCATTATGCAGCTATCTAGTTTTGTTGGCCAATGTAGTTTTCAGTGCCACGCTAATTACACGTTCCCCCACATTGACCACGGAGGTCAGCAACAACCGAGCAAACCGAACTGAACTGACAACGCCTTCAATGCGCTCTCTAATGAGTAGCAGCGACAATTGCGAGGGAAAAGAAGAGACCCAAAGAGGAGACCCTCCAATGCTACTTGACAATTAGTTAAGTTTTCTATATTTAGCTGCAATTGCGAGAGTCGAGTGCAAATGTCAAAGGAGTTGAGCTCGACGGCGCTGACAGAAATTAATGAAGCAAGCGAAAGAAAGTTATGCTAAATGGGCCAATGAGAAAACTATTAAAGGAGCAATGAAAAACAAGTATTTTCATTAAAGAAATAGAGAAATTTAAAAGAGAATATTTTAAATTGCATAAATATGCAAAATCTGACTCTTCAATGTGCAACAAGTGTTAATTCAAGAAAGATTAAAAATGATATTAATATTAAAGCATGGATATTATTCTACAATTGATTGTTAGCATTTCAAGTAGTTTAAGTACACGTTATACAACTAATTGCTGTGTGAAGAAAATGTTAACTGAAGAAATATTCTAATCGAAATGACTTCTGCAAGTCTGCTATAATGTACGATTTTCTGAAAAATCTCCCATTTAATGCCAGATTTTCAAGTACACTATTTGATTTATGTCCCGCGTAATGGCAACTTTAAATAATAGTAAATGGAAATGCTACTCACAGTTGACATTCAAGGTGGCTGTCGCCTCCAGGCGTTTGCCCTCGTTCATGGCTCGATTGCGCACCACACACTTGTACTTGGCGCCATCGTCCTCGCGACGTGGCGTAATCAGGAGTGTGGCATTTGTGGGCTGATCCTTGGTGCCGCCACGCAGCACTGTCGATGGCAAAGGCGAATTGGAGCCCTCGCGATACCAGCTGCATGAACAAAATGCGGATGTTAACAGCGTCGCGTTAGCCGGGCTGGGGGATTTAACTTACGTTATGGTTGGATCCGGTGAGCCGCCAATGCTGCTGCAGGTCAGCTCCATGGGCTTGTCCTCGGTGGCGACGGCAATGCTGCCGGGCGAGATGACCGGAGGATGGGGGGGCGTTAGAACGGTGAGATTGTGGAACTCCTGATGCACATCGGCACCGGTGCCTTTGGCCTTGATGCGGCACTCGAAGCGACCGTTGTCCCGATTGTAGGACACATTCTTGATCTGCAGATCGTAAATGCCGCGCTCCGGTTGAAAGTCGAGTCTGCGAAACGAAAGCAATGCAAGCAAATTCAATCAATTTCATTTCATAATACATTTTTGCAAGAGTTTCTCTCACATCCACATCAACTTATTTAAGGCAATTGAATTTACAAATTCAATTTGTGAGTATTTTATTTGTAAAAAAAAAAAAAAATTTGGTCGCCCACTTTGATAACCCAACACTAATTGTGCTAATATTGAGTTTTCAGCTGGCATCCAGCTGTGCGAGGGAGGTGTGAGTTCACGTCCTGGCCCCGCAGGTGGTTCAACTTTAAACGTTTCGCAATATAAATAAATACGAATGTTAATATTTGTCCAGCATGAGAGGGCGACAGCACGAAGGGGGAGGTGGGAGGAGGGTGTGTCACAGCAACATAAATAAAATCAACGTTCAATAAATGTTTGCATATTTTCCTAGACGATGACTTCGATTGACGATAACGATGACAACGGCAGGTTGCTGTAAAACCGAGAACACTGCCATTGACAACGGGGGGAAGGGGGCGGAAGACGGGGATTGTGTGTATTGCCAGACGTTAGCAACCGAATGGTAAACAAAATGTCAACATTTTTGCTCAAGTTCTTGTCGTCTTTAGCCATAGGCTTTTGCCAATTTAATTGTAAAGCCCACATAAATGTAACTTTATCGTTACGATTTTAATTGTGAATTTTGCAATTTTTGTTAATTGAATTTCCATATTTGCTAAACGCTTCAAAATACAAATTTCTGGGGAGCACAATCAATACGAAATTGAATTAAATACAAATACACACGACAAGCTGGCAACATGTACTTATTTGATGTGTTTCTTGCTTTCTCTCCTTGAGCAGCCACTTCCGCTTACCCGCAAAAAGCCTATTATAATATTCTAGGAAAATTAGGAAAATATTTCACGCCTGCTCTGCAGTTGGACGCGTCATCAGTAATGTATAATCAAATGGAATTGCGTAATTTAAGCGCCCCAAAGTAGGCAACATATTGCACTCGCCTTCGCGTTGGCTTCCGATTGATTTGATAGAGACAATCTTGAACATTTTACTTTGCCCATCTAACATATTTAAAAGTAATATCTGTGAAGCGGAAATGGTTATTATGCTTTGGTTATTTCTGTGGCCTTGATGGCAACACGCAAAGTTAGACTAACTGTGAATACTCTCTGTATTTATTTAGAAATATAGTACATTAGCTTGAATAGAGCAATAATAATCTGTATGTCTCTCTTTAATATTATACAAAAAAAAACGTAATTTCTAGTTCTGTAATATATGTAAATATAGAGTATTCCATCGACTATCTTTCGTTAAGTCAACTTCTGCCATTTTGGTGAACTTCGCCAGCACAATGATTATTTTGTCGTTGTCCTGGACAACTACTGAAAATTGATGCGTCTCTGAAGCTGTTATACACTTCGCTGACTGCTCAAATGGTCAAATGTCGATAGCCCATGGACAGCGACTACGCAGCAGTTTATTAAATTGGTAAACAAGATGTTGTGACCCCCGCCCCGAATTTCCGCTGCTCTCTTCCATTACAGATCTGAGCACACTGAAGTTCATTTGTCAAGCATCGTTAGAACATTTCGAAATGAAGCACAGATGGCAATGCCAAGGCGTGAGTGAATGGACAACTAAAGGACACTCTGAGAGCTCGTAATATTTCATCTCATTTGGCGTCTAGACGCATTTATGGATTTAATTGACAATTCATTCAGCTGGCCAGCTGCTCTTCCCTGTGGCTTCGTCCTTCGTCCTTTTGCTAATTGCTATAAACCGCTAAAAACACGCGTCAGCGGCAAAAGTATTTAATTAAGCAGAAGCAGCAGAGACCACACCGTAGTCCCTAGCTAAACACAACTATGGCCGTAGTTTTTCTGGTTCGTTCTCGCAATGAAGTTCACGAAAATGAAATGCAAAAACCAAAGCGCAGACAACGACAATGACCCAAAATATATACATATACATCTATAGTATATATATAGAACATGAACCAGCGGAAACCAGCCAAAAAAAAAAATGAGAAAAAAATAATGGTAACCGAGCAAATTGACTGAATTCTCTGCAGACTCGGTTCGTCCTGCGTCGCGTAGTTGAATTTTTTATTATTATTTTTCTATTTGCAGTACGCGCTGCTCTCGCTTTCGGGCTCGAGTTCAGGCTCCTGCTTCACAGCGGCTGCCTTCGCTGCTCATTTGCAGCTGAGCTTGGGGACCCGGACATTCTACACTGTTGTCCTTTTTATAAACCTACCTACCTAGTACGCTCTTTATATATATGTATATGTGTGTGTATAGGCGGACAGACGCGACGGCAAAAAAGTGCAAATTATAAAAACTGCTGGCAAAGCGCAGTTCTCCACTCATCGGCTGCCACTTGGGAACGCGAATCTTTCGACGGCGGCAAATGCAGAAAGAAGCGCCCCAAAAAAAAAAAAAAAAAAAACAAAAAACAAAATCGAGAATGCTTTAAGCATTAAAAAGGCGCGCGTGTCGCACGTCCTTGAGCGCCAAAGGCTCCTGCGGGATTTGTAGTTGTTCGTGATTCGCCCACTCTCTCTCTCTCTATCGCTCTCTCTCTGTCTTATTACTGCATACCTTGGTGTTGTTGTAATATTCAAGTATGCCATTGCCGGCGGCTCTGTTGCCTGTCTGCGATTTGGATTTTTGCTCGTTGTTGTGCCTGGGACACGGATTCGGTTACGGGATTCCAATGCATCCTATTCCCCATTTGCTACACTTCCCTCCCTCGAATGCTAAATGGTAATGCGGCCATTGCCGCAGCCAATTATTTGGTATTGGGGCATTCCGGCACATGTAAACGCCTCAATTTCCAAGTGAATTCCAAACTGGCGTCAGTCGAAGAATTCCAGACGTTACGACTTTTGTTGTTGTTCCTGCCAGCAACAAAATGATTGCAAATTGTCTGCAGGATTTCTTCAATATATTTTTGCTGGCGTTTTCGTTGGCTGGAATCGTCCTTGGCAACATGACTTGCATTCTTAAATGCCCTGGCAGCAGTCTGCGGCGTATCTCGGTCTGTGTCTGCCTCGTTAAATGAAATGTTTAACGATATATTAGCTGCAGGCTCTGTGCTGCTCTGTGCTTCTTTCCCTCCTCCTCCTCCCCCTCTCCCCATCTCTGTTGGTTCTTAATTCTGTTATGCCATTTCGGCGTTTCGATGACCCCGTCGCGGCAATCGCAGTCGACCAGCAATTGTGCAGTATTTTCACTTTTGCAGCGACAGCGATGGCCGTAGATACAGAAGCAGATACAGATACAGATACAGATACATTTGCCACATTTCGTAAGATAGGGGAAGAGGGAAAGAGAAGCGTCGTTGTTGTTGTCGCTGTTGCTTGTTAGCTTTCGGCAGCAATTGCAGTAAAAAATTTATTTTACAATTTGCCTGGGAACTGTGCCGCGTCTAGCGACTGCTCCATTGGCAGCGAGCCTTTGCTTTACGCTTTTTTATTTCTATTTGTCCTTCTATTTGTTGTTTGTTGATTTGCTTTTATTGTTACACACGACACACACACACACACACGCACACACAATTGCTGGTCATACTGGCTGGCATTTCATTTGGCAAGCAAACGCGCTGCATTTTGTGGCCTCGACTGGGCACTTAAAATTTATGCCTTGCCACATAAAGAAGCAGCTGAGAGTCCTGACGAGCCACCAGCAAGGAGTGTGATTGCAGAGTGCAAAGGACAAAGGACAAAGCGAGTGGTAGAGAGAGAGTGCAACATTAAAAAGAGGCCGCCGCAGCGTTGGGCCACAGCCCGGAAACGGAAGTCGAGGCACGAAGCAAATAAAAATACAATTGCAAATGGCGCGCGCGAGCGGGTAATGAAAATGAAACATAAACAACCACAACACACACACACACACATGTGTTGTGTGTGCGAGTGTGTGTGTGTGTAGCTCATAATTGTGTGAATGTTTAACACGCGTCGGCATTGACATTAAGGATTAAGCATATGAACATAACATATATGCGGACACGAGGACATTTGGCCTGACCAGCAGCAGCAGCAATGGGCCAACAGCGGCTGTGACTCGTTTAAATTGCCAAGAACTTGATTTTAATTAAGTTGCCAGTTGGCAGTCGGTGAGCACTCATAAATCCCATTATCCCCATGTGTGTACGAGACATTTAATTAACTTAACAAATGGCAGGGCGACACTTGCATAACAGGTTGAGCATTAACAGCCAACGGCCAACGGAAAACGGGATGGCAAAAGATACAGCAGCAATTGCACAGATTTCCGCTTCCATTTTTATGGTATACATACTATATATGCTTTATAATGTAATGTACTTTTGAAGACTCACCTATAGCCGGAACTCAACTGCACTTCTCCGATGGCCACGTTGTCAAATTGCGCCGGATTCGATATCGAACGCGTCCAGAAGAACGAGAAATCATTTGCCTCGTATTTCTCGGTGAAGCGACACTTCAGCACAAGATCTGCGTTCTCACGCGTGTCGATGGACTCGTCGGCCAGACAGCAGCTGCTCAGCGTTGCCAGGACTGCAAAAGTAGAACAGAATAGGAAAACATTTAGAAAATATTGTTTGCTGTTGTGGAGCGGAAGCTGGGGAAATTTAATTAAAACTTTTACAACAGTGAATGAAGCGGGAAAAAATGCTGAAATGCGAAACTAACAACAAATTTGCAAAAAACACAAAACATTTAAAACTCTTTCTGCACATAAAGTTAGCAGATACTTAACAGGCTGCTTGCTGCGAATGTTACGGCGAAGGTATCTGAAGAATGTTGTAACTAATAAAATGCATAAAAGTCTAGGAAAAAATAGGTACAATATTCAATTAAATTGTACACAATTTATAACTTATATTCATCGCTTAACTATTTGAATTCAATTCCTTTGCTATCAGTAAATTTATATTACGCACATCTGGAACTTTTTGATGTGCGCCTCAAAAGATTGACAACTTTTCACTTCTGTGCAGCATAAGAAGCTTTTCCCCGTCCAAAGTAATTTGTCATAGATGTTGTTGTCAGCTGGTTTGCGGGTCCATATGAACCGAAATATTTATTTAATTTTTAATAAACCAATATAGGTAAGCTTCAAACTTGTCATTGCCATAAAGGTAGCGACGACTCAGACAGTGAGAGCGTGATAAAAATAAAGAAATAAATAAACAATTTTGTGAAGAAACTTTTTCATATGCTTAGCCACCTTCCCCTCCCTCGACTCGCCAGTTCTTTGCAATAAATACAACAAAAAGCAAAAGAAAACCAAGTATGAATGAAAGAAAGCTAAAAAAAAAACGAAGGAAGGAAATACGAAATCAAACGACAAACTTCTGAGTACCAAACACTCGACATAGGTGCGTCGTTTTACGTCTGGTTTCCCTGCTTTCGAGAGGGGCGTGATGGGGGGCGAAAAAGGCATTACTTTTACTTTGCTGCGTAAATTTCAAGTTGAATTTATGGCCGCTTTATATTTGGCATCAAATATGCATGAGCCAGCGTTTAAGCCAGTTCCCTTACCAATTTCTGCAGTAACAAAACGAACGGCGGCTGGGGCAATAAATTTGTGCATTTGCCGCCGTCTGCCTGTCTCCGCCATGTGCTAAATTTAAAGATTGTTTCAATTGGGTGGCAAAACACAAGCTCCAACACTCTCTAGTCTCTGCTGTTCTGCTTTTTGCATTCAAAGTCGCATTCGCATTCGCATTAGTCCCAATAATCGTTAAAATCCAAAAGTTATGCGAGACGCGAGGCCATGAAAAGCGCATTAAAATTAATTTGACAGTCGTCTGGCAGCGTCTTAGCGAATTGTATCTAAGTAACAAGCACAGAAAGGTGGCAACTCTGCCAAAAAGTGAAAGAGATATATCTCGCTCGCTCTTCTAGCATCAGTTCTCATTGCTGCCCCACGAATTTATGTCAAAAGTTTTGTGTGCCACATAAAATTGTGCGCTCTGCCACTTTTTTGGCCCATTCATTTATTCTCTGCTGGCTGCCATTAAAGTTACTTTTTGGCGCTGGCCTCGTTGAGCTGCGTTCGCGTTCGCGTCCACGTTGCGTTCTTCCTTTCACGTCGTCTGTCAACGCATTTCGCTGCTCATTTCGCTTGACTGCCTGCCTCTGTCCTGCCACTCGTCTCCCTCGCCCACACTCTTTCATGTCCTGCAGTGTCCTCCATTTCACAGTTGCGTTTCTAATTAAAACTTTGAAGTCAGCGACGACGTCGTCCAGGCGTCCATTCGGTTGCACTTAGGCAAATTGCCAGCATCACAACTTGGAAGAAGCTCTGCATTCGCATATCTGCCGCACTCGTTGCTTCGCCTGCCACTCGCCATTTGGCCTCTCGCTATTTATGACAAGGATTGCACTTTGTGGCAATAAAGATAATGACCACTCGTGGTTCAATACTCGATACTGTTTAGCATCTACCAAAGTCACTTGTTGACTCGTTGCTTAGCACTCGTTATTTATTAATCGCTAGCTCAGCAAACATTCGTTACACATTTTAATACTCCTTCGATCAGTTAGTACTCGTTATTGATATATGGAGACCTCAGTAAATATTCGTTGATATCACCTGTTTCTTAACCCTGTCTTTAATACTCGTTGTGCTCACTCGTTATTTATTAAGCATTTTATTACTCGTATCTCTCTACTCCACTCCATCCACTGTTTGCTTGCTTGCTTTGCCGACTTGCTCCTGCAGGCCTAATGTAATTCATTATTCAATTGACTGATTACGCATACGCCACATTATCCGCGAACAAATATTTGCATGGATAAAAACAATAGGACAAACATTACAGATATTACGCCGCAGCGTTTGCGCATACATTTCGCGGCTGACTGCAGTTTGGCATGTCAATATTGGCATATGCAAAAATGCAGGCAATGCGCCTCAAACGATATCAATTTGCCATTAATTGACATGTACACATGAAGCGATACAGGATGCCAGTCAAGCTGACAGCATGCACAACTGCGCGTCCCTTTTAAAACGATACGATTCCCCAGGCTCAAGCGACGGAGACGGAGACCCGGCAAAGGACCCACGGAGTGTCATTAAAAATTCACGAAAAGTCGCCGGCCGCCTGTTAAGTGCAGTTAATGAGCTGGCAATGGTTAAAAGGCATCCACTTGCAACTAATTAAATTATCATTATGAAATGAAGTTGAAGAAAAATTTCTTATAATTGCCGCGGCACGCACAAAAAGAAACAAAAACGAACAGAGCGAGAAAGAAAGAGGGCAAAAGAAAAAACATTAAAAGTAATATGCAGAATTTCTAGAAAAGATGGCGGACAAATGGTTCCGCAGGATGCGCAAATGAAAAATTCAATTTCCGGTGCAAATTCTGATACAACTGTGAACCCTAATGCAAAAGGATACGCCTCTTTGTACATAATAAACAACATTGGGGACAGGCTGTTTAACAGCATCGAAAGCAGCAGTCAAGTCAGCATTCATAACTGTCATTGTGACTTTTAATAGCAATTTCATTTCGAAAGTGCTGCTGAGCTTGTATAAAAATAGGCATCAAGTGTAGGCGTGGACAATTCAGGCAATTGATTGGGTTTTCTCTTTCAGCCATATCTGTGATGGAAGTCCTTTAGGATGTCTACCTGACTCCGCGATCCTTTCATTGATCACTATTGCAAGGAACAGTCCCGTCTAAGAAGCTGTATGAGAAATTCAATAAGGAATTTGATTGACCTTCATACTATAATGGTTCATCCCAAATTGGAGAGGCTTTTTGATAAAAGAACATAGTTCAGGTGACTGATATGCAATTAAAAACTCGCTCCTGAGTAAATCACATTACTTTCTATTCATGGGAAGCTAGAAATCCGTACACAATGATTTTGAAACCTCTATTGACTATATAACATATAATGCATGCATTTTGAGTCCTACCATCTTTTAAGCGCTCTTCGTCAGCAGTTTCGATCCTGCTTTACACAACTAGCAATTGCAACCGAACACTGGGGAGCTGTATTTTGTGCTCAATAGGATGGAAATTGGTAGGCGACTTTGCTGGTTGCTGATGCACCACTGCGGACATTGTGCTCGACAAGATGTGGCAGCCAGGGGACAGGCATAAGTTGTAGCTACAGGCAGCCAACGCACACACACACACACACACGCAAGCAAAGAGTGCAAAAGATAGAGTAGAAGCGAGTGCGTGGGAGGGAGAGCGAAGGAGTCGAGTGAATTTGCTCTTGTTAATTGCATGTTCTGAATATCACTTATAAATGCACCCACACACACACACACACACACACTCGCAGTCGCTGGCAGCCACACACATGTTGGAGCAACACTCGCACACACACACACATGCACATACACTTTGAAAAAGTTTTGCCATAATTGGATTTTCAAAGTTAATTACCAGCATTGAATTTGGCCGTAAAACCTAAGAAGAACACGCTAGCCAGAGCCAAGCCATAGTGAGTGTGTGTGTGGTGTGTGTGAGTGTGTGTGTGTGGTGTCCTTGTTGGTCCATGTCTATGTGTCTATGTTGTTTGTTTGCAGCTCTGTTCGATTACAATGTAATTTGGCATAGATTTTTGCCAAGCAAGCGACCCGCTTCAATGCTCTTTGATCAAAAAGTAGCAATAGACTCGCCTCAATCGGTAAATCGAGAGGCCATTGAAAAGGACTCTCTATCTGTGTGTGTGTGTGTGTGTGCTCAGTTCTCCACATGGACGCCTTGCTGGCTGGCTGTCTGAATGGGGCATGCAAAGTTATCCTTGCAGACAAGGACTAAGCGAAGCACAGCAAAGTGGAATTATGTCTTATTATTTAGCCAAAGGCAACAAATCTCTCTCGCAACTTGCAGCTGGCACTACACCAAAATAGCGAACAACTCTAAACTCTCTGCTGTGCTGTGTCTGTGTGTGTGTGTTTGGGTGTCTTTAATGTCTTTATATATGCAGAGCGTATAAGCCAAATTGCAGCTGCCTTTGGCCAGGACAGTGGAGCAGCGCAGGCGACTCGATAAAAACTCCACTGCAATGGCGCGCACATAAAATGCAACATAATTTTCTTATGAGTCACACAGACAAAGCGAACCGAAAAGGTAACTGCGCTCGATGGCCGATGAGGGGAGGGGGGCAGCGCATTGTGGGGGTGTTATAACAATGAATGTTATCTGTTTAAGCTGCCACCCGTTTATCCTGGCAACAGCAGCAGCAGCAGTCGCAGCAGCAGTTGCAGAGGCTGCTGTCTGCCGAGGCAGCAAAAGTCAACCAAACGGAAGAAGATTGCAATTTAAAGGCAACGCGAGGAACACAGACTCAATCTCTGACTGAGCGGAAGGTGGAGTGGAGAGAGCCTTTGGGTGCGGCAAAACGGGTTTTTTTTTGTGTCTGCAGCAAAAATATTGATGGCCATGCTGCAAGTTCTTGCTGTTGCAAAAGGAAAGACAGAGCAAAAGCCAAGAAGCTGTGCGCAAGCAGAAAACTGGCAGCAGCCAAAGGTGCGACCAACTTGTAATCCAGAGGTGAAGTGGGGGGAAAGCAGAGCTAAACTGACATCGTCAGAGATAGCAATAGAAGGAGAGAGAGAGAGAGAGAGAGAGAAAGGAGACAGAGACACACAAGTTGTGCAGCGTTTAAAAGAAGATGCATTTTAACCCATTAGCTGACACTGTCAACTGAGATATGAGTCCAATGCAAAAAGCTGTTTTGTTGCTTTTGCCGCATTATCAAGAGACAAATTTCAGCCAGATACTCGCATTTGACATTTATGAATGTCATAACGTATGGCAGAAAAGCATCCAAAAGTATGCTTAGATAAAGCCAGGAAAATTATGAGCACTTGCAGTTTAATTCCAGATAAAATTAAGCAAAAGTTTAATAAGAATCGTTTAGCACATATTTCTCGTTTTAATAAACAAAAACAGCTGGCAACGAAATGACTTTTGCTTTACGCTTTGGGTTTAGTTAATTAAAACTAGAGTAAATGTGAGTTTGAATTTAATATTACATTTCAATATTATTGAGACTGCATGTTTGAAGAAATATTTTCCAACTTTAATTAATTTCGAGTTGAAGTATTGCGACTCAGCAAAAACTTTGCGAGCGTCTGATTCGGATTTAGATAAAGCCAGAAAAATTATGAGCAACAATATGAGAAAAAAATAAGCAAAAGTTTAATAATAATCTTTTAGCACATATTTCTCTTTTTAATAAACAAAAACAGCTGGCAAACGAAATTACTTTTGCTTTACGCTTTGGGTTTAGTTAATTAAAACTGGAGAAAATGTGATTTAGAATTTAATACTACATTTAAATATTAATGAGACTGCATGTTTGAAGAAATATTTTCCAACTTTAATTAATTTCGAGTTGAAGTACTGCGACTCAGAAAAAACTTTGTGAGCGTCTGATTCGGATTTTCATTCTGCAGTTTTCAGCTGACAAGAGCAGGAACTATTGTTGTTGTTGTTGCTGATGTTGCTGTTCTTGGAGTTGCATTATGTGAACTATTCCGCAAGTGTAAACAAACGAAAAGTTTTGCATCTGAGCGCACTCTCAAAGGGTTAAATGCAGAGAAATCTGTTCAGATTGTGGGCCACACACACACACAAGAGATCTTTGAATGGGATTCGGTTTGAGATGTGGGTGCTTTTGGATGGAGGGCTAAGCGTGCGGCTAGGTGCCGTTATTTCATTACCACTTTTGCATGACAATGCAGAAAGTGGCAGGGCGAGAGAAGTGGGCTGAAGAAGCTGCGTCGAACTGCGCAATGATGTGCAATGCCCCGCAGAATCGAGCAGCCGAGTGTCGTGTCGAGAGTCAAGAGTCGACTCAAGAGTCGAGTTCGAGTCTTGGAAACTTTGCAACATTGCAGCGCTTTTTATGCAGCCAACACGGCCCAAATTGCTTCGGCAAAAGTGGAAAAACCGGTCCAAGTTGCACCAAGATACACACATGATTTTCCAACTAAGTCCGCCACCTCTCGTCGCTGTTGTTGATAGTGTGAATGTGTGCGGTTAACATGGCTTAAGAAACTTTTGTGGCACCCTCCTCCCAATCTCCCTTCTTCCTATCTCACCCGCCAATGTCTCTGTGAAACAAAAAAATACAAAAAAAAAAGTTTTCAGCCTGTGCTGCGCAGCAACAACAGATAAGTTGCAACTTTCAAAACTTGCCCCCAAAATGTTTTCTGTTTTCTTTGCATTTTCGAATTGTTTTTTGCCCACTCTCCCAATGTTGTTTTCCCCTTATTTCTTTTCGTATTTGTGTCATGTTTACAAGACGCCCTCTTACAACAGCCACAACGACAACAATGGCAACAAACCGTGAATGCAATTTTGCATTCAGCAGTAAAAGGTAAATAAAACTCGACACCATTCACCGCATTCACCTCCACCTCCACCTCCGCCATCGCCACCACTTGTTGAGTGGTGCGCACCACGTGGACAAACAGCGTGAAAAATAATTGCGTTCAAGTTTTCATAAATTAACGTCAAGTTTTTCACATCTTTTCGACGGCAATTTTAAATTATTTTCATCTCAAACGTTGGCAAGCAGATAAAGCATTAAATACCCTACATCGCAAATAACTTTGAAATATTTGAGGTGGAACTTTGCAAATATTTCCAGCGTATGCTCTAGTCGAGCAGTCTCGTTTGGTGTCGCTGCTGCTCGTTTTTCATTTATGCCACGTGCATTTTTGCCCGGAATTTCACTTGGTTGCCGCCTGCACATGCATGCTTATGCGTACAACCACAACACCAGCCCCGCCCACACGCCCCTCCCCCAACCTTGCGCATACCAAACAGCTCCCTGAAGTCCAAACTTTTGCTCTCGCCGAAAAAAAAGGCTGAGAAATAGAGCAAAAGGAACTTTTTCAAACGTTTTCGTTGTGGACTTTCTTTTTGTGTGTGTGTGTGTGTGGGTGTTTTTTTTTTTTGGGCAAATAGCGTTCCCTCTCATGTGCCACGCCCCCCTCTAGCGGCTATATAACTGCATCGCTTTATCAACAGTGCAAAAATTCAATTTCACTTTTAGCACGCAAAAAACTTTTGACTTTTGGCGTTTCTCGCTGGGCACATCCACTTATCATATTCCGATTGCCACGCCCCCTCGCCACCCAGTCCAGCCCACTCGATGAACCCCAAGAATATTCCTCACTCCCGCCACTCGCTGTCATTCGCTCTATTGAGAAAAGATGGCGTGAAACTTTTGCCGAAAATTAACTTTCGACTTTAAGACTTCTCCCCGTGCGAGAGAATTTTGTATATAATACAGAAAGCGAACAAAAATTGCATCCAGTCACTTGACAAAATTAAGCCAGGGGAGACGAAAGGGGGGGGGGGAGGAGTATTTGGTTAGGTTAAGCAAGGGCCTCAAAGTTTATTACAACGTATGTGTGTGTGTGTGTGTTGGGTAAGTCCCCAGTTGCATGTGGAGAAGTGGAAAGCACCCAAAGGCAATCTACAAGATACAAAAGTATCTTTCGCCAGCTGCGGCGACGCATTGCCAGCTACCAGCAAAAGTAATGACCAGAGCACGAGCTAAAAAACTTGCTGTTGTCGTTGTCGATGGCGATGGCATTGCTTCTACTATTGCTTTTTACGCCCGCTGGCCACTTGAGAGGAAATATCTGAGCATTTGAACATTTACGCTTCATCGATTGCAGTCCGAAGTTGAAAGCAAGGGGAGCAACAAAAAAAAAACTGTAGAAAGAAACGGATAGGAGACTAAACGAAGTAAAGTATCTGGCAGATAGAAACAAGGTAGCAAAGTTTGCTGGCCAAACAAATAAACCACAGAGCTGGCTAGCAATTCCGATTCCCCTCCATCCCCCCTCGCCCCCTTATCGCCAGCTGTCGTCGTGGCTAAAACTTTTGTTTGGCCAAGTGCAGCGGCAAAGCGATAAAAAGCCACAGCACGAAACGTTGCTGAGCCACTGAAGAAACAGGACTGAAAAACTCGTTGGCTTGACCAGGCCAAGCTTACGAGCAGCTTCGATGGCAACAAACACACACAGATACACACGCACACAATGAGAGTGGGGAGATTTGTTGACAGTTGGCCGAAGGAGCGTGGAAATGTCTGGTAGGAAACGTGGTTGCAACAATTTCCTCATTAGCGTGGCAAATACGCAACTCAAATAGACTTGCAACTTGACACGTCAACTGCGCCAAGTGGCTAATTAAAAGACCAGCTTAAGCCACATAAATAAAACTCTTAAAGACGAACAAAATTGGTTTGCAATTTCTTTTGCCACATCAATTGGTGATGCTGATTTTGATGTTGTTTTGCCCTCGCTTGCCTCCAAACTAGCTTGCCACTTCATTTTTCATATGCTCAATGGGGCATGCTGTCAATTGGCAGCTGAACAGCTGAGCACAGAACCCAAGAGAGAAAGAAAGAGAGCTGAGCTGAGCTCAACTGAAAGCAAACAGCCAAGGAGCGAGCTGCTTAATGAGCAAAGCGTCAAAGCGAATGACATTTAACATATAATATTAAGTGAGCAAAAAATGATCAAGACTTTGGCTACAATTTGCACTTCAAAATGATAAAACGAAACTACCACAGAGATTATCCTTGATTGAATTACATGTTTTTGTGGGTTAACTGAAGCATTCAAGATTCTATCACGTGGTTCATTGATTAATTGCGATTACACTTGTCTTTGCACATAATTACAACTTCTGGTTAATTTAAAGCAAATGCCTGTCAGTTTATCTATGTTTTTATTTCTCACTGCTTTCCTAGAAATCCTCAAAATAATGTAACCCAGACAGAGCTTTTCTAGCGAATAATGAGCATTAAATTCAATTGTGAAAGAATAATTCTGTGTAATTCGTTAGCAATGCTTGTCAACTCGTCGCTAATTGATTTTCTCAACTTTCTGCTTGTATAAATTGCACTTCATTAATTAATATGCAATTAGTGGTCGCATCAAATGTCAAAACAACAAAATAAAAAAAAGTGTGCAGTTTAAAATCGACAAACAATTGTTTAATTTATAAAAAAATACTCAATACTTTTCTGCAAAACAATTCTGAAATGATATTTCTTGTTATTATTTTCCCGGCCAATTATTTTATATTAAGTATCAAAATTCAATTCCCATTTGAGTTTTATACTCAAATGAACGGAAAATGAAAAACGCAACTCTCTCAAATCCTTTAACAATATCATGCCAAAAATAACTGGTAGCAGAGTGTTGAAATTGGCCAAACATATGTTTCTGGCAACAGTCTGAACTTAATTCCATTATCGTTTCTGTTTTCGATGTACATATTGTTTTTTCCCTCCAATTGCACACAATCTGATCTCCAAGTTTATCGCACTTATTCATAAATGACAACAATGGCAATAAAACAATAATAAAACCAGCCAAAAAATACAGAAGAAGTGTGTAATTATATATGCATCGCGCAATAACATTTTGCTTTGTTTGCTCAGCTTTGCTTTGCTTTGCTTTTCACATCTGTTTTCGGGACGCATAAATTTGGAAAATGTTGTGCAAATAAATTATCAGCATATTTTTGTTAGTCGCGCATAATTTATGTAACTCGATTTTGCTTTGTCGTTTCTCGCTTTATTTTATTGTGTATTTTTTGTTTTTTATAATTAAAATGTTTACTGCGTCCCCTACGAAAAATTTGCATCTGTTCATATTTATATTTGCGAATATAAATGCATATCAAAATGTGTGCGAGAGTATTTTATATTTTATTTTTTTACAATTTTACTGGCTTGTTTTTTGGCATATTTTCGTAACATTTTGCAAAACATAAAATCAACAACAATAGACAGATGGACAAATGGAAAAACCAGCTTATAAAACGCGTGTCTCATGAGGTTTTACTGCAGAATTTTCCTCTCGCTTTTCTTCTGCTGCTATTGCTGCTGCTTTTCAGCAGTTTTGCTGTTGGTTTTTTCTTCAAGCTTTTCTCTTTATGCTTTGATGGCCACAAAGGACACGCCGGAGCGAGTGAAAAGCAGAGAAAACATCGTGTCTAAGCAGCACAGGAAACAGGAAAAAGGAAAAATCACTGGCAATTTGCATAAGATACAATTGAGTGAGTGTCGTCGTCGTCGTCGTTGTCGTTGTCCTCGTCGGCGTTTCTTTATTTTCCTGCGCATTATTTTCCCTTTGTACGCTCGTGTAATGAATTATCATATTTCATGTGGCTTCCACTCAAACACACACATATACGCAAAAGCACGCACACAACACTCAAAATGTTTGCATTCAAATTTGTGACCCATCCACAAAAGAAAAGAGGAAAAAAATCAGGAAAAAAGCAGCAGAAAAGGAAAAATATTTACTGGGCCGCCAAAGTTAAGTTAAGGAGAATGTGGGCAACAACATTGCGACAAGCCGCAAAAAAATGAGTTACACAAACGAAATGCCGCAAAGTATGCAATAAAAAACAACAAGTAACCAGTCTAAAAAGTAACCACAGAGCACACACCCTGTAAAAGAAAGACTATCTTTTCTGCATAGTTCTGAATAGTTTGCGAGTTCTGTTGCCTTAGATCACATCGTAAAATATCATGCTTCGTTCCAAATCTTAACTGATCACGTAATGGCATTTATCATGAATTCTATTTGCTTATGGAAATCATCTGCTGTTGATGTTTTAATTATTAAATGTAGGTTTCCAACTAAAATTCAGATAAAATATAGTAATATTTATATTGAAGTTATTATTCAATCCATTCATTCATTACTCTGTTCATTCAAATAAATAGACATTATTTATATTAAATTGCAGAAATAGCAAAGATAGTAATTTTCATTACTTGATGATTACAGGATATTTCAAGATACACCAAAACGAACGCTCTCGAGAAACTGTGTAGTCACAGTTAGAGTGTTGTAGAAGCAGTTGCAGAGCAGGGCCGAAGCTGTGGCTAAACAGATGGAGGCAAATATAATTCATGAAAATAAACGTATATCTAAAAGTGAAGTAAAGCTGTTCGCCGAACAAAGTCGAGAGTTCAGATTGGGCTAAAAGAAGTTTGAGTTTGGGTTTGAGCATGATTCTGGTTGGGTTGTGTTTCCTCTTCTGCTGCTGTTGATTTGGGTCGTGGCGAGGACTTAGCAGCTTAGTCGCAGTGTGAGTGTTGCAGAAGCTGTCCATGTTGTTATTATTGTTGTCCAGCTGCTTCTGCAGCATCTCAGCAAAAAATGACAGTAAAAATATGTCAGGGCAGCTTCCTTTCGGCCATTGTACGAGTAAATTTCAGCCCACAATCCCAGCTCTCTCTCTCTCTCTCAGTCTCTGACTAGTGTCCATCTGGTGGTCGCTCTGGCTGTCTCCATCTCAGTCGCTGTCTCCGTCTCTGTCTCGTGTCTCTGTCGCAATGTGTCTCTCTGTCTGTTCTTTTGAAATATGCTTTGCTGCAGCTTTTATAAACTGTGTGTCCAGTGCCTTGTTATTCCTCGCGTTGTTGTTGTAAGCGCTTGTCGCTGAACATTTCATTCATTTATTTTGTGGTTTTGTTCTGCTTACAAACTGCACTTTTCCTTTAGCTGTTGTTCCACTCCGACTTTGACGACGTGTTGCTGCGCAAATTTCATCTGTGCTAACATGGCTAACCGGACGCCACGCCCCTCTAAATGTTTTGTTAACATTTTCATAAATTTACACAGCTTCAATTCCTGTGCTTGCGAGCGAGAGCGAAAAGTCCTGGGCACCTAGAGCAGAGGCCACTTGGCAGCTGGCGAGCAGCCACAAAGCGAACGCTTGGATTACTCACGTGTCATGAGCTGGCTCAACTCTCCCCTTCTCCCTCTCCCTCGCTCTGTCTGTCTTTCTCTGTTATTGCCCCTCATAGTGATGCTGGCAGCTGGCTTGAAATTACACGCTTGTTACTCATGCAATATTCGCAGTTTGCTCGCGCTCAACTCGCGAACTGAAACCTGGCCAAACAATTGCACAGTCTCGAAAATAAAAACCCCATTCTCGTTGCACACGTTGAGCTGACAAAGAACAGACCAGCTTTTCAATGTGTTGCATTTGGGGCTTAGATGCCACAGACGGAGGCAGACACTGGGGCAGGGGCAGCCGCAGCATTCGCTCGCTTTTGCTGCCTTTCGATTTGCAAATTGCATAACAATTCGCGCGGTTGCCCTGCTGCAAAAAACTTCAAGTGAGTCGTCGACGTCGTAGCAATGTGGTGCCAAAATGCGGCACTGTTTCACGTTGCATGCCACACACCGAGCGACCCTTAAAGTTGGAAACTTTAACTGTCTGCCCCATACAAAGTGCAAAAGAAATGCCTCGAAGTGACAAGTTGTTAAGAACTAACCGCATTTCGATTAGCTCACGAACAAATACCAGCAAATGAAAGTTTTCTTTTGATTCAATTCAATTCGAATCGAATCGAATGCAAGTTATTCATTATTTTGTGGCCATCGCAAAATGGTTTGCAGCAATAAAGAACGTTCGCCAATTTGTTTTGGCATTGCAAAGAGCTTAAAGCTTAGCTGCGAGTTGAAATGGTTTGTCCGCCTGTCAGTCGTTTCGTATTTATCGTATATTGCGTATACGCAACGTTGCCTCACTTTGTTGCACGCTTTTCATCACTCTGTTCAACCCCCTTACCCCCGCACCTTAACTTCCCTGAGCTGTACTCTATATATTCAGCATAGTTTGCTAGCTGCGGAAGTTGCGTTTTTATGATGATTTTTAGTATTATTGCATTGCAATTTTAAATGGCAAACATTTTGTAGCTGTCTCTCTCTCTCTCTCTCTGTCTGTCTCTCTCGTCCACTCTTTGCCTTTTCGAGCTGACTTTTATTATAAGTATGTATATTTTAATGCAAAATGGAAAAAATTACTTTCATTTTCCTCGGAATTGGTTTTACAACCAGCAGCAGCAACGGCAGCAAAAGCCAAGTTAAAAAACTTGAGCCAAAACAAGCAAACGGCGAAAACAGCGCACAAAACTTTTTTACCAAGTGAAAAGTGTAACAGTACACCGAATACCCTTCCCTCTCTCCCTCCCCCTGCCTCTGCTGGCTGTTGCATTACAAGCGCTCAGCTGGGAACTGTGCTCCACTCTCGGCCCTCGGCTCGCGGCTCTTGGCTCACAGCTCTTGGCTCTGTTGTTGATCCTCTGGTGCAATATATGCAATGCAAAAGTTTTTAATTTAGCGCCAACTTAGCGCTGAGACTTACAACGCAAAGCAACTGGAAGAGAAATGGCAGAGGGTTCCTTTTTCCGCTGCCAACAGCAGCAGGAGCAGAGCTATGGAATGCTAGTCCGTGAAATATGCTTTAAAAAATAATCAACTCTCGCTCAGATTGCCGCTGCCAGTTGCCGGTTTGCCAGCTGGCCCATCTCTCCTTGTCCTACTAATTCCCCAGCTGCAATTCTAGTCGGCGCCTCAGCCTCCGGGCTCCACTGATGGATGCAGCCAGGCGCATTTCATGCGTAAATCTGCCCGCCCAAGGAAATGGACAACAGCAAAACGGCTTAAGCCCACATCAGTAGCTCTGCCTTCCACTCTCTGACAGACAGCCAGACGGTAGACGACGGCAGCCATCAAGGGCTTAGGATACAGCAAAAGGCGAGGGCGTATGCGAAGTGGCAGCAACGTGGGGCAGCAGCTTCAAAACTCACTCAAGCATCCACGTATTGGCTTTTGCTTACAAATGCCCAAGCCCAAGCCCAAGCTGAAGCTGAAGCTGTAGCTAAAGGCAAAGCTATGGCTGAAGGTGTGGCCATTACGTGCAGTCACGTCAACTCCTTCTAAGGCTGATGCTTGGACTCGAAATGCCAACAGATTCAATTTTTATGTGTATATTTTGCTTGGCTTAGCTTTAATTGTTTAGCCATCAACGACTTTAATTTAACGGCATAAATACATTTATTAAAAACAATTGCATTATGAATTTAAGCATTTAAGCGATTATATCCTGTGTCGAATACTATTAGAGCATAAGATCATTAAAAATTGGTTGTTAAAAAGCACAAGAAGCAAGTAGCAATGGCGTCAAGTTGTCAACTATGATTATTATTTAATCATCTCGTATTCTTATTTCAAGATATTGCATATTTTTGTGTCACAAATTCTATTGTCTAATAATTAGAATCTAATTACTCGAGCTTCCTTTGCAGTTTGCCAAGTAATTAAGTCAACATCCAGTTGGTATAGTTTGGTCGGCTGTCCATCTGCTCCACACTCAATGCTTGACGTCGATGCTCAATGCAAAATCAATCTTTGGGATTATCTTGTGAAATTGATCATGCTGCGAGTGTAGCGTAAGCTCAATGGGCTTACACTGTCCAACATAATCCCGGTCGGAGTTGCTTTCCCTTGACTGCCGCCAACTAACAACACAAATCGCTCAACTCAATTCAAGTTGAGCTGAGTTTCGACTACAGTTTTCGGCGCACCTTTAAACTTTAACTAGTTTGCGACGAAGCGAGTCTTCAAGTGGGCGAGGAGAGGGGGCGGGGGATGACTACGACAGGGTCATGAAATGATGTATGTGTGTGTGTGTGTGTGTGTGGGCGTGGGTCAGTCAGTTGGTCAACTGGTCAACGGGATGCAACTTTTATTTTGTTACATTTGTGAGCGAAGCGATTCTCGTGTTATTTTTGTTGCTGGTCATGTTTTTCCTGCGAGCGCTTTTGTTGTTATTGTTGTTTAACCCTTGTCAAGTCGCGCACCAGAATACAAAATAAAAGTGGGTCACTTGACGCACAGCAGCAGCAGCAGCAGCAGCAACAAAAACAGGAGCTGAAAAATTTATTGTGCGTCGTTGTCGCCGCCAGTTTTTAGTTTTGGTCAGTGCTTTCGGCTGCCAAAAAGCGGCAGCAACAACAATGTTGATGTTGTCATGCATTTGCTCCAGTTTCCTCCCCACCAACATTCCCCCCCCCACTTGTGGCTCCTCTCTTACTTTCCCTGCGCCTCTGTGGCTTGCTCTTCATTGAGTGTCCGACTTTAAGGGCGACACACATTGCGAGAAGGCGAGGGAGAAGTGTGACAGTTTTCGGGTATCCCATTGCAGACTTGTATTTTGTTTTAATTTATTGAAGCGCTTTTCAAAAGCGCGACATTGTTGACCGGCTATATAGATAATATTAATAGCTCGCAAGTGGTCACTGGAACGAAGTCGTCCCCAAAAAGGTGAATGCCTCCTCTAATGGCCACCATAGTCATAGGCGTGCCATAGAAATTGGTGCCTGGTTAGGGATATGGCCAAATGATAGCCCGAAAAGCATTTGCGTGAAAGATGTCACGCCATAAAGTTTGTTTATTGAACCATTAGCCAGCCGATAGGCCAAATCACAATCTCACAAATCTGACACAACTCCAAATGAAATACGCCGACCGCATTTTCACTGCACATGCTTAGAGAGCGCTCTCTTCAGTCTCTTGGCAAGCTAAAGACATTAAACGTGTACGGAATGGATTAAAGTTGTTTCGTATTAAGGAATTTCGATTATTATGCAACCTCTTTTGTTATTCTAAAGAACTCTTTGTTTTAAATTTGTCAATAAACAAATTCGAAACAAATCTCGCAATTCTAATAACATAGCAAAAGTTTTGGTCATGAACATATCTAACAAAAATTAAACTGAAATTTGAAATGCAAGTTTTCTAAACTTAATCCTTCAATCCGCTCATATCATAAAATATTGGAAAATTCATTTCTAGCAATATTTTTGGTGTTGTATATATTTTGAAGTCAATCATGAAAAGCTTCCCTTTTAAGTTCACTAATAAATTATTATTGTCGCCTTAAATTCTCAAATAGTAAATAATGCTTCGCAAACGCACTGCAAGCGTCATATTGTTTCATGGCTCTGGCGACACAGGAGCCGGCATCAAGGATTGGGTGCGCAGCCTGCTTGGCAGGGATTTCGATGGATCCCACATCAGATACGTTTACCCCACGGCGCCGTGGCAGAGTTACACGCCCTTCGAGGGCGACAAGGCGAACGTGTGGTTCGATCGCCAGAAAATACACATCGCAGCGGACGAGGAGAGCGACAGCATGACGGGAGCCTACGATATAGCGAATGATCTGATACAAAAGCAGCTGGACTATGGCATTCCACAGCATCGCATTATTGTCGGTGGCTTCTCGATGGGCGGCGCTTTGGCTCTCCACACTGGTTACCATCTCAACACAAACTTGGCCGGCGTGTTTGCTCATTCTGCGTTTCTCAATCGCAAGTCGATTGTGTATGAATCACTAAAGAATGCAGCGAATACTCCCGAATTACGCATGTTTCATGGCACCGACGATAAAGTCGTAGAATTCGATTGGGGCCAAGAGACATTCAATACTTTAATCGATTTGGGTGTAACAGGTTCCTTCACAGAACTGCCGAATGCAGAGCACGAGCTGATGGAGAGCTCAATGCTCGACGTCGAGCAATGGATACTGCAAAAGTTGCCCTAGTGCTCGAATATATAGTATATAGTATGTTAATAAAGTGCTTAATGGCAGATTGCAATCTTTGTTTGCAGTTTAGCTTAATTTGCCTGCATATGAAAGCCAATTAAGAAACCTGACTGCTCTTTTCTCTGCTGCATTTATATAGTACACTGCTGGCAGCTGTTCAAATAGCCAAGTTTGTTGCACAGCTAATTAAGTCAAGTTTATGCAAAAGGGTTTCCACTCGTTTCAATTTCGCACGTTCACACCTGGCACCCATAGCATTGCCTCCTCTCTCCACTCTCCCCTCTGCAGTTCCCTTCTTCCATCTAATGCCTTTGTTTTCCCACACACACACACACACACACAGCAGCCATCAGTGAAGCTGTTAATGTGCAGTTCACTTGCAGTCCCCATCTCTCAACGCCTCTCTCTCTCTGTCCTTCCGCTCCTTGGCCTAACCCATTGTAATGTGCAAATGAGCAAGTTCTGATGAGCTGAATTGAGTTGGCAGTTCGAGTACTGCAAACCTGGCAATTGACTGCGAGTTGGAGGCGCCCCGTCGTCTCCCCTTCAGCTTGGCCGCAATGACACTGATGGATTTGCTGTTAATCAATATGAAATGAGCAGAGAGCAACATGGCGACAGTTGCAGCCAAATCTCCCTCTTCCACACTTGGCTTTTTGCTGCAGCAGATACACACACACACACACATTGTCTGTGTGTTGGTAAATGCTGCTGTTTTTATCTGCATTTTTTTTTCAGCTGCGCTTAACTTTTGTTTTATGAGAAAATATTGTACAAGTTTTTTAATTGCTTTTACGCTTAAAAAACACGCAAATTGTGCCAGATACATGTGTTCCCTGTAAGTCCGCATCTGTGTGTGTGTGCTGGCTAACAACTTTATTTCCATTTGCTGCCAAAGAGCCCCATAAAAACTATGCAGAAAAGTTAATTTCTGCACACAAAAATACTGCAAACCGTAAAGCAATTGCCAAGTAAACTTTACACTCTACGTTTCTCTCTCGCTCTCTCTGTCTCTCTCTCTCTAGAGAAACTCCCACTTCTCGTTATCTGAGTGATTTATGATTACAAATAGAATTCATAAACGTGGAGAGTCCATTGAAAAGACAATTCATAAATATTTATAAATATGCTCGGCACAAAACCGAAACAATTAAGTTAATCGATTTGTGGGCGAGGAGCAGGCGAAGCTGGCCATATTCAAACGACAGTCGATTGATTGCTTAAGAATTATGTGTGAAACCTTAAATAAAACCAACAGCAACAGCTACAGCAACAACAATGTTTGTGAACTTTTCGCTGAGAACTTTTCAAATTAATTCGTGTCTTTAGGCAACCGCAGCCAAAACTTTGGAATTTGCCAAACGGTTGAGAAATCTACGCAAAAAAAGACCATAAATACATTCTAAACAAATGAGGAAGGTTGTCATTAGCAAAGAAAAGACTCAACAGATAGATACCCTGCAATTAGATAAATAGTAAAATAAAATGCATTAATCACAATATGATTTGAACATTTAGTTTGCAGCTTAATAATTTCTATTACAATTCCCAGCCAATTTTAATAATCATTCTTTTTCTTTCTAGCAACACTATTTCTTATACTGCCTGTCGATCCGCTTGAATTTACTGCACATACAGGGTATAATAAATTCAAAATACACAAACGAAGTCGTCTTCAAGGCAATTAGCATATGTCTGCCGGATACTTTTCTACTATCTGCGTATCTTTGCATCAGTCTGACTGTCTGTCTGTATCTGTGTGTGTCTAACTGTGTGCAAGTGTGTTTAATTTTAATTGAAATTCATTTACATTTAAAGCCAACAATTATGCGCATTTTCCCAGGCTCCAAACAACACAAAATGCTCAGCCGAAACACAGTCGAAACGATTTGTAAATGATGATGCTGCACACGAGATATATAAAACCGAAAAACGAACGTTTTCAAATTTGCATAAATTAAAATAACAAAAAGCCAACAGACAAGTGCGATAGAAACAAAGGGGGAACAAATTCAGAGAGACAGATAGATGGATTGGGAATTGTTTCTAGCTCTCAGCTCGCTTAATTTATCCTTCGACTTGGTCGATTATGCATTATGAGTAACAGGCTCTTGTGTCCCTTGGAGAGAAAATTCTTCTTGCTGTTGTTTGTTTTGGCCAAGTTTTTGGTCGGTCGTTGGGTTAATGCTTTGTGCATGTAATCTTGTAATCGATGCAATTTATATATCAAAATACTAAACAAATTGCATAAGATACACACACAAACAAGCATCACTCTTTCACATGTAATACAATCAAAAACTTTGTTAAGCGCATTATGCATGAGTTTGCCCATGGACAGAGACAAGAGATAGCGGAGAGAGAGAGAGAGAGAGAGAGAGAGAGAGGCGATTGCCTGACCAATGGCAATGGCCTTTGGTGCTGTGTGTGGAGGGGGGAGGAGGGGGCGAAGCTGCTCATTGTGCATGAAGTTTACATGCTCTTGCCACAATTCGCCTGCCCCGCTTATTATTGCCACACACGATGATGCAAAGTGTAACGAATGTCTGTCGAAAGTGAGACGAGTTGAGAAGAGGCGTGGCTCGATCTCTCTGTCTGTCTGCCAAGGCGATTACATGATGCTCTTGACTGCTAACAATGGGTGCCATCAAACTTGGCAAACACGTGCATAATTTCGGCATTACGGGTATTCAATTGAGCGTGTTGTAGAAAGTTTGCAGCCAAAATATTTGTGCAAATTGTTAAAGTTTTTCAACCCGCAAAAAAATTTGCATGCTAAAGTGTTTCGAATAACCCCGATAAATTGGATGTATGACAAACTTCAATTTATGCAGCAGACTCGCCAAATTGTTGAGCTCTCAAGCTGAGATATTAATTTGTTTGTAAATAAAATATAAAAAACTATAGAGGAATAAATTATACAAGCAACTAAGCAAACTAATTTGTTGCAAATTTGCGACAAAAGAAAATCTAATTAAATCATTCAATAAATTTTGCACAAATTGTTGCGAAAATTTGCATGAATTGGGCAAAAATTTGCAAATCCACAAATAAAATAACTGAAGCGCAAATTAAAGAGTTTCAAATGTGTTTGTGCAAATATTTGCAGTGCAAGCACTTGCAAAGATTGCCAACCAACTCATATCAACTCAAGCATTCATTTCCACTGCGAATCGACTTTGTTTTTCCAGCGTTTTTTCTTTCGACCCCTTGAGGGGAAGCTGGCACATTTAATTGTGCGTGCACAATTTGCACAAACACCCACACACAAAGTCAATTTAGTGTAAAATTTGAAGCGATTTTTTCGTTGCCAAGGATCTAGCCAAGGACAAAGCGCAAGGATAACTTAAAACATGTGTTTGTCAACTTCAAAATGAGTCGACAAATGTGCATATGACACATAAACCGGGTGTAATTTATAAGCAGCGAACCCGAAAAGAAACTGCAAAGTCAAAGTGAAGTTGCAAAAACAGCAGAATTGTGTAAAAAACAAAAAGCAGCCCACGAAAACAAATGGGAAATGTGCAAAACAACCGAAAACCCAAAAACAATGTGTAAATAAACAATGGGGAAATACAGAAGTGCGTGATAAGAAAAACGAACTATATAGAATGTAAACAACAACGAATTAAAGTCGCTTCCAAAAATTGTTAAACATGCCCAATGAAACCAAAGTAAAATAGTAAAATTATCGCAATTTTGCTGGTGCAATTAAAAAGACAAGCTGCAAGCAAACAAGAGCTGGCGAAGGGCATTTTTTTGCTCACTAGGTCAGTGTTGGTAAACGTGCTCTGCATGCCAGATAAGTTGAGGGGGGGGCGTGCGGAGGGGGCGTGGCCAGCTGCACACATGCAACAAATTGCAGGCGGCACGTCGCGTCGGCAAAAATGATAAACAGAATGTATTGCATACTTTGTGGCGCAGCGCATTGCTGATAAGGCGCAGGAAACGGGCAAAAGGCAAAGTTGTTGGGGAAATGGACGGCGTGAGCTGCCAGGGTTGTCATCATCAACAAAGTAATCATGCGTCCCGTCGACGCTTGGGCACAAAAACTTTGCCCATCTGCCACAAGTTGTGCTACAGCTTCCACTTCTTCTTCTTCGTCTTCGTCGTCGTCTTCAACGTGTTGTTGTTGCTTGTTTCGCATTTTACGTTTTGCAAGCAAAATTTTATTATTAAAATGCAAAATTGAAAATGGCAGCGACGTGCCAGCAACCAACGGGGATGAGGGGGGCAACGACCAATGCGGGGGGGTTGCGGGCGCGACAAAGCGCATGCATATGAGTGATGCGTGACAAGAGCAAAAATAAAAGAGAGAGAGATAGACAGACAGAGAGAGAGAGAGCGCGGCTGGAGGGGCGAGAGTTGCGGAGTTGGTTGCACTCAAAAAGCTGCTTTATTATTAAACGGTAAAGACTGACGCAGCTGATGCGGCGGCAACCCTGGCAGACACACACACACACACACCCACACACACGCACGTACTCACGTTCTTGTTCAGTGCACGCGTCTGCCTTTGATTCAATTTAAAGTTTTGTTGCCCCACACACACACACACACAACTCGAAAGCAATATCAAAATTTATTTTGCCTAAGCACACACTTACCCAGCAAACACACACACCCACACACACACACACACACTTGTGCTTACAAAGTTTTATAGTGTCAGCGATGTGAAGCGAACTCAGGATAACGAGAGAATAACCATAAACGTTGCTTACCTGCAAAGACAAAGAGAAAGAAAATAATGTGAGTAATTGAGCAAATGTAAATGCAAAGAACAACAACTTTACTTGAATATTTTGTTGATCAACTAGCAGATATCCTGCACAAGTGTGGGGGAATTGATATCATAGTAGAAGAATTAAAAACATATATTCGTAAACACAATATTCAGTAGAAAACTGTGTGTTTGTAAGTTTTAAATATATTAAAATTAAATGTATATTATTAATTTAATGCTTTCTCATTCTTTACAGGGTATTAAGAAAAGATTTCCCGCACTTAACGATTTGGGCACCTTTTGCATTTGCATTTCATTAAAAGATTAGCTGCTGAATTATGTGACCCACAAAATAGCTGAGAAATTGACAGCGAAACCAACATGAGATGAAATGGGAATGAAACGCGAAACGACAAGCAACGAAAATGGAAATAAAAATGCTGCGACTTGAAGGAAAGTGTAAAATTTCATTTAATTACATAAATTACCCAGAGTGCTTAGCGGCTAATGGGGATGAGCTGAGCGAGACGCAGGGAAGAAGATGCGACGGAAACATGCTCCTAATGTATGCAAGTGTAAGTATGAGCGTGTGTGTGTGTGTGTGAATGGGTGTGTGTAAGTGAGTGTGAGCTGCTGCTGCTGACATTGAACAGGAAGCTCAGATTTCACATTTCACATTCAGCGCAGCGCAGCGAGACACACACAAAAACAACTTCAATGCGCAAAAATGTAATGGAGACAGCATATACTCGACAATGGGGGCGGGAGGGAGCGGAAGGGAGACGGGGACACCACACAGCGGCTAATAATGACGTTTACATGTGAGACAAACAGCAGCAAACAACAGAAGCAGAAGCAGCAAACGGCAGCAAAAAGCGCAAGGGAAATATGAATATGCAAAAGACAGGGGCACCAAGAAGGGGGGTCAGCATGTTGGGGGAGGGGGAGACGGGCAGCTGTAACCCAAGGCATATAAAAACGAACGAGCGAACGAACCAACGATGAAAAAAATACCATACGCATGTATAGTATATAAAGTATAATAAAGACAACTCAAATGCAAGGCTGATGCGAAAGACAAAAGGAGACGCAAACGAAGAGAGCATGCAAAACATTTCACACTAGGTGTGAGGGAGAGAGAGAGAGAGAGACGGAGACGGAGACGGAGATGGAGGCGAATAAACCACCTGAAGCTATGAAAATTTTGCTGCTGAATCGACGAGCAGCGGCTGACTTCAAGGCGGCATTGTTGTCATAACTGAGGAGCAACCAAGAGTGAGAGAGACGGAAGTTGAGGAGCCTCAACACACACACACACACATGGCTGCGGGCGCACTTGTCAATGTGAAGGGTGCGATTCGAGTGCGAGAGCGAGAGCGCAACAATTGCCTAGCGGCTGATTTGCATTGGAACAACGGCTGTCGTTGATGACAATATGATAAGGTAAGTCACAGAGACCGAGACGGCGAGAGAGTGAGAGAGGACGAGTAAATGTGCGGCGTGCCAAAAGCAAACAACAAGCAAAGCGAGAGAAAGAGAAACTGCAGATTGGCGAAGCAGCTGCAATGCAAATAAAATGAAGATGAAAGAGCCAGATATCAGCACATTCTTATCTCGGTAATGTTGCATAAATATTGATGCAACAAATGCGTCACAATTTCCGGTGGCCATTTGGGAAAAACTCTCTCTCTCTCTAATAATAATCACAACTACTTTGAAGAACAGCTGAACAGAAAATGAAAGAAGCAGCCCAGAGAATAAATCAAAATCAAATTAAAAGCGAAATTAAATGCAAAGCAAATAGCCAAGCGAACGAAAACTTTTGTTGGCAACAGAACATCGACAACAACAACAACAACAATACGAAGGGAACAACGACAACGGCAAATCGATGAAGATAACAAGAACAAACAAAGCGGCAACCTTTTCGGGTCTTGTGTCCCTAACACAAAATCCTTCAATACTTCTGCGAAAAAGGACCAAGGGAGGAGGACGGGGAGGGGGTCAGTGAGTACACATTACATTATCCTGATCCCTGTGCTGGGAAATAACAAGCGTACCGAATACACTCAGCGAAATAAACAATTCTTGGCTGCAATCAATCAGAGTCATTCAATCACAGCAACATCAAAAATATAAAAATTCATATGAAATTGCAATACAAGTAGAGAAATAATTAAAAGTTTTAAATGTCACCACAAAATTATATTGTTACTCTTTAATAACGTTAAGATTAAATAAATTTGTCACAAAAGCAAAAGATTAAATTATTAATTTATCAGAATTTCCAACTTTTATCGCTATAAATGAAATAAGACAAATTTATTATGCCACATTTTAAGCTGAAATATTTAATTTTAGAAACCAACTTCAGCAATTTAAAAGATGATTTGTTATGCCGAAAATCTAAGAATATATTACTGACGACATGGTTGAGATTATAGCGAGTGCATAAAAAGAAAGCCAAGGGAATTATAAAGACGATAAAAGATTTCCAAAAATTGGAGAATCATCAAGCTCAATTAGCATAAAAGCTCAGCATAAGCTTCGCCATCGATAGGGTAAAACGATAACCAGAAAAGGGATACGAGGTATTTCGATGCATGCGGCAAATATTTGCGGCATTGACGAGTTCCGCGAAGGGCGTGCCGCGAAATAAATATAAAAGAAACGGCCGAACCACTTAAAGCTGTGGCAGCCACAGCAACGACGACCAGAAAAAAGCCAATGATATGGAAGTGGCGGCAACAAGCGAAGGGAAGCAGCAGAGAAGAGAGACATCGGCAAAAAACGGCAGATGTTTTGCACAAAACTTAATTACACTCGGATCTGTGTTCGGCGGGCGCTGAGATTGAAGGCCGAGATGGAGATGGAACTCGAGATGGAGCTGGAGATGGAGATGGAGGCAATGAGGAAGCAGCGCAAGTATTAAAGGAGCAGCGGTGAACAAAAAATGCGACGCTTTAAATGTCTTGTGTGGCAGCTGCTCTGCCAAGGGGCAGAGACAGGTAAATGCAACTGCAACAGCAACTGCCGCTGCAGCAGCAGCAGCAACAACAACAATTTATGGCATCTGCTGGCATTTTGTTAGCTCGGCTACCGCGGCTGCTGCTGCTTCTTCTTCTGGTTTAGTTGTTGTTTTGTGAGTGTGTGTGTGTGTGTGTATTTCGTTTTTTGTTAGCGGCTGTTGAACGTTTTTTAGGTCAACGAAATGCCAACAGAGAAGATGATGCGAGCAAACATAAATAAGGAGAATGATGTGAGAGCGCGCCGGGGGGGGGAGGAGAGAAGACAGGTAAACAAAAGCCAAAGCGACAGCCATTTTGTTGTTGCTGTTGCTGTTATTGCCCATCGCTTGGCTCCTCTATAAATCTGTTAGAGAGTGAAAGAGAGAGAGAGAGAGAGAGAGGAGGGAAGCTGCGATAAAGTCATTTGCATAGTTCTTTTGATAGCCACAAACAACACACAGAGCGAGCAGAAGAGCAAACAGCATCACACCTACAACAAACAAGAAAGAAACGCAGAAAGAGTGAGAGCAGGAGAGGAAGAGGTCAAGCCAGCGAAAGAGAGAGAGAGAGACGGAGAGGGAGAGGGAGAAATTGGGGGAATGCGATAACCTTTCGAAATCAAATTAGAAATGTAAAGAAACAAAAAGAAATTTCATAGGAAAAAAGAACAACGAAAAAACGGCAGCCAAAACAATAAGAACAACAATGCAAATAGACTTGTAGGAAAATGCTGCACAGTTCTGGATCCTACAACGGGGAATACCAAATGAATTTAGATGATGAAATTGGGGATCAAAGTAGGCAGCAAAAAACTTTAAAAAGATATATGTATGCTTGTGCAAAGGGAATAAGAAAAGAGGAAAATGGGAAAAGTGAAACTAATTGCCAGACAGCAAAGTGGATGGAAAATTGTAGCACAAATGAATTTCAAAACCAGTTCGAACTCCAGGCGATCATTAAAAAATTTCAGCAAATCAAGATTCCAAAATTCAATTGAAAATTATTAAAAATTCTTCGAGTTAATCATTTCCTTTCCCTCTCCTCGGAACACGCAATCGAAACACTTTAGCTCAGCGATTATTTTAGACGCTTGACTTATGATGAAGGTAGCTGTTATCTTAACTACTGCAATTTTCCTAATTGATCAACGTTTTTCCACAAATTTCGTTGAGTTTTTGATTAACAACTTTTCTGGTCGATTCCCCTTGTCAAAATATTTTCTATCCTCAATTTGATGGCTGTTGTAGACAGCATCCAGCAACAAAAACCGAAAAATGTTGAATGTTGTTTTGGGATGCCCAACGAGCTCGCCATCAACCTGTCACAGAGAAGGCTGCCCCTTTGCCCCCCCTCTCAATCGTCTGTGTCTTTGGCCATCCATCGAATTTATTGCATGTGCTCGTTGTCTTGTCTTGTAACAATTTTTATGACGTTTCATGTTACGCAGCGAAGAGAGAGACAGACAAATGGAGAAAATACGATGCGATACGATACGATTCGATATGACATATAGAAATGTGTGCAGCATTCATATGGAGATGCCATTGTTGTTGCCCCAGGCTACACACCGGTTTCTTTCTTTGTGTTTTTTATATTTCTATGATTATGAAATCGTATACAATGCGCGGCATTGGCGCATCTTAAAGTTTTATTTTGTATGCCAGAAAATACATAAAACTCGCTGAAGCTCATAAGTTTATGCAAAAGGCGAAAGAATCGTAGACGGAGCAGGTGTTATTATTATTATTGAAGACCGAGCGAAGAGCGACCAACGACGCATCATTATTAAAATCCATCGAATGTTGAGCTAAAAAGCTGCTTAAAGTTAATTAGTCATATTTTGGGTATTTGTTATTTCTGTTTTTTGGTGTTGTTGTTGTTGTTGTTGCTGTTATTTTTGTGTATTCCGAGTTTGCTCTAATGGGATTTTTATAGAATTATGTAAATGCTGATAGGCATTTGATAGGCTCTCGCTCATTTCTCTGGCCGTCGCCCCAAAGCTCAAGAACTGTCCTCAGTTCGGTGAAAAAGTTATGCTAATTACACTCGCAGCAACAACAACAGAAATGTTTATAATTTATTCGCCCTGTGCTGGAGGGGAAAGATAACAAATCTGCCTACTGCCCGGCTGAATGTTAACTTCTACCTGTTTCCCAGGCAGCTCTCTTTCCCCCTCCCGCTCTCTTTAAGATATTGATTACAAATGGAAAAACAATGAGCCGTGTTTTCTTCATTTTTTCTCTGTCTCACAGTCGAGATTTTGTCCCCTCAGCAGGCTATGAAAGTTGCTCAAGTGTCGCGTAAGTCAAGTGTTTATCTAGCATTTCCACACCCAAGTCCTGACCACACACACACACACACACGCGCGCTGAGACTGTGGAAATCCTTGCGCTTCATTTGCGTTGATTTTGTCGCTTGGCTTGGGATTTTACCTTCGCCACATTTCGCTTTGCATTTGCGCTCTAAATATTTCCTGGTTAGTCCTTGGCAAACAAGCCAGCGGCGTCCAGGACTTTCTACCCCTTGTGTATGTTGTGTCCTTAGTCCCGCCTATCCTTGCACCTGCGAAGCGTTGCTCTAATTTGCGCTTCCTTTGCAGCCAGCGTCAGGACGCAAAGCAGCCGCAGGCTATCCGCAATTTCCACGCGTGGCGTCCGCTTCCTGGCGCATGCTGCCTGCCTGCCACATCCTTCGCCAGCGAGTCGACTCGACTCGACTCGACTCGACTCGAGTCAAGTCTAGTCTAGTCTAGAGTCGAGTCGAGGCATTTACATTTAATAATTAAAACGCCACCGCAGCGAACAAATTATTAAAGTGTCAACGCAGTCGCCTCCAAGTGAGGCATATCCTCATCCTTTCCCAGCTTCTCGCTGCTTCCCTCATCACCCTCTCCAGACATTCCTCTGCCATTAGGCAGCTCTGTGTCTTCTCCCCCATTTTGTTGTCCTTTTCTTAGCCGCAAGTTTACCGCCTTTTAATTATTTTTTGTTGCAATCCTCACTCCATTTACAAATGAAAATGCCGAAAATCCTTTTTGGCTTTCCCTCTCCAGTCTCCACTCTCTACTTTCAACTCAACACTTCGCACCTCCTGCGGTGTGCATTGTCCAACCGCCAGCTGGTGAATCTGCTGTCCAACTGTCATCAGCTGCAAACGCAACTTCAGCCCAGTTAATTTCACTTTGTGTGTGGGCGCTTGCCACGCCCCCACTTCCACGTCCACCTTCTTGCCCTTCTCAGCCAGCAGCAAGTGAAGTTTACTTGTGCAAATTGCAGTTGACACTTTCATTTCAGCTGGTTGTACATTCTAATACCCTGTAAGTCTGAGCAATGTGTGTGTGGAATTTTTAAAGCAAATGTGTGGCAACTAAAGCCGCTTTTCAATCTTAACTCATCTCGCTTTCGAAATGGCTTACGGATTGAATTTTCCTTTTACATTTAAACATATTGTTATTCTTTTTATATAGATTATAAAAAAGATCACAATACGTATATAAAGAGTCTCAATCAATTAATTAAAATTATTATATCTTACAAAGTATCTTAAGAAACTCAACTGTTACCCAAAAAGTATTTGAAGCAAGATAAACATTTACTATATTTAGAAATAAACCAAGAAATAGATAGATTTTTTAAAAATTATTCAAGGAATATCAGCATTACCTTAGGGAATACATAAATAGTATTGCATGACATATAAATATAATTTTAAAACAATTCAAGAAATACAAGTTTCCCTTAGTCTTGCAGTTATAACAGTCTCAATCAGTTCTTATCATTTATCAAGAAATATCAATAGTACCTTAAAGGTATCTCAGGAAATAGTATTGCAAGATATGTATATAATAGAATAATAAAACAATTCAAGAAATACATGTTTCTTATAGTCTGTCAGTTGCCATTTAAACAGTTTCTCTTAGTCTGTCATCGTCTGATTTCAGTTTAGTTCTCCCGCTTGTCTGAGTGCATCGGATGCACCTCTTGCAACACCTCGTTTCTCCACGCCTATTCTGTATGTGTTTTAATATTTTTATGCACTTTGCGCAACACACGGGAGCGCAGAAGCTTTTGTAACTATCTGAAACACACGCTCTCGTTTCCCGTTTTCCGTTTCGAGTTCTCACTTCTTCAGTTTGCAGTTTGCAAACTCTGAGTTCCCAGTTCTCGGTACCCGGTTCCCAGTTTTCCGTTCTCAGTGCCCATTTCCAGTTGCCGTTTCTTTTTATGCATGTCGCAAAAGTTTTCTTTGGTTTTGTCAGCACTCGACTGCCACGCCCATTGGTCGCCCACATTGCAAAATTTCTTGTGACTTGACATGGTTTCCTTTCTGGCCGAGTCTCTTTTGTCATCATCACCACCAACGTCATCATTATCAAACTTCATCTTATTCACAACAGGTAGTATAAGTTTTGTACACTCGTAATTCACAGCATATAGAATTATCTTTTTTTTCGTATTAAATTTCAGATGCCAATTTAAGTTTGTGTTGTTGTTTTAATTAAAAAAGTAGCAAAAGCGGAACAACGAGCCAAAAAGAGCATAAACATTAACTCTTTTCCCCCATTTCTTCGGATCTCTGAGAGGTGAGTCATCAACATCATCTTAACTTTAAACTTAACAGAATGCTGTTAAAGTTCGTATTCGCATTTCGTAACAAACATTCAGTATTTATGTGATTCATCACAAGACGGAAATGTTTTTGGCCCGCATTATTGTGATTATTATTATTTATTTTTTTTGTGTTTGCCATATAAACACAACAACTTGATAAAAACCCGTCTGACTAAGCTGGAGAGCAAATGCGAGCGAGAAGAAGCTGCACTAAAACGAGGTCAACAAATTTGTCACAACTTTCCACATGTGTGAGTCCCGTTCAAATAATTCAAGCATTTAAGCACTGTCGCAAGCATGATGAAAATCGTAAGAATTTTGAGGAATTGAAGCGAAGCATTTATGCAATTCCCAAAAACTTGCAGATGGAGTATTTTGGGCTATAATAAATCATTGTGGTTGATCTTCAAAGCGAAAAGTGTAAATATAATTAGACTGATTTATTTAAGCTTCTAAGTACAACTTTTGGTGTCAAAATAAATTGCTGAAATCAAAGTTAAAAAAATACTTTAGTTTTCTATAAAAAATATCTTTATCTATATTAAATTTCTCAATTTCCCTCGGTGTATTTTGTTCACAAATTTCTCTTAATGAAAAGCCAATTCGGCAATTGTAAAACATTTTCTTTGAACGGAAAAAAATGTAGTTGTGACTGTTGAATTTGTGACTTGCGCAAAGTTATTGTCAGTTATATAGTATGAAGTAGCTATTGTTGTTATTGCAGTTATTAGAGTTATTGTTGCCTGTCGCATATTGTTGCTTATTTGGCATCGCATGTTGCAAGTTGCAATTCAAAAACTCAATTTTCGCACAGCTCTCCAAATGCTTCTAAACGCTTTTCCTCTTGTTGCAGTTATTAATGTTGTTGTTGCTGTTGCTGTTATTGCTGTTATCATTGTAATTGTGTTTGTGTGTCAAACTGTTGGCAGTTATGCGACTCTCCGAGGCAGAGAGAGATGGAGAGCTCCATGCTCAATGCACATAATGCAGTTGCCTTGGCCAGAGGAAATTTTCGGTTTGAGACTTGGCAGAAGAAATACAAGTCGAAGCGGAGATTGAGAGGAGGAGGAGGAGGGGGGGACGATGGAGAGTTGGAGGTGGAAACAGATTCTCATGGGCTTGTGTTTGGGGAGTTGTCGGTTGTCGCTCGTCTGCTTTGTGCCTAATGACATTTGTACACACAAGAAGAGGAAGCATTAACAGCATGTGAGACGACGGCCAAAACGACAACAACCAGCAGCAACAACAGTCAACAGATTTCAATTTTCGGTGTGAGAAAATTGAAGCAAGCAAAACATTTTAAAAGAATTTTCTAATGTTAATCCATGACTGCAACAGCAACCACAGCAGCAGCAACCACAGCAGCAGCAACAGCAACAGCAACAACGACAACTAAATTTGCATATGCATTAAACGAAAAGTTGCAAATACCTTCCCCCCTCAGGCTTCCGTTCCTTCTGCCTGTGCTGCCAATGCAGACAAGAAAAAATAAACAAACTTTATTCAAGCCAAAAAAACATAAATTAAAATGCATTGGCCAAAAGCAGAGGGTAACGGGGGGCATGGGGCAAGGTTTCACAGTTATGTGCGTGCATTTTTGGCCAAATAAAAAGAAGAGCAGCAGCAGCAGAATCACATTGGGTGGGCGACGTTCTGAGCACATACAAAAAGTGTAAATTATCGAGTTTATGCGGCATAAATGACAAGCAAATGTTGCTCTCGAAAGCTGGGGGAATGCAGAGAAATATGGCGAAAGGACATCAGTTGGGCGTCCTACGCCATTTCTGTGTATGACATTTGTTTGTTTGTCGGCGGCAGCCAGCAACCAGCAACAGCAACAACAATAGCATCAAATATTTGCAGGCAAATTGGCAGGCGCTCATTTGAGGGGCAGAGAGAGACAGAGAGATTGGAAAACGCGACACGCATTCCAAAAATGCATTTATGAGGCGGAAGAGGGGCGGGAGGAAGGCGTGCTGTGCAATTTTGTATGAAATTGTGGTTTTTGTATGCGGCCAACAACAGCGCGACCGACGATGCAGCGGCGGCAGGTTCTGGGCGCCATTTTGTGCTACGTCGAAAATGGCCGCAAATTTGCAGCGTGGGCAACAACAACAAAACATGGAAATTGCACATGTGAGTGCGTGAGTGTGTGTGTGTGTGTGTGTGTGTGTGTGTGTGTGTGTGTGTGTGTGTGTGTGTGTGTGTGTGTGTGTGTTGACAAGGACGATTTTTCCATAATTATTATGATGATGCTTGGCATTTGGCAAACATGCAACAGACGGACAGTCGACGATGGCCAACAGATGAGCCATTTTATTGCCTGTGCATTTGTGGCCAGTCATGGCGAGAAAGTGCAAGAGACAGCAGGGGGAAGGGAGAGGGAGATGGGGAGATGGGCATGCTGCATGCTGCATGTTGAGAGGCGGAACAGGCCACCGGGCAATTGTTTATGTGCGCAGCAAAGCAGTGTAATGCATTGCCCAGCGATAAAAGCAGAGATAATGGAACCAGTTTCGAATGTGTTTTGCACAAATCGATGAACTAGTTTGCCAAGCAGCAAAAAGTCACTGAAAACAATAACTAGTTTACTCGTTCTGTGTGATTATGATTGATAAAAATAGTATTAATAATAGAGGATTTGTAGATGAAGATGGACCATATGATAGTTTTAATACATAAATACAAAATGGACTTTAAATAATAAATGAAATCATTAGGTTTTGATAAACATTGAGCTCGAAAATAATAATAAAATGAGTGGCTCGATGTTAGAGAACTTTTTTGGAAGACTGGTAGAACTTGTTGATGGTGATGGAGAATAGTTGTCAAACATAAAAACAAAATTGATTTTGAATAAAAATTAAATATTTAGGTTTTGTTGAACATTGAACTCAAAAATATTATTTAGTACTCTTCAATTTGCTTTGTGTTTGTATTTAAACATAATTTTGTAAATAAATAAATTAATATTTATATTGAATAGTGCACATATTCATCCACTTTATTCTTGATGTGGAATAAATTCACAAAATTAAATCCTGATTTGCATTGCGTTGTTTTCAAAAAGCAGCTGTTGCTATTTATCATTCTTGAAGCTGCTCAAAAGAACTAGTTCTGGCAGCGCTTATTGCAATCGCTGAACCAGTTGCCACATCTATGTGTATCATCAGCCAGCGCATGGATTGCGTGCTGGGCGAAACATGAAAATTGAATATTCCTGACTGGCCGGCAGTCCCGTTTATATTGCCGGGGCAGGGAGTCGGAGTCGGAGGTGGGCATTGCGTTTGGTGTCTGCGGAACTGGAGCACTTAATGGCAAGAGTTCAGCGCGGCTGCTTTTGCAATCGGAATGCTGCTGGCAAATAGTTTTTGGACAGCGGGAAACGGTCAAATGGGGTAAATGGGGGGGAGATGTGCCGCGGGATGGGCGTCTGGTTTTGATTTGAAAGACGTCAAAGTGCGGAATGCAGCGAGTGAGCACAGCACAGAGACAACATAGAACATGGTAACTAGTTGCAGCGAGAACTGCAAACTGCAAACTGCAAAACTACGAACTAGGATCTGGTTGAAGCAGCAGCCGGACAAACGTTGCGCTAATTATTGCGCATCATTGATTTTAGATGGACCAGCGCAGAAGCGGAGAGAAGTGATGGCAGCCTCGCTGTTGCTATCAATGACCATCGCTCCACACACAAACACACTCGCTGTGTTGTGCAACGCTATGTTGCAATTTCACATTTGAAGCTGTCAAAGCAAGTTGCAAGTGGCAGTGGAAGGAAAGTCGGCTCATTGGGCGATCATGAATGAAATAAGCTTTGCTCGTTCATCTCGGCATTTGCGCTCAAGTTTTCGAACACCCCTCGGCAACCTGCCACCTGCCACTTGCCACAGTTGATTAGGTTTTTTTTTCGTGTATTTTGTTGTTGCCAATTACAGTTACAATTACATTTGGAGCAGCTGCTTTTCACTTTCACATTATTTATTTTTTAATATTATATTTCTTCTTCGGCTTGAATTTTGTTGTCTCCTTTTCTGTTGCTGTAATTGCCAGAGTCTCTGTTTAGTTGTTACTTTTAGCTGTTTTTGATGTCGGCCACATTTAGTTGGCCTTTTACTGTCGACGTGCACTTTCTTTTTTCATTTTTGTACTTTCCAGCGAGACGAGAGAAAGAGAGAAAGAGGAAGGGAGGGAAGGGGCAAATAGAGAGCAGACAGTTGATAAATCTGGGAAAAATTGTCACATCACATTATTAATGTGATTTTATAAGCCTCGAGCTCGGTTCATTTCTCCTATTCATTAGCGTGATCAAAACTTACTACGTCTGGGAAGAGTTCGAGTTCACAGTGAAAGGTCGTTGCGACTTACCTAAAATGAGAAAGAAATGTGAAAGATATATTTAGTAATTAATTGATATTTTCTTAACATTAAATATGAAATCATTAGTTAATGGCCAAACGGGAAGTAATTAATTAATGTTGTGTGCAGGAAATGAAATTTAAATTAATCAATTTAACAATCTATCAAAAAGTTTATACAAGCTGAAACTGTTTGCAAATTGATTTAAAACATTTCAAATGTTGGTGCCACGTCAGCAAATGGAATTTCAATTAAATACAAATTTAAAATTGAAATTATTTTTATTGGTTTCAATTTGCGAAGATTTGTTCTTTCAGATGAATTGGCGAAATCTAATAAAGAATTTATATATTGTCAAAGCTGTTGGTTTAATCAGCCGGCAAAGACTTTGTTTAATTGGGAAAGCATAACGAAGTTGTCTCTTCAGTCACTTTTCGATGTTTCTACTTTAAATTCCTTTCCACACTTCCCCTCTTCCTCTCCTCTCTTTGGCTATACACAAAAAAGCAATTTAGCAGCAATTTTACCCAATCAAAAAACGTGGAGGCAACTCGGCAAACAGGGGAGCTTATAAATAGCCTGTGACTGGCGGCAACTTGAGGCTGCAACAATGCAACCAACTATCAGCCTGCTTGCCCCCTCCTCTCCCCCTGCTGCAGACGTTGCTCTTGTGCTTATTCCCAGGCAACTGCCACCCGCTTTGCGGCGCATTCTTCAATCAATTTTGCTGCCGCCGCTGCTGCTGCTGCTGTTTCTTCTTATTTACTTTGCATTAATTAAACATGCTGCCACCTACTACTGCCTCGCTGCTGCACCGCACAATGTTGCTGGCATCTCGTGTAGATTTTTCATTGGCAACCCCGGATGAACCACGCAACAGCAGCAACAGCAACTGCTGCAACTGCAACATCTGCAACAATCTTCGGTTTATATTTAAATGTCTGTCGGCAGACGCACGTGCAGCAGCAGCACCCCAACTTTGCTGCCACTGCCACTGCCACTGCAGCTCGGCTCATCCGCATTCGTCTCTGTCAAGTGGCAGTGCATCAGTTGCAGCCGCATGACCCGCTTCTGCGCCTCCACTTTTCCGCTTCCTCCTTCCCCCTGCCCTCTCTGGCTCTTTAAAACAGTTTGTCATTGTAGCAATTTCAATGTTGCGCTTGTCAATTTCGCTGGCTTGCTAATACAAAGAATGCAGCTGAGGAGAAGAGACGCCAGCTCTTCCTTTGTAGGCAATTCTCTCGACACTCTCTTCAGCTCATTTATGCATTTCTTTCCATTTTGTCTTCACATTTTCTGAACAACATTGTTGCTTCTTCCATCATCAGCTTCAGCTTCAGCTTCGACATTTTCAGCTTTGTCAATGACATTTTTGTAAATAAGGTAAATAAATCTTGTATATAATCTTGGTGATAATTCAAAGAATTTTCTTAAGAATTTTGAACATTACAAGTTGTGGAAATATTATAATTATTTTGTTTAAAAAATGCAACTCTTGAATATGAAAAAATTATGATTTACTTAATTAAAGTTCTTCTTATTTAATTCCAATCTATTCCCTTCCTGTTGTGTTAGATCAGAGTGTAAATGTCAATCTGTTTGCAATTTATTTCCTGTTAATCTTTTCATATTTCTCTTCCACATTTTGTCGTAGAGTTTCTTTGCAAGTTTTGCAGCAACATTCTGCAACATTTTCCTCAGCTGGCAATCATTAAATGTCGCGGCGTCACCGAGTCGAGTGGAACGTGACTTGCGCTTGATTTATAACTGTGCAAAGAATGTAATAAATAAATAAATAATAAAAGAACGCGCATAAACTGTTTGCCAGTTTATCAACTCAAGCAACGGCAGAATAAATGTGATAGGCTTAAGCGACGCTCCGATGTGCCACATATTGTGTGCTCCGTGCCCCCGAAACTTCACACTCGCCTGCTGACACTTAAAAACTCATTAGCAACAGAGCCTGCTGCCACTTCCACAACGCTGGGGCACAACAAAAAGAGTGCCACAATCGGTTGACAAGTTGCAACTTGTTGCGTCCATTTGACACGCCTGCGACAACGCCCACGCCTCTGCCACGCCTTGTGGTGTTGTCCAAAAAGACGACACACACGCAAAACCGCAACACAGCTGCCCAACAGTTAAGCAACTGTTTCAGCTGCCTCTCCCCGCCTTCGCCTCTTGTGTCTTGTCTGTTGTCTGCTGTCAGCTGCGATCCCAAATCCAGTTGTCAAATGCACGCACCAAGAGAATCGCCAGCGAAGCGTTGATGGAGACGCCGCCGCCATTCAGTGTTGCCTCAGCGCCACCTCGACTTATGAGTGTCACAACAAAACTATTTATTTCGCTCGGCTTTAGAGTGTCGCCCTCCCCCCACCCCTTCCCCCGCTCGCTGCTCAAGTTGTTGTTGCCACTTAAGTTGCCTCATTGCTTTAAACTGTGTGCGGCCGACATTGAAATTAAATTGTCTGTGGCGTGCAGTTCGCTGTCGGGCGGGAAAATGATGGAAAATAAAGAACGAGCCCGCGAAAGTTGTCCACGAAAAATGAATGTGAGGAAAAAGTGCAAAGGAAAAGCTGTGCGGCACTTTAATGTCGATCTGCCCGTGGCAGCCTCAATGATTGCCACAATTAATGACGGCGACGTAAACTCCGGCAGATTTAAGTGCTGCCGAATCAATGATTAAGTGTTAATCAATCAATAAGTGCCAGCACTACGGGAAGTAAACGGTGTTTATAGTACTTTGTAAACACTTTAAATGTTAACAGCAAATAAACAGCGAAATACTAGTTGAAAATATGAAGACATTTTGTATTAATCCCTTTCTACTCAATGCAAATAAAAAGAATTTTCTCTCTAAGGGAAATCACTGACCACTAAATAAGTACAATTATTTCGAGTTTACGGCACAATAAAATAAGATGATATTAGAATCAAGATCTATTAGCATTTGTCAGATAAATATCGCAGATAGTAAAACTGAAAGGGCATTTAGGCTTGCCCTGCAGATTACACGCTCTAAAAATAGCTGACAAATAATTCAAATGGATTTACACCCTAAAAACAAAAAAAGCAAATGTTTTCTCCCGGTTTGATGTTGATGTGCTGCTCTCAGCTGTACTTTGCAGGTGATAAAAATGTTGTTGCAGTGCAACAAACGCGCCGTTGTTTGCACCTTTGCCCGTGACAGCTGCAGCACACTCAAGTAGATTTTGTGGCAATAAACCCAATTTCGTAGTGTGGATACAACATTGGAATGGTCTTGTTTATTGTTTGTGTCTGTGTGAGTTTTGTGGCTTTCTCCGGCGACTTCCAGCTGACTCTTTGCCTTCGCATTGGGCAATCTTGCGGCAAGCCGAGTCGAGTTCATTCGAAATTCGTAACTAGCAAATGAAGCGCAACAAAAACAACAACCTAAGTGGAGCACCTCAAGTAATTAAGAAACAGGTGCGGCACTTGGCATTAGAGCGAGCAACAGCAGCCAAAGAATAACGAGTCAAGAGCGAAGACAGTGCGCTGAAAGCCATCACTCTTCAGCTTGGCACACGCCCGAATTCCCCCACAGAACTGTTGAAATATTTACATAAAAAATATTTCAATTTCAATTGCCACAAAAGGAGAAAAAATAGAAACGAGCGGAGAGAATATGAAGAAATATTTTTAGTGGAGCCATAAACAATACTACAGAAAATACTACTATACTGTTTTTCATTGTTTGCTTTTCTTTTATATGTATTTATTATTGCTCCGCAGTGCTAAGTGCGTGCACAAATTCACACTGCAAATTGCCAGCTGAAGTGCGAGCGAGAGAGCGAGGGTGAGAAATGAAAAAGGAATAGTTAAAATTATGAGCGAAAAAATATTTCAGCGATGAATTAATTAGCAATGCAATGCGCCAACTTTACGAGTCAACATAAAAGATTTCAAACCAAACACAACGGAGCTGAAGTTTATCTATGAAACGATTCCAATGGGAGCTATAGACTCTTAAGATTGTGCTCAGATATTACTGGAATAATAGGTGCCCCACAAGCTGCATATATTCTATATTGAATTTGGAATTTATTTGCTTTGCCAAGTGAATAAGTGTCGGAAAAATATGATTTCAACATGAAGCTGGTCGAGTATTCGCACAAAATAACATGTTAAATAAGCAAACAACTTGTGACACATGTGCATAAGAAACAATTGTATATAATTAAGTTAATGACTCAACCAGTGAATGAAAGGCAAATGAATGAAATGACTGATGAAGTTGACGAGTCGAACATGAAGTAAACTCAGCAACATTGACTAAATTCCAACTACAGCAATTTATGCAGTCAGCAATATCCCTGGGCCATCAAACACATACTTTCCACTTTCCTCAATATTGAGAAGCATCATTCAAGAATACAATTTCCAACAGCTGCTGTGAAATGACAGAAATGAATTAAATTTGACTTGTTGGAAAAATGACAACTGTTAAATGCGGAAAAGACTTTGCTGAATATACACAAAACACACACATTCATAATAAGTTCTAAATAAATGATAAACAATTACCAGTTTGAGCTAAGCCTTGAAATTTAGTTTATTTGTTAACGTTTGTGTTGAGTTGCGTGGTGTGTTGCACTTTTTGTTTATGACACAAATAAATACATAAATTAATATGATTATTGTTAGCACTTGAAAGCAGAGACTGCGACTGAGCGACAGACAGGTAACGATTGCAATTTATATGCTCTATCAAATATGCATGTAAACATGACAAACAAAAGTGCAACAACTGCAACAACAATATTCGCAAATAACTGGTGTAAAATTAATTAAAATGCATTTCATTTATGAAATTTTAAATGTCATTGTTGTGCAACTGCAAAACAAGACTAAAAGGCTATATTGTGCTAGAAGCGAAATCAATTGGATATTTTGCTAAGATCAACAGAAAATAAAAGATTTAATTGCTTCAGATCGATTGATTCGGACACTATTATATACTACTATATATATATTAGTGTTATTATAGTTTTCGATACAGGATCTGTGTGCGTCGTGTAAACTCTGGGCAGACAATTGTGCAATAACCAAATGAGCAGTGTGCGTGGCACATTGCACACAAATAGCAATATAATTGAAATTAATTAATATTAAATATGCTATATCAAATTATTGGCTGCATTCCTGGCACACTATATGGCGCCACGCAAAATCAGACACATTTCACGCACATTTTTTCTGGGCGCTATTTGTGAAGGTGCTTAATTAATTTGCCATTTAGTATGTGCAAAATTAATGAAATGATTTGTCACACGACAGGCGTAAACTGACAAACAGAAAAATCCAATCCAATCCAATTCAGAATGTGTTAATCAAGTTCTTCAACAGCAAGAGAGATCGCGTTTCCACCCCGGTCTGCAACTATTTCTCAGCTTCGTGTTCGGGGTTTGGGTGGGCAATCAAGCGTGGAAAAAACGCTAAAATACATTGATTTTGTGGCACTATTAAGCGCATTTGGAATGCCTAACAAGCACGCCATCAGGCGCATTATGAAGCAGGTCCTTGCCAGGCGGGCTGACAGTTAGCCTGCCTGTCCTTGACACATGAGAGCAGGCAGGCAGCGAGACAAAGCGCGGGGATTATGCTGGTTAGAGAGCAAGGCAAGCGAGATAATGACTATAGATAGACGGATGGATGGTTGCTTAGATAGATACCAAGTCAAGCCGACACATAAACACACACACAGGGGCAGAGGGAAGGAGCGAAAAGTCAAAGCCAAAACGAGGACAGATTGAAATCAAAGGGCATTGAGGAGGAGAAGGCCATGCATATCGATGACTGCCTGCCTCACTGACTGTTGACTGTTTGTTACCTCTCCCTCCTCCTCGCCCCTGCTGCCAATTGACATAATTACGCAAAGTAGTTGCCGAGACACGCCTGAAAGGTATCGCATCTATATGTAACATATATACATGAAAATACATATATACATTCACTCAATGGCAGAGTGGAATCGAGCAAAAGTCGCAAACGCGAAAAGTTTTTAAACTTATTACCGCAAACGCCTTACAGTTAATACACTTAACAGTAGGGTATCCAGGGGGCGGCAGCCAGGACTTTAAGCAGCCGCTGGCAATGACTTTAAAATTTATTGCTGGCCACATTTAAGGAAATGGCAAGGATATTGAGAATATAAACCAGCAGCAGCAGCAGCAGCAGCGAGGGGCGATCAACGAATTATGCAAGCGCAACTATAAAACACACTCAAATGCAGTCGCAAAATAGTTTACGATTTTTATTTGATGTCTCCAACTAGTTTGAATCTAATTTAAATTTGTTTTTTCATCTTTGCAGTTTGTTTGAAATGTGAAAATTGCAATAAATATGGAGTATGATGTGTGGAAGCCCTCGCAGGCAGTTGAAGCGCGTGTTAGTCACAACAAATAGAGAATTTGCTGCCGTGGGGATATTTGGTTAGGAGCGGGGTAAAGGGCGAGCGACGCAGGGTATTGGGATAGGGACGCAGGGTCTGGGATTTTAGGGAAAACTTAGGCTAGGGCACAGTGCGTAATGAAAATTACATGCGCCGTAGGCCATAGGCTGGGGAAAAACTTCTAAGCAGTTGCTAGCACAGTTTTCCGGGGCCAAATGTTTGTCGGGGCTTCGGCAGCAGCAACAACATCAGCAGCAGCAGCAATAGAGGAAGAACAATAACAACAAGCAACCACACAACACCAAACAGCTGAACAAAAGCGAAAACCTCACGACTGTTTGACTTGTGTTTGTTTGTCCTTGAATTTTGCTTTTGAAAAGCAGACACCACAGCAACCACTTTTCCACCCAGCCACCCAGCCACCCATTGCTGCCTTTCTCTCCCCTCTCCGCTCTCGAACTCTCACTCTTCATTCAGTTATTATTACAAGCACATTTTCATTGCCCTTCTTGGGTCCTAGCGGGGGCAGTTTTCTGGGGGGGGGAAAGAGAAGCTTCTTTCTGGCATGGCTTGACTTGGCTTTCGCTGGCGCCGCCGCCAACGCTGGAATTTCTTTGTATACTTTTTAGGCAGTCGGCAGCCAAATTGATTTTCCCTCAGCTGCGTTTGCGTTTTCCTTCTGTTTATTTTTTTTTTGTACTTTTTTTTTTTTGTATTTTGCGCTGCCGTTTGCCTTCAACTTTGCCACACGATGGGGCTCAGTTGTCAATTGAATGATTGCGTTTTATTTGCTTTACTCTTACAGCCTGCAATCACCCATCGCACACCCCTTAGACGGCATCATTTGTCAGCGTGTTCAAGATTTGACAGGTGATTAGCGAGACAAACATTTTAAGACAGCGAGGAGCGAGCAAATTTATTAAAAAACGAAAAAAAAAGGAGCCCAAAGTAACGAAGCGTCGACGGACTTTCTTGAATTTTCATAAAGCCAGCATAACGACACAAAAAATTGAAAATTTAATGGAGAATTATTACACGTTGTCAGATTTAATATTTGGCAATCATCATTTAATTTTGAAACATTTGAATTTAAATGATTTTGGAAAACTATTTGAGAATGAAATTTACCATCAAATTTATCGCGATAATTGAATTCGTAAATTAAATGTTATGTAGAATATCTGCAATTAATTACGTTTATGAATACGCTTGGTTTTCACAATTCCAATTTAAAGTGTTTAATTAAAATTAATAAAAATCACCAAAAATGCTTTTATCACTTTGCCAACTGTGTTTTAATTTTGGGAAAATGCATATACCCAAATTTGTTATGCAATTAATAACATTCGCGCCATCAGCGGGAAGAAAAACGACACCCCTCGCATCATTTTCCAACTTGCTACAAACTCTTTCCCCCTTGTCGCCCCTTTGGCATTAAACCAAACAAAATGAGCATTTAGCATTTGGATTTCTGTTGGTGGAAACGAAACAGTCAAAAGCGCAAGACAATGCACGGAAAACAGTCTCGCTCTCTGGGATGCGTTGTTGAAACATCAACAAAATGCAGCCCCTGGCAGACAGCCACAACCCTTGCCGTGTCGAGCAAAAGAAATCAGTGCAACCCCAACCCCAACCCCAACCCCTTTGGCAACCCCCATTTACCCCCGGCGAATGCAATCCGCAATTTCGTCGTCTCGTTACTTTTGCTTGGTTTCTCAAGCATATCAATTCACTTTTGCACCCCTCGAGGGTTGCATCAGCTGCTGCCAGCACTGAGACTGAGTCTGAGACCGAGACTGAGACCGAGACTAGGATTAGGGCGACGTCGGGGATCGGCGGGGTAAACTGGTGCGCATTTAGCCGGCTCGTCAGCCACTCTTCTGTCTATCTCTGTCACTGAGAACATGAAATGTAAGGCAACATTGTAAAAAGGGAATATACAAAATGAACTGTAAACCTTTTTGGCACGCATTGTTTCTGTGTGCAGTGTTAAATCAAAAAACAACAAAAAGAGGGTTGCAAAACAGCACCCCCAGGTGGTATCCTCCCCCTCCCCTTCACCCCGCTGGCTGGATGGCAGTGATACGCCCATGAAAAAGTACAAATAAAATTTTACGCTATGCAAAACATTTTTCTAATCAAACATTCCATTTCATTTGTTGAAACGTCCAAAGCGGGGGGTTGAGTAGTGCTAAGGGTGTGGGAGTGGGGAGGGGGGCTTTGGGGTGGCTTAAAGCGGCGAACAGGAAAGAAATAAAACATTTGAATTTGTTCTCAAGTGTAAAATTCATTTGCATTCACAGTCGTCACCCAACCCAACCCCTCCGACACCCCCTTGTGGAAAGTCAGCAACCCCCTGGCTGGCAGTTTATGGTTTGATAATACGCATTTAGTCGGAATCAATTGATGAGAAATGCTTTAATAAATCACTGAAAAGCTGAAATACAAATGAAAAACTACCCCACTCCAGCTGCCACACAGCCTCCCCTCAATCATCTCCGCCTCCCTCCCCTCCATCAAGCGTCCGCAAGTGGTTTATTAATTTCGCTTTGCAAAGTGCACTCGAAACATTTTTTGGTGTAATTGATTTCACTTCAGCAGAAATAATTTTTTAATGCTCAAACTTATGGAAAAAAAACGGCAACAATGCAAACAAGTAAGAAAGCTACAGTCGAGAGTGCTCGACCGTATGATACCCGCAACCCATTTCGAGAAAAAACAAAAAAATTAAATTATATTTAAACAAAAAACATACCAAATATACTAAAACTTGTTTTTTTGTATATATTTGAAAATAGCGGGTAAAATACCGCAACACCGTTATGGTCACACTGTCAACTAAACAAACAAAGCGCGGGCAGCTGCAAGTGAATTTTGCATATAAAATTGATTCTTTAATAACTTCCTTGTTTTTTATTGGATTTCAACCAAATTCTCAGGAATCATTGAGAATATAATTATTATTATGCATACCAAAATTCAATGCTCTAGGTCTATTATTACGGCTTTTACAGTCTTTTGGGGGCGGAAAGGGGCGTGGCATCCAACTTTTGAAATAAACTTGATCTGCGTAGGACATATAAGAGTACTGTCCCCAAATTTGGTAGCTCTAGCTCTTATAGTCTCTGAGATCTAGGTGTTCATACAGACGGACAGACGGACAGACGGACAGACGGACAGACGGACAGACGGACATGGCTATATCGTCTCGGCTGTTGACACTGATCAAGAATATATATAGTTTATGTGGTCGGAGATGCCTCCTTCTGCCTGTTACATACATTTTCTGTTGGCACTAAGTCATAATACCCTTCTACCCTATGGGTAGCGGGTATAAAAACAAAAGTTAAATTTATAATTTTTTCTGTTTCTTTTTCGTCATTTTTAATCTTTTTTGCGGCGATGCCTCGTGCCGTTCATCACATTTTCAATATTTTTATACCCGCTACCCATAGGGTAGAAGGGTATTATAACTTAGTGCCAACAGAAAATGTATGTAACAGGCAGAAGGAGGCATCTCCGACCACATAAACTATATATATTCTGTCTGTCCGTCTGTCCGTCTGTATGAACACCTAGATCTCAGAGACTATAAGAGCTAGAGCTACCAAATTTAGGGACAGTACTCCTATAGGTCCTACGCAGGTCAAGTTTATTTCAAAAGTTGGATGCCACGCCCCTTTCCGCCCCCAAAAGTCTGTAAAAGCCGTAATAATAGACCTAGAGCATTGAATTTTGGTATGCATAATAACAATGATAGTCTGAATGACTCCTGTGAATTTGGTTGAAATCGAATGAAAAACAAGGAAGTTATTAATGAATCAATTTTATATGCAAAATTCACTTGCAGCTGCCCGCGCTTTGTTTGTTTAGTTTACAGTGTGACCATAACGGTGTTGTGATTTTTACCCGCCATTTTCAAATATATACAAAAAAACAAGTTTTAGTATATTTGGTATATTTTTTGTTAAAATATCATTTAAGTTTTTTGTTTTCTCACGAAATGGGTTGCGGGTATCATACGGTCGAGCACTCTCGACTGTAGCTTTCTTACTTGTTATACCCGCTACCCATAGGGTAGAAGGGTATTATGACTTAGTGCCAACAGAAAATGTATGTAACAGGCAGAAGGAGGCATCTCCGACCACATAAACTATATATATTCTTGATCAGTGTCAACAGCCGAGACGATATAGCCATGTCCGTCTGTCCGTCTGTCCGTCTGTCCGTCTGTCCGTCTGTATGAACACCTAGATCTCAGAGACTATAAGAGCTAGAGCTACCAAATTTGGGGACAGTACTCCTATATGTCCTACGCAGATCAAGTTTATTTCAAAAGTTGGATGCCACGCCCCTTTCCGCCCCCAAAAGACTGTAAAAGCCGTAATAATAGACCTAGAGCATTGAAATTTGGTATGCATAATAATAATTATATTCTCAATGATTCCTGAGAATTTGGTTGAAATCCAATAAAAAACAAGGAAGTTATAAAAGAATCAATTTTATATGCAAAATTCACTTGCAGCTGCCCGCGCTTTGTTTGTTTAGTTGACAGTGTGACCATAACGGTGTTGCGGTATTTTACCCGCTATTTTCAAATATATACAAAAAAACAAGTTTTAGTATATTTGGTATGTTTTTTGTTTAAATATAATTTAATTTTTTTGTTTTTTCTCGAAATGGGTTGCGGGTATCATACGGTCGAGCACTCTCGACTGTAGCTTTCTTACTTGTTTTTTTTGCTATCGAGCATTGTTTCGCCAGTTTATTTTATTATATAATTTTTTATTCCGCTTTTCATGTTGTTGTTGGTTGGATTTCCTCGTGCAACGAAACAAATTTTCATTTTATTGAGTTTCATTGAAGCGCATAAAATTGCAATAAAAGTCTATTCATGGGATAATGCGAGTCTGCATCGAATAATTTTATACCCATCCACTCTCACATCTTCTCCAACTCAAACTCGATATCATCATCTTCACCACCTCTGACCACCCCCAGCGACAGCTGAGGCAACTTCAAATTGGACAATAATTTAAATTATGAATGAAAATTAAAGTGCAATATGCGTTTAATTAAAACTTTAAACAGCAAGTGGAAAAGGGGAGACTGCCGATGTGGTAATCCAATTTTAAAATTTCTGCTTAATGGCTGGATACGTCTGCACGTCTGCTGAAAGTTCAAGTTGAGGGTTAAATTGTTAAATTGATGTCGATTCATTAACATGTCGAAATTCCTCAAAGATATTATTTATGAAATATGAATATGCTTCGGGGAATGGACGGAAAATGATGCCAAGCGAGGGAGAATTAATTGCTCTATAAAGCCTGCTAGATGTTTCTTTAATCTTCACTTTCGAACAATATTCAAAGAGTCGCAAGGTAATACAATATTGTAAATGATTTATATTATTCTCTTGGGAAATATTAAAAATGATTAAAATTTTGGCATCCACTTGAATCCTCATCGCTCGCTTAAAGTGTTCACCAGAAACGCCATCTCAACTCAAGCAAATCCAAGCCCAAATCTCCAGACAGGACATGAGAGTCCCACAATTGACAGCAAACCGCTTGAAGTACTGCAGCTGAGAAGGCCACTAAAGCGACCTCAAAGCGCTGACTAGCTGGACATTCGACTGAACTGAAGGATTGGCCTAGATCTGACCAAACACACAGACAAACTCTCTGCCCCTTTAACGCCAGCAGAAAACAAGTCGATGCTGGTCATAAATATCTGTGGATGCCACCGAAACGTGCAGCTGCCAAAAGCTGTAGCAAAAGGCACGTGGGGCTACTTTATGTGGCGAGACAGAGATAGTTACAGACACAGAGTGAGACAGTGAGAGAGTGAGACTGCGGCTCAGAGATACATGAAAAGCAATCAGTGTATTGACCACAACAATTTTGACATGTTGCGCATACAAATTAGAGCAGCCAAGTGTAGGCTGCAAGATAGCCGGAGAGGAGAGGAGGGGGGAGCAGCAGCTGAAGTAGCCCCTAAAGACGGGCCGAAAGCCAATCCCAGGGCGAAGCCAAAGAAGCAGCTGCAAAACGGGCAAACAGAAGCCGCAAAAGCGACAAGCGATGAGCAGCATTCAATGGAGTGGGCAGTGCGAAAAAAAAAACCAAAAACGAAACGAAAAGAAACGTGGTGGAGAGCGATGTACAAAAAGAGAATCGAAGAGAAAAAGCAAAGGCAAAAAGCAAAAGCAGAAAGTGTTAACCAACAAAAAAGGGGGGCAGCCGAGGAACCGAAGAATCAGCAACCGAAAACCAAATCGAGCAAAACGCAGAGCTTGATACACTTTAATTAAAACCAACTGCGTTCAGCGCTCAACAAGGCGACCTTTAGATACTCTAACTACAAGATACATTTCTCAAAGCGAGCTAAATATTTTGTATAATTTAGTCAAAATTAATTCAGTAATTTCTGATTTTATCTTATTCAATAAAATTGAGCAAGCTTAGAAATCAAAGTATGAAACCTTTTGATAAACATACAATAGGTAGCTTAAAGAAGAATAAAGCTTATAGCTATATTGTGGCCAAGAGCTTAACAAAGTCTAAACGCTTTAAGCCACGCTTAAGCAGTTGCTTGTTGGGGACACAATTCGGACTGCAAATGGATGATGAAGATGATGATAATGACTTTTCAGAGAACTCTTGTGAAATGCTCTGGCCAGCGAAACATTGTCAAAGTGACAGACATAATATATCACACAATTGTAACACAAATCCTCTACAACTTCCCCCTCCCCCTCTCTCTTTCCTCTCGCTCTATGTCTTTCTGACCCAAGCGAAATGCTAATGAATCAAGGTGGCAAACAGTAGCCAAATGGGAGCGCAGTAAACCCCATTCCAAGTGTCCAACGCAATTCAATCAAAATGTACAGCGTCGAGTCAGCAAAACTTGAGGTGTGACCACAGCGGGGTGTGCCCTCTTGGAGCGGGGGGACGGCGGAGGGGTAAAGATATATCTACTACCAACTTTGCAGTGGTCAAGTCAAATGCCTGCACGTTTTGCCAGCGATTTGCGGGCGTTTTTAAAACGCGCGTCACGACGCAGGCGATAAAAAACAAGCAGCAACGGAAGCCGCCAAGAAAAAAATAATATGAATAAAAGAAATCAAGAATATTTTTGCTGTGCTAGATACACAATTAAAAGATATGCACATAATTCAAACAAAACGCTGAAAAATGTCCAAATGTGAATGAGTCAGAGAGTGAGAGACAAACAAATTGAAAACTAGCTGGAAAACGTGCCAAACATTGGGGCATGTTTAAAGAAAACTTTGAAAAGTATTACAAAAATATTGCAATCGAAAACGTTGCTGAGAAGTGCAGTATTTTTATGTAACGAATGCAAAAAACCAGAAGCCAAAGAACCGAATGCCGAGGTCATAGGTTGGCCAAATTTAATTGTCAGCAAATGTTATTGAATTTTTATGTTGCAACAACAACATCGACATCCAGAGACTTTACTTTGCTTCCATACGCAAAAAACAAATTTGCAATTATTGTTGTTTTTGCTGTTTTGTGTATTCTTATTGCACGTTGCGTGTCGAGTTTGTTTAAACAGCTGCCAAAGAATTGAAAGCAACGAGCGAGCAGCAACTCCCCCACTCGAAAAAAGAAACGGGTGTCGCATGCATAAACATAGATACAAATAACTGGATACAAATGTATCTGTATCTAGGTGTGTGCCAGTGCGAGTGTGTGTGTGTGTGTGTGTGTGAGGGAGGGAGGCACATAAATTCCAGATGCCAAGCGCCAAAAACTAAACCGAGCTGGGGGCTTGGGCCAGACACTGGCTCAAAGTATTATCAGTCCGAAAAACTTTTTGCGCAAATGCAATAAAAACAACAAAAGCAACTCACAGGAGATTGCTTAACAGCGAGCGAGTTGCAGATAGAGAGCGGGGGAGAGAGAGAGGGAGAGCGGGGGAGAGAGAGAGGGAGAGCGAGTGTTAAGCAAACAAACAGAACACGAACACACACAACTTCGCAGAGCTCTCATTGAGACGCCATCTGGCGTTGAGAGCCGAAAAACAAAGTTTGATTGACAAACGAAAACTCGAAAATATTGCATATAAATTGACCTTAACTTTTGCTAATATTATTTTATATTTGACATCGATATTACGATGCGAATCAGTGCAGCGAAATCCTTTGACAAATAAGTTGAACTAGGTTGAATTCATGAACAACAACGAATTAAATATTGGAATATTTGGAGTGAAAAACTCTGGAAATCGTTAAAATTAAATTCAAAATATGAAAAATAAAATATTATCATATTATAATATAATTATCAAGAGTTTTAATGAGACGATTTTGAAAAGTTATATCATTAGCTTGCCCAATTATAAGTTCGTTTCAAAAGATAATTCTCGAAAAGACTTTTGTATATTTGGAGTTTGCAATTTCTGTATTCTCAAAGTTGCCAATCAAATTTCATGGACTGCCGACCTTAGTCCCCAGACTTTACTATATATGAACACTCTCTCTCTCTCTCTCTCTCTTTCTATTCCCCTTACCCTCTTCCTGGCCTCTCGCTTTGTTCTCTCTGCACGTGCAAATATATATTTTATATTTGATATTTACCTAACCCAATTTTGATTTAGTATTTCAAATGCAAATTGTCAGAGAACTGAAATTTCCAACTAAATCCAGAAACGCAGCCACACGTTTTGGTCGCCACGATGCAAAGGGGGCGGTGCCAGGGGAGGCGTGGCATTCTTGCTGTCGCAGCTGTTGGCAATGTTATTGTTGCTGTTGCTATTGCTGTTGCTGTTGTTGGGAAATTTGCTCGTTTTTCGTGGCATTTCCGCAATGGCAACGCTTGCGTTTGCACGTAAATTTCAAACAAACAAAATATTTGTTTAATTTATTTTAATTTTGCAAGTTGCAGCAGTTGCTGTTTTTCCAGTTTTCCGTGCAGTTTTTCCGACCAGCGACGAATTCGGACAAAACGTAAAACGTGAGCCGCAGGCTGAGCGCGTGTGTATCCAAAGGATGCGCCAGGACAACAGCAACAACAACAACGACAGAAACTGTTTTTTTGAAAAACGAGCCACAATCATAATTCACGCGCATTGCAGAGTGCTAAGCGGAGGGAGGGGGGAGGGGAAGAGCGAACAGGAGATGGCAGGCAGGAGGCACTTGGCCGTGCCCGAATCCAGGAAATGAAACGAATGTGGGAAAACTCAAAGGAAAAACGAAGCAGGCAGGCAGGTAGACGAGAGAGAGACGACAGAGAGACAGCAGACAACGAGGCATAAATAAAACAAAGCGCAACCGACAAACGAAATAAAAATAAAAAGCAACAGCGAAACAGGCACCAAAATAAACATAAAAACCAAAAAGAAGCGAAAGAAAATGCCTGCGAGTGTGAGGAAAAGGAGGAGAAGCGAGAGAGACGACGAAAAACGAGCGACGCATCTTAAGTATCCTGTTCTTGCTGTGGAAAACCAAATTCAAAGACACTTCAGCCAACGCCAAGGATACAACGACTTCGACAGCTACAGATACAGCGACAGCGACAGCTACAGATACAGATAAACCGAACGAAGAAGATTCTTTTCATTAGAGCGAGAACAAATTGAAATTGATATTTACAGGCAGTTAATAGCATTAATTATGTATGAATCATGGCCAGAACAATGGCCAGAACATTTTGCCATTTACCACCATGCCTCAGCCGCTGCCACGCCCACCGCCTCCTCTTTAACTCTGCAGCGAAGGGCCTTTTGAAGGGGGAGCTGCTCACCTTTAATGGCTTTTTAATTATTTGCGCGCAAAAGTCTCTTTCGCTGTCTTTGCCGTTGCCCTTTATGATACCATTATTGTTATTATTGCTGTCATTATTATTATTATTATCATTATTATTGTTCTTTCAACTGCTGCTCTTCCTCTTCCTCGACTGCTGTTGCTTCTTCTTCTTCTTCGTTGTTTGCACGTTGCCGGCTGGCAAACCTAATAATGCCCCCAGAGATCGTTTACCGCTAAAGCTCCGCTGAGAGTTCATTGATTTCTGACTCTGTTGACAACTTGACAAAGCAACCGAAGAGACGCCGAACTTGAGGGTGTGCGTGTGTGCGAGTGTGTGCGAGTGTGTGCGTGTGTGTGTGTGTCGCAGCTCCAATTAAAATGTCAAATCAAGTCGTTTTATTTATTAAATGATTACACACTACAAAACATAAACATAAACACAAGCACAAACACAGCGCGGCAAATGGAGGAAAACGACGCTATAAACTTACGCAAAGTCTAGGGAAGTCAAGGGGTGGCAAAGTGCAGAGCAGAGGACAGAGGGGGTGATTAGGGAAGGGGAGGGGTTTGGGGAAGGAGGAGGGGGACGGGAATGCGCTGTGCTAATGGCCGCATAGTTTGTTGAGTGTCAAAAGATTTTTGAGCATTTGGGGAATTGCTTGTTAATCGTGCACAAATTGGAAAAGCGTTGACTGAACAAGCGACTGACGGACTGATTGAGTGATTGACCGCTTGATTGACTCACTGACTGACTGATTAAGTTTCAGTCGAGGGGTAGCAAAATAAAACTCAAATAAAAGTTGAGCAAAAGCTGTCAAGCGAGAGAAAGAGAGGGGCAATGAAAGAGCGAGACAGAGAGAGAAGAAGTCAACGAATAAAACTAACGGTAAAAACTGTCAATGGACGATGGAAACTGGCAGCAAAAACTTAACGCCAGCTAAAAACTTGACTTAACGCAACGTGACGACGACGAGCACAAAAAAAAAAGAGTCGATAGCAACAACAGGTGCAATAACAGACAGAGGGCGGGGCAGAAAGAGGAGAGCGGGGGAATTGAGAACTTGTCCATGGAGCTGTCATAAACACAAAACTTGTGTGTGAGAACAACAAGAAACTGCAGCAGATGCAAAGGAAACGCAAATTGAAAAGTGGCCGAGACAATTTCAGAATACCTCTCAATGCAAGCTGATTAAAAAAAAAAATATAGAGAGAGGGGAGAACGGGAAGGGGAGTTAGGAGGGAAGTTGGGTAATTTCGATTTAAGAACTAGAAAAACACACATTTCATTTGGATATTGGCTTCCAAACTCTCAGACGAAAAATGCCATTCCCACAAAGGAAATCATAAGCCATCATAAAGACACACGCACAAAGGTAGTAAGAAAAGCCATTGCAGCATTTCTGCTTTTGTGATTTGCGCAAAAAGAAAAGTGTTTCCTAAGCTTAATGGAAATAGTTGCAATTTCCAGATCTCTGATAAATTCTTGTTTTGCCAAAAAAATTGGGGTAACATTCAGAATGTAAAGCAGGAAGACAGCATAAAGAAAATGGAATGAAAGAAACTGTTTTTGGGAACTAAACAAAGTTTCAAGGTAAGCTCTTGAGCATAAGCCGAGATTAATAACGAATTTTTAAAAGGTTCCGTTCGACTTTTAAAATAGGGTTTCATATCTCTTTGAATAAAAAGCGATCTAATGAATTGATTGAAAAAATGATTTTAAAGCCTAGTTTAGTTTTACTTGAAAATATGATTTTTTTTAGAAATTCCTGATTTAAAAGAGTCGAAATGAATTCTTTTGTATTGATTGAATTGAATTCAAAATTCCGTTTCAAAAATTGTAAATAATTATTAAATGTTTAAATTTAAAATATGTAGATTACAAAGTGAATGAAACTAAGTTAAGTCAAAAATAGTTATATGCTACAAAATCTAGATCATGTGATGAAAAACAGATCACAAAAATAGTATGATCTACCATGACAAACAAACTTATGTATTTCCTGCCGAACAATTCCCATGGGATATTTGATATTTTGCTGAGAAGCTGATCGAGTTCATGCAACTTTATCCCATGCGAGACGAACCGCACAAAGTGCGATAAGTACATAATTTTGTCTTGTTCGCCATTTACACCTGTTTCTTATCTCGCCATTTACTTCGTCTCATATCTTTCCACATCCCATTTGCATATCGTTGTAGTTGTAGTTGTGCGTTTTTGTAAACTTACCGATTAAAAATAATTTGCAAAAGCTTTGTCTTGTATTGCAGCTGCTGCTTCTGTTGTTGTTGTTGTTGCTGCCACTGTTGATGTTGTTGTAGCTCCCGCTTTGCGCTGTTGTCGCTCTGCTCGCGCTGCTGTTTGCTGTTGTTGTTGCTCTCATCTTGTCGTAGTTTCGGTAATCGTTGTTCTTGTTGTTATTGTTATTCGTAATATCGCAGCAAAAGTTTGGTGCCTGCTCTCTTACTTGCACTTGCACTTGCAGTTAATGCTGCAGCGCCCTCTGCCGGCTTCAGCAGCAGTAGCGCCACATTGCGGCCGAAGACACGAAATTGTTATTGTTATTGTAGGCGAAGGCAAAAGAAGTGTAATCGAAATCAACAACAACAAACACTTAACACAAAACTTCAACTTCAAAATTCAAGATGGCGGCGCGCGTCTGGTTTGTTGGCCCTTCAGTGTTGGCCAGGTCTTAAACCTCAAGCATTTTCTTGCTCTTGCACTTTACACACGCACACACATACGCACACGCATACACCTATATTCACTGTTATAATCGGGCGTTTGCTTTGCTCTTGCGTTTGCTTGTTGTTGTTGTTAATCAGAAATCACTCGAGTTGTTGTAGTCTCGTATGCAAGCGACGACAACGACGCTTGAAAGGTTTCCAAGAAGCAGAGTTACCAACACAAGCGCACACACGCACACACACACGCTCGCAGTCGCGACACACGTAAAAACCTTTTTTAAGCGACGCGCGCTGCTCCTTCTTCTTCTTCTTCTTCGTCGTCTTCTGCTTCTTTTTCTACTTGTTGTGCTCACAAAACCGGTTTGACAGGTAAGAGAGCGCCAAGCTGCTGCTGCTGTTGCTGCAGTCGCGTAGTCCGAGATCAAGTAAAACTAATGATGCCAAAGCCGGCGTCGACGTTGATGACGCAGCTGCTGCGCTGCTTTGTGTTTTTGCTTTTGCTTTGCTTGTTGTTAATAGTTTTACTTTACACTAACACACACACACGCACACGCACACTCACTTTGCAGCCAATTGTAGTTGTTGTTATGTTGTTGTTGCTGTTGCTGTTATTGCATTCGCAATTTGCAATTACTTTTCGTTATGGCTTTTATTTGAATTATTATCAGCACCTTTTACTTGCGTTTTGTTTAAAGATATTAACGGGCGTAAACAAATACGAGGTTCGTGCAAACGCGACGCAAAATTGTTTTCGATTGTTTGCTGCGCCGAGCGACAGCGCGACACGTCCGTTCGAAGCGGCAAATGAAAAGAGAATGAAGAATGCACACGAAATCAACGAAACACCAACGAAACCAAAGAGAGCGCGCGCACACTGTTAACCAACACATAATAATTTCTCTTGCTGCTGCATAAGCAACCACCATGCTCTCTCTCTCGCTCGTTCGTTCTCGCTCTTTGCATCTTCGTCGCTTAAGCAATAAGCATCGGCTCCGACCAGCAACAGGCCATGGCCAGGTGATGCGATCCAATTAAGAGAGCACGATCGCTTCCACTCAGCGGACACATTTAAAATGTATTATATTAATATCGTATATTAATAATAAATTATTAGAATTAATATTAATATATTGGGAAACAAATATATTTGAAATATTATGCCAACCTGCAATAATTATAACCAGTTAAACAGTTAAATATGAACTGCTTTACGTGTTAACAGCACGCTGTCGCATGCGTTTCGTCGTCCACCGTTGTTGCATGCGATTTCTACACACCTTCGTATAGCCCAAAAGCAGAAACGACGAAGGTATTGCAAAGAGCGCGGCTTGCAAAGAGCGCACAGCCGAGCTGTTAACAGAGCGCGTCAACTTAACGAAGCCCAACTGAACGAAGCGCACTCGCATTGCGCAGTTAACAGCGCTTAAGAGAGCGACACTGTTGCGCCTAACAGTCTGTTAAAGGCATAGCAACACGTAGCGTTTTGCGCGCGACTTTTCAACAACTGCGCGCGTTTTGCTCGCGTTTTAATCAAACTTGTTTGTGCTGCTGCGTTGCGACGTTTCGTTGTTGGCCAACAATAAGTTTGTCTTGTGCGAGGAAAATCGCCTGACGTTGTAGAGGAAAAACCAGTTGGTTGACTTGGCCAACAACACACATTAACTACGATCAAGTCAAGCAGTGCCAGCAACAACAACAACAAAAATACACTGCGCAGGGGCAACGTCTTGGCTGGACAGAGATGGCGATAGGCGCGATTGCTTGGAGAGCTTCGTTCAGTTTAACCGCTTGTTCGGCGCGCTCGCTTGCTGTCTCGCTCTTGCCCTGAGATCTACTTTTAACCAGTTTCGCGTGCGAGTTTTTGTCGTTGTTGTTTTCTTTGCTTTTTTCCTTCTTAGCGCTCTTAACGTTCTTTTGCTGTCGCCAGAGTTCATGTTTGCTTTGGCTGCCGTTGAAGGCGGCTTCCCCCCACTCCACTCTCCTCTCCCTTCCCCTTCCCCTCCACAACAACAACTTGACAACCAGTTTGAAAACTTGTTCTTGCTGCTGGCGGACAAAAGCTGATTACTACGGCACGCTGTCGGGCACGCGCTTTGCATGACAAATTCGTAAAGAAAAGAAAAACGAAAAATCAAATTGTAAATAAGTTTATTGTGTTTTTTTTTTGTGTTTTTTACACATTTTCAATGTTTATTGAATTTTTGATTTAAAAGCGCCGACGGCGGCCAGCGACGTGGACATCGACGTCTCATTCTTCCTCCTTTTCCCCCCCGCTCTTTCTCCTTGACTCCTGCGGATGCGACGGGCGACGCATACAAATTGCGCGAGAGATTAGAAGAGTGTTGGAGAGAGAGAGAGAGAGCGGGAGGGGGGTAGTGGAGACTAGTGGCCCCAGGTGCCGCTCTTAATGCCACGCCCTGCGCTGCGAATCAGACGCCTCCGACACGCAAATCTCTTGTAATTATCTTAAGGCCAAACAACACTCTTCCCCCTGCGTCTCCGCGTCTCTCTCTCCCGCCTGGACAGTTTGTTGTTGTGGCTGCTGCTGCTGTAATTGCTTTAATTTTACAGTTTGACGCATAAATTTTCCTCCGCATCTCCATGAATATTAATAGCAAAAATGCTGCTGGGAAATTCCTCGTCGCCTATTCAATAAGTACTCTGGAGAGTGGAGAGCGGAGAAAAGACAACTGGAGACAGACACGAAATCCGCATTATGCATTCAAAATTAATGCTCATAATACGTGGGGTTATCCACCCCTCCTCCAATTACCCATCATCCAGGGGGTTCCCCTTCCCTTCTTGTCTAACTCTTCCTCTTGTTTTACCTGCTATTGATTTGTTCATGGTCAAGTCTCGGCATTGGCTAATTGAGTTGAGATTGTCCCTCTTGAGACTCACGAGACCTTGGCTTTGATCTAATGTTCAGATTTATTATGGAAGAGAAGGCAAGCGCAAAATAAGAAAGAGACTTATAGCTGAGATAGCAAGATAAGTAGTTTACTCACACTTTAAGAATGTCGTTGCAAATGTAAAAAAATTGGCATAATAGCAAAACATGGAAATGATGGACGAGATAAATTGCAAAAATCTGCAAAACAATTAGAAATAACTACTAGAGATATGCAAATTAATTGAGCACTATATTTATGTAGGTAGAAATAAGAAAAGTTATAGAAAAAAGTAAAAACAAGATAATCGAAAATTGAAATAGTAAAACATTCTATAAATTTAAACACCATCATGTAATTGAAATATTTCTTAAACTTATAAAACAAAATGTGTATAATTTATCATCGAACCTTTCATTTTTAAATTAAGAATCTTGAAACTTATCGGCTTAAATCAGCATCGTCTAATTTATCTCCGAATTTTCCTTTTAAAACAAGAACTTTGAACAATGCTTGTATAAAAGAAGAACAAGAAATAATATTTTAATGCAATCATAATCCAGATTGATGGGTTCTGAAATTTGAAAGCCAAATCCCTGCTAAGCTGCACGCTAAGATTGTATTTGTTTAACGATCACAACAAAGTCTTTCGATTCCCCCCTTTCGCCACAATTGAAGCTCTCAACGATTCCGTCGAATTCGAGATCAACAAATGCGATCAAGTGAAAAGTGTGGAAAGCCAAAGGCCAAGAAGTCAGTTGAGCTCTGTTTAAAGGGGGATTTATTTTGGTATCGGGTTTCCCTCTCCTCGCTCCCCCCCATAAATTGGAAGAACATTCTACGATCGATTGGCGATCGCTGAGGCAAATGAGTTTCTGATCAAACAAACGACACGGCATCGAAACGAAAACAAAATTAAGCAACAATAGAGAAACAAGAGGCAAAAGGAGATGGAGAATAAGAATCATCAGCAGCAGAAGAAATTAAAGTACGATCCGTGATCGCATGATCCATGATCTTGTGCATTTCTCGGACTCGGGGGCTTGAATTACAAACAGATTAAGAAGCCACCGGGCTGTGAGGGCAGCATAACAATGAGTTCTTCAAGGAGAAGCGGAGCGAAGAGGGAGATAAGAGCAGGGAAAAGCGTGGTAGCCGAGAAGACAAAGCAAAACAGGGAGGGAACGTGGCTCTAGCTTGAGCACAGGTAGAAGAACAATGAGCGACGAAGAAATGAAGTGGAACGTTAAGGGAGGGAATTAAACCGGGGGTAGGGAGAGCGGGGGAACTCAACAGAGACTTAAAGACAACTAAAGGCAATGCAAACGCAAGCGCTAAAAAAAGAAGAGCAGAAAAACCGCAGTCAAAGAGTTGCGATGGGGAGGGGCGGAATGGGGGGCGGTGGAAGACAGGGTCAGGTAGGAGACATCAACATCACATTGCGGGCTGTCAGTCAACTGGCAACAGCCCCGCATCACCGCATCACCGCATCACCGCATCGCCATATGGGCAGATCCCAGCGACAAACGATGACCAGCCAACGACAATGGTCGTCATCTTGGCCAGAAGGAACCACAAGACAACTTCAAGTCGCAGTCGAAGATGTAGTCCGATAGTTGCACCAAACAACAGGGAACTATAGCTTAAACTGTGACAATTTTTAGCAGTCTTTTGTTTAAATATTTAAATCGCAACCACTCACCAAATTTATTGACATTTCAATCTGGGGGTTAATTAGTTTTGCCGTCCGTTGTACACTTGAAAAGATAAACAAAAAATGCGCACGCATTTAATTAAATAGAATAAATATCATTAATGATATAATAAAGATAAACAAAATATTTGCATACATTTATGATAATTGATAAATACACGCTTTTATTGTATGGATGATTATCTCAAAAATTGCAATTGCCTTTTCAATTGATTGTTTAATTCTAAAATTGAAACTGTCATCAAATTGCAGCGAAAATATTTTCATTACAATTAAATATAATGTAACGTATTTTCATAATTTCTAAATTCAAACAAAATGAAATAGTTTGTCATAGTTTTATGAGACCTAAAAAAAAAATACAAATTGGAAATTAATTTTCATTTTTTGCATTATATGCTACTTTGCATTTTCTTGGGAGCAATGTTATTGAGATGTAAACATTTTCTTTGAAACCCTGTTTTGTGTTATTGGAACTTTTCCCTTTGATTTCAATTAACAATAACATCTAAAATTGTATATAAATATACCCGAATTCAAACAATATATTTCTAAAACTAACTAACATAAAATAAATTGGAAAAAAAATTATACATTTTATTTTTTCAAGAAAAAAAGTATTTCGTGTAAACCTGTGAAAATAATGCTTGCATGTTGGCCAGTGTCTTATATGGCGAGTTCGTAAACTGGCCAATGTCTGCCAGGTTTTCTGGCCGTGCTGCGTTGTGAGTCGCTGTGCGTTGTGTGTTGCATGTTGCCTGTTGAGTGTTGCTGCCTGTTGCGAGTTGCGAGTTGCCTGTTGGTCTTGTCGTCTGCCTGCCTGGCAGAGTTAATTATAGGTTGAGGTTTACGAACCCAAAGAGTTGCAGCTGCAGACAGTCGAGACAACAGCCAACTTGGGCAGATTGTCGACTCAAGACGCGACGCAACGCGACTCGGAAGAAGAGTTGAAGCTGCTGAAGTTGAAGACTGGCAAGCAAAGGATGCAATTGGAAATTGCAGGCTCTATGAAAATTGGAACAGCCTGCGGTTTTCCTTGTTATTTTCTCGCCGTTGCTCTTGTTGTTGTGCATGAATCTTAACCGAAACGCAAGTCAGCCATTTGCTGCCTGCCTCTTGCCACATGTTGTTGTAATTTGATTAAAAGAAAACGAAAAACGAAAAGCGTAAAAGAGAAAAACTCTAAAACTCACGCATCACTTGAGGGCTGCAACTTAATGTCGAGGTTGGAGGCGACTCCGTGGCATCTCGGGCCACATATGAGCCATTAGCCAGCGCCACGATTACGACGTCATTTTCTTTGATTTCCAGAGGCAGGAACTCAATGGGAATTAAAATGTTTGTTTGTGCCCCCATTGAAAGCGGCACAACAACAATGCCAAACAAATATCGTAATGGTCTCTCGGCCAACACTTGAGACCGCCCGTCGATGATCGGTGAGAGGGGAGAAGCGGGAAGTTCTCCCAAAATTCTCTTTTTGTGCGTTTATGGTCTCTAATTTAATTTCCAATTGAACATAATCCGTTTTGCGTTCTCCTCGAGTATTTGTCATAAAAGTTTGATGCGTATATAAAAAGCAACAAATAAAAATACTTCAAGTAACTGCAGCCCGACTTGCAGTTACCCTGTACATTAATTATTATCTGCGATGCGTACATCAATTGGGAAACCAATTTTAATTACTCTCGCTTTAATGGGCGCCGAGTTCCCTGAGAACAGAAGCCAATTTATGAGGGTGTTTTCAAAATTTGTTGAGATAATTGTGTAATTTATGAAGCAGGAAATTTCACTGAAACATGCATTGGGAAAATATTCGAAAGTAACCGAAAACTTTGGTGTTTAAAAAATATATAATATCGCTTATAATAATTGGAAAAACATTCTTAAGTAACCGAAAACTTTGGTGTTTAAAAAATATATAATATCGCTTATAATAATTGGAAAAACATTCTAAAGCAACCGAAAACTTTCGTTTTTAAAAAATAAATAATATCGTTTATAATAATTTGAAAAATATTCGAAAGTAACCTAAAACTTTAATTTGTAAAAAATAAATAATATTGTTTATAATAATTGAAAAAATATTATAAAGTAACCGAAAACTTTGGTCTTTAAAAAATAAATAAAAATAATATAATAATCACAATTTGCTTTGATACTGAATAAATTTCCCAACTTTTAAGTCAATAACTGCAGAGTTCCTTGAGAAAAAATATATATAAATATATATAAATAATTTTTTGTAATTTACTTATAATATCCATTCTACTTTGACTTATTGTTATATTAGTTATATTTTTAAATTAAAATACATATGTCCTAACAATAAATAAAATTGTTGATAATAAAATGCTTTGCTGTCGAATAAATTTTCCTAACTGTTAGTTCCATAACTGCTCAGTTCCTTGGGAATACAAAATATAATTCTAAAGGGAAATCTTCGTCGACTATACAACCCTCTTAAAAATTGCTCTGCTCGCAGGGTATGCGAAATAAAATGAAATGAAATAAATCGTTGGGCAGCTTTGTAATTGCCTGAGGGCTCCTTAAGCTGTAGGCGACACCTTCGTCTTTGCCACATTTCGAACAAGCAACAACAGCAATCAGGGAAAAGAGAAAAAATCTGCTATAAGTATAATAAAATGTTTGTCAGTAACAGACATAGACACAGTTAACAGTTATCGCTGCCATTGCGTATTACTATAAACGATAATTTGAATGGACTGTGGTCGTACAATGCTTCAAGAACACATTTCTATAGGTTTCTAAAGCTCTTGCCACAGCCACAGCTCAACAATATAATGGCAAAATTTCAACAATTTTCTTGCTTTCAGGACATTTTAAATGTGGTTTTACTGCCAAAGTTTGTTTGGCTTCTCCTATCGCAAAATAATTAAAAGGGAAAACTAAACAATTTGTGGGATGAATATTTGACTGAATAATTGAAGGGAAATCATATATATTAAACTTTAAAATATTACATAACTATTTGTAGTGTATTCTAAAAGGAAGACATATAATGACACATAAAAAGGAATCTACATTTTTCTAGTTAGGAAAATTAGATCTTATTAATTCCTCAGAAAATATGTGATTAAATAATTGAAGGCAATTTCAGGTGACTGCACAAAATTGTTGAACCTTTTTACTTATATATTAATTAGATTGTTAGATTTCTACTTCTATTTATGAAAGTTCAGTGAATTGAATTTAATTTTTTCTTTTCAATATTTAATCTCATAAGTATTCGACTTTATTCTACCTTTCCTCAGCTCAAAAACTAAATCATTGCGCTCAGTAAATATTATTTAAAATTATATTAAAAGCAAAAAAAATTTAGTTAAATGATGCATGAAGCACTCTTCTCTTCATCGTATTAACTCGTCGTGAAAGTCGCTATTACTTTGTTATTTTCTTGTTGCAGAAATTTGTGCTATAAAATATGCAACTATAATGGCAATCCTTGATCCTTTGACTTTGGGAGCAGCTAAAAAGCAGCTCTCATAACAATTTGTTGCATTATCAACGTCTTTGCTGGTAATTCGATTAAAAAATTGTTTATTCAAAGAGTTTGCCAACTTGCATTAGAGTCTGCTGGCAGAAGCAGCAACTGGTCAACTTGCAACATCCCTTCTCCCTCTTCCTCTCTCTCACTCTTTCTCTTGCTTCATGTCTTTCCGTTGCTGTTGCTGCCCCCTTTTGATACATCGACGTGCAACATTCCAAGTTAATCCATTAGATGCATTGCATTTTTAATTTGACATTTACAATATAAATTTGCGCTTGCTGCAACAGCAACAGCAACAACAACAACAACTGTGGCAACACCATCGATGATGACCAGAAAACTGACCACTTGGCAGGCGATTGTCGTTGGGGCTTTCGACCGTTATTCCCATTGCCCGCAAAATAGTTTAAATATTAAATTAACGAATTCGCTGGATTTTCACCGTATCGCGAGCAATCGAAACAAATCCCTCGGGCCATAAGCGATGTTGCACACACCGACCGCTAGATGGCGCATTTGCATCCACAATTGTCATTTTCCGACACGATTGTCGCAGGGGAGGCTGAAAAGCGAGGTGAGTTTGTTCGCCAGCCTCGAAACCAAAACAATCTATTGAATTATTCATGCGACACACGAGGTTGCAATTGAAGCTATTGCCAAATTGATTGAGTACCAAATTTTGAGGGGGACTGAGAGTTAAATGGGAAGGGGGCAGAGACAACTATTAAAGCACCCTTAAATTTGCAGATTAATGCTAAATATAATACTCGGGTTGACAGGAATTTCCAGATGAGCACAAAAGGGGAAGCTAACAAGATTTATTAGAGCAGTTTGCCGACCTTTCAATTCTCTAATAGTTTTATTTTACTGGAGTTCGAATACAAAATATTTATGTTTGTGGAGAAAGTTATATTGAAAGGTAAATTGAATGAAAATAACATAATGACAGCATATTATAAATACCAAAAATACAATACTTTGTTTGATTTGATTTCAGTTATTATAATAAATAAAATGTAAAAGTTTTTACTGAAATGATATTGAATGCAATACTATATATTATTTGATTTGATTTCTTTTCTCCGAAATCAATAAAGTGTATATTGTAAAATTTCATTACTCTCTAAAAGATTTTTAATTTGAAATGTTCACCAAATTTATTTGAAATATTTAATCAAATATAACTAATATTTTAATATAACAAAACCTCTACTTGTAATGTTTCCTTGATAAGTTTAAATATTCCACAATACCTAACCCAATTAATTATTGTATTGTAAATACGGTAACTTTTATACAAATATCTATTTTTCCCTAAATCTAATTAATTATTTAAAAAATCGAATTTTAAATGGATATGAGAAAATCAAAAGTTTCTGTAGGATATTTGTATATAAAATGGTCGTTACATTTTTAAATTTTTTTTAACTGAGAATTTTTGTGAATTGTAGTATAGTAAAAAATAAAAAAAAATAATATTAATAAAGAGATCCTCAAATTAGTTTCTCAACACTAGAACAAACACAATAAAATAGCTGTGCACTATTTCTATCAAACAGAATGCATTTAACAGATGCCTTAAGGAATTGACTTAACTCGTCTAGTTGATCAGATATGCATATTTATTTTATGGGCGCTGCCACGCCCATTTTAGCGCATGAAACATGACGTGTGAAAAGCAGAATATCCAAGGCGAAGTGTCTGAAAAGTTTTGTCAAAGTTGTGGGAACAACGAGGGCCAGGAAATGCATTGAGATACCTGCTTATTAGACACTTCCAGGTAGCTAGGAACAAAGCGAAGGAAAAACCGAGAGTGGAAGGGGTAGAGGAAGAGGAAGCAGCTAGAAGGGAGGGGGAGCAGGGAAAGAAGAAGAAGAACAGGGCTGCAGGCCAACACATAAAACTGTCCGAAACTTCTTGGCGTATTATGATATGCAGTGTTGGCTGGGGGAAAACTCTAAAGAGGTTTTCGCGGAAAACGTTTTAGTTAAACGTGCAGCTCATATGGAAATTGCTCAGAATGAGAGAGAGAGAGAGAGAGAGAGAGAAAGAGAGAGATAGAGAGAGGGAGAGGCGGTGGTGGTGGGCGTGGCTGTTGTTGGCTTGGCGGTTGCCAATTGTTGTTGGCCTTGTGTAAATTGGACAGCAGTGTTTGCTAATTGTGGGCCGACCGACAGCCAAGAAAGCCAAAAGCCAAACCGAGGTATAAGCCAACACACACATTAACACACACACACACACAAACACTTTTACACCACAATTAGCCAGATGTAAGACTGGAAAAAATCTTTGGTAAACGCTGGAATTCGGAGCAGCAATTCCGGCGATTCCTTTAGCCCAAAATCGGCGGCGGCTATCAACAATTATGGCCAACAAGCACATTTCGCTAATTGCCAGCGAGTGTTGGTTGCAAAGGGGGCGGAGGGAGGGACGGGGAGGGGGGCAACAATGGGTTAACATGGCAGAAATTAATATTTTCGGTGGTTTAATTTGCACAATTTACGTGTGCGAAATAACAAACAAATAAACGCAACAGCAAGAGTGCGAGAACTGAGAGCTGAAAGTCGAACCAAATGAAATGGAAATGCGAAAATGGAGGAAAATGTGAAAATGCGAAAATGCCGAACTCTGCAATTTCCTCTCTGTGTGCGTGTGTTGGAAATTGAGGAAATGCCAATGCGAAGCAGTCGAACTATGCACAAGGACTGCATAATTGGATCTCGTGCCCCTTTTTGGGTAACTGAAATTGCAGCCTGGCGCTCAATTAGAGCGAGTGCCAAACTGATTCAATCGCCACAAGCTACAGCAACAGCTCCAGCTACAGCTCGGACCTTATAACAACAATATACTCGTGTATCGCTGCCACCTCTGTGGCAGCTATATTTGTATGTGTCTCTATCTCCGGCCAACTCGATTGCTACTCGGCAACACATTAGTCAAAGTTCTGGCCAAAAGCGTCTAATTTTTGTGCAAACTTTCGTAGCAGCTTCCTTGTGCCCCAATGAGTTCTAGCACCACATCAAACCACATTCTCACACACACACACACACACACACTCAGTTCTCAGTTGGCAGCTTCCATCTCATTTTGTTTGCTTGCCTATTTTTCGACCAAAACTCTTGTGTGCCAAATCGCATTTTGAGCCGAGGCCACAGCAAAGCGGGAATATTGCGTTTCTTGTCTCTCGATATGTGTATCGACTACTTGCCTGCTTATGAACTGAACTTGCATTGCATTGCACGACTGCAAGATACCCTTTTATTTGTATCTAGAAACTGTCTGGATTATTTAATTGAAATTAGAAATGCTAGCTTAAATGTGTATGTCGATAACAGCGTGCAAAATTAATATTTCTGATTAATCTATCAGACTAAAATATATATTATAACTCTATTTATCCCCTTAAAAAACAATATGATTGCAAAATAGTAATAAATTCGTTAAACAAAAGTGTATTTCGAGTCTGATGGCTTTGGCTGCAATATTAATTTTTATTATTTTATTCGTATGTAAATAAAATTAAATTTCGAAAACCAATTAATAAAAACATTTTTTAATATTTTTAATAATACTCAAATTAAAAAATGTAACAAATTAATTAATTATAAATCAATTTTTAATAATTTTTTTAATTGTAACTCAGCTTTCTCAAATATTTTCATTAGTTATTGCAATTTTCTAAATGTTTTAATTCAGTTTTCTAAAGTTTAGCAATATTGTTATTTTTTAAAATATTCTTATTTAGTTCTTGTTATTTTGGAGTATTGGAAAATAAAATGATGAATTAAATAACACTCAAAATTAATTAAAACCAATAGTACACAACATATCTGAGTTTTACATCGATATTAATGATATTAATATATACACTATAAATTGTTGATTTACATCTGAAACTAACTACCTTGGTTATGCTGCGTTTACAGGGTATTTCGGTCTCGTCAATTGCCTATTTATGCCCAAATAAGCTTCGTCTTGTTCGCATTTGTCTGTGGTCAATACAATTTTTGGCACGCCTAAGCCAAATTAATTAACTGCTGTCCAGGCGTCGACGGGAGAGCCTCAACAAAAGGGGTAAAGGAGTGTGGGGGGGATGAGGGGTGTGCAACAAGCAGCAGTTGGCAATGAGCAGAAACCGTTATAAGCCGCCTCAACATGCAGCACAAAACGAGCCAAAGCGGCAGCTGACAACCAGACCCTGTTTCCCCCTCCCGCTGTCCCGCTTGCCTCCTGCTTGCTGCCGTGTTGCATGCGAAGTACCAGTTTTTGGAGGCAGACCAAGATGGAGCCGGTAATGTGCTGTGGCGTGTGGAGGACTTGTTTTTGGCCTGTGGCAGTTGCAACTTCTTTTTGGCGACAACAACAAGCCCAAGCTGCTCCTCAGAAGTGCCGTTATGTGACCTCATATGTGGCCAAAACACTAACAAGCCAAGAGCAGCGATCAGGGAGGAGGGAAGCTGTTATTGATACCTCAAGTTTGGCGCACAGCGCTGCCAAATTGCCGCAGTCGCGATACGATCGCGCCAATTGAGCAACTTTTTTCGGCGTAGCGTGAAAGTGGACAAACCGGAGCAATCCACAATGGAATCAGATGCTGAGCGGGGGAGACGGCAGAGAAGTGACGAATAAGAAGAAGAAGCGATGCCGGCAACCAGTGGCAGCTACTGTGGCAAGCCAGCAGCTGCTGCTGCAACTGCAACAGCCACCGATTGATAATCGATTGCAGCGCGAAAAAAGCGAACCAAATCAAAGGAAATTTAGCAGAAGATACTGCATACAAAAGTAGTAGCATCTCTTGTAGTAATAATTATAAATTACAGTTCAGTATTGGAAATAATTTTTCAGTTTTGTGTGAAAATCGAGTAAACATAGTACGAAATTAAAATATTAAATTAATTGATAATAACAATAAAAGTGCAAGAGAACTCAACCAAATCAAAGAAAATTTAGCAGAAAAGTAGCAGCATCTCTTGTAGTAATAAATATAAATATCGTTTTAGTATTGGGAACAATTCTTGTGTTTTGTGTGAAAATCGAATACAAATAGTACAAAATTAAAATACTAATTGCATTCATTCATAAATTAATTTAACTCAAAGGAAATTTAGCAGAAAAGTAGTAGCATCTCTTGAAGTAATAAATATAAATAATCGAATTGGTAATAATTATTCTGATTTGTGCGAAATTAGAATAAACATAGTAAAATTATAAAATACGAAATCAATTCATAAAAACAATAAATGCCCAAGAGACCTCAGCCAAGTCAAAGGATTTGCAGCAGAAAATATAAATAGTAGTAGAAATAGTAGAAGTAAGTCTAACTAAACTAAACAATTATTTAGCTTCTTTGTATTTGAATATTGTGGTCAACAATGATGAGAATTTAATATAAATACAAAATAAAAATGCGAATTTAATTGATAAAAACAATAAAAATTCAGTTAAAAATAGTAGCATGGAAAATAAAATTATTATGGTTGCAAATATTTTGATACACTTTGTATTTAAACATTGTTGGCAACATTAATGAATATTGAATATAGTACTACGTATTTAAATGATAACAATAATAATGCAAGATACATCAATGAAATCAAATGCAAAAAGAGAGAAATTACTGCTTCAATAGAAGCATTGAAAGTATTATTGTTCTTAGTTGCATTGCCATTATTTGTTGCCATCGAACGCTTTGTCTAACTTTTTATTTGAAAGGTAATAGAAAAATGACAGCAGAAAATTGAAGTTTGAAATAAGTATCCTTGCTTTTCAAATTGCTCAATTGCATTTTAAAAGAGTTATGAAGAAAGTTATGAAAGTAAGATTACAACGCTTTTGATGAGTTCTGAAGTTACTACGATAAACTGTTTACAACGCTTTTAATATTAATTACCCAATTGCCCTGCATGGAGAAGGGTTAAACTTTCCTTCAATAGTTTCCATATGACGAAAATTTACCTTTCCAAAAAGGTTTATGGATCAAATGTTTAATGTGCTCCGGAGGGAGAGTTGCCCCCAACAAAGAATTCAAATTCAAAAACGCCTCAGATTCTGGAGTAGAAGCTTAAGAATTCCCTGACGAATTTTTGTAGTAAGCCTCAAGTTCGACTAATGACTGAATGACTGACTGCTTGACTGCTTGCTCCCATTACAAATGATCGAAATCATCGACGAAGTGGCAGGTATCGTCTTACGCTTGGGAGCTGCTTAACTTCAGAGTTACTCCAGAGGTTTCTCCCAAGCGAAGCCTCTCAACTACCATCAGACTGAGGCTGCAATTAATTGAGAGTCCCCGACTGGGATTCGAACTCCCTCGCAATCAGGTTGCTTACTCCTTTCTGGGCTCCCCCATCATTCTTATTATTTGTTATTCTTGGCTTTCGTGCACTTGTTTATACACCTGATGACCCTTTTTTGCTTATTGAAATTTGATTTTGTTTATTGTTTCAGCTCGTATCTCGGCGCGTCAATTGGGGGTTGCAATTGCTGCCCCCTTTGGGCTCAATCTGTTTGCCTGTTGTGCTTTGTTAACAGGTTGTTGTTGGCCATGTCTTAGTGATGATGAGCGCAATTGTTAAGCACGGCTATAAGTCATATAACAGGCACCCCTGCGTGACCCTTGCCCTCATCCTCATCCTCGCCCTACAAGAAGTCAGCGAAGCAGCACGACAACGACGACAACGACGACGACGACGTCACCTTAGTCCAGCTCAACAAGTTCCTGGGCATAATTAGCTTGGGGCGCCATTGCCCAGTGCTTATACAGCTGTTGCTATTGTTTTATCAAGGAGTTGCTCGACAAGGGAGAAGGGAAGGGCAGGGGGAGAAGTGAGGAAGGGCTTGCCATGTGTGGCAAAGTGGAGGGTTGAATGCTCCGAGTCGAGTCGAGTCGAGTCGAGTCGACTGTGGGAATTTCTCAATTGCTGCATGGTTAATAATTGCTATTGTTGGCTTCTTCACCTCCGACTGCGACGCTGGACTCGAGAGGGGGGAAGAGTGGCAAGAGAGGCAAGCGGGGCGGGGGAGGTTGAAAGGTTGCGGGTGTCTGCGCAATTGTGCGTAACTCGTAATGATGTGCGAGCGATGTGTGTGTGTGTGTGCGACTTCATTTGCGGTTATATTGTAAATAAGCTGCCAACAGGCAGCAACAGCAACAGCTTCAGCTTCAGCGCCAGCTCCAGCAGCTTTAGCATCAGCATGCGGCATGCGGCATGTGGCAAGTGGCAAGTGGTGAGCGGCAATCGGCAAAGTGCATTTGAAATTGTGCCCAAACGTCTCGGCTGTGAGATTGTCGTGCTGCTGCCAGCGTGCAACGTGCAACAGACTCAAGACAATGCCAAGCTGATTCCAGTTGCAACCTCACCTTGCCACCAATGCCTCTCCCAATCACCTGCCCGCGCCTCCTGCTAAGCCGAGGCGCACAGTTTGATTAATTGCTGTCTGTGGCTGCATAGCTTGAATACATCCAAACAATATGCACAACAAATTTAAATTCGAATAGTTCCAGCTGCTGTGCTGACCTCAACACGCAAGCTGAAGCTGAAGTTGCCACTGGGCAAGAGGGGGCGTGGCAAGCTGCAAGCTGGCGCCAAAGTTGCGGCAAATGCCACAAAGGTGTGAAGCAGCTCAGTTGCTCTTGAACTCAGTTGGGATCACCTCGAGGGTCACACGCATCGATCCATCCATCGATTAATCCACGCGATAAAACAAATCCTTAATTACGACCGCCTAGACAACGTTAAATTACAATTAAAAATGCATTTGACTTGCATTCGATATATACCTGGCTCAATTTCATAATTTTTGGAGACGTAACAAAATTAAAATAGGTTGAAGTTTGTTAATATTTGCTATACTATTGAGATGAAATGGAAGAAACTTAATTTGGTATTAGGAAACCATACAAATTTAAAATCTCTTTTTTTATATAACAGACTAAAACTCAAAGTTACATTAAAGCAGAAAATATTAGGAAGGAGATAGTTAAGTTAAATTTCATTAAAAAACATTCATATTCTTTTTTATTCATTACGAAAATTATTGAATGTTGAAAATAAATAAATAGAATGTTAGGAATTAAAATAATCCAAAATAATTATTAAATCGATAAGTCTTGAATTTTAATAAAGTAGAGCTTAATCAATATTATAAATGAAAAAAAAACAAAGGAATTATTTAAATTAAGGAATTTGAAGAGTTTTAATTTATTTTAAATTGAAGTTTGGCTTAATAATTTTCAGTTTTGCACGTGATTTAATACAGCAGACTGAAAACGAAATAATGAATTTTATTAAAGAAAATTAATCTTCACTTCAAGTATGTAAAAGTGTGTTAATACTTTATAGTTATTATAGAGTTAGGCAATATTTAATTGTTAATAATTTGCGTATAGCTCGATGAAAATAAATTTTCTTTCATAGTGATTTACTTTACTTTTAATTGATGTTTTGTTTAATATGTTTAAATTTATTTGAGTCATAATTCCAATTCATATTTGCATACAAAATAAAACATTGCGAAGAGTGAATCATAAATCGTACAATTGTTGGCAGAAATTTCAAAAATAGCTACTCGAATAAAAAATATGTAAGATGTTAAAAAGGAATCAATTGTAATTATTTAAATAACCATCAAAATAATGTGAGAGAAGCGAAAGGCAAATGCAACCCGCGATCGCTTGCGTGTCTGGCGGAAAAGTCAAGGAAAATCGACGATCTTGAGACGAGATATGAAAATTGGTTATTTCGGCCCATTAAAACACAATCAAATGTCGCGCGCAAGTAGCCGGCAAACAAATTGGATTTTCCCCCCAAAACAATGAGAGAAAGAGCGAGAGAGAGAGAGAGAGAGATCTCAGTGCATACACGCAAATGCCATTAGCTGTAAGATGCCACAGACGAAGTGGCATCTCTCCAGCTTGCCCCCTCTGCGGTCGGGCAGACATGGCGAGATGGCATCATCTCATCTTCCACTTACAGCAAACGACAAACTTCCTTCAGCTCGTAATTATCAGCATGATAGCAAAATTTGTAGACCGATAATTATTTTCCCACTATTTGTGGGGCAGGGGCAGGAACTCGATGCCATACAATATAATTAATAACATGAAAAATACATAATGAAATTATTATCTTACTGTAATGTGAAATGATTATCTGCCATCTCTCAGCGTGTCTGTGTGTGTGTGTGTTGTGTGTGTGTGTGAAGAGTGCAAGACAATGGCAGCGACTTGAACTCGAGCGAGTTTAACGCGCATTGAAATGCGGTTGCGAGGGTTGCAGAGCGGCAGAGAAAGAGCCAGAGAAGGGCCTTGATAGGAATGGGAATTACTTGGGGATAGGTCAGTATCTAGTCTCGTCTTTTATGCAAAGCGTTGGCGTAATGTGTGTCTGCATCTGAAGCGTAACGATGCGACTTTGAAACGGTTTCCAGTTGCCAGTTGCCAGTTGGTGGTTGCAACAACTTCCAACTTCCCTCATCGGATGGATACGTCTACAGGTGGGCAGTTTCAATTTCTGATGACTGGCTGAGCGCCTCGCAGTTATGTCAGAGGTTGGATCTTGGGATGGGCCTCGCGCCAGCGAAGCGGAAGTTGATTTATTTGCCTCTACGCTTTGGTGAGAGAATTCTTCTGCTTCGGCACAAAAGTGTTGCATTGTTTCCACCTACAAGCTTAAAGGAAAAACCTTGTGAGCAAATGCTTTTCTTTCGACTTCTTCGCTTTTTTTGTGTTTTGTTTTTTTTTTTACCATAATTTGAGGCCTTTGGCTTGTCAAGAAAATTGTTCAAGCAGAACTTTATTCTTTTTCTCTCGCTCGGTTTTTCTTTGGGTCGCTCTCCTTTGGCTGTGCTCATAAAATTAAGAAATATTTGTAATAATTAGCGCTACTTTTTTGCTTTTATTTTGCTTTCATTTGCTTTACTGGTTTTTCTTGATGAAAAAGTCAAGGAAACTAAAATAATTCCCGATGCCTTTTGTCATAAAATTTAAATGCGCTTGTTGTTGTTTTTTTTTTTTTGTGGCCAAGGGAAATGGTGAATGGAAATTGGCAACAGCAGCTGTAACTTCAGCTTGCAATTGGCCAAATGTTTGATTGGCCCTAAGGAAAGGTAAGTCGCCATCCTCCCCCCTCCGCTCCTCTCGAGTTCCATTGCATTTTACTTGCCATTCGGAAATTCATTTAGCTTTTGTTGCTGCTTCTCTGCACAGCTTTTCCTAGCCCCTCACTCTTTCACTCGCACATTCCCTCCACATTGCTCCATTATACTTTGGCATTTTCCTTTTCTATTTTTTATAAGCATTTTTCAATCGCATTTCGATGCGCATTTTCATTTGGGGTCAAGAAAAATCCATTAGCAGTCAGTGGAAGTTAAATAGAATCCATTAGCTGTTGCCGGCATTTGTTGCCTTTCCATTTGTTGTTGGTTCTGCTGCTGCTGCTGCTGCTTTTGTTGCCACTCGTGCTGCCATTGTTGTTGTTGTGTAGGTGGCGTTGTTGCTATTCCAGCAAATTGTAATAAAGATTGTGCTAGGCTTGTGGCCCCGTCCCCGGTCGTAGTAAAAGGCACCGAGCGGTGCCAGGCGCAGGCTACACAACAACAACAACGAGAACAAAAATAAAAGTAAAAGAGCTGCGTTCACATCACAGCTCACGTAACAAACTTCCCCTTTGCTCTTTGTACTCGATATCTTTACTTCATCACAGCCATGAAGTGTGTTTGGCAATAAAATTCAGATTTTTGCCCAGCTATTTTAAGGCGTGTTTGTTGTCTTTCTAAGTCCTTTGAGACGACGCTAAAAAAAATTCATTACGCACGGCACTGTAGAAAAAGTCAACAGGTTGGTAGAGCGCATATTGCGGCCCTTTGGCGTCCTGGTGTTTAGCAAAGGCAGTTTTCATTAATGTACAGCCACCTTCCGATAAGGTGTGGCATGATGGCCTATTGTGCAAAATGAAGAATCTCCAACACACGGAGAAAAACTATACATTTTTTGTAAAATGTATGTAACAGGCAGAAGGAGGCATCTCCGACCCCATAAAGTATATATATTCTTGATCAGTGTCAACAGCCGAGACGATACAGCCATGTCCGTCTATCCGTCTGTCCGTCAAAGAGATGCGTTCACATCACAGCTCACGCAACAAACTTCCCCTCGCTCTTTGTACTCGATATCTTTACTTCATCACAGCCTTGAAGTGTGTTTGGCAATTAAATTCAGATTTTTGCCAAGCTATTTTAAGGCGGGTTTGTTGTCTTTCTAAGTCTTTTGAGACGACGCTAAAAAAAATTCATTACGCACGGCACTGTAGAAAAAGTCAACAGATTGGTAGAGCGCATATTGCAGCCCTTTGACGACCTGGTGTTTATCAGAGGCAGTCTTCATTGATATGCAGCCACGTTCCGATAAGGTGGCCTATTGTGCAATATGAAGAATCTCCAACACACGGAGAAAAACTATACATTCTTGAAACAAGATTTCATTCTAAGCTTTTTTGTAAAATGTATGTAACAGGCAGAAGGAGGCATCTCCAACCCCATAAAGTATATATATTCTTGATCAGCGTCAACAGCCGAGACGATATAGCCATGTCCGTCTGTCCGTCTGTCCGTCTGTCAGTCTGTCCATCTGTCCGTCAAAGAGCTGCGTTCACATCACAGCTCACGCAACAAACTTCCCCTCGCTCTTTGTACTCGATATCTTTCCTTCATCACAGCCTTGAAGTGTGTTTGGTAATTAAATTCAGATTTTTGCCAAGCTATTTTAAGGCGTGCTTGTTGTCTTTCTAAGTCCTTTGAGACGACGCTAAAAAAAATTCATTACGCTTTCGTGAGGGACACGGCACTGTAGAAAAAGTCAACAGGTAGGTAAAACGCATATTGCAGCCCTTTGACGACTTGGTGCTTAGTATACGCAGTCTTCATTGATATGCAGCTAGCTTTCGGCCTATTGTGCAAAATAAAGAATCTACTACACACAGAGAATAATTATACGTTCTTGAATCATGCTATTCTGTTGATATTTTCGCTGCTAGTTCAGTTAGTAAAGCTGATGTGATTTAATCTTCAAGTGGTTTGTCGAAGTTTTTTGGATAAACAGTAAACTGAATATAGATTAATTAAATTTTAGTGCTATCATTTTTATATCAAATTAAAAAACTAATTTATTTATAACACTTAATTAAATATATACTTATACATGCAGTATGTATGTATATCTTTCGCTTTTGCCACAATCAACTAAAATATTATGCACTTAATTTTGTATAATATATTTTAGCTTTTAGCTGTTAATTAAAAGCAACTACATTCTGCATACTTTCATTTTATGGCAGCACCAAAAGTATGCAACTGCCTTTTTCTATTTTATTCTATGTGGAACCTATCTAAATGCCACTTGACGAACTTGCCCCTTAAATCAAGCACCAAGCTTACCAAAGCTGTGCCAAAGCGAACTTTATCAATGTCGTAGGCCGTGTGCCGTAAGCGACAGTCTCGCGTTTAGTCGTTCGACTCGAGGAAGACTCGAGGCGGCATTGTCCTGTCCCGCGCACTCACACAGCCCACGGTTTGCCTTGTGCTCTGCGTTTTGTGCCCTGACACCATGACATGCAGTTTGCAAGTGCCTTTGCTAAGGATAATCTATTAACCTCCAGTGACATGTGGCCACACACACACGCACACACACACGCACACCTAATGTGACACAATGCATATTTATGGGCTGTCGATGAGCGTTGGGCGTGCGCTGCTGGTGGGTGGTTTGTGTCTTCGCTGCGCGAGCGTATTCAAAACGCAGCAGCGGCCAAAAGTATGCAATGCTTTTAATACACCCTCGTTTAGTGGCTGGGCATAAATCAAAGTGTGCTGCATACTTGTGGGCGCAATGATTAATTCTTTTTCGCTCGCGGAATTAGCCGTTTAAGCATGTCTCGCGAGTGTTTACTGTACATAAATCAAAATTCATTCCCAAGTTCATAAAGCTGAGCAGGCGTTTATTTTTTTCTGTATTTTCTTTATCGCCAAATTATTGTGTGGAACAATACGAAATCGAACAACACACAAAAAAAGTCCTTAAATGGAGTTCCACTGAACTGTGTGTGATTGTGAGTAGACCTAACTGTTGGACCTCTATTCTAGTAACAGGCTTAGAAAGGCTGCAAAACACAGGGAGAGGGACAGAAAGAGATTCTCAAATATGCGCACTCACTGCCCAGCTGTCAGAGACTCACAAGCTGCAAGCTTGGATTGCAGGAGACAGGACGAATTTTTTCGAGGCTGCGCGGAATTATCCTTTTAAGCAAGTCGCGAGTGTTTACTGTACAGAAATCAGAATTGAATTGTGACGTTCAAAAAGTTGAGCAGGCGCTTTTTTTTATTTGTAAATTTTTTGGTTTCCATTACCTACCAGAATAGGCGCCAAATTATTGTGTGGAACAATGCAAAAAAATTCCTTTAATGGAGTTCCACTGAACTGTGTGTGATTGTGAGTAGACCTAACTGTTGGACCTCTCTTCTAGTAACAGGCTTAGAAAGGCTGCAAAACATAGGGGGAGGGACAGAAAGAGACTCTCAAATATACGCACTCACTGCCCAGCTGTCAGCGACTCGCAGCTGCAAGCTTGGATTGCAGGAGACAGGACGAATTTTTTCGAGGCTGTGCGGAATTATCCTTTTAAGCAAGTCGCGAGTGTTTACTGTATAGAAATCAGAATTGAATTGAATTCAAAAAGTTGAGCAGGCACTATTTTTTATTTGTAAATTTTTTGGTTTCCATTACCTACCAGAATAGGCGCCAAATTATTGTGTGGAACAATGCAAAAAAAGTCCTTTAATGGAGTTCCACTGAACTGTGTGTGATTGTGAGTAGACCTAACTGTAGGACCTCTCTTCTAGTAACAGGCTTAGAAAGGCTGCAAAACATAGGGGGAGGGACAGAAAGAGACTCTCAAATATACGCACTCACTGCCCAGCTGTCAGCGACTCGCAGCTGCAAGCTTGGATTGCAGGAGACAGGACGAATTTTTTCGAGGCTGTGCGGAATTATCCTTTTAAGCAAGTCGCGAGTGTTTACTGTACAGAAATCAGAATTGAATTGTGACGTTCAAAAAGTTGAGCAGGCGCTTTTTTTTATTATCCAATTTTTTGGTTTCCATTACCTACCAGAATGGGCGCCAAATTATTGTGTGGAACAATGCGGAATCGTGCAACACACAAAAAAAAAGGTTTTTTAATGGAGTTCCATTGAACTGTGTGTGATTGTGAGTAGACCTAACTGTTGGACTTCTCTTCTAGTAACAGGCTTAGAAAATCTGCAAAATACGGGGGGAGCAACAGAAAGAGACTCTCAAATATACGCACTCACTGCCCAGCTGTCAGCGACTCGCAGCTGCAAGCTTGGATTGCAGGAGACAGGACGAATTTTTTCGAGGCTGTGCGGAATTATCCTTTTAAGCAAGTCGCGAGTGTTTACTGTATAGAAATCAGAATTGAATTGAATTCAAAAAGTTGAGCAGCCACTATTTTTTATTTGTACATTTTTTGGTTTCCATTACCTACCTGAATAGGCGCCAAATTATTGTGTGGAACAATGCAAAAAAAGTCCTTTAATGGAGTTCCACTGAACTGTGTGTGATTGTGAGTAGACCTAACTTCTAGTAACAGGCTTAGAAAGGCTGCAAAACACAGGGAGAGGGACAGAAAGAGACTCTCAAATATACGCACTCACTGCCCAGCTGTCAGCGACTCGCAGCTGCAAGCTTGGATTGCAGGAGACAGGACGAATTTTTTCGAGGCTGCGCGGAATTATCCTTTTAAGCAAGTCGCGAGTGTTTACTGTACAGAAATCAGAATTGAATTGAATTCAAAAAGTTGAGCAGCCACTATTTTTTATTTGTACATTTTTTGGTTTCCATTACCTACCTGAATAGGCGCCAAATTATTGTGTGGAACAATGCAAAAAAAGTCCTTTAATGGAGTTCCTTTGAACTGTGTGTGATTGTGAGTAGACCTTACTGTTGGATCTCTCTTCTAGTAACAGGCTTAGAAAATCTGCAAAACACAGGGGGAGGGACAGAAAGAGACTCTCAAATATGCGCACTCACTGCCCAGCTGTCAGCGACTCACAAGCTGCAAGTTTGGATTGCAGAAGACGAGACGAATTTATTCGAGGCTGCGCGGAATTATCCTTTTAAGCAAGTCGCGAGTGTTTACTGTACAGAAATCGGAATTGAATTGTGACGTTCAAAAAGTTGAGCAGGCGCTTTTTTTTATTTTCCAATTTTTTGGTTTCCATTACCTACCAGAATAGGCGCCAAATTATTGTGTGGAACAATGCGAAATCGTGCAACGCAAAAAAAGGTCCTTTAACTGTGTGTGATTGTGAGTATACCTAACTGTTGGTGTCTCTTCTAGTGATGGCAATTGTAACAGGCTTACAAAGGCAGGAAAGCACGAGTGGAGAGGAGACGGGGCCCTCAAATATGCGCACTCACTGCCCAGCTGCAAGCTTGGATTGCAGGGGACGGGACGTGTGGAGGAGAGGAGAGGAGGTTGCTGAGTGCCTCAGAGGATGTGTGAGCGCATTTAACGCATTGTCCTTTTAGCCATATTGATGATGATGCCAAATGACACCAAATGGCAATGGCAACACCGTGGCTGGCAGCATGGATTTCGCTATCACTTGCATGGCTCCAGCTCCAGCTTCAGCTTCAGCTGCTCCAACTGCTCCTGCTGCTGCTTCTCTGTCCCCGACTTCGTCGTGGCTGTGTTGTTGTCACAGTTGTTTCATGTTATGTTGCCATTATTTCGTGGATTTTTGGCTGCTTTAGCATTTCACTTTGATAGTCTGCGAGCAGCAGCAGCAGTTGAAAAAAATGCCACAGCATCATCATGCTGTCGTCCTTTCATGCTCAACTCCTCCTTCGCCTCGTGGCTGGTAGCTTTTGCTTTATCTGCTGACAGTCATAAGTTTTGCTTTGCTTTCCATTTTTATTTCATTTATAAGCGCCCCGCCTTCGCTTGCTCGCACGTTATCCTTGCGCTTCCTCGCCAACTCCTTGCCACCTCCTTCGCCGCTCCCTTCTGGCCCGTAACTCATCAACGCGCATATGTTCGCTGGTTGTGCCTTGGCTTTGTCCCCCTCGATACGCCTGTCTTTCTTTCTGTCTTTTGCAATGTGTTTGGTTGAAGTTTTGCCAGCAGAATTTATTTTTATTTGCTACATTTTGCTACGCTACGCTTTCTTCCCTGCTCTCCCTATCGCTCTCGCTCTCGCTCTCTCTCTCTCTCTCCCTCATCGCATGCTGGGCATTTATTGTTGCTTTCCTGTTGCTGTTTCCGTTTGTTGTAAATTTTAGTGGATTATCCTGCTGCTGCTGCTGCTGGCTCTCGGCACTGAAATGCCATCGACTCGTGTTCAACGTAGTTGCTTGGCCGTTTGAGTGAATTTATTCAAACTTCACTAAACACAATCAATTTACGAATTATTATTATCCTGCCGCCCCCCTTTTCTGCTATTCATGTGCTTCATCTCGAGTTGTCGTCGCCATTTGTTGCCTACTTTTGTGCGTCGTCCTTTTCTTCGCATTTATTGCATTTGTTACGCCTGAGCCAACTGTCCAGACGGAACCGGAGCACTTTACTTGCTTATGATCTGCCTATCCTCTCCCTTCTCCTCATTCGTCTCTGCTTTTATGGTTCGGGCTCATTTGCCGGGCCGCTTTCAGCTCTTCATGTTTATGATTTCCATTTGCTTTTCTCTTTCGTCATACATATGTGTGTGGGGGGCGTGGCCGAAAGCGGCTCAGTGTAATTACCACTTAAATCGTGGACCGCCCACACACAAAAACAATGCCAAAGTGTAATCATAATAAATAATAAATAAATTTTATTGTTTAATGGATTCCAGTTACACTTTCTGAAATGTTGTCGACGTCGTCGTCGTCGCCCTCATCGTTATTCCTTGTCGTTATTATTGTCGCTCTCATTGCTGTACTTGCTGCTGCTGTTGTTGTTGTTGTTGTTGTTGTTGCTGGCGTCGCCACTGGCATTAGTCACACTTTATTTATGAATTATGATACTCTTTCTCTGCCTCTGCGAGCCGTCTCAATGGGTTAGTTGGCGACATGCGCTACAACAAGTCGCAAGCAACAGGCAAGCGGCAAAAGGCAAATCAAGGCAGCTTATCAAATATTAAAAAACTTTTGAGCAGCATATTTAACATAGGCAGCATTAGGTCTACTCAATTTATCCGTTTGCCATAAAACTCTTTCAGTAATTGCACTTTCCAAGCCATTTCCCTTAATAACAAACACAATGTAAAATGGATTCCGGGTTTTGTTCAAAATTGCTAATTTTTTTGGCTTTCATTTAAATGAGAATTTTGCTAAAATTATTCTATAAAATCTAGCTTGTTAATTGAGCTGCAGTAATATGTAGTAATTACTTTTAAATAAATAAATTTGTTTCACATATGAAAAACTCTGACTTAAAATTACCTGTTAATTATTTTCGCAATCGGTTCAAAATAATCTATCAAATTTATGTTTTTATTTAAACTAATTCTGTTTTTGTATTTATTGGAAGTATTATTTTAAGCAAGCTTACATCAAATGTTTAGTTTTATATGGATCTCAAATCGAACATTAGGCATTTATCATAATAAAAAATTTCACATATTCGTTTCAAATTTGTCGATTTCCCAATTTTCTTGCCCACTTTGTAGTGTGTTTCTTTTGTCGACCACACAACTATTCGGTTAGTTGCGTATATTAATGAATTTATTTCCATGCACGTGTCTTTGTGTCGGTTTTATTGTTGAGCACACTCAAATTTGAGTAATAATGATTTATTGTCTATTAGCAGTTAATTAGACTTAAAAGGCGGTCATCAAAAGGTTTAGCCCGTGGCTAATGAAAAACTAAGCGAGCCATCTATTCACCCCCGTCCCTCCCCGTATCCTCTGTGCCTCTTTAATCACAAACCAAAACGACGTGCCGCATCGAGAATTGCTTTGAACTCGTTTCGTGCCATTAGGAAAGCGAAAGCTCCTCAAGCGAAAAGTGCAATTAGGCCAAGAAGCAGCAGCGTCAGCATTGCCATCGAAGGAGCATCATTCAAGCTGGCCAATTTTACAAAAGCCTTGCCCAATTAAACTAATGCCAGGGCCAAATGTGCAGTCAAATTCACCCAATTCCTCTCCTTCAGTTTGCCTTCCTCCCCCTTCAGCCATTCGAAATCGCAATTCCAGCACAAGCTCCTGGCCAGAGGATTGTGTAATATTTGCAATGGCAAATGGCAATCGCATCGCATCGCATCGCATCGCATCGAGAGAAATTAATACATCATCAAATAGAAGTAAGCCCCAAAGTTCCAGCCGGTCACATAAATAAATAATGCCTATTTATGTTTATTACAGCCATAGCTACGGGCCAGACTGCGATGACGATGACGATGGCAATGGCGACAACGACGACGACAACGACGACGACGACGAGAATCCGTTGTAACGAAAGCCCTTTAACTACACTGCACATAAAGCTAAAGCATGTTTTATGTTTTTAGATAAAGACTTTGAATAAAATTAAACAAAACAATACTTCTTAAATGTAGTTTTGTTTAAATTAAAAAATTTATTGCTTAGAGACGTAAAATAGTATACGCATAGTAAAATTTAATCTCAAATTCTTAAAGTTAAAATATATATATATTATTTTTTCAAACAATATTTAAATTAAAAACAAAAATATTCCAAATTTAAATATATTATAAATCTACAAATGTATGCTCATTTTTGAGTATTTATTGTGTTCTTTGGACTGCAATTCAATGATAAATAATACAATTCAATGATAAATAATGCTCTATAGTATTCTGCGAAATTCATAACGATATTATAGTTGTGAAATGTAGCACTACTACAAATAATATGAAACTAATAATAAAAATTAAAGCAATTCTATTAGCTATGATGATATTTAATTGTAGATGTAAATTAACAAATATAAAAGGAAAGTCTTAACTCGAAAACAGGAAAAAAAAACAGATACTCTAAATATATTATACTTTGCACTGCATTGCACATATTTTGGCTCAGTGTATTGTTATTCATATGCTTATTCAGCTACAGCTTGCTGCTGCTCTGCAAATGTGGATATGGTTAGACCTACAATTGGATTAGCATCTCGCAGCCAGAAGGAGAGATAGAGTGAGATGGCAGCCTAAAGAGACAGAGAGACAGAGAAGGAGAGGGCGAGAAATGGAGGCCAGTCAATGCAGGCAGCAGTCTTTTTGTCATTGTTTTTTATCCTCCATATATTGATGGAGTCGCCTTGCAAAAGGGGTTGTCGCCATCTCCCTCTCTCTGCGTGTGTATTGAATGGAGGGGGATAAAGAGAAGTGTCATGTTGGCTAAATGTTTGGCAAATCCTTGACGCGTCACAGGCAGTTGAAGTTTACGATAAATGCCTGCAGCTCAATGGTAGTTTAAGGGCCCATAATGCGCTCTAAATATTTCAGCCTTCGCTCCGGCTCAGCTCGGGGAGTCGTTGAGATTTGGCGCTTGCACGAAACTTGCCGTTTAAAAGTAAACTTATGAGGGTTTACCTGATCCAACAAACACACACACACACACACACACACGATGGGGGAGGGAGAGACAAGATTGGCATTAAAAGGATAACAGCGGGTGCCAGTTGCTGCCTTGCTACCTGCCAGTCTTCCTGCCTTACTCTGCCTGCTACGTTGGCATGTTTCAATTCAGCCAAATTGACAAACAAGACCCTGCTCTGCTCTGCTCTCCTCCTCCCCCATCTCCCCGGCCAATCTCTGCTGTTGTTGTCGTCTCCTCGACAACCGAAAATGAAGCTCATCAGCGGCGGGGCTCATGTGAAAAGCCGGCGTTTGGAAAAGCGTTTTAATGCGCGCGCTCGCCGAGGCGTCCAAATGCCAAAGCCAAACACAATTTCATTGAGCCGCCCACCGCGTCCTCCCCTCCTCCCCTCCAACTCTCCGAATTCCCCATTCTCTGCACTGCATTTCATCTCCCGCTGCTGTAACTGGAGGCCCCAAAAACGGTGCCGTATCACGTATGCTGGGGACACCTGAACTGAAACCGAACCGAACTGAACTGAACTGAACTGCGTTCAACTGAACGCCAAAGCCATTGGCGCGGCGTTCTAATTGACTTTACTCGCATAATGCCTTTTTGGCCATGTTTAAGCGTCATCATATTACTTAACTGGCTAACTCACACACAGCCAGGCCAATTCATCGCACACAGCCCACATATCAAGTGTGTGTATCGCGTGTAATTGGAGCCGCTCTCTCTGTCCAATTGCCAGAACTTTTAACTACTCTTACCACTCAGAGTTAATGCGAATTCACAAGTTGTTAAAGAACAGGCAGAAAATCAAAAAATATTTAAAAATCAGTATAAGGCCAATCTGGCGACCACATTTAAAGCCTTTTTTACTCAACCAGCATATCTCTAAATATTTGTTATGATAACAATCTAAACAGAATGATATACACATATGCTTATATGGGATTGGGCAATCTGATAGGAAGGTTTATTGTCTTTAAGAACTTGCTGTTTACTGATAACATTTTTGCGACTCTATTAGAAATGTGAACAGTGCTGTAAAGCAAATTTCAACGTCAAGATTTTTGCCCTATTTCCTTTTTTAATTGTTAAATTTATACGAGAAACTAGTCACTCTCCTATTAGTTATTTATGCAATTGTTTCTAATAAACTGATTAAATGCATTTTTTTTTATAAATTGAATGATTAAATACTTTTAAAATTAATTGTATAGAGACCAAATGGTTGGCAATTATTAATAGTTATTATTAATATAATAGCTGCATGCCTGATTTTATTAGATTTAGACTTTGACTTTGACACATTGACAAAAATCATGCTCTGAAAACAAGAATGAAATTATTCCATTAGAGAATGTTTCGATCCTAAAAGATCTGAAGCATACTGCTTTCAAGAATTTTATAAGCTCGAATATTTCTTCAATTTAAGAACTTCATTCCTTATTCTCCTCGTCAAGGTATATATATAGTTTACTAATATGTATTAAATACTTATTTAATAAATTAGAAATAATATCTGCATATTTTTTTTATTAATTTGCTATTTTTCTTATAGTGCTTTACAGCTTTGACCATTTTCTTTATTTTTACCACTTTATAGCTTTCACTATTTTCGGCTACTAAGTTAAGTGATAAATCTTTGTGAATTGACGCTTCTGGTTTTATTGATAGTTTCATTTAATAGAGTTGCCAATAAAATATTTCGCGAGCTGTTTATTCGACTTTTATTGTGTTAGAGCATTTGTGCTGCAACTTGTAGTTGTGCTAAGTTTTGTTTAGTTTTTCAATTCAATTAAATGCGTTCCACATTTTGGGCTCAATTGTTGTTTACACACTTAACTACACACACACACACACACACACACAGACAGAGAGAGAGAGAGAGAGAGCGAGACAGATGCGTATTTTTATAGCATACACTTTTGGCCTGGTTGGCAGTTAAGTAGCCAACGGGCTGCATGCCGAATTTGTTGCTGTTATTGTTGTTGCAAGTAGTTGTTGTTGTTGCAAGTTGTTGTTGTTGATTGTAATGTTGTTGTTGAACTGGCTTTGGTTTTGCTGCGAAACTTTGAAAGCTGGCGACCGCCGACGCGCCACTCGACTCGACTCGACTCGGGTTGACAATATTTGCGCAGCATTTTGGTTGTTGTTGTTGTTGTTGTTGTTAGTGCAACTTGTTGTTGCTTTTACAGTTGCCGCCGCTTGTCGGTCGGGCAATTGAATTTAAGTGGCTGCAACAGCAACAAAGTCAATGACACGGACTCACATTCGTTTTGGCCACTTTGTGGCAACTACCAAATATGTTGCATAGTTTTCATTATTTTTCTCTCTCTTATTTTTCCTGCTGTTTTCGTTTTCAGTTTGTTTTTTTTTTCACATTTTTGGCGTTGCTTTTTGGTTTCGGCGGCAGCTTCATGAAGCATCATCATCAATTTTCATTGTAACGCGATTAGCCCCGGAACTTTGCGAGGGGTCAGCGGCAAGCCGGATTCGTGCCTAACATCATTTGACCTCCCTCCCCCTCCCTTTGTCTCTCCCTATCACTCGGTTCCCCTCTCAACCTGCCTGCTGCTCCTAAGTCCAAATCCCGCGAGCATTTATAAATGATGAGAGCGCGCGTTTTCCCTTCGAGATTCCTCTCCTATCGCCCGCTCCCCTCGCTCCCTTGGCAGCTTCGGCATCTGTTTTATGTTGTCGGCGTATCATTTTTCTATGGCCATGTGTAATTTATGCTCCATTTGCTGGTTGCTTCCATATTTTTCTATATGCATTGCATATTTATTGTGCGGCCATTTTCTATATAATCTTTTTGGCCAGCTCCATTGTTTGGCCATTTTTGGTAGCTCCATTTCTGATAGACAGACACATGCTCCTTTGATTTATGAATGCAAAACGAGCCGACCAACAACAACAACAACGCCACCTAAATAACAACAACAAGAACAACAACAGCTAAGCAATAGCATCATCTGAATAACAACAATATGTTTAGTCAGCGTCGAGCATTGAGCTCTTCCTGTTTGTTGCCTGCCCCACGCTGTGATTTCTTTCTTTCTTTCTTTTTGTTATTGTTTGTGGCAATTAGCCTAAAAGTTGTCTACCTTAAATTTCATTAGGACTCTCGCAGCCGAACAATGGAAATGATATATGGGACATCTTTTGTTTGCGCTACATCTTGTGTTTCACATTCACTGCAAAAGGTTATTTTTAAAGACGAACGCAGGTGCTGCTAAATTTGACATTCCATTGAAAATAATATCAATTCAGAAACAATCGATTGCTAGAAAAAACTTAAACTTTAAAGTCCTTTAATTGAAACGGTTTTCGGATCTTTTGCCACAAAATGTTCCTTAAATAAATCATCATGTTTAATAAAGGCATACGAGGTACTGACTGATAAAAATTATTTAATCAGTTTTTAGACAAAATCGAGATTGAATAATTTATCGAAGTTAGATTTAAACAATTTTGACGAACTTGTTAAAGTTGCTCGATTAAAAAAAAAAAGAAATTGTTTTATCGAACTTTATCAAATTTCTCGATGTATTTGCTAATGAATTAAAGTGTCCGAACAAATTATTATTTAATTAAAACAGCATGCATTTCATACCTAGGCCGATCACTTCTCAGTCCACCTTCGATTATCGATTTCTGCCATAATTAATATGCTTTAGCTTATAGCAGGATGTAGGATATTTATAGATAAATAAAATACAAAAAAAAAATATAAACTATCATTGCAATGTTTTCTAAAGCTTTCAATGCATTTGTTTGAGTGCTAAACTCATTCGAGATTATTTTAATTAATTTCATTACTAATTGTAACTGATAATATTTATTGATAACAATATGTGTATATTTGGCAAGGGAATGAAATATTCAACTTTAATGCTCATGTCGTAAGAATATTCTGAATAAATGCTGGTTGAATGTTAAATACATTAATTGAGGCAATTAATTGTGATTGAGGCAGTTGCCACACATAGCCGGCAGTGGTAACTCTGTCGGGAATTGTGCGGCATGCAACTGAATTGAAAATGAATCGCAGAATCTAGGAATTTAACGCCTTTGCCTAGCCGCATCTCTAATGAAGCAATTTTCACTAAAAGCTGTTACCACAGCCGCCTTCCCCGCTCTCTCCTCTACTCTACTCTACTATATAGCATACATGGACTTGCAACAACAACAACAACTGCTGCTGCCTCAATCTGTGGCGCGTGTTTGTTTCAAAGCTCAAATTGCAAGTGGCAGGCGGGGAAAAAGAGAGAAAGAGGTCGGAGATGGCAGCGTTCAGCTTGGCTCTTGCAATTATCCACGAAAATATCCACATGCAGCAAGCTCAGCTATTGCAGCTCTTTACCTCACTCTTTCTCTCTCTCTCCCTTTCTCTTTCTGTTTCTCCGTCTCTTTCTGACTTTCTTGTCGCTGCACAATGCTTTCAGCACTTGGCAGCTACGTGCGAATTTATTGATAGCGATATTTTTGGACTGAGCTTAGTTTGAGGGCCAAAAGCGTTGCAATGCGATGCGATGCGATGCGATGCGATGCTGCTAAGTGCATTTTACATTTCCGGTCAATGGCGCTAACCTCACGACTCAACTGCTTAACCCTCAAGCCACCTTATTCCTTCCCCTCCCCTCCCCCTCCCAGTATTCCTGGCAGCATTTCTTATTATGTTCGCTTTGGTTTTCATTTGCTTTTCATTTGCCATTACTTGTTAGCAATTTGCGTCACGCTCTCACTCTCCGTTCCGACTCTTTCTGTTGGCCATTGAAACCTTTACATTGGCATTATAGCTGCTCCTTATAGCCTGACTTTTCCCTCCCATCCCCCCGATGGTTATCCCCCGCCCCCCTCCGTTGAGTACGTGTCGCGGCGCCTGGCTTAAGGGTTAGCGTATTTTTTTTCTCCCCTTTGTTTTATTTTTTGGGGAGGCCAAGTGTCGACACTTTTCGCAACTTTGCTCTTGTAATTTTTATTGGCGCTGAAGTTCTTCTCTCAATTTTCTCTCATTTGTAAATGGTGCACATAAATTTATTTGTTTGTTCCAACAATGGCGAATGCCTAACTCCGCTTTTCCGCTTTCCCCCCGCCGCTTTTCTCCACTTCCATTTGATGCGTGTCTCGTTTCACATATTTTGACAATTTCATTGTCTTTTGTTTTATTTTTTTTGCTGGTGCTTTTCTTTGTTTTGGTTTCTCTTCTTTATTTTTTTGGTTTTTTGTTTCAAATGATAATTTTTGGTTGCATGGCGAGGGAGGTGGGAGGGGAGGGGAGGGGATACTACTCATATAAAGAGTGTCACGTTCTTTGAGCTCCATGCATGCGCTGCGCTGAGGAGTCAGATTGTTCCTTTTTGGCCAAATGCTTTTATGCTCAAATAACAAGCCATAAACATTTTGTTTGCTGCTGTCATGCGACTCGCTTAACCATTTTCGCGCTGTTTGCACGCGTTTTAAAACGCGACCAGCGAGACAGAGAGAGAGAGAGATAGAGAGAGACAGGGAGAGCAAACAAATAAAAAATGATAAAAATTTTATTGCGCACGCAAAACAAATGAACTAAATGGCTTTCCCGCATTACATATGGCTGTATATATTGCAGTTCTTTTTTTTTTGGCTGTATTTTTTGGAATGTGTATTGAGAGGGGGGCGTGGCATTTGCGCCCTCTCCTGGCATCATCTAATACACAAATTGCCAGGCACTTTTGTTATTTTGATTGTTCGCTCTCAACTCAATTCAACTCTTTATGCGTTTTGCCCTTTTGTCTTTTGTCTTATGCTTTATTGTTTAACATTTGATTAGTTGACACTTTTCATGTCACGAGCCCCAAAGTGATTGCAGTCCTCACACTCTATTAGATGGCACAACAAATTGGCTGGCAAACAACAGAAATTGCTGATTTGCTGGCAACAATCAAATGCTTCTTTCACCTGCCACGAACTTCGATTTTCCAACTCAATCCAAGCCAATTTAAAAATTTGTTTCTGCTTTAGGTGCCCCACTTCTATGAAGTTTTTTCTTTTAATTGCACAACTCACAAATAAATGCTGCACTATTATTTTAACCCTTCGGTGCCACAAAAAGTGAGAGAATTATTTGATGTTTGATGGTCAAATTACATTTGTGTTAAAAAAAATGATTGCCCACATCATTGAAATGAATGCTGAAATATTTATTAATTCACGTATTTGGAATGCTCATTGCGAAAACAAAAATGCCCATTTATGTAATTACTAATAATTATAAAATGTAAAAAAATTGTACTATAGGAAATGAAGCAAAATACATTTTAAATAGAAATTTACTCCAAAATGTAAATGACAGAAAATGCAATGTTTTGTGTATTTTAAACTTTTACTATTATGCGAGAGAAGCATTTAAAATTCAATCAAATTATTTATGTTGTGCTTCGAAATCAATTTATTTGCAAACTCCATTTTTATACGAGTTAAATATACAATAAAATCGAAAAGTTACTTTAATTCCTAAAAATTTTTATATTTAAAACACCTCGAAAGCCGATTGGAGTCCTTAAAGCTCGCAATAATTTAAACCCATTCCTGTACAATTATGCAATGCATTTCCCTGAGTAACATTCCTTTGGGCAAGCTGTAGAAATTTCTGTGGAATTGTATCAATAGTGTTATACGAAACTCACGTGAACGTTAAGTAATTGATTGGGAATTCTTTTGAAATCCAAATTTAATTTTTTTAAAGTTTTTTTTTGGCTTGTATGAGAACTTCAGCAGTTTCCAGGAATATTCCATAAATCCAAGCTTCAGCTGGCAATCATTAAATAAGGGGTTAAGTTTGGCTCGATTCACCATTTGACCAGTCAGCAAGGCCTTTGGCCAGCTCTTACCATAAATTAAACATATATGCCACACACACACACACACCAGACAGATTGGCACACACACCCACACACACTTGTATGTTGAATCTAACGCCCATTTTGTATACGAAATTTCTAAATGGAATTTAATTTCCGGATTAGAATAGACATTTCATGCATTTTGAGGCTAGGCTAAACTTGGTAGTCCTGTGAGTCCTGTGTCTGGGTCTCCAGTTCGGTCTCAGCCGTTGCTTTCTATATGCCTCAATGGACAATTATAACGGCACCACCAACAAAAACAACAACAACAACAACAAACAGCAAAGCGAACCAAGAGGCACAGTAAGAGCATTGAGCTCTGGTTTGAGGCGTGGCTGATACCAGGTCCAAAAATTGTTCAACATTTGCGGTTTTTTGCTGGCGGCTTCTGTCGTTCTGCGATATACTATAAAAGGGCATATGCATTTTGTAATCAAATATGTAACAAGTGGCAAAGAAAAACAGGTCAACACATTTATAATGCAGCTTGCATAATTGATATTTTATCTTAGATAAGACATTCGATTTGTAAGTCAAATTGTAAATGTGTTTTTTTATTTCTTCAAAATGTCTTGAAGCGTAACTAATATTCGACTTGATTTATAATAAAAATTCCTCACTTGTTTAAAAATTTGCCAGTTTGCCAATTTTCATTTTGTTGTAAATTTTGGTATCCACACAAAGGCAAAATGCAAACAAGACTTGAGACAGAATCAGGGAGGATAGAGAGAGTGAGAGAGAGGGCCGGCCTGAAGGCCTGTGAAAAGCTTTGATTGAGACATGACAGTCTGTTCTCTCGCTTGCTCCTATTAGGAGGGACCTGTGCAGGAAAATCGCTCAGATTTATGTTGTTCGTATCGAGTTATTAATGTAATTTGGTCTACCAACAGAGCCGACAATGCCAATCACTACGATGACTACGGTGATGGCGATGATGATGACTATGATGAAGATAATGATGTGTGCAGTGAATGAATTTAGGCTTGATATGCTTGTTGATGAGTTGACAATGATGTTGAGCCTTAGTGTATGGTTCACCCCGTTTGGCTCAAACTAAATTTTTTAATGGAGTGAAAATTACCGGAAACACAATTCAAACTGCTCCCCATGGCGGCGGCAAAAAGTTAAGCAAAAAGCCGAGCCAAAATAATACAATAAAGACCCATGCAAATACGACAGAGACTTTGGACAATAGCTGTTGAAAGCATAAAGAAAAAGGAATGAGCAAAAAAAAAAAAGAAATAATAAAAAACAAAAGAAATCTCCAAGCTAAATGGCAGCAAAGAGTTCTCTAATCATCCAGAAAATGGAACAACCTCAGGGAATGAGCACACTTGTTGGGGCAAGGTGTGGAGCACGAGAATGTGTGTGTGGCATGCAACACCCTTGACGCCGGAAACACCTTGTTTTCGGCGACCTACCCCAAACGTCGACTATTCGCTTATGGTGTTCTTGTGCAATACATAATATGCTCATTGTTTTTAAAACAACAGGTAAAACAGGTCGTCTGATGAGGTGAGAAACTGGGCAAGAAACGAGCCGAGAAATGCGAAAAAAATGCTGGCTCAAAGCACAAAGCAATACGGGCAGATTGAATAATTAAGAGAGTACAGCTTTTAAAGTGAAAGGCGTGCAATAAATGCTTTACATGGTATTTTAAATTTGGGAATAAATTGCTTTTGTATTTTGTCAATATTAAATTATGCCTGTAAAATTTTTTAATTAAATATTGTGAAAACAATATCGTATTTACATTGATTAATTATACGCGTATTGTGTGCTTTTCTTTTTGACTTAAGTCAGCATCTTAAGGTAATACCATATACAAATAATTAATTTATTATTTTATACCAAATACCTTCCACTTTGGTTAATATTAATAACATGTTATATCAATAACATATTGTGCTGAAAAAAAACTATAAATTTGTGTTAAAAATATTTGTGTTTCACCATAAATATACATGGTTCATTACTAGACTTTTCTTCTTGCTTTTAATCAGCAGCATTTATTTTTTTTAATATTATATTTGTCAAGAGCATCAATTAACATAAGAATGTACTTCTAAAAGATCTTGAATATATGGTATCTATTAAATATACTACCAGCACTGAGCTGTACTTAAACTCTTCGAGCTGCTCTCGCATCAGTGAAGCAAAGCCTAGCCGGCAGCTGCAACTTTTGGCATCCAACGTGGAGTTAAGCCATCTTTTTAGCCTCTGCTGGCTGGCATGGCACGTTAGCCGGATAAGTTTGTGTCTGCGTGTTTTGTGTGGCGCTGCTGTTGCTTTGTTAAATAATGAATGAATGAATGACCAACTGAATGAGTGAATGAAACATACTCGTACATACCTAAACACGCGTCTAGCGCCCCCTCAAGACCGAGTGAAGGGCTAGAATAGGGGCAAGTTTAACATGAATTATTATGTGCGGAAAAGTTTCATGAAGCCAGACCAGGACCAGGACCAGGCTAGGCTGGCCAGCTAGGACCTGCAACCTACAAGAGGGGCACACACACACACACACACACACACACACATACATACATACAGTACGTACCCGTTCTGGTTGGGCTGTCTTGGAACTAAAACTGGGACTGGGAGTGAGAGTTTTTTTCTTGTATCTGTTACATACAATTTGTTTTAATTGCGCAAAGTAGTTGGCAACACTATTAGTGTAGCCAATTAATTTTCATTTAACAAGCAGCCCGCAGGATTCACGCTTCTTCTTTTTTGTTGTTTTCCCCCCTTTGTTTTCTGCTGCTTCCTATCCCTATTGTTGTTGTTGTTTTTGTTATTATTCTTGTCTGCGCTTTGCTGAGACATTTAAAACACTGCATCTGTCTTTCCCTCTTTGTCTCTTTCCATCCGGCTGGCCATTTATCAATGATTTAACAGTTTTATTTCTCTTGATTATAAACTAAAAGCCAGCGCATAATTCACAAACAAATGCAGCTTAACAGTTTTTGGCTGGCCGATTTAAATTTATCATCACAGCTAATTTGTAAAAGCTTTGCAAATATTAATATTTTAAATTAATTTGTTTTTATTGATACTCAATTATAGATGAGCAAAAGTCTTGTACAGACATTAAGAGAATAGAGGCAATTTCTGTTAATTTACGAAGAATTTCGTCAATCTGACCATATTTTTAAAATGTACTTTAAATTACTAGTAATATCTGTGCTATGCAAAATTGCAGTTCTACTCAATAGATTAGCTCAACGTTTTAAATACATCTGGCTAATATTGTGAATGTGTTTAACTAATTAAATTTTCAATAGCAATTTTCAATAATCATCTACATATCTTCAATATCTATATATATAACGTAATTCGTATTCATTTACTCACTGATTATAATATCAATGTACATCCCAAACAGAAAAAAATACGATATATCTCTGTAGAATACCTCCAAATTAAATAATATTCTGTGCCCTTTTTATATCCATGATATGCTAATATTGCAGTTCCATTTAAGAGATTAGCTGATTGTTGAAGACATCTGGCTAATACATTAAAAGGGGTTTCCTAACTTTTCCTCTCAACTCTATACCTTTAAATTTGAATTATCTGAATATTTTCACTATATTAAATATATCCCTGTAAGGTTTCCTCCTGATTAAATAGTATTCTGAGCATTAGTTAAATGTCTAATCACTTCTTAATTAGTTTCTTATATTTATAACATATCAAACTTGCAAATTTCATTTACAAGAAAACATTTTTTTATTTCTTAATAATATGAAAACTTTTTTGGTACATGCTTTTCAAACACATTTTACACATCCAAATCCAGTGATTACTTGACGGCAACCAGTTCATATCTTGGAGGTTCAGCGGCAGGATATACTTGTTGTGTCATCTGAACATTGCCTGTTGTTTGGGCCGGTGTCACGGTCATTACTTGGGGTTGAGGAGCCAGAGTCTGGGTGGTTGTTGTTACCACACATGGAGAGCGTTGTTGGCAGGGGCCGACGGCAACGGCAGCTCCTGAGGTGGGCACCACAACCACATTACGGTCCATCATGCGTCTGCAGCGACGGCAGGGACGACCCCAGGCCCAGGGTCTCAGCACGTAGAGGGGTCCATGGCGATGATAGCACTCGCAGTTAATGTTCACTTGTTGGACTTCGGCCATTTCGGATTGTATTTTGTGGATTGTATTCCTTGTTTGTCGTTCGTTTCGTTACTGAATGTCAAACCGTTCGATACATTGCATTTATAACGCAAAATGTTTGCGCCACTCGCTGCTATCAGTTATCATAATCCTCGACATTCAATATCTTATCGGCGGCAAACGAAATGACTTATTGATAGATCCACACTATTCACTTGCCGTGATTCATTTGCAGCCATTGTCAAGGTGTCGATTGCTGCTGTATGCTTCACAGGGGTTCTAGTGTTAAGCTCTGCCTTGCATTGCATGACTCACGGGTATCTTAAGGCCGGGCATGCCCCAAGTACCATCCTCAGTCGGTGATGCGATTCGCAGTCTCTGCTTGAGTCACGCCTCTTTAATCGGGGGCTTAAAATTCTGTCGCGACAGCCAAGGTGACTCTCGGGTTGGTTCGTTGGCATTTCAATTATTTGAATAATACTCCAACTACATGCTGGCTTTTATTGATATCATTTCTAAGGGCAACTGTACTTTAAATGTTCAATTATAATTATTTGTATTGCTGCGTAAAAGTAAACTTATTTTGCAACAAACTTTCGAAGACGACCTTCTAGGTTTATTGTTTTTTTATAACTTGAACTTTCCATAATTGCAATAAAAATTACCACTAAAAGCGAATTGCTATAAATACCTCAATTAACATATTGGAAAGCTTTCATAATTTGATATAGAGAAGACAGTATTGAAGTTGATGCCTAAGAAAGTTTATTGCCAGATTTGTTTTAATTATTTCATAAAGATGAGACGAACAAAATTTGTTGCAGAAAAAACACTTTCGATATGAAAGCTTAAGAAAGCTTGTTACCTTAAGATACGGTCAGATTGTTATAGTTTCAAAATAATATATCAAACAGTTTTTTAAATATCACTGTCATACACTATCTATAAAATTTAGCATTTGTCTTTTTTATTCGGTGCTAAATTGAACACAAATTGTATCATTTTATACTTTATAAGTAACATTTGTTGGGGTGGGTGCGAATAACAATTATCTTTATTATAAACACTTGTTTTCTCTATTAATAGCTGGCTTGTTCCGATCGGTTAGTTATTTATAAAATACTTACACTATAGTACATGCCAAATATTAAGTATTTTGTCAATAACGACTGAATCAAAACAAGTCGATTATTAATTTTATAATTTAATAATGCATTTGCATTGACAACATAACAAAAAGAATGCTATTATATAAATAAATATTTATATTCCATCAGTTTTGTTGACAAACATACATTATGCTATTATAAGTATTATGTATAAGTAGTGCAAATGACTAACCTAAATACAATAAATTCAATCATTCGCATAAATGTTAGTGGTACTTTAGTTCAACATTGCGTATAAGTAATTGTGTGATTTTGTAACGACATGGCCTAATACTTTCGCATCGTGGAGTGCATTGATTACATTGAGTAAATGGATTCAAATGACCAATTGAATAGTCAATGGCACTTTAATGAAATCGACTGAACATACAGGATTACCCATCAAAAGCGCAGCCCGACGAGTAGTTAGCTAGAGTAAACCATTCAAAATAGTTGACAGCTTTTAAAAGAGGGTTTAATTTCATATTTATGCCAATGGCATAACAAATATATTTTTAATGTATTTTTTTCTTTTTACTGGTCACATGATAATGTAATTTCAATTATAAATAAATACTACTTTTGTTGTTGTTGCACATTTAAACTTATAGAAGAAGCATTTGAAATGAATTTTCAATTAGGTAAAGCATCATCCCATCCCCATCCGCCCTCGGGTTACCATCTGGGCTGCTGTTGGACCACAATAACCTCCTCACGTGGTGGACGACGTCCGCCAATGTTGAACTCGATGAGTGGTCGGTTGGGTCGCATCACTTCCACCTCGACAATGGGACGTGGCGGTGGTGGTGGTTGGTAGACAGCCGCTGGTGTGATCACCTCAACCACTTCCGGTCGGTAGGAGGGATAGCGTGAGCCAACGTCGATTTCCACGATAGGACGTGGGATCCTTGGTGGCACAATGTCCACCTCCACGATGGGACGTCCTCCATGATGGTGATGATGATGATGATGGCGGCGTTCGTCGTCGTAGTATGACATGTTGTTTCCTTTAGGTCTCGGTGTAGCGCTCTTTTAGTTCTCCAAAAGTCCTTCGAACTTGCGGCTGCTTCGGCTGGGCGTTGACTGAACTATTTTCGCAATTGCTTAACATATTTAAGCGGGGCCAGTTTGCTGGCGCTTTGGTCATGTCGGTACTTTTTTTTTCCCCCGTTGATGGCTTAGTTCATTATCTTGTCAGGTGGTCTTACTGTCTTCGATAAATAGTGATAAACAACTTCCAGTTAGGAGGCAGCCAGCCGAAAGGGGGAATCAACCAAATGCGTTGTCAAATTTTCAATTTGCACTCGAATTTCATAAATTTCACATAGTGAATCATGAAAAAATAAATGCTGTCTCGTTACAAAAAAAAATAAATATATTTTTGTCAATTCGCTTGTTCTTGCTAGAAGGAAAAGAAAGTATCGAAAAACCCCACGCCCACTTCCAGACTTATGTATCATTGTTATCGGATTTATTTTGTCAGCTGGAACTTACGTTGTCTTTAAAAATAAATAAACAATTTGCAATGAAAATGGTTGGAATTCGTAAACGCAAAATAGATTGTTCACATGCACAAAACCCATTGGCGACGTAGGACAAAATTTTAAAATTTTAATATTTATTTAAATAATAAAAAATACCCATAGCAGCAGCATATAAAAAATAATATATTTTAAGTAATCTTAAAGTGCGCATTCGACTAGATTATTATTATATCCGTGATTCGATTTCCCTTTTGCAACTGCAATTTCGTTTTCGCTACAAGGAGCTTAACCTTGACGCCTAAGCAGCTTTCAATTCAATTTTCTTAGAAGCATTGAATGCGAGATTCGAAAGTAGTTGTGGGGATAATCAGCTTGTTAAATAAATCAATTTAATTTTCATATTTGTTAACGAATCACAGAAAAAGAATTGATTTACCTAATTGTATGCTATGCATTTTTCCTGCAAATGATTTCAAACCAACTAACTCTCCCCAAATGGTAGGTTCTATAATAACTAATTCTAGATAATTTCTATATAATTCTAAAATAATTTAGTTGTTAATTGTAGTAAATATTTGATCTATGTTCTCTTTTAGTTATCCCTTTTGTATAGGTAACCAGATTTATGGCTTGATCAAAGCTTGTAAAGAATATATTTGTTTATCAAGTATTTATAAAGGCACCTTTTTAAAAAAGTTGCTTTTGGGCGTAAAGAATTTGCTGTTGTTTCAAAAGTAAATTGTCCACCTATAATAATTAATATTAAATAAAAAGTATATTTATTTGATGTATAATGCAATTGTTCGGCTTGTATAAGTTTGACTCCTGTGGTCAATTTGGCAATTTCTCTCTTTAAATACAACTAACAAAAAACCAGTCAAGAAAGTATACATTATATACAACATTAACAGAAACAAGTTAATAAAGTATGCAACTATTAATACAAATTTTGTGCTTAACCATCTGCACTTATATATTTGTTAATATATTCATACACCATAAATATTTTAGAAGTGCACCAAAAGTGTCAACTAACAATACGTATCTCTTGCCGTTTTTTTGACTTGCAACTTATAGATTATTTTATTAACTTGTCGTATACACAGAAACATTTAATAGATTTCATAAAGTGATAGACACTTAGGCACTCGTTCACTTGATTTCGTCATTGGTCAGTTCGATTGGCGTTGTCATTGTCTACATTTCAATAACGCGGATAGGGCGGATTGTTATATTGCTGATACTGTTGATACTGATAGCCCTGTTGCTGTTGATAGTAGCCCGCCGATCCCATGGCTCCCATGTTGCCCATTGCACCATATGGTTGTGCCGGTGGCATCATCACTTGTCCGCCGGGCAGCGGCATATAGTTCACAGCCGGATTCACGACGACGACTTCGGGCCGAGCAATCGGCGGCGGATAATATGCCCCACCGTAGCCGGAGAAAACATCAATTTCGATATCTGGAGAGCGAGGGGTGGGAATTATTAGCGCAGAGTTATACACTCATTATTTTGCGTCTTGATGATGATGGGCATCAATCATACGCTCCGAGGTACCTCATTGGTCTGTCTGTTTGTTGCTTACTTGGACGATGATGGTGATGATGATGACCATGGCGATATGAATCTTCATAGTATACACGCATGGCTCCCGCTTACCTATGTGCTTTCTCAAGCACAACACATCGAATACTGCGCATTGTCGCCTTGCCAAAACATTATTCGGCCTAACAAAAACATCGGCTGACTTCCATCGACATTGCCATTGCCATTGGCATTGGCATTGGTATTGCTGAATGCCATCAATCAGTTGGTGGAGCTTAATGGCATTTCCATTCCATTCGCTTCCATGCTATTCCAATGTTCGAGATAAGCGGCTCCAGCACAGGTGGTTAGTCATCTGAACTGTCAATTATGAACTGATACCGATAAGCGTTCATTGCGAGGGTTGAACGATAAGCTAGGAGTTGTCTATTAACTGAACTTATTTTAGAATCTAAGGAAATTACTAGCGAGTTGTTTCCATTTAGATAAACTTTACATTGTTACAATTTTAACACATTTGACAATCACCGGCATTTTGTTTAATACAAAACAAAGAACTTGCGATTTGGTTAAATTTATGTACAGAGTGGTTCTTTAAAAATATTCAAATTCATTTCCCAGAGAATTAATTTCCAGATATACACTTTAAATAATTTTAGTATAATGCATTTCTTGAAATTGAATTGTAGAAACAAAATTAGCGCGTAATGATTCGATTAGCGCTCAAAAAAGATTAATTATAAATATGAAAAATATATTAAATTAAAATTGAATCCACGAGGCCATACTAATGAAGCTACCCTCGTTTGTGCTTAGCTAATAGGCAGATGTATCTTCGAAAGACAGACCAGCTGTGTGTTTTGATTGTGATTATTGATTTGGCATGCGAAAGGGTAAGCAATGAATGCCTCAATAATTATTGATTGCAGGCAAAGCGTAAACTATGCCTCAGCTGGCAAGTGGCTTATCGTCCCTTAAAATAGATGCTTCAACTGATAAGCGCCTTATCGGTGCGATAAGCAAAGTAAATACAATCGAAACAAGTGAATTGAGTTAAGTTCGAGTACGGTATGTAAGTATAATTTATTTCATGCGATTGTTTGTTGTTCTATGTCTAAGGGAAATGCGTAAATTCTTCAAAAGATGCCTTGCCAAGCCAAGCTCCTGGTTTCCTGGTTTTCTCCTGGCTGCAGCTCTTAATAGCCTGGTGGATTGTGGTAGTGGTCATTTGATGATGGCGGATAGTAGGGCGGTGGTGGCTGCTGCACAACAACAACGGGTGCAGGGCGAGGCGGTGGCGGTGGCTGCTGCACAACAACAACGGGTGCAGGGCGAGGCGGTGTCTGGACAACCACAACAGGTGCGGGCCGAGGCGGGGTCTGGACAACCACAACTGGAGCATGATGATGACGTCTGGGCCAGCGTGGTGCAATCTGCACATTAATGATGGGTCCACGGCGTGGTGGCGGCCCTCCGCAGCGTTCACCTGGTGTCATTTTCTCAACTGCTGCTTATTTCACTGGAAAGTTGAATGGGGGAGACGAGACGTCCAAACGCGTTAGTTGCTCGCACAAAACTGAAGCGTACCGAGCGGTAATCGAATGAGAAATCAAACGACACAAAAGCTTCGCAAAGCATTACTCATACGCAGTGTGGTGCACGCCATTTCAAATTTATTGCTATCCGATTACACAAGTTTATCAGGTTCCCTATTTGGGAAATCTTATCATTTCGGTATGAAGCGAAAAGTTCGCATATTTGCAAATTGTGTTTATTAACTTTGCTAACTTAGCTCTTAAGGTTTGAACCGATTTCGCTTTTGATGTCGATTTCGTCATAAATGGGCTTCCCTGCACTTGAGTGAGTCATTAGTTCGCGTCGACCCGTGTCTAGCTGACTAATTGTGGGTTTAATATGAGATTGCAATTAGTTACTGATTGTGAAAGGTATAAGAAGTGCAGTTGAACTTTAGACAACTGAAAACAGTAATTAAAAGTGATTGTTTTTCGTTGAAAATGAAAAGTGTAAAATATATTACATTTCAAACCTCAAATTGCAATAGCTACAAATTGTCTCTGAATTTCAACAATTTAAGACGAAAGCTCATGACAAGTGCCAAATATTTGTACATCAATTAGACAGCAGAGAGTGAGTGAAAGGGCTGCAAGTTAAGAGTAAAGACGGAGAGAAAGCTTATGAAAATTGTAGGTCAATTGACGGGAGTTATTAGAGAGAAATCTCGGGAGTGCTTCAATTAGGTTTTGCAACTGGGATATTTGGGATTGCGTGTCGAGTTATTTTTGGGGCGTGCTAATTGAGTTGTTGTTTCAGTTTGTAGGCTGTCAAGTGTGCGGCTTTTTCATGTGAACACAGACGAAGTGGCAGCAGAGGGGGGCGAAATGTTGCATTTGTGAATTTGCAGGCAGGCAGGCACTTGAGTGTCACTTTGATCAAAGCCAAGGGGGCCAAGGGGTAACACAACACTAAGGGATATCAGCAGCTGGGAGGGAGAAGCGGCGTAATAAGAACGAATACTTTCCCAACGTCCTGACAGGCAAAAGTTAAACATGCACAAAGCAGCGAACGACTTGCAAAACTTTTTAACTGGCTGAAAGAAGGAAATGAGTGCGAGTTGGAGGCTTATGCCGCATAACTCGTACATATTGCAAATGTGTTGGATGTGGCAAGCTCAATGGCAAGCCAAGACAGCGACTAAGGCGGGGATGGGGATGTGGACAGACTTGACAGCGCGTAGCCAATGTAATGATGCCGCTTGGCTTCCCCATCCAACTGATGCCTCCTCCTGCACTTGGTTTTTTCGCATGCATATTTTAGGAAATGAATTGCAAGCGTCGGCAAGATAAAACCAGCCAGCGTCTCAGAGTCGTGTGGAGCAGCGAATCGATAACTGTCAAAAAATAAGCCGGCAAGCAACACGCAAGGCATCGGAGAACGGGGAAGGAGGGTGGAATCAGAAGTCGCGAGGCGGCACACAATTTAAATATTTATGGAGCTGCGCATGAGGCGCCACAGCACACGGCATAACCAAAAAACCGTAACCGTAAACCCAACCGAAAACCGAGTAACTGCAGCAGCAACATCACCAGCCAAACAGGAGAAGCTACACAGAGCAAGCAGTCGACAGCGGGAAGCGGAAAGCGGGAACCAGAGCGTTTGGCAACGCCAGAAAACGCATTTCCTGCACATGTCATGAGTTGAAGGCGGCGTCTAGAATGCACTGCCAGTCGAAATGTCCGGGGAGGAGAGAGAGCAGGAATATAACGTGTAACGTATCGTTTGGCTGAGATGAAGCGCATTGCTTTTGTCGCGCACTTCCAATTGACGCGAACGAGGGAGGGGGGAACACTCTGAAAGGAAGCCGCAGCAACTGTGCAGCCCTGCGAAATGGTTTTCAATTTTTAGCAATTTCTGTTACATTTTTAAAACATTCAAACACAGTTGACTGGCAATTGTGTTTTAAGCATGACAAGTACTGTGTACGGTTTGAGAAGCACTGTTGAAGCAATACATTTTTAAAATACAGTAACTGTTCCTCTTGTATTCATTTGACTCATATCTGTTTTTTGTTAATGTGTTCGCTTCTAAAATTTGCAACTATACATACATACATACATATGTATACATTTAAATAAAAAAATGTCTTTTAAAATAAATGAATACATTTTGCAAGGCAATAAAGTATTGCAAATCAACCTTAAAAACATATTTGTTAACATATATATTGTTGTGAATTCCATTTCAAATACTATTATTCGAAATTAAAATTAAACTATCTTCACTTTTTTTACTAGGACACTGTAAATTCCAATCTTAAGTTTAATATTATTATTTTTTATTTTATGTATGAGAATTTAGAATTGGGTACATATATTTTTTTTGTATATATTGCTTGTTTCTGTTAAAATTGTTGACTGGCAAATTAACGTGAAATTATTTGAATGATATTATAATGTTATTGTTATTTTATGTAAATTGGCGATTTCCCAAAATTACATTATGTAATAAAATTAGCATAAAATCAAAAGTCGATTTTTATCCAGCTTTTTCAAATACTGAAGTTTTTTCTAAGAATTACATTTTTAAAAAATAATCTTACCTTCCTTTTAGTTATATTTCTTGTTTTTTTTTTTCAAATAAAATACCTTCTCTCAAAAATTGTAGCGAATGTTGGGCAATTAACTTTTGATTGAGCTGTTGAAACAATCAATCAAAATAAAATAGATGTTTCGTGTGAAGTTTTTGTTCAATTCTATGTTGGAAGTTTGTTGTTGTTTCTTTGATTCCCGTTCGCCGTTGTTTTGGATTTGTGGCAATTTCCTGCTTTTCGCACTTTGTGCCGCTTTATAATTGGTTTTCGGTTATTGTGACAAACACACGAGTTGAGCGGAATTTAATAAAAGCATTTTGCAGGCACATGTCAGGCCGAAACTTTTGTGCCGTTGTCCTGGCTAATGAAGCAGGCCAACGATTGAATTGGGACTCTGGTCGAAAATGAAGTTGTTGACGAGAACGATTACGAGGCGAGGGCTAGGGCTAGGGAGTAATGTCAAAACGTCAGCAAATATTTTGTAGCTGTGTTGCGTAACACAGAGCCCTTGTTTCCCTGTTGTGCCCCCGGGGCCCCCGTTCAGTCAACTGTGAAAGTGCCTCTAGCTGGGCTGCTCTGCTGTGAGGGGTGGGCAGGGGAAAGGGGGGCCAACAGCAGCGTCGTCCACTCGAGTGTGCAATTAGGTGAAAATAAATGGTTTAACAAACGCCTCGAAGTATGCAATCATTTAAATTTCACTTCATTTGTCCTTTTCATGATTTCAGTGCGCAACTTCCCCCAGCGCGCTGGTCGCTGCGTTCCTTCAGTTTCCACATTCCTTGTCACCGAATTACAGAACCAAACAAAATTATTTTGATTTATATGCAAGACGAGGCGACATTCGCCTTAGTCCTCAGTCCGCTGTTCGTATTTCTTAGTCCTTAGTCCTCAATCCTCAGTCCTCACCTGCCTGTGTTGTTGTTGTTTCTTTTACTTTTTTGCTGCTGCTGCTGCTGCTGCTGCTGCTTCAGTTTGCCCTCGACTGTCAATAGATTTCTGGGGTGGCCAACTAAATGCTTTGATTCAGCCTGGACACGCCCCCGCTCCACTTCATCTCCCCTTCAGTGCTTGGCCTTCAACCTGTCAACAAAACGCGCCGAAAACGAATTTGAAATGCAAATTTAATTTGAGACGCGACGCTGGCTTGCTACTTGGGCTCTCTGACCCACGTCTCTCTACTAGAACTTGGCTAGCTCCTCACATTAATTGCCCACATTCCAAGGAGCTGAAGGTCCCATGCGCGTCTTGCCTGTTAATTTTACGCCAAATCAGCAACAACTTTGGATTTGGATTTGAATTTGGATTTCCATTTCGATTTCTGCCATGTGCATAAAATTTTACGCTGACTCCAAAGAGTAAACGTAACGAGGGTAAGTGGGGACTGTGGAGAGAGGCGGGGACTGTGGAGTGCTGAGTGTTTGGCCTGATTGAAATGTTGGCAACTATTGCGAAAACTACTCGCAAGTTTATTGGCAAATTGATGAAGTGCTCGCTGCTCGCTGCTCGCTCTCGCTCGTTGCATGTGTTCGCCCCGTTAAAGGCTGAAAACAATTTCTAGGAAAGTTGCCTACACTTCAGTTAGAACCTGCCACACAACCGCATCGCTCTCTCTCTCCTTTTCCCCCTATTTCCCGCTCTCAATGAATTCAGCGTTATATGCGTTGCATGCCGCCTGCAATTTGGCGGCGCTGATATGCAAATTAAGTTGTTGCGCTAAACGACGTGCCGGGAAACAGGTTCTGGGTTGTTCTTTCCACCTCACTCCCCCTTTTCTTCCTGGTTTTGTGGAGACCGCCCAACCAATTGCCGTTGCCTTTACCGAGCTTCAGCTCATTTGTATTACAATTCGTCACAAGCCATGACTTTACATATGTGTGCATGAATACATGTGACTGTGTGTTTATGTGTTTGTGTAGGAGTTTTCATAACTATATGCGAATATGCACTTCAACTTTATATGCGTGGTGTGTTTGAATTGTTACAGGCGATTTTATGTGCAATGCAGTTGTCAGAATTTCTTCAAGTCCATGAATCAATTTAACCAAATATACGTGTAGATAAAGCAATAAAAACATTAATTGCAATTTCAAATAAAGTTTTATGGAATTAGTTCCACAATTCCACAATATTTCTTCAAATTTAATTGAAGTTAAGATAACGCATGTATTTGATGAAAATTTGAATATATGAGCGCTAAATGTAAAAGGCAACTTTTTTTATTCATTAAAATTACACTGTTCTCTGCAGATTGTATAAATTGATTAAAAATAATATGTATTTACAATTTGACTGACTTTCTTCAATAGAAATACAACCCGCAACTTTAAATTTAATTTCATTAAAAAATTAAATAAAAAATTAACCAGTTTCTTGATGAATGCAAATCAATGCAAACATTAGTTGAAGTTTTTAAATGAAAGAAATTATAATAAATTTGTAAAATAAATAAATTAAAAAAATACATTTATTTTCATAAAATAACCTAAAAAATGTATTTTCATTAATAGTAATATTATAGACTTCATTGATGAATGCATTAATTGATTGCCTATGCAAATTTAAGAAAATACTTTCCAAAACCAATTGAAATACTTGAAGTAATAATTTTTATCTGTCAAACATTAATCATCTTTCAAGCTAAGAAGCATTTAAGCAAACTTCCGTTGCCACCTTCGCGTCATGATTTGTTGCATGTGGCTGTGCGATTCGTGGTAAGATTTATGGCGCAGGAAAGTCGCGCGCCTGCATAAATTGGCTCGTAATCTGAGCCAGGCTGCCTGAAGAGCTGCAGAAGCAAAACCTAAAGCGCGCACTTCATTAGCTCAATAATTTCACAATAAATTATGCAAAACGATTGACAAAAAGTACAAACTGAAATCAAGTTGTTTTCCCATTTGTCGCTACTCATTGCTCGTTTCTCGTTTCTCATTTCTCATTTCGCATATTCTCATTTCTCATTTCTCAATTTTCAAATATTTGATTTTTGATTTCTATTTTGCCATTTTCCATTTGGCATTTGGGCAACGCATTGTTTTTGTTTTCTTATGCACTGATGTAGAACGTGCGGAAATGCCGCGAAATGTTTGACAAGCTCGTTCGCCTGCTTTGCTTGCTCGATAGATAGATAGATACATATATAGATGCATACTCGTATATAGTAGTTTGGATGGATGGCTGTGTGTCAACGGGGGACGTATACGTAATGTTGCAAATCACAAAGCACAAATCGAAATCACCAAAAATCGCAAATCAAAATCGAAATTGCAAATCACAAAAAGCAATTGCCAAAATCGAAATGCATAACAAAATTATAAGCCAAGCTGAAAGGCCGACAAGGGGGCGGAATAGGCGCGGTCGCTTTTAGTACACCAAATCTATTATATTCGCGGATGCGACCTTGTCAAATTATATGCTGAGCGTCGCTTATCGGCAACGGAAATGCGCATTATCAGATTTGGCCTTTGACCAAACCCAAAATATCCATTCCCAACTCTCCCCCATTTTGAGTACTAAGTGTACGATATATGAAACGAGAAGCGGACTGAAAATTGTAGAATTAAAAGCTGCATTGCCATTTTGATGAATCATTTATTAGACAGAGCAACAGCAGGAGAGCGAGAGAACAAGAGAGAGTGCAATAGAGGATACAGAACAATTGTCGTAAACCCGTTTGGTCTGCGTGTGGCTGCAATTTTAATTAAAATTTATTGATTTACAGCTGAATAAATGCACATTGCAATTCCAATTGCATCAATGTCGTGCCGTTTGTCGTTCGATTTTGGCCTTTCATTCCCTTCTCTGTGACCATTCCCTTTCTCTTCTCTCCATTCATCACCAGCCAGCCTGGGATACCTTTGATTCCATTGAAAGCTGGTGGCATGGCGCTTAGGACATGTTGTAGCTCGTTAATCGATAGAGCAAATTGCTTTAGCATAATTTAGTGCATATTTAGCGATATATTCCTCGAATAACATTAAATTAATCATATGCAAAATGGTTTTCTAATCGGACTTATTGGCTGCCATTAAGGTGTCCCAGCGCATAGCAATAGAGAGAATTGTAACAAGTCTACAAATTTGTTGATTTATAACTACAACGAACTATTCAACTTCAAAATATTGTTATTAAGCTGCAGCTTACTTGTTTATTTACATAATTAATTAAATATTCATTTATTTACACAACAAAAAAAAAGTCATTGTTTTTGCCTTTATTTAGAATGCAATAATAAATTAAACAAATACTTTGTTATCTTTTTAGGATGTGTGGGCTGCATTTAAGCGCTATGATAAAGTACAAATAATCTTGTTATGTATTTGTTTTTAATTATAAATTTGCAGTTTATATTAATCTCCCATCTAACATGTTGGCTTCTGACTTACTTTACATTTTTTAAATGCATTTTCGGTGTTTTTTGTTCGCTGTGAACAACAAAAGCATTTGCATGACAAGTAGCTAACGATTTCAATCAGCCTCCTATTATTTTTTATGCGGCTATTTATTCCTATTTTACAACGTTTTAATTGTTATAAAGCTTTAGCTATCGACTGGCATAGTAAATTACAGTTTTTCCGAAGACTATTAAAATGATTTTTTAGTTTGGTTGCTTGTAATAAACCTATCTAGTATATCAATCGATTTATGCTCTAAATAAATTTATAGCTTTAGGTACTCGTCAGCAAAATTTGCATATGTTTGCAGAGTGTTATTTTGCATATTTTCATTCAGAAAATAAACTCTGAGGAGAGCTTTTATTATTTGTTTGTGAACATATTCCATTCAGTTTAAATACGTGCATAGAGAACAATTTAACTTTGAGGCTTGCTGGATACATTAATAGATAGTGTTTTGCTTGTAAACAGTATTTAAATAAATGTTATTATAGCAATGGCATTTATTTAAAAAAGTTAAAATGAAATTAGTGTTCTTCTTTCATTCATTTTAAAATCGATTTTAAGTTTAAATAAATATCAATAATGCAGTAAGATTCGAATTTCTAAATACATTCATTTTGTCTTCATTAATTTGTATACACTACAAGTTACTAGCTTAGGCTGATTAGAGTATTGCAGTTTCGCATTTAGCAAAGATCTTTGCCATTGTCTCAGTAGTTCTTCAGACTCAATCTCAGCTTTTGGTTTCAATAATGCATTTCCGCTTTTAATTAAAGTTTTAGTTGTAAAACATTTTTCAAAAGTTGCTGCAAAAGTTACTTTTGGTTGCTGCTGTTTTGTTTGGTTTCTCATTTCGTCCCAGGTCCTGACGACCTCCCGCTCCTTCCGCGCACTCTTCAATGTCATTAACAGGTGAAAGTTTTCAGCAGCAGCTACACAAACACACACACAGACACATACACACACACACACACACACACACACACGCACACACAGATACATATCATTAAGGAAGCTTAGCAAGAAGCGGATGAACAATTGCAATTGTGGTTCATTTGACAGTTTTCATTACGTTCCCATTTTTGTTGTTGTCTTTGCTATTTTCGGTGAGGTTGTTGCATCATTGTCTTGTGCTGCTGCTGACAGGAAGGGGAAATGGCAAGAGCAGCTGATGCATTATTAACGGCAACATAGTGTTAAGAAGTGCAGTAAGCCAAATGTTAACTGTCCCGGCCAGGCCATTCAGTAGTCCAAAAGTTAGAGCAACAAAACTTGCGGCTATAAATCAGCGCAACGAAACAAAAGAACATTTTCTGTTGCCTACCTGCAGGCGCACTTTTCCTCATTGTCAGTGTGTGTGTGTGTGTGTGTGTGTGTTGATGTGTGTGTGTGCAGTTTTTAACAACATCTGGCGCTGATTTTAAGGTTTCGCTTGGGGAGAGATTCGCGGCTTAATTACAATAAAATATTTAAACCGCGCCCGGTTTGTTGCCGACTCTTTTGCTTTTCCTTTTCCGGTCTTAAGTTGCTTTCTGCCAGGTGTTTATGGGTCGAACATTGCTTTTTACGACCTGACACACATGTCGAAACGTAATTTGATAGTTATGGCCGCCCCTCCCCCCAACGGCTGAGCGGGGGCAAGTGGCAGCAATATGTGTACGGAGCCAAGAGAGCCAAAAGAATCTGCTGCCGCTGCTGCTACGTTGCGTTGCGTTGCGTTGTTGTGTTGTCAAAACTTTTAAGCAAGTCGCATGAATATTTAGTTGCGTAATGTGGCACACCCCGCTCCCCCCGCACCCGCTTCACTCACGCGCTTTATCTTTAATTTGTGCGACAAGCCAAACAAAACAAAAGGAAAACAAAGCGAAAGAAAAGAAAATGCTAATTTTATTGACACCCCTCATCCCCATAACATTTTTGCAGCAGGCACAACGCGGAAATTGAAGAAAGGTAAGCGGTTTGTGGGTTGCGAGTTGAGACGTGGCATGGAGGGGGAGGGGGAGGGGAATGGGGAAGTCACTCAGTAGCTGCCGCAAGGCCTCGACTGGCAAGTCATTAACACATTTGAGCCCCCCAGTAAATGTATAAACTACGGCCACGCCCTCTATCGCCCTCCCATACCCCCTCACATCCTGTGCCTAATTAACACGTTTTGAATTGTGAATTTTGAAATGCGGCAATCGCTAAAACAACAACAACAGCAGCAACAACAACGAGATTGCCAGTCGACAGCAACAACAATTTATGCAAAATGGATTTAGTGTTAAGTAAAACAACTGGGGAATTTGCATTAATAATTGCCACGAATTTGAAATACACTTATGACTTTAAGAGAACAATGTCAATGTAGTAACTACGTTTAAATTATTTATCATTACATTTTATATAAATGTGGATTTATTAAAATAGGTTAACGTTGACTTACCCACTCCAATTAGTATATGAATTATTGGTCCTATAAGAAAAAGAAAATTATATTAAATAAAATATATAAATATAAATTTTGTTTCTGTGCATAAAATGAACATGAAATTTAGGATATAAATATAATTCAGAAATGCATACACAAATGTTTATTTATTTATTACAAAAAAGGAAAAAAGTGTTGTTTAAATCATAAATTTTCCATTAATGAATATTTATTATTATATACAAAATTGTGTTTGTGAATATATTTTTAAATGCAAACTTAAAACAAAAATGTACAAATACATATAAATCTTATTTATATGTATGAGCATTATTATTCCGTAAAAAGGAATATTTATCAAAAAAAAATACACACAAATTTTTTAAATTTATGTTTGTGGAAATTAAAACAAAAAGTACATTGTCAACAGATTTCTAAAAATATTTGGTTTTATTTGTGTTTTAATTAATTATTGTTACTGAAGGAAATATGAATACAATATCAGGGCTAATAATTTTAAAAAATATCGAAACTAAGGAAAATCTCAAACAAATAGTATAAATATGTAATTTCGTATACTTTCAAAAATTTGCGGAAGCAACGCCGTAACAAGCCTAAGAATATGTAATAATGTCCTTTAGTTTATATTTAAAAAAGGATCTCTTAACTAAGGGCAACGCAATACATAATTCAATAACATGCTTTCGCTATGTAAATAACCCAACCCTGATGAGAGTCTGCTAATATCCTTTGGCATAAGAGTAGAACAATCTGGTGGCATATTGATTCCTGGTTCCTGGCCTCAGCCCTGCGGCACTTTGGACCTTTTTTATGCGAATGGCTGGCGGTGCTGAAGGGGAAGAATTGGAATTGGCCTAGAGAGTTTTTGTGTCTGAGGGGCGCAACCTTGAAGGTGTCAAAATAACATATTTCAAGGGGCGTTTGGGCGTGGCATTTGTTAGGCACAAAATGAAATTAAAACGCGCATAAATTATATGATGAAGGAGCCAAAACTGACGACAATGGCAACGACGACGGCAACCGAAAATCGTTGAATATATTAAGACATTTTGGCGGCTGTTAATTTTTGGCATAAAGTTTTGCATACTTTTATAAGCAGAGTTAAAGGCGGTTGTGATGGGGAAGACTGCATAATTGCTCAATAGTGCGCAGCGTTTTGTTTAAGCAATTACGTCGATGAAGGCGAGCAGGCAGCAGAGAAGGGGCTGTGATTTATGTATGTGGCAGCCACGCCCAACCAGATTCTGTGTCAGTCCCAACTTAAGTGTGTGTGAGTTGCAAGACATTTGATTAGCTGAAGTTGTTGTAGCTGTTGCTGATGCTGCAGTAAGCCCCAAGAATTTCGCTACAATTTTAATTTTATCCCGTCATTCGCTTGCTTTTCCTCTGCCCCCTTTCGCTGCTACTCAGCCAGTGCACAACTCATTTACGTGCATTTAATGCCAAGCAGCTGCTGTCAGCCTGCATTGTCCTTGTGCAAATTAATTAAAAACTGTTTAAACCGTCGTCGGTTTCATTGAACACTCGCCTCTCCCCCGCTTAAGTCGCTTCCATTTCCCAAACAAATATAAAAATATATATAGTATATATGCGAAAAATCGCTGCAACAAAATATATTCACATCTTTTGCCTTGACAGGCCATGTGAATATTACGAGTCGTATACGTAATCGCACTCGTATCCGTATTGCTTTGCATATTCATTTTGCTACGAGAGAGTTAAGGCAGTCCACAAAAGTGTTGGACAGGTTGTATTTCTGTTGCGTTCTTGTTGTTTCTGTTTCTTCTTCCGTTTCTGTTTTATTTTACAGCTCTCTCAGTCATCAAAGTTCAAACTGCCTGCCGTTATATTTACCCACCGCCCCCGCACTTTACCCTTTTATTTAAATCGAAAAAAGTTTGCTCGGCTTTTAGCTTCACTCTGTATTTTATGACTAGTTGTAATGCCAACTCTCTCCACGTCGGAGACGAAAGTATCTCAGCCTCAAGTGGCCAAAGTCGTGAGTTAGAGCTTCTGCAATGTGACTGCTTCTTTCTGCGAACAGGCAAATAAAAAAGCCAATGGCGAAGCCAAAGCACCAGCCAGTCCCCAAGTCCAACTCACAAGTCTCCAACTACAGTGAAAATAATACAACAAATAACTACAACGCTCTGCGCTGCTCTACCTGGAATTCTATGGAATTTTCGAATTAAAATTCATTTCAACAGACAGCTTACAGCGAGTTATGTAATTTTCAGTCTGAAATGCCCATTTGGCTTAGTGTTTACTTTAGCATAGTTTTTGTCATAATTGCACGCATATTTCCATTGAATTGTTCGAGGTGTTAATGCGTTACCTATATCACAAAGTGAAGCCAATGCTTGAAGTGAAAATAACTGCTTTAAACTATTTTTTTATATTTACAAAATATGTGTATCTATTCCAGTAAATTTAAATGTATTGATGACGTTTTTAAAACACATTCTTGCATATTAAATTTCAATTGAGATTTGGCTTTATAACTTATATGATTATTCATTTCATTAAATAAATTACAATATTGAATTAATATTGGGATATAAAAGTAGTTAAAAATTGTAAATACAAAATAATTAGATGAGAATTTAAAAATTAAAAGCTCTGATGGTATTTAAGGAATATGAATATAAACGATATTCGCTGCAGGGATTGGAGTTAGTTAACTAATTTGTATATATTTTTTAGTTTTCCATACCATGTAAATTACTAGATATTACGAGCTTTAAAATTTCATAGTCTACATTGGATTAATTTAATATTTCTTAAATTTGTAATGTACTCTTAAATTTAAATTTGTTATTAAATAATAAACAAAATCTTTGCCACCAACTTTTGAAGTATTTCTATTTTCAATAAATAAATTTTAAGTTTTCCTTGCTGTTTATACCCTAAAAAATACTTGTGCCACCATCGAGTGTCCTTACTGTATTTCACACATTCTACTAAACTTGGCTGGCTGTTTTTATGACAACTCAATTTCGAAATACACTTTAGTTTGTCAGCAGCAATCGCTCCGCTTTGCCCCATCTCTAACCCCGTTCGCATTTCCTCCAACCACCCTTACAACTTACACCTTGCGAAAACGAGTCACCCGCACCTAGAGCCATCCATGACCTGATCTATAACCGGGTTGATTTGCTGTTGTTGCTATTGTCGTTGCTGTTGTTGTTGTTGTTGTGGCACACAAAACGCATAAATTTATGTCAAAGACTCGAGTGCCAACATCACATCGAGGCGACACAAACAAATTTATTTGGACTTTTTAACAACTTTTGTGAATGTGCATTTGTATCTGTATCTGTATCTCTATCTGTAACTGTGCCACATGTATCCATGGCTATACAAATGTAACCATGTGTGTGCTGAGGTGTTGCCATACAGTTTGCAAATATTTTTTATGTGCATATTCTAAAAGAGCTCTGGGTTGATGTGTGGGCCGAGCACATGTTCCTCAACGACTTCACACCGTGATGAGTTAACCCATTGGCTTTGAAGCGGACTGCACTTCAGCTGGCTTGCTTTGAGCTCAGCATTTTTTGGCCACTTTTGCTGATTGCGCCAGAGTAGTTTTGCGAGCCAACATTAAAATCTACTGCTCATCTAAAGCCCGAGTCGAGTGGCTGCTTAAACACCTGGACTGCCACGCTAAAATTTGGCACCCCCCAAAAATGAGGACAAAAAAAGTTGACAACAACAATTTCAAGTGTGGCATTTTAGTTAAGTGGCAATTGCTGTAAGTGCGGATGGGTTTTAAACTCGGCCAGTAGCTCAGCAGCCCAGCTGGTCACAACTGTTGCGCCTGTTCGCAACACGTTGGCAACATGTTGCCAGCGGAGAGCGGAACGCAATGACAATGAAACAAGTGCGCTCTTAAATGCCACACGAGCAGCAGCCACGAAGTGCAGACGAGTCGAACTCGTGTCTGCTTGACCCACAAACGAAGCAGGCCTAAAAGCAGGCAATGCTTTTTTTCAGCCATTTATTATTGCAATTAATAATATGTGTAATTAAATGGTATATTTATGATTTAAGCTGTATTTTATACCATAATTAACTTGATTTGTATTGCATGTTTTATGGCCAATTGTGGCTCACTAACCTAGCTCAATAGCCGAGTCCTTTGGCAACATTTGGTGCTCTCACATGTTGCTAAACATTCTGCTCTCTTTGCCGATGCATTGCGCCTGCGCCAAAGGCAATCGCGTTCACTCGGCAGCTGGGCTCGTGTCGAGTTCGCTGACAGCCGAGCTGGCTGACAGGCTCGTGTCTGGCTGTCGGTCTTAAGCTATAATAAAGCACAAATTGTGTTAGTTGGTAAGAAGCATTCGGTGGCAACGGGCGGCAAAAGCGGTCGCAGCCGACGTCAATTTCAATCATCGAATCGAAAGCCTCCAAAAAATCGCGCAATCGGACACGTCGAGTGTAAGTCGTTAGCGGCGAAACGTGCAACAACGCGTCGCACGCTTGTGTTTGCCCCTCCAAAAGTGTCGTCGTGTGTTCTTAGGGCTAATGTGAAGCATTGCCTAGACGTCTCTCGTGATGCGCTGTAATTATGCAAATGGCCCTCGACTGTCGACCGTCGACCGTCGCCAGTTGTCGGTCGGCAGCTCAGTGACAAATGGACAGAGCGTAGTGGCATAGAAAGCAGTTGCAAGGCTGCAACACTCAAGTGCAACTGTTGCCAGAAACTGTCGACCTTGTTGTCGACATGCCGCATGCATATTCATGCCGGGTCCAAACAACAACAACCACAACAACAACACACACAATCAGAACAACTGTGGCAACATGACCATAAAAGTGGGCCAACTGCAACGGCAACAAATTTCAGCTCAATTTAAACCAAAACTTGTGCTCCACTTTTACCTGGGCGCCTTGCCAGCAAAGCTCGCGATTTGTTCCCCCTCCGGCTCAGCAGCCGTCTGTCCTATCGCACAATCTCTGTCGCTGTCTCCAGCTTTGGCTCATCTGTCAAATTCTTGTAATTTCGAAGGATTTTTTCGTTCTATGCTTTTTGCTGTTGTCCTGTTTTGTTTTTTTTTTTTTTTGGGTACAACTTGTTGTCCTTGGCAGGCAGCAGCAACAGTCGCCATAGTTGGAACAGTCGCCAGAACGCAAATAAATTTATTTTTATTATTCTACTGTGACAGCTGATTGTACGTAAGTACTTCGTCTCCAAGGCACACATAATGTGGCTACAACAGCATCAGCTTTTTTATGCGCCTTTTGTGTCTGCTGCTCGCATCCTGGCATCCTGGCATTCATATCCATTTTTTATTTTTGGCGCGACGACTTTACGAACAATTGTGCAAAGTTCAGATTTAGTTTTAGTCTAATTACATTTTGTGCCAAAAATTCCCAAAAATTGTCAAATTATGAGAGCAAAAAGTTTTCGCTTAAACTTTGCTGTAATTGCAAAATTTAATACAAGTTTCTCATAAGGAATTAAAAGCTAGCAAAAACTTATTAAGCAAATGCCACTCAAAAATATTATTTAAATAAAATAAAAACTAGCTTATTTGTCATGCGAAATAAATTGATTGTTGCTTTCGTTCGTTTCGGGTAGCAAATTACGAGAGCAACGAAAATTTATTATTATATTTGTGAACACATTAAAAACTGTTGTGAAATTTATGTGTTTTCGAATTTGCACTCTGCGGAGAAATCTCATTAAATTTTCAAAAGTTTTTAATGTGATTTTTTAATAGCAATAAAATGCTGGCATGGAGAACAGTACGGAGTACGACAATTTATAGAATAGCAAGTGCTATTCAAATTATAAAGGCTGTTGTGTTGTGTTGCCATTGTAGTCGAGAAATGCCGCTCTAATTGTTGGGGCCAAAAAGGTTCGGCTTTCAGCCTGTCGTTGGCTAATAAGTTAACAGCACGCAAACAATTTTCGAGCCATGGCAAACATGATGGGGACCAAGGGCAGAGGTAACAGGTAAAACATATACACAGGCTACAAGCCTGTAAACATGAATAAGACATTAGGTATCCAGTTCTACATGTGTAGAATCTGCCAGGCAGCCAGCCACAGTTGAGAGTCCATTTTCAGGCATTCAAAATGCCTTACACACCTACCCACACACACACACACGACTCCCGGGCACACTCTTCGTATAGAGACAAATTATGATTATTAACAAAATATGTTAATTTAATGTCTAGGCGTATCTTCAACTCTATTTAAGTACCGTCTACTCCCAGTGTCTCTGTCCCTCTGACTAGCTGTGTGGTTGAGGCCCAGAAATTGAAATGTCTATGGCTTTAAATATTCATTGGCTCAAAATAGGCGCTATGCTGTGTGTGTGTGTGCTGCATACTTTTGCATGTGGCATTTTCAATCAATTTAATTGAAATATTCCATTACAGAGTGCAGGTGAAAGCGGCTTAAAGTGCCACAGTTGAAGCACAATTCAAGAGTCGATACATTTTTCAAATGAAACAATGATAAAAATGTTGAACAAATTAAATTGTAATGTGCCATGCGGCTGCCATAAGTAGGCAACAATAATAATGCTATACAAAGTGGGTGAATGGTGAAAAATGCCAACAAACGGTAAAGCGACAACAAATATGCAACGTATGCAACGTATGTGGCAGCATCATCTTGTGTTGTTGCAGTTGCATTGAGCATAAAATTGCACTCGCATTCGCATTCGCGTTGTTGTTAACATTAAAATGCCATTTGAGTTGGCAGCGACGACAGCGACAACGACGACGACGAAGTGAATTGCAGTGATCAGTGCTTCTCAAACTGTGCAGCAAAGCGAGTCGGATTAATATGTATGCTGCGTAAACATCAATTGAAAAAGTGCATGCAGCGACAGCAGCTGCCACGCTCAGCCATTAAAAACAACAACTATAACAACAATAAAAGCAAACCAAAACGAACTGCGAACAAACAAACCAGCAACAACAGCAACCATTAAGTAAAATAAATAACTGAAGAAGCGACAACAACAGCGAATATGACGACCATTAAGCTGCTTATTATCGGTAAGTTTTATCTCACAATTAAACAGCAGCTGCAGCTGCATTTACAACAACAAATACAACAACAACAACAGCAGCCGCAATGGCCATATCGTTGTTGCCATTTTTTTGCAGCTTTTATTTGCCGAGTGCGTTGCAAAACTTTTACCTTAATCTCTGGTTTATGAAGCGATATGAGTTCGAGACATTCAACCAGGGACAATACCCAGTAAACTCGATTCAAACTCTGCTTAGAAATTAAAAATGAATTATGAAGTTTATAATAGATACTTAGATGCAGTTGAAACACTAAAACTTCATTAAAAGATATTTACACAGCAATTTATACTTTTTATTTACACAGTAAGTTCGAGTTTTCATTGGCAACACAATTCCAAGTAGTTGTGAGCAAAGTTTATATGGTTCCAGTTCATTGATTGGGCACTCAATAACTTTATTACTAAGGGTATAGATAAATAAATCAAAATAATATATTTTTGTTATCAGACAATCAATTTAGATTTGATATAATAAAACAATTTGAATAATGCAATATATGATTTATTTGTTTTTCTTTTAAAAATACGATATGAAATTTATGGTTTATTGCTATTTATATTCAAAGCAATTATTAGAGGATTGCAATTTATTTTTTATTGTTTTTTTTTAACTTATAAGTTATAAGCTAAATTTATTTGCTGTCAAAGCCACAAATTATCGAATTTATTTATATGATATTATTCAGAAACGCATCATAACTCATTTCTGCATAATGTCTAAATATATAAATTTGAATTTGATAAATTAATGAAAATATAAATATAAGATTCAACTAATATTTGCCTAATTTGCTATTATGCAATTGATGTTATAAAACATCTGAACTGACAACAATTTCTAGGAAAAGCAAATGCCGCCAGGTCTTTAACGTTAAGAAAATGATTGCTTGAATTTTACGTATAATAATCATAAGTAAACGTAGTTTATAAAATAAAGAATAAAACAAAAAATTGGAAAATTGGGAAGTAGATTAACATAATTTTCTGTGAAATATGCAAATGAAATAAGCTGCTTTGGGCTCAGCATATGAATGATGAATGAGTCCAATTTTCAAGGGCGTCTCAACATTGTTTCTATTTTATATTTCTCTTGTTGCTTTCAATTATTCGCATAACGATTCTAAAGCGTAAACCTTTTCTAATTTGTTTTATTTTAAGTGTTTAAAGCTGTTGATACTGCTTAATGTTAAGGATTGCAGTTGTGGTTGCTTTTTGTTTTCCATTTGCGTGGAGGAGTTTTCATTTTATGCGCGCTTTGGGAAATTTCAGAATGCCACAGAGGAAGGCGGGGGCGTGGTCTGCTCCCAGTCCACAATCGCCTGCTTATGCGTGTGTTGTGGCTGCGTTTGGGGCATGACCATAAACAAGATATGTCGTCCACTCGACAACATCCAACGACCAAGCCACTCATCATGACCCACTCATCCCCCGCCCCTCTGCTCTCTGCCCACTGCCCTCTGCTGCCACATCATCTTCAAGCATTCGCTACAGCGTATCCACTTCAACGCCGCAAAATTTGTTAACAATTCATTTCCGCGCTTTGGGCTTCATAAATTGCTTTTATTAGCAGCCACAACAACAACAATGGCGTCGACAATAACCAAAAACCGGAATATAAACCAACTTTTCTCTTTTTCTCTCTGTCTCTCTCTCTTTCGGTTTTTTTTGGGTAATAATACACTTGAACTTTTGCATAGCAAATAAAAAGCGTTAAAATGCGTGAGGTGGCAAGCAAGAGGGCAGCGGTTGGGATGGGGAGGGGAGGGGTGGGGGAAACTGTCTGAAAATCAAATTAAAAGAGACGCCAGTCGGTGGTCGGTGACGCCCTTTGCCCTCGAGGCAGTGACAAGTTGTGAAGCGGGATTGGACGTGAATTTGGATGTGAGTGTGGATATAGATGTGAGTGTGAGTGTGAATGCGAATGTGGACGTGAAACGTGAATGTGAATGTGAATGTGAATGTGGACAGGACTCTGCAAGTTGTTGACAGGCACGCAGGCAATAAAATTCAATATTTCATTAAAACGCACGTTACGCATACGCAGCGTGTGCCCGTCCGCCCGGTCTACCCAAAATATAGTACGTAACGTGTAACGTAACGAAAACCGCAACTGCGTGTTGTTGTTTTTATCACACGCAGCGTCAACTGGCCCCAGCGCGCTCCAAATCCGATTTCATGTTATTAGCACTGACCTCCCCCATCCCCCTCGCTTCTCGCCCCTCTATTGCCCATCCAACACACACGCCATGGCCCTGAAACGAATGCGAGTCCAACTCAAACGAGTCCAGCCTGAAGTCCTCATCGAAATTGAGTCGTTTGCCGTGCCCAAACCCAAAGCTGACGCTGGGTCTCGGCCTGGCCCGTTTAGTTAGCCTGGTTACCGGCTCTTTTTTGGGTAGACGACTTGTTAGGCGGCTGCGACGCTGACAGATTATTCGCTTTATTATTCATAAGTACTTCGGCCCGCCCTCCGCAGCGGCAGTTATTCATTACATTGAGGGCGACGCGGTGCGTTTTGAAAACAGATTGAAAAAGGTACATCGAGGCAATGGAAAGGTTTGTGACATGTTTCAGTGCGTTGAACGTGCTCCCAACTCAATTAGGGACACTGACGTTGCCATTTGCCCAACGACAACATAAATGGATTAAATGTTTCCTCAATGCTCCTCAAGTATGCTGCATAATAAGTTTTTGATTTATTTTTGACCAGGGTTCTACATCTTGAAGGGTGTCACGACGGGCTTTCAAAATGTTTTTGTGCGCTCCGAAATTCAGATGGACACAAAATTATATTTAGCATTTAACTGAAAGATACTTTACAATCGGATCACTTTTGGTCGAAAATGTTTTCATGATATTGGAAGGAAATAAAAGATTTCCAAAGGCTTTAAAAATGTTGTTTTCAATGAAATTCAAATGGACTTGAAATTACGTTTAGCATTTAACATCAACTGAAATACACTTTAGATTTTGACAGTGCTATTACCATAGTATGGGAAAGAACATATTTATAGTTAAATTCGAAATTGTGATTAATTCATTTGCTAGTGACGTTCAGAGTGACATCGGTCGGGGGCTAATAATTATCGAACTAATTATATATTTCATTTAACCAGCTGAGGACAACACTTCCGCCTTTTACAATTATCATCAGCCTGCAATTGGGGGCGTATACGTTATAACTGTGCCATACAATTTGGATAGATTGCGCGTAGGGCACTCGAATGGTCTGAAGTACTTGACGCTAATGTTGCTGCTCGTTTGGATTTATTAATTGCGCTCTGGCATTGTGCGTAGCAAGTAAATTAATTAGCAAATACTTGCCTTAATAATCATTTTAATGGAATTTGTAATTTAATGCGCCTAACGAGAGTTTTATGTGTGATTACGGGAAACTGCTCAGCGGCAAGTCGCCACTCCCCCTTCTCACTCCCTTTGAGCACCCTATGGCTACCCCTATTGATTTTCTCGATGTTCGGTCCGTCTGCACACAGCGAAGCAGAAACGCACAAGAACAAGCACAAGCACAAGAAGCAGAACGAGAACCAGAAGCAAAACCGCAATTTGTTTAAGCGGCTTTAAATATTTCAGCGACGGCAACTCGCCAGACTTGAACGTTGTCGATGGGGTTTCGTTAACGGATCTCTCAGTTTCGGTCAGTTGGGTCAATCAACTTGGTCTCACTCTGCCGTCTCTCTCTGTCCTCACTGTCGCTGTTTCACTTGCTGACTCTGACCGGACAGTCAATCACTTAATAAAACTTTTATGGCATGCCATTAATTGATGGCGCTAAATTCTCAGTGCAATAAAACACAAAGCAATTCAACTGCCGCAAGTTCGCGGAGGCAAGCACGTTGAGGGGTAGAAGGGGGGAGAGTTGTTGGCTGGACAGCAGAGGAAAAGCTTCAAATAATTGGAATAATTCAGCTGCGTGCGGCTTTTTTTTGTGTGTAATTTTTTTACGATTTCACTTCCTACTCTTATATATGTACATTGTTTCTCGCTGTCCCTGTCTTCTTGCTTACCTCTCGCTCGCACTCTCTGCTCTTTTTGCTGATATGCTAAATAGCCGGCAAAGTTGGCAATAAATTTTAAAGCTTTCAATTATAGGGCGATAAGTTGAACGTTGCACAAATCGTGCAACTGAATCTCATATCTCCAATCGGCAAACACAAACATGAACCGATGCACACACTCACACAATTGCATACCAAACACTCACTCACACACACACACACACACACACACACACACATTTTATGAAGAGAAAAGTTTTCACAGCTCAAGTACTGAAATATTTTCCAGTAGCTTGCACAACCCAAAAAGCAACTATGTGTTAGTCTGAGTGTGTGTGTGTGGGTATGTGTGTGTGGGTGTGTGTGTGTATGCAGCTTAGCAGCTGCAAAACTAAACACACGTAAAATTTGCTTTAACTTAAATGCATAAATTGTACAAGAGCAACAAAACGCAGCGAATCGAAACGGAATCATGTGATATGGATACACAAGGACTTTTGGGAATTCGTTATCCTCATCCTCAACCGGATGAATGCAAGTGTTTTAAAGACGAATCTTGACATGCGCATACATATATATGCATATATGCTGTATGTGTACTGTATATATAAACTCTAGTCATATCTGCCCGAGTATGTGTTATCTTTTAATTAAACATGAAAGTGAGTTGCCTACTCGACTGGTTTTGCCTTTCCCTTTGTCAAATCTATTCACTCCCCTTCAAATTCGGCAGCCCAAAATTCCGGAGCAACAAAATGTTTTTTCAGCCCAAACAGAAATCGATGCACAGCACTGCTTTGCTCCCTCCCCCCTTCCCTTGTCTTTGCCGTAGAGGCGAAAATGCACTTAAATATGAAATGTGATTTCGTTGCATGCAACTCGATCGACTGCATAATAGCTACTAATTTTGAAGCCCACAATTATATTTTCTCGGAGCACATGACGAATGCATAAGATATGGGCTGCTATAGCCGCATTTAGGGTGCCAAAATGATGGATAGAAACAATACTTTGCCTAATGAGAGGGAAGCAAACATGTAAATGTTAAAGGCTTGAACAAATTTGGGAAATATAAATGATTCTTGATCTTTGTTAAATAAATTTGTCAAATATTTATACCACTTATTGGGTAATTTCTAATTATTTATATATATTATATTTATATATTTATATTTATAAGCAAAAATAATGATACATAATTTATGGTCATTATAGAGGCTTAAACAAATTTGACAAAAATATACTTGTTTTATTAAATAAGTTATTGGCCAACATAAAGGCTTAGTTTTGATATACAAATTTATATGTATATTACTCTTTTACAAATACGTTTGGCAAATATTTGTTTAATTTATTGTAATACATTATAACTTTTATATGTTGCTTGAAATTCATGATGAATAATTATGTTTCTTTTTAAAATATATTTTTCAAATTCTGAACTGCAACTTTTTACCTATTTAATGAGTTAATGTTAATATTTCACCCGAAGGTCTTTACAATATTTGAAGTATAACAAGCTGTGTAGTATTACTATTACATATTTTCATGCCAATGTGGCAGATTTCCTTTCCATTTGAAATATAATTTTTAACTTGTCAACTGCAACGCTTTCCTTTTTTAATGAGCCATAAGCAAGATAATATTTGATCCGAAGTTCTCTACATTATTTGAAGTATAACAAGCCGGGTATAACTTAAGCATATAGTATTACAATTACATATTTGTATGCTAATATTTCCACTTAAGGGTTGCATTTCAGCAGCAGACTCTACCATATGTTCTTCAACTCGTATGTTTTTGATATGCTCTTGGACAGGTAAAGTTGCGTCTAAAACTTGCTGCTGTACCTAAGCGCTTGCCATGCACTAAAATCAAATAGCAGACGTCGACGCATGTGACATTCATACCAAAGCCTGAGGTAATGACATCAGCTTAGTCTGACCCATCTTCAGCTCGAGCTTCAACATCAACGGCTTTTGTTTCTCTCCTTCCCAAGTTTTATATGTGTAACTACAATTTTCTGGCTGACAGTGAACGTGGCTTGAAAAAATATGAAAGTTGCTGCAAAATTTATAAGACTACCGACCTGGCAAGCTACAACGACAACATACAACATCAGTTTCAGTTTCAGCATCAGCATTAGTTTCTGCTCAAGTTCAGCCAGTTGCATACACAGAGCACGTCGCCCATTTTTGGGGCAATAAAAACGTGGCAAGAGCAACGAACAAAAAAATGGTAGCAAACTAAAGAAAACAAACTTCATACGCATATTTAATTGAAGTTGAATCTGCGCGAGGCAGCAAACCGCAAAATCCTAAGATAACAATAACTAAGCGCCTTTAAAGTGCTCTCGTTGCGTATACGACGTGGGTAACACTCTAGAAATAAGTTGCATTTAATCGCTTATTAAATCTGCATATTGTACAGAAAATATTTCTCAATTTCGTCGGAGAAACAAAAATAAATTCAATAATAAAATACGAAGGTATTTAATTTTAAAACACATTTCTATTTATAAAAAACATTTGTATGTCGTAGTTTAAAATACATTTAAACGGTGGACAGAGTATTGCACCGCAGGGATGTTCAACGACAGTTTACAGCGTCGCTTGAGCAAACTTACAACTTGACATGAAATGCGAAAAAGAAACGAGCAAAGATTTGCAGAGAAAACAAATCAAAATGAAAATAAGCAGAGAAGGAAAAGCCAAAAACCGCACACAATCACACAAAAATGTCCTTTGGGTGCAAAATCGATTAAAGGCATTGAAAACGAGGAAAAACGGAAGTCAATCAGCAGGCGAGACGCGGCAGGGAAGCAGGAAGAACAACACTGCTCTCAGTTGTGTGACGAGAAATGGGATGAATGGGATGAAGACGAGACGCTGTCTCACCTGACGCTGACATGGGAATTAGTGCTTAGAGTACTTGGATTGCTTACACATAACGAGCACAACATCCTGCGACTGCCATCATCTTTGGCAGCCAGAGTGAGAGCTGCCTAATAAGCCGTCTAAAGCGTTGCCATTGCTGATGCCGCATATCGCCAATTTGCGCCCACTGTGCGTCGCATTAATGCCAACGAATGTGTTTCGCATTAGCAAAAGAATTTCAGCAGTGTTTGCTCTCGGGAGCAGGCAGAAAAGTGGGGCGTGTGTAGATGAGAGCTGCGATGGGGAGTTTCTACTGTAATTGCACGCCAATGTACGCACGTAACTGCATATTTACATATCACTCGTCGACAGCGCTGACAACAAGCAGCAGCAGCAGCAGCAGCAGCATCAGAAGCGGTTGGGGGGAAGTGAATTAAAATAAATTAAAGCATGCTTTCAGGCGCGCCATGTAAATAATGCAGCGCCATTTTTCTCACAGCGTCAAGTGACAACGCATAGCGTAGCAGCAGCAGCAGCGACGTGAAGTAGGCGTGGCACACGCCTCACACTGATTGATATGTCTGTCGACAGCGAGTGTGGGCGAGAAGAAGCAAGCAAGGGAGTTCTTGGGTTCTCTTATCTTCTCCATTGTCGGTTGCCCCCGTAGGTGTTGAATCATTTACAACAAACGATGCTTCTCCGCTGGCATCTTCTTATGCTGCTTCGTCTGCCATCAGCGTTCATTCGTCTGTCTCATTGTCGCTTCACTGATTGCGTCAAGTGGGACAGGGAATAACATTAACATCAACAGCAAACACCAAACAGCAAACAACAAACAGCAAGCAGCAAAAAACAGCAAGAACAATCGATGCTGGCACTCTGCTTATTATTATTATTATTGCTGCCTGTGGCCATCGAGCAGCCAAAGTTGACCAGAAGCAAGCCAACTTCGTGAAAAGCCATATCAATTAGATGCATCGCGTCCGACGCTGATGACGACTTCGACTTTGTCTCTGTCTCTGTCTATGTGTCTGCGTCTACCTCTGATTTTATCGTCTTGCAGCTGTTTCACATTTCGGCCAACTTTAAGATGATTTAACTGAAAAACGAGCTGTTCCCCAGAGCTCATTTCTCACTGACCGCCAACGGGCAATTTCTGGGAACTGTCGCTATGGATTGTTACGTCTGCAGAATTAAAGTTATCGGTAATTAAATATGCACACAGTCATCGACCGACAGAAAGATGAAAGATACGGGAGCCGCCCTTTAATAATTTGCCAATTTTTGGTTCAATTAAATTTGATATTTTGATTGGTGTGCGAAACTAATACTCCAATTATTGATTATTATACGTAAGGAGTCAGTTTATAAAGGCTTATTATTCCGCGAAATGGCATCACAAATATTGATTACAATGGCAAAAGTCATAATTGCTTAATTTCTTTAATAAAAACAAAGACATCATTAAATGTATTACAATGTGCAACAAGTTTAATAAGATGGCAAAGAACTTGAGTTTAATAAAACATTACCACGTTTCTATTTAATTGCGTTGCATATTAATTGGACATAATGTAATAGATTATTCAGCGGGCTACCTGCTTTTCATGTACTATATATCAGAATCAGAAGAAATATGTGTAAGAGTATAACAGAAAAAGGTAACTATGCTGGGGCTGGCTTCAGCCTTGGTTACCTTTGTCCACCGATGACAACGACGAGCTCTGTGTGCTGCTTGACAAAGCCATAGATGGAGATGCCACAACAGTGTGGCAACCCCTTGAAAATGTCACATGCGCTTGGCACACATACATATGTACATAAAAATATGTGTATATATATGTGCAGCACACTTGGCAGTTCCAGTTGCTTGTTTATCCGCATATACAAATATTTTCCGTACGCTGCGTCTATGAGAAATAAGCTCTTTGATAAACTAGGCGAGTTTGTTGCTGCCTGCCTTTTGCACTTGTTGTCGTGTTGCTGTTGCGTCGCATAGTTGTTCTGTTTTATTAACCCAATAACTAAGCAGCCCGCGGCTACTTTGGTGTTCGTTGTTGTCGCTGCTGCTGCCTGAGAGCGCAGCATTAAGTCAAAATGCCAGCAATGCGGGTCGCTTGTCGCTTGTCTTTGCTTTTGTGTGCCCCACTTGCCAGTGACAACAGCAACAACAGCAACAACATTCAGCAGTCAGAACCCAGCGACTGCTGTCAACTGCAGCAAATCTGACTGCACGACCCCCGTCGCTCTCCCTGCCTCCCTGTCGCAGCCACTTGTCTAACACCTTTGACTTCATTGCAGCAGCTGGCGCTTATCTGTCATGGTTACGAGTTGGGATTTTAATTAGCGCCTAACCCAACTGAAAACTCAGGCAGAACATAGAGCAGCTCACTCATGTCCAGTATACGCTCGTTCCTCCTCCTTATTTGCTTCGTACAACGCGTCCGCGTTGCATGCCCCTTTTGCCTTTGCATGGCATTTGCCTGTTCGTTCGTTTGTTAAAACGTTTTTCAGCTCTCTCTCTCTCTTATTTTCTCTCTTACTCTTATTTTTTTGCAGGCTGCTTTTTGGTTGTTCTGGCGACGACGTTGACACGCGCTGTTCGCTCATTATCCTTTATGAATTTTTCATAACTGCAACACACAGCAGACAGTGGCAGCAATTGAAATTTTGACCTTTTTTTTGCTTTTTTGACAAGAGCGAATGATAATTTTTTGAGCGCGTGCTCGGCAAGCTAATGCCACAAAGTAAAGTTGGCTGCAAATTAGATTTAGCCCCGGCATAAGAAACTCTATTGAAGTGCGGCATGCTTAAGCTTAACCCAAGTTTAACCTTCGCACTCTTTTCCATTCAAGATGTCTTGAGGACGCCTGCAGCTTGCTTGCTTTCGCTTCCCTTTTCATCGTCCTGGCGATGGCGAGTGAGATCCTTAAACGCCACGAGGTGTTGCATTTTTTATTAGCATTTCGCACGTTCTCAGCTTTGCGTTCGTCACCTTTCTGCCAAGGTGTGTTTTGCCTTTGCTTCTGATGCCCTGCTGTCGCAATCATTGCCGTCTTTTGTTCCCTAAACTAAAGAGTATATATATCGGGTATACCTTAAGCTCTAAGACGTTTAGCTAGACACTTTAATGGGGAAATTGCAATGTAATCAAAGCAAGTTTAAGCTGGCGGAAAACAAACACAAATTTACCAAGTTAATTTAAGCATTCATAATCAAATGTGTAATAATAATGTTTTTAATAATTTACAAAAAAAAACATTTAAAAAATGTAAACAACTTATGTGATGAGATGTTTTTAATAAATGTAAAAAGTAACACAAATGTTGTAATTTAGCTCAAGTCTGAAATTATGGGGTTTTTATAAATACTTTTTTCCTCTCAATAATTATGTTATATAGTATTTCGAACATATTAAAAAAAGTTTTCTAATTAAATACACTTTGAAAGGTTATTTACTTTAAACTATCGAAGTGATTGAGTTTTTTCCAATCCCTGCAGCAAATGCTTGGTTTTAGTTTTTAGTTATACATATTTATTTTATTTTTTTACTGTTTAAATTTTTTGAATTTGCTTTAAAATTTTTGTATCTCTTTATATTAATTTTGTATAAGTTATTTCTTTAGTGTCGACTGTTCATGGTCGACTTTACATAAAAACGAAACAAAACTTATGTTATAAATATCGTATTTAATGCCAGATAGTTTCATTTCATAATATTTAGAAATATTTAAGAAATACTTATTAACCATTAGTTCTTGGGTTCGCCTTAGTGTCTTTTATTATCTAATCTAATCTGATCTGTTGTGGTCTAGCTGTGGCCAATGTTGAGGTCATTTTGTCGAGCCATCAACACCATTGCAGTGTAACTTTATTTTAGCTTCGCCACTTTCCTTTAGCACATTTTTCATTTGCACGTTATATTGCAACTGTCTCTGTCCGATCTCCATCCCTATCTCCCTCTCAATCTCCGTCTCTTTTTGTATGTGTGTGCGCTTGCCGTGTGCATAATTTCTGGTTGTGCAAATTGCGTCGCTTAGTTTTTGTTGCCAGCTTTCAATTAGAGCGAGGGACAAGGACGTAGAGGATGCTGCCACATAGTGTTGCAACAGTTTGCCAGCTAGCAAGGCAGCCGCCTAAGGCAGTTTGTGATGTTGCAGTTGATGCGCATCTCGCTTGTCTTTTGTTGCAGAATTGTTGCTAAATCTGCTGCTATTCTGTGTGTGCCACTGTGGCACTCTCGTTCTCCCACTCGTTGTGGTTGGCGTTGCGGCTGTGGCAACTTCTTGGACCTGGTTGCACTGTTGTTTCGACTCGCTGAGCCGTGTCCTTCGCATTGCCTGCAGGCTGCCATCCCAGACGTTGCTCTTTCCATAACTAAAATGAGACACTTGGCTTCTGCTTCTGCTGTTGCTGCTGCTTCTACTGCTTCTGCTGCTGCTGTTGTTGTCAACTCGAGTGGCACTTTTGCATTGCATACGCTGAGATGCCGCCGTTGTCAGTTCGCTGTTGTTCTCGAAGCGTCAGTTGCATTGTCAGCTTTGCACCTTCCACACAGCGGCTGCACGGCTTCTTAGAAATTCATTTCGCCTGCTGCATTGTCGCGCAAAAGTTTAATTACAAAAGACAAAATGCACTGGTTACCCCTGCCGGCGATGGCGGTGACTCTGTGGCGAGTCCTTCGCGCATCCTTCGCCAGCCATCGCCATTGCACTTTCACCTGGCCTTTGTGTTGCAGCCTCCAACTACCTGTGCAACGTCGCTTCCTCTTTTAATTTCTTGCCGCCGCTCGCAATTTCGCTTCACAAGTTTTGCTCATCATAAAATCGTATGGCAAAATCCTCTTTGACAGTTTTAGAAGTCTGCTTCGCTGGCAGTCCTGCTCCTTCCTGCTTCCAGCTTAGAGTTGTAGTAGTCGACGCTTTTTTAATCAGTTGCATGAGACTTGCGCCTCGCTGCGCTTCACAACACTTTGTCTTTACCAACACACTCTCGCTCTCTTTCCCTCAGTCTCTCTCTAAACTGTCGGTTTGTTTGTGCATCAAGTTTTTACTATCTTCGTTTATCTTCTCCCCTTCTTAGTTTTCATTATTTGCGGCTTAATTGTTTGAAACAACACCACCGAATGCAACTTGGGGAGTTCTCGACAGTCGAGTTCTTTATAAGTTTCAACATAATCTTCATAACTGTTTGGTAATACGAGTCCAAGTTTTTGGTAGTTTTAATTGTTTTAATTGTGCAAGTGATTGACTTGAGACTATTTAGACACTGCATACATACAAATCAAAAGTTAATATTAACGTAAAGCATTTTCGACCTTTAATGAAGTTTAATTCAGAATAGGTCATTTGAATTAATAGATGGCTAAACGTAAAACCTACTGTACAACAAATAGTTAAAGGAATATATTTATAACTTCTACAAACGTAATTATTCAAATTAGGCTAAATCTATTGCACAACAGTCAGTTAAACTTTCATTACAAATTGCCACTTTATCTAATGACAACATATCGAACAGACGCCTCAAGCTGGTTTAGTTCTATGCTAACAAAATGACTTATTAATTTCAAAGAAATATCATTCAAAATGGAAAATATACTTTCAGCAATAGACTAGAATTAATTTAAATCGACTAGTACGAATAATAATAGTTTGAGCTTTGCGTAAAAGCTTCGATAATTTATGGAAATTTCAAATTTTAATTAACAATTGTATTATGCAAATTTCGAGCAATATTTGGGCTTGCATAATTGATTCAATATTTGACCTCTCTTGGGAGATGAACAATTTAAGCTTAATGGAAGCAGATATTGTCGTCATATTGCATTCTCAACTATTTCAAATAAAAGTAGCTCTTATTACGAGTTACTTAAAAAGCAAATCTCGTAATTTACTCTTTTATTACGCTTCTAATTGCTTGAGTACTTTGCAACACACTTGCACAACACTTGGTGATGTATTAGCGTGTATAATAGAGTGTAATCTGGACCTTTTAATATTCAATACTTGTGCATTAATTATTGAATATGCAAATGTTTGCACGACACACACTTGACAAGCGGCAGGAAGCAGCAGCATAGAATGAAATAGAAACATTTGCCAACAAACAATCGAAAGAGAGAGGGAGAGAAGGAGAAAGCACTGAAATTGATGAGCTTAAGTATGTCAACATAAATTGCAATCACATAATATTCCATTTTGCGAGCCATTCATTACGCAGGCATTGTTGTTGCTGGTCGTTTTTAATAAATTTTAAATAAACAAACAGACGAACAAACAGACTGACGGACAGACGGCAGGACAGAGAGATAAATAGATAGACTGACAGCAGCGAGAGTGGGCGAGAATGGAGGCAAGTATCGCGCACTGTAGACAAATATTTGCATTAGATGCGATACTTTTATACGCGCGCGTATATCGCTATATAACTTGATATACTATACTTATGTACATATGTATGTATGTACATATCTATAGCTAGAATCAATGTCTCCCTGTGCGTCGAAGGCCGCGTCAGCAGCCCTCGTCATGGAGTTTGGACTTGTTTACAGCATTTATGCTCTGGCAGCAGCAACAGCAGCAGTTTTGTTTGTTTTATAAATTATTGACACTTTATTGACAGGCAACAGCAACGACAACAACAACATCGACAACTGTAGCTGTAACAAGGACAAGAACAACTGCGCAGACGGGTCCACACAATGAGCCGGAAAACAATGGCGCATAAAGTTCATTATGTGCTCAGTGCACAGTGGAACAAAAGCGTCACAGAATCGCAAATGCAAAGCTTATGTTATTATTGCACGAACTGTTCGTATGATTGGCTTAATATGCCACATGAGTAAATTGACACCTATTCTTCTTCTCGGCAAATGCCGCATGGTAATAAATCCAAATAAATGAAAATATGCTGGAAAAAAAGACAATAAAATTGTACATTAATCATTAAAACGCAACTAATAAATAATAAATGTTAAAAAATAATAATAAGTCTATTTGACACCTTTGTTGCTGCCCTCCCTGGCTGTAAATTGAATTTATTTTTTTGTCATTCTGTTCACCCTGTGTCACCAGTTAAACATATTTGAATAGGGTATCTTGCAAAGCACCTATTCGAATATTCTATTTATTCTGAAATCTTAATTTCGATTTTAATCAATTCTTAGAAAATGGACTATGTACTAAGGTTCTGAACAAGCTGTTTCGATTTTTGATTTTTTTTCTATTTATCCATTGATTAATCTTAAATCTTAAATAAACCAACAAGATTATACAACTCATATTCTTTACATCGGAAAGTATTTGTTAATAACTCAAAGATTTGAGTTTTTAAGGGGTATATTTTAGTCGAAGCCAATACTTTAAAGCACCTTTTTCAGGTATGCTTCTGATTTTTTGTTTGTTTTCGATACATGCACAAATGCTGACTACAAATGTAAAATGCAAAGTTATTTATTGACATAAATAATTAAATAATTTGTTTGAGTGTTGTGCAATCAAAGAGCACAGTTAATGGTCATGTGTCTAACAAATTAATTGGCCTCAATCAGTTACATACGCATATATCAGTCGCAGTTGAAATCGACCTAATGAGATGACGTAAGTGGCTGACATTAAAAGAGCAATCAACTCAAGAGCTAAAATTTATGATTATATAATTTATAAATAACTTGAACAAGATATAAGATTTTAACAGAATGTCGTAAATCATTTCTCAATTCATTATTACCATACTTTCAATGAAAAGTATTTTAACAAATATCTTTTGTGCCGCTTGTTCGATTTTAAGCAAACTTACAGGGTAAAGATATAGTACAGAAGCTTTCCCAAATTTTAAATTATTTCGCTAAACCCTTTTTTCATGGGGACTTTTTCAATGGGAACTGGGTATAAAAATAGTTTTACTTCTAACTTTATTGATTTACGTTCATTTCCCGACTGTTAACTGATTTATCAAATTTAATCACATATTTTACATTGGCAGCAGTCATTGGCTCAATAAATTCTTTTAAAAACGAGGATAATGACGAATGTCGCCATAACAACATCGTATTAAAATCAGTGCTATAAGCCACCGTCCGTTGCTACTTCGCTCTATTCGCTTCATTTGCTTGCGCGAGCTTTGTTCAACATTCTTTAACGTTTAATGCCATTTAATTTTTATTTGCTTACACACGTAGCATATTCGTAGTCCTTGCCTTTCTCCTTTTTGCCCACCATCCTGCCGCCATGCTGTCGTCTGCGGCTTTTACTCGTTTCTGTTTGACTGTTCGCATTTTGTTTTGTTTGCATTTCATCCGTGCGTCGTCGATTGATTTATATCAATATCCGTCAACCATTTCATTATGTAATATTCCGCAGACGATCGGAAGCACAAATAAAAAAAGGAATAAACAACAGGAAAAAAACGAGTTAAATCTGTTTACATTAATTAAAATCACAAACATTCACATTCAGAGCGGGGATCTGCGATTCAAGTGACAAACTGCGTTTGTGGTAATAGCTTTGGCTTATTTATCACGCAATTTCAGAAACATTTTTGCAATGACTCGGTGAAATACAATCGGTATACAAATACGCGATAGATCGACTAAAAACAGATACCCTGTATGCCTTAAAATTAATAATGATAGTACTATATACATACTATATGTATACAGCGTCTACAATTAATTGTTTGTAAATATATTACAAAAATTTATTAATCATTTGTAAATTAAAGCGCATATTTGTTAATGTCTAAGCTACCCTTTCGACACTCTATGTGTTGTTATGTGATATCGGAAAGGTATCAAAAAAGGAATTAAATTGTCATTAAGTGAGTGCTGCCAAAGCGAAGGCTATTAATAAATCTGATTGCCCTGGAAGTTGGGCAAGTACTTAGTATACATACCTACATGTATATGTACATATGTATGTAATGGGCTATAATCTCAATTCCTCTACAACTAGCACATACTCGTAATTCATACTCGAATGCACAAACAATCGCTCAACAGAGGGTCCCCATGTCAATAATGCGAAAATAAAACTCAATTTGTCTCAATAAATTTTCAATTAACGTTGCAAAATTTGCTACCCGAAAAGCCACATCGACAGCCAACAGCAACAACAACTACAGGAACAAAGAGCGACAACAATGGGGCAATTCTTATTGCCAGGCCTGGACCATTTGGGCGTGGCACGGCAACATGTCTAACTGATTGACAAGAAACAAATCAAAATTGAAATGTAAATGTAGCACAATTCGTTGAACAAAACAGGAAACAGAAAACAGAAAAGGGGAGTAAAATATAGACGCAACAGAAGCGCGACAAAAGCGCCAGCCAGGATATCAGAGAGGACACGGGGGAGTTCAGCTGTAGGGGGCGTGTCGCAAAAATATAAATCCTGAGCCAGGGAATTTGAAAAACGTTGCATTCATACTGGAAATAGACATTTTGAAAATCCGCTTACGAAAATCCTTTTGAAAACAATTGGATTTAGTTTATATACATATCTTCAAATTTAAAGTGAATCGAGAATCATATCCCTTATATGGTTTAATAGATCTCTAAGCAAATGAAGCACGTTGCTTTAAACACTGACGGAAATACGGTCGAGTGATTATTAACAGTGGCTTTGTCATGAAAAGAATCAAAGGATCCACTCAAAATGCTATTAAAACTGCGCTTCTAATGGAGTAAAAGGGACGACGAAGACGACAACCCTGCAATTGAGTGTTGCCAAAACAAAGCAAAAATAACGTCGAGTTTATGACTCTCGCTCGCTTCCTCATCCTCTTCTTGCATGTCTGCATGCAATTGACGCATCGCCCTCTCTCGCTTTCGCATCGGGGGGGAGAGGATGGGGATGAGGATGACTTTCCACTTAGTGGGCGGCATCAGTTGACAGATCAACAGGATATAATGAACATTATGAAATGGCGATGGCTCTGCAGAAGCGTGCGCTAACTGAATGGATAAAAGCACAAATCGTTGGGGGGGAAGTCGGAGTTCCACTTCCCCTTCCCCTTTTCCTTCCCCCCTTGAACTGGCTAACAGCAAGTGCTTCCCCTCGTGAGCTATAGCCAGTAATTGTTTGTGCGCTTGTCCCTTTGCCATTCAGTCATTCAGTTAAGCAAACAATAAGCAGCAGCAGCAGCGATGGGTCCACAGGAACTGCGCTGCAATCAACATAATCGCTGTGCAGGAAAAGGACTCTCGACTCTCCCTCTCTCTCACTCTCCCATTCTCCCACAGTCGAAGCCCAAGAGGCAGGAGCCAAAAGGCAGCGAGAAGCCAACAGCGAGCATGACAATTTCAAATGAATGTTAAATACCAAAAAGCGAATGTTGACTGGCAACAACGGCAACAAACGTGCGGGGCGAGCGCAGAGGCGGGGACGCTGATGATGACGACAAACAAAACAACAACGGCAACAATATAAAAACACATTTTGCTAGAGGCGACCGACGGCAACAACAACAACTCGAACCACAAAAGCTCTGCCACATGCTGCGAAGCCTCAACATAATAACAGAAGTATATGCAATGCATAACAGATACAGCAATAACAACAACAAGTTGCATAAAAGCGCAAAAGGCAAACGCACAAAAGGACAACGACAACAACAGCTGAAGCGAAGGAGAGGGAAAGGCTCGGTGCTGACGTCATCACTTGCAGTAGAAGCTGCAACAGCACTATTGTTGGCCTCATGTTGCAGCAGCAGCCAGTGAGTGCAATTGCAACAAGATTTAATTGCCTCACGTTGCACAGCTCCTGCAGGATATCAACCTGGTGCTGCAGCTGCCTGAAACACCCAAATAAAAAAAAGGGAGAGAGAGAGAAGAAAAACTCGTCCAAAAGCTAATTAAGCTAAAAGTCAACGGGCAGCTGGACAGCGGCTATGCCACGCTTGCCTCTGTCCAATACCCCTTTTAACCTCACCTCACCTCGCCTCACCTCCCCAGCCACGGTCGTGACGTTCACATTGAATGGCGCCCAATGCTGCATTCAAAAGCCGGAAACTGCTTGGGAAAAAGTTTGCGACGCGGCAACGAACGACATTCATTTAAAATTAATTAAAAGAAAATTCGCTCGACTGTGAAACACAAAGACAAAAGAACAAGAACCAAAATATATAAATTAAGTGGCGTCACTTTTTCGCCTCATTGTAAACGATAATTAAATGCTCTTCACTGGCGTTATCGATATCGAATTATCAATCAGGATTGAATTAATTAAATGCATATCGTTTGCAATAAATTTGTATCTTCAAAAGAATTCAATTGGCGTGAAACACTTCACAGTCTAAGCGTTTTCTAAATTAAGCTTATAACTGTTAATATGTTCAATATAATTTATTGAGAATATTTGCGAGTATTTTGAAATAATTGAATGTTTTTTTAATAATAATTTTTATAAAAATAATTATTTAGTGGCCACTTACAAATTTTTTCAGAATTCAGTGAAAGCGAATCTGAAAAAAAATAAAAAAGTTTATGATTGGTTGTTATTTTGATAATTGATGGCATTATTAAATAGTGTTATCACAAACTGAATAATTAAATGCTTAAAACAACAATAAAAAAATTCGATTACAAAAGAAATTTATGATTAGATATTTATTCTTTATAAAGTCCTAAAGTGTACTTAATATATAATTATCAAAATCTGAATATTTCAATGGTTCAAAATACTAAATTAAGCCAAAGTGTTTTCGAACCGTTGCAACTCTTTTTATTGAGGGCATCGAAAACGCCAAGTAGGCAAATAAAATCGTAATATGCGAATGGTGAAGTCGAAAGGGCGACAAACATTGGCTTCTTCTGCGATTGCTCCTGTTGCTACGGCTCCTGCTTCGACTTCTGGTGAAGACGTGGCCATAAAAATGTTGTACAATTAATGTTTATTAACGTTCGACATTTCGGCCTTGCCACTGGCCAACTGCCCACGTTGCACATAACGTGCTGTCTACCCACAGTCCTCATCGTTTTCCTACCCGCCACACTCCTCCGGCAACCACCGGATGCTGTTAAGTGGCTGTAAGTGCGTCTCAACTGAAAGTGGTTTGGTTTGGTTGACATTGCCGTTGCCGTTGCTGTTGCCGAAAAGTGAGCACATTACATTTAAATTTCCATTGGCGGCGTCTCGACGGAAGTCTAGACGCTGAGCCGGCAACGTGACTCAGACAGATTGGCGGTGAGACAAAAGGGGGCGGTTGAGAATCTGTCCCTTTTGCTACTTATTGTTGTCATTCAATTTTCAATTTGTGCAGCGGCACAACTCCATAAATCTTGTCCCATTTCTTTCGAATTGTTTTGCTTGAATTTCCGGCATTTTGTCGTCTGCCACAATGCGAACATAAAATATTCACTTGAGGTCTGACTTTGGACTCATTTCCGTTTCACAATATTTTCGGCATATATAGTACATAGCATTTTTTCAGCTAGTGGTTAATAATAATTATTTAACTTAATCATGCTTTAGGCTATAGATTGATGTTTGCTTTCAATTTGCTTTCAATTTGTTTTTTCGGCTTTGGATGTGAAATATTTTCAGTTAGTTTTTTCGATTTCTTCGCCATAGGCGGAATGCGACACAGGCATGGCATGGGGCTTTAATTGGGTTTAAAATTACAACAAATATTTTCATATGTATGTATATGGCAGCACCATCGAATTTTTCATTGAAAACTCTGCACACAAGTTGCCACAATTTTGCAGCTACATAGCAAACGATAAAAGCAACAAAAGAGTTACGTGCAAATTTTGTTAAAATTTTGTCGGGACAACACCAAAAGAGGCGACACCAAAAAGCAACAATACTCGTACGATAATTAACTTCAACATCATCATCTGCTTCATTGTAACGCTAGTCGTTTTCGTTGGCATCATTATCAGCATGAAAATGTAGCGCTGCTTTTCAGCATTTTTCTTATGAAAATTGAAAATGATCCTTTGCAAATATTTGCGCTCGACTGCGGTGACCAGGACGCTGTTTTGGGCTACCATATGCTAAAAGTATCTGCCAAGCGACAGAAATAATTAAATCAGGCACACACACCCACACATTGCCACAACACTTGAAGCAAAGAGTCAACAAACAGCAGCTTGTTGTGCTAAGCAAACGCTGAAGCTACTTTTAAGATACTCCTACAAAGGATACAGCTAACATCCTTAACTGGGTAGCTGACTGCACCTTCTATCAGCTATAGAATTAACGCACATATTTTTGTTATTCGCATCGACTGTGCTTGGAAATGAATGTGAGTGAACATTTGCTAGAATTCATTAAAGCAAATAAAGATAAATAATTTATATTTTCAAATTGGATTCATTTATTTTCTCCAATTATTCTACGGCCTATTTCAATTAACTTTAATAAATCATTTTTTATATATCATAAAGAAATTGGCATAATTATTCAAAATTATACTTCAATAAATAATTTGTCCCCATTCAACATAGAAATATTAGACATAGAATATATATTTGTGATTGCAATATTGAGAATTGAAAAAAAATAACATACAATCGGATAGCAACGGTATTTTCAATTAAACGAAAAACAAGGCTATTGTGATCAATAAATTATCATAATAGACAAATGCTATGGCATTCAATATGCACAGCCGTTGCAGCGAGGTCACGAACTCGTTCCCAGACCCGTGCTCATCTGCCAAAATGCATAACCCAGTTTCGTTGAAATTTCATTAAAAAAGAAAACACAGTTTCGGCAGAAAACACACGAGAGTTTTGGCCTGGTCTCAGGCCGTCTTTTTAACTGACAGGCGGACATACGGACTGACGGACAACCGACAGAGAAGACAAGCCAACAGACCAGCAGACAAATAGGCAAAATGAATAAACAGACAGAGGGACAGCAAGGACCGAAAGAGTAAAGGCAACACCTACAGATTGCATACAATTAGCAGCGACAGCGACGGCGCCAGCATCTGCATCTGCAACCGCTTTCGTATCTATATCCGTAAGTGTTGCTGTAGATGAATCTGTATTTTTGTGTGAGCGTATCTGCCGTGTGTCTATTTGTTTTTGTAAGTGTTCTTGTTGCTGCTCTTGCCTGCCAGACATTCTAATTTGCATTTCTCGCCGCTTTTGCCTTCCACAAGTTGCAATTGAATTTTGACACAGACTCTCGGCTATCTTTGGACAGCTACCGATGCCCATTATCTGTACTTTTTATGCGCCGAGACAGGTGCAGCGCGGTGCAGTAGCGGGAGGTGAAAGTTGGCTGCATGTTTTATGCAAGCACAATGCAAGCCAAAAAGCGCGCGCTTCCCTCAAACTATGCAACAGAACGAGGCACACACACGAGGCAGCTGCAGCGGCAGCGACAGCGGCAGCGGCAACACAACACAAAAAAATTGATGATGATGAAGCTGTGCAGCAGCTTGGTGGCAGGGCGCAAGTTGCATGCAACAACATGCAGCCTGAAAAAGTATCTGAAAACTTGAACTTTTGTGCGCTTCTCAACTTAACGACTAGCGAGGAGATGGGGAAACGGGGGTTTCGCTTGTCTCTCTTGGGTGCCCGCATTTCTAGCTGCTGTTTATTTTATTTTCTGTAAGCAAGCCCCGCTACCACATGCCACATGCCACAGCACCTCTCCCCGGCCCAACACTTGGCGCGCTATCTGTCGTCGCCTCGCAGTGCGAAGCAGTTTTTCATTTTTATTCTTTTTTTTTTTACTCGTTGTGCAACGCGTTGAAAATGCGATTTTCTTGTAGAATCGTACAATCCTTATCCTTACCACTATCCACGCACACACACACACACACACATACTGTAGATGGTTTGGTTGGATTACCCTCTTATAGACACACGCATGCAGATTTTTTGGAAGCCAACATGCCACGCACATTTTGCTATCAGCTTGACTATCAGCTGCAACTTGGCCCCCACTCCTCTATTATTGTTGCTGCTGCTGCTGTCCTTTTTTACTATCTCATCTTATTGCATACATTTTGGTTTATTTTCCATGTCAAATAACCCCTAGGCATAAGTTTAAAGGGGTGTGATAGACCGTCAATATTATTATTTTTTTTCATCTTTAAATGAACTCGCTTTTTTTTATTAATTTTGTATTTGAAATATTGCAACCTTTTACCATGCTTTATCTTTCTAAAATGTATTCTTACCATAAAATCAAGTAGAGCATATATTGGCAGTCGGGCATGCCGCATACTGGTTGCATGGCGTTTTTTGTTGCTTGACTCATGCAGCGCATTAAGCAAATTTCTTGCTTTTTGCACTTTCTCTGCACTTTTATACCAGCTTGTTTTGTGGCCAATTATGTTTTTTGTTCATTGTTCGTTGTGGTTGCCTTCGTTTGGCTCTTCCCTCATTCCCTCCTCTGCTTCCTCTTTTTCATTTAGATTCTCGTCTTCGTCCCTTTGATTGACATTTGACGTTTAAATGCCAAATTAGCTCTCTGCTCTGCTTCGGCTTTGGGTTGATATTTTTTTCTAGTCCTCTTACTCTCTTCCCTGTGATGTTCTTGGCCTTAAGTTACAACTAAGCAAAAGCTTCTTTAAAAAGTTGTTGCAACTACAGCAGCTGCAACGGGCAACTATTGTAGATTGTTAAGTGCAAAATGTAATGAGTGGGAAAGTTTTGCTTTCAGCGAGCTAAATGATGTCAACCCAATGGATCCGATAGATGAACAAGTTAACAAATACGGATAGTTTGTGGCAGAATCATTTTCATTTGGGTTACTTGCAGTTAACGTAATGCAGCCCACGTTAAGCAAATAATAACAAAATATTATCATCGTGCTCATTTCTTATAATAGAACACGCCGTAGACGTTTATCAGATATCGGTTTTATTGAAAGTTGCTATAATTTCGTAGAATATGCGAAATGTATTATATAATTTTTTGGCAGTCATAATTTTACCATTTCCTTTATTATGTTTTAGTAACAAATGGAATCAGTTTAAAGGTCTCAAAATTCACTATTACTTATTTTAGTTTAAAATCTTTTAAACTGCTATAAATTTATTTTAGTCTTTAGATCTATAGAATTCAAGACAACAAATGAAAAGTGGCTTGAAATAGTCTTTGACAAATGACAAGTTTATTACTAAAACATTTTTAAAATTTACTACATACTTTAGAGTGCACTTTTCTGCAACCGCACATGTCCATTTGCCAAGCTACTGTTTTTCAACTAAATGAGCACAAATTTATGCGCGCACAATAAAAAATGTTTAAATATCAATAAAAGCAAGCTTTTGCTTTTAAAGGGGACGCAGTGGGGAGTGCAGCGTGTGTGTGTGTGTGTGTGTGTGTGTGTGTGTGTGTGTGTGTGTGTGTGTGTGTGTGTGTGTGTGTGTGTGTGCAGCTAACGAAACAGAAAATGAAGTAAAGGCTGCCAGATGCCAGTATGAGGCTGCCCTAAACTAGTAATGGCAGCTGGAACGGGTACTCGGCAGCGGTGCATACAACAAGTATGAGCATGAGTGCGAGTGTGAGTACGAGTACTCATACGGCAATGGCGGTGGCGGCGTCAGCGGAAAGTTCAACTACATAAACAAGTCACGTGTGCAACGTGCGAAGCGCAACGAATCGCGACCAGAAACACCAGAGAAAAAGAGGTGAAACAGGTGGAAAACTTTGGTCGTAGCACCTTCAGACGGTTATGTGGCGCGCGCTTTTGTTTCACTTGCGTCGTCATCGTCATCGTTGCATATTTCACACCATGTGGCAACGCTGGCAAGAAGTTTTCATTCGCCCCGTTCGCCTGCGTTACACCGCGCAACGACTGAAATAACCGCAATGGAAAAACACAAAAAGATTTACTACTTTGCAAAGGTGCCACTCCCTTACTTTCATAGTCGCCCACTTACTCACACACACCCAAACACACACCCAGCGCATTCCCAGCTGGCAGTAAAATAGTAACTGACGGCATGCAAATTTGTTGGCATTCAGAGTGCAACAGCAACAGCGCCATCTGTCGGCAAATATGATTATTAACTATCCGATACCCTCGCAATCCACAAAAAAATAATTCATACTCCACAAAAATAATTCGAAATTTATGAATATACATATCCTTTTAGCTTGTCAAATTGTGATAGAAGATCAATTAGTTGTGACATGATTTATCATACCAAGAAATCGTTTAATATATTATTAGCTCTTATTCTTGTAGAAATCAATTTTTAAACAAATAATTTGTTTATATTTAACAAGATAAATGTATTGATACGCAAATATATTTATATATATATACAAAAATTAAATGTTTTCTTTAATTAAATTGTACTATATATTTCACTATTTTTTTTGTCAAGTGAAATACATTTTTCATTTGAACATGATTAAAACTGAAATGTATTTATGCATGAATTTTTTTTCAATTAATTAAGTTTTTCATCATCTACATTTTCCTTTATAATTAACCAATTTTTATTTTTATTATTATTTTTTATTCTAGATGTAGTTGCAGTTCAATATTTAATTTTTGTTAACCAAATTTTACTATATTATTATTTGTATTGTAGATGTAGCTGAATTTTAATATGCTATTCTACGCCGAATTTGTTTACAGGATATTAACAACAAGAGCTACAACAATTTGAACAGCAAAAGCAACTGCAGAGAATGGCAATGGCAACGCCAACGGCAAATGGCAACTTGCAACATGCTGCCTTATGCTGGCTGCATGCAACTTGCTACCTGGCTGCCTTTTATTATTATGGCTCGTCGTTCTTTGCCCCATGTTGTTGTCGCATAAATTTTGCGGCTTCTTAAGTCGCAAGCAATAAAATAATATTAGCTGCATAGTCCACAGACAGAGAGAGAGCGAGAGTGCGAGTGCGAGAGTGTGCTGTATGGTGCATGATAATGGCGATGCCGGCGCCGAAAAGTATGCAACACGACAATGCAACATTGGCAATGATTGCAGCTGGCAGGCAGGCAGGCCAAACTGGCAGCAATTCGGAAATGGCTACGCCCCAAGACAAACGCATTTGTCGTATAATTTATGACATGGCCTTAGGTGACTTTTCTGCCGACTTTTCCACCGTCTCCAGCTGGTGCTATGTGTGATTTGGTCGTTACCTTTACTTTTTTTTATTTTTGGAAGTGTTGCATGTTATTTATGAGACCGAGGGTAATCAAACTGCATGTCAAGCCCATAAACGGCTCAAAGAACCCTCTGCACCGGCCATCAAAACTGTGAGTTAAGTGTGCGAAATGTGCGGCTCTTCGTAATCAAAGCAAACACTATAAATCTTTATAGACCTTGTGCATGAGGTAATGTAAGAGTGGCTCTCAAACGTCAAGTTTATTAGCCGGAAGTGATTGTTAAACTGCACATAAATTTGCTTGAATTAATTGAACTTATGGCCATGGCCGAACTTAATCATGTGCTTAACACACGGTTGTTAAAATAAGTAAGCATTAGTTGTCATTAAACTAGTAGATAAAACTAATTAATGTTTTAAAGCAGTTGTTACTGTCAAACTGTGATGAATATCAAACTTTCGAGCAGCAATATTTTTCAAACTGTAATTGATCTTCACTCTTGATATTAAGAAAACTATTAAAGTTAGTTGCAATTTAACTAAACTAGTAGCTAAACTTACATATATATAAAAAGGTAGGTAGGTACCTGACATTTATGAATGTCAATGTCAACTTTCCACCAGTTGTACTCTTCAAACTGCAGTTCCAATAATCTTTTCTTTTTATATTTAGCAAACTTTTATAATGGGATGAGGAGACATATATTTTCAAAATGGAAAGAGAGAGGTTCAAACTAATATTTTCATTTCCTTCTGATAGTAATTGCTGTCAAACTTTCATATAGGTTAATTAATGCAGAATCCACATAAAAAGCAAAAAACTCTTTCTATTCGCACACGTAGCAAAGTTCTCGCACTCAACCCCGTCATTTCTCTCTGTCCCTTTTCGTATCTTCGACTCTGTCAAGTGTCACAGCTGCTCAGCTCTTTTCCCAAACTGTCATTATGGGCTTGAAGATAAACGACTCTGTGAGTCTGTGAATTTTGTTCCATTTTGTTTCCGTTTTTGTTATTTTCGCCCCCATGCTCAGCACCCATCATTTGGCTTGCAGCTGCAACTGCAAGTGTCTGCAGTTGAGGAGCAACTGCAGCAGTGTCAACCGTCACCCGCGCTGACTTTTCATATGGCTGCCCGCTTCGTAACAATTTAAACTTTTGACTATTAGTGAGTGAGAGGTGGCCGCCGGGTTTTGCTTCTTGCTCGTCCTTGCCAGCCTCGCACTCGAGCTGTAAAAATAGTTGCAAGTTTGTGACATCAGGCAAAACTTTTCGGCCAGCTGAGTTTTTGGATTGCCGCCCACTCGCTGCACTACCAGCGAGCCCATCGATTGACATTCGCTGGCCTGACCGGTACCATTCTCATCCCCTCTTTAGCCAGTTTGTCCCCATCTCGCCCTCCAGCCCATTGTCATCAATCTGCGCAAAGTTTGTCTCAGTTTTATGAGCGGTTTTTGCTTCTTTTCTCGCTTCCGTCCCACGCAAAAATGTTTGTTTATGGCATGTCAACGCCTAATGACGCGCCCATTTTTCATTCAACTCAAATGGCCATATGGGCTCCATGCCCGTTCCCCTCAGACTACGTCAGATCCTGAGGCCAGATCCTGAGTGAGCTGCAAGTACTCAATGCTAACTTTATTTAACGTCCGAGCTATCAAACTGTATGTACATAAAACTTTATAGTCTAATGCTGCGTGTTTGAATTTTCCCTGCTATTACAATTATGACTGGCCAATTTTCAAGAAAAATCTAATGAAAAATGAATGAAGCTAAAATGATTTGAGCTATTCTTAGGTATAAAAATAAAGATCTTTTTGAATAAGTAGCACAAATAGTATTGTTATATACATATGCATGTAAATATATTATCTGCTGTCCGGTAATAGAAGCGTTGAAAACAACATGATCGTATGTTCTGGGCTAATTGATAAATTGATTATTATTTATATACATTGTATGTACGTATAAGTTTAAGATAACAGAACTCTTGACAATTCATTTTCGTTGAACGTTTCCAATCACAATGCTTTAGTTTCAAGATGTAACTTTACTTTCCACCTTTGCCTGTTCTTCAATATAAGTAATGAATTTTTTGTTTTCGTATATTTACATATTGTTTGCCTATATATCTTTTAATAATAATTATTAATATATTACACTGACTCTGTATTGTCAAGGTTGTTTATGTTCAGGTAATGATCTCAATATTGTACAAACTCTATATAATTGAGTATAGAGCCTAGTTTGTCTTATGTGATGATTTACGTTAATATAGAATTTATACTTGATCCCAACATTGCTCGCAATGCGTTTTACTGCATTTTTGTTTCCAACTGTCTGTCAAATTTGCTTTATTTTAGAGCAAAGAAATCGAAATCAATTTAAATGCAACTGTACTACAGAAATCCAAATGTTGTTTATCCGTTTTTAAATATACCATACGACCGTATATGAATGAAAGAAAAAAACCCAATTTTGTTCATGTTCACATGTGTGAGAGAGTACAATCAAAAGCTAGGAACTGAAATACTACATTGCTGCTTAGTAGAATATTGCCATACTAATTTTAAATAGTGTTATAATATAGTTAATATAGAGTGAGAATTTTGAATCAAAACCACCTTCATTGCTCGATCAAATCTCTTAAAGTATGATGTTATTAAAAAGTAATACCTAAATATTTTGTACCAAAGCATGCTTTTGCTGCACGGAAATTAAATGCTGGTAATGTAAAAATTGTTTGGTAAATCAATCAATTTAATTTATTAAAAATTAGATATAGTCATATTAAAAACGGTTAATTTTTTTTATCTATCCCTAAGCAATATGCTTTTGTGGCCCGACGATTCGTTTTGCCATTGTTAGTACGTTTTAGATTATCAACTATGAAGACGCCTCCATGAAGCTGCAAATAATTAGCTTGAATTCGCTTTGCAATATAGTTAACCACATCTTGGGGCTCTAATTGAGCTCCGATTTTTTTAACAACTGCTGCAGCTGCTTCATCTCCATTTACAGGATTTGATTTACCGAAAACACAAACTTCGGAGACCTCAGGCATTTTGCATATTTCCTTCTCGATCTCGTAAGGATAATAAATAATATTCTGATATTTCAGCATGTCTTTTTTGCGATCAACAATAAATAAAAAACCATCGTCATCGACGTAACCCAAATCTCCCGTGTGATACCATAAATTTCTATCTCGTAATTTACGACTTTCCTCAGGATTACCAAAATATCCAGCCCAGAATCTACCCGAGTAAAAGCAGATCTCTCCCACTTTATTTGCATCCAAAGGCTCATTTTGCTCGTTAAGAATCTTTATCTTGACGCCATCACTTAAACGTCCAGCTGAGCCTGGTTTTTGATCAAAGTGCATATTTAAAGTTGCACCACAACAAAACTCAGTAAAAGTATATACAAAAGCAAACACACAATTAGATGAAAGTCGTCGTCGAATGCTCTGTTGAATCTTAAGAGAACAGCCATCGCCTCCATAAAGATAAAAATTCACACTGCTTAAGTAATCATTCTGAAACTCTGGAGCGTTAAGCATTTGTGCCATGTGTGAAGGAACTTGAAATAAAAATGTCACTTTGTAATGCTTTATCAGTCGCAATATATCAGAAGCATTAAAATCCTTATCCGATATTATGCGCAGAGCACTTCGAACTCCAGCCGTAATAGTTATTACCAAGCCAGTATTCCAGTCCAAGGTACTATGTGTATATATAACATCCGAAGTTTTCACGAAACTAAAATTTAGATGACAATAACATGAACACCCCAATAACTTGATTGATGTCTTTTGACTTACATTGGGGCATTTTTTACAGAATGCGCATTTGGAATAGTCACTGCTTTGGGGGTACCTGTAGTTCCCGAGGAGCAGAGAATAGCCAATGTTTGATTCATTCCCTGTTCGAGCCGTGCTGGTTGGAAGAATTGTTCAACTGGTGTGGCAAGCACTTCCTCAATCCTAATGGAACCGTCTTTGTGATTCCTCATTGTCACAATCTTTACATCCAGATGCTCTGTGGCAGCTTTTACCTTTTCGTATTCGTCGCCATCGCAAAAAATTATCTTTGGCTTGGTTATATCATAGAGTTTTTCAATAGTTTCCTTTTCGTAGTTTATGTTCAGGGAAGGCCATGCCATTGAAGAAGCAGGCATAAGCCACCGCGGATATGTGCGTCGTATTTCTGGCTATAATTCCGATTATGTCCGATTGCTCCAGTCCTAAATTCCTCAAGTAACTGGCCACACGCATTGAGTTCATGTGGAGCTCTTCCCTTGTCAGCACTGTATTTTCTGAAGCAGATATCTTTTACCAAAAAGATTAAAAAAATGTATATTCACTACAAAAAAATATATAACTTTTTTTCCTACTGACCTGAGCTATAAGCCTTGGGTGGCGTTGCATTTCGTGGAAAATTACCTGACCTACTGAGAGATCAGGCGAGAAATATTCAGGTTTCGCCTTTCCATTCCATATTTTATCGTCAGCATTATAGCTGATCTCCGGCATGTACTTCATTCTAACGTCGTTTGCTGATAAGTTCCGAATAAAGTTTCTGAGCCGATGCAAGCTTTTTATATCACGCAGACAATAATATCATGGTTATCTCGACCTCAAATTTTATAACGTAATTGCGATCATTACTCAAAAGTGCATACCACGCAACGAGTTTGTTTACACAGCTCGTCAAACTGTGGCGATCACTTTACTTCTCAATGACGCTAAAACCACCTCAAGCAATATGTTATCAGAAGAAAGCCAGTTAGACCTTACTATGGTCGAAAATCAATGAAATCATGCCATTTCATAATGACTTGCAACTTTTTGGTTGGGACTATAGTAAATATGGGTAAAGTTTTACAAAAAAGAATAATAACCCATACAAATTATACATCTCCATCTTTTCTGAAATTATTAGATACTTGTTAGTTTGATTGTGTTTAAGACAACGAAAATATTATATATTTCTTATTAAGCTTGAGACAACAATCAATTACACTATTTTATTGCTTTTTTTTTAATTATTAGTAATGGTAAACGGGTCGTGAACATTAAAGGTTAGATGATACAGTTTCTGTTAGTCAGACCATTAAATTTGAAAACTATTGTCCGAAATAGGTTTTATTTATTTATTCAAAATATGAAATTAAAATAAAGTCTCTTTTATATTAATTTGTTTAGCTTTATGATAGTGTCTATGCCATTGCCAGACAAAATGCTTTTGTTGCGCGACGATCTGTTTTCCCGTTGCCTGTACGCTTCAGATTGTCAATCACAAACGCGCCTCCATGCAAATGCTTGTGCTTAGCCTCCACATTCTTTGCCACAAAGTCAATAACGTCCTGAGGCTCCAATTGGGCTCCGATTTTGGATACAACAGCTGCAGCTGCCGCGTCTTCATTCTGAATCACGACACCAAACACACAAACCTCTGCAACTTCTGGCATTTGGCTGATCACTTTTTCAATTTCGTGAGGATAGTACATCAAGCCCGAATACTTAAGCATATCCTTTTGGCGATCCACAATAAATAAGAATCCGTCGTCATCAACGTAACCCAAATCTCCTGAGTGATACCACAAGTTACTGTCTCGTAAATTACGGCTTTCCTCAGGATTGCCATAATATCCACCCCAATATTTTCCCGAATACATGCAGACCTCACCGACTTGATTTGGTCCCAAAGATTCCCGCTGATCGTTTACAATTTTCAACTTGAAACCACCAGCTAAGCGACCTACCGAGCCTGGCTTTTGATCAAAGTGAATATTGATAGAAGCTATTCCGCAGAACTCAGTAAAGCTGTATCCAAAAATGAATAGGCTCTTGGGTGAAAGTTTACGGCGAAAGCTGTGTTGCACCTCCAGGGAACAGCCGGCTCCTGAATATATACAACAAAGTAAGCTGCTCAGGTTATCCTCGGTAAATTCTGGACAATTAACCATTTGCGCTATGTGTGGAGGAGCTACTAGTAGAAATGTAACCTTGTATTTCTGAATGAGTCGCAATAAGTCACTTGGATCGAAGGGCGTATCGGATATTATACGTAGCGCACTTCGAAGTCCAGATGCAATGGTTACAACCAACCCTGTTACCCAGTCCAAAGTACTCGGACCATATAGAACATCCGAGGTAGTTAGAAATGGAAAAAGATTTGTGTCATTCGAATCGTTGGGTAAAGTTACAGCCTTGGGAATGCCCGTTGTGCCTGAGGAGCAGATAATCGCCAAGTTTTGTTTGCTTCCAAGTTCCGGGCGGGTAGGTTGAAAGAATTGATCGACGGGTGTCGTAAGGACTTCTTCAATGGTAATGGAACCATCTTTGTGATTCCTCATTGTTACAATTTTCACACTCAGATGCTTTGTGGCTGCCTTTACCTTCTCGTATTCGTCGCCATCGCAAAAAATTATTTTGGGCTTGGTGATATTAAAGAGATGTTCAATCTTCTCCAGTTCAAAATTAATATTGAGTGCATGAAAGGCCATGGCGTTAAAAAAACATCCATAGGCAACTGCGAATATATGCGTAGTATTTCTGGCTATAAGTCCAATTATATCCGATTGTTCAAGTTTCAAATTCCTCAAGTAGCTGGCCACACGCATTGAATTCATAAGCAGTTCTTCCCTTGTGAGCACTGTATGCTCCGAAGCGGATATCTTTGAGTAAAAATATTGCACGTTTTCATCATAAAATAACAGAATGATATTTATTTGACACTGACCTGCGCAATAAGCTTTGGATGACGTTTCATTTCATGGAAAATTACTTCGCCGATCGATAGCTCTTTTGAGAAATATGCGGGCGGTTCCTGGCCACTCCATATTTTATCATCAGAATTGTAATTGATCTCAGGATTGTACTTCATCATAATGTTTTCGATTCAATACTTGTTTGCTGAATGTTAATGCTTATAAGCTGATTTTAGCTTTTATATACAAGCTGAACAGTTTATAAAGCTCACCAGATCCAAGTACAAGTTGTTTTCAGCAAGTCACAATTACTCAACAAAATAACGATCAACTGATAATTAGCTCGCAGACGGTTTTCTAGGAATTCTCGGATACTCGCCAAGGGGGGCGTATTTCGCAACCTGATCATTGCAAGCGAACGGTTCGATGGAACAAGATTATTTTGGTCTGGCGAGGTTCACTAATCAAAGGTTGAGGACAGCGTGATTATTGATTGTCCATAGGGCAATCTGGTCTATCATTTGGTAATAAATATATGGTTATCGATTTAAAAATGTTTGTAATTAGTTTTTTAGTGGCGCAATAACTTGACTGCAAAAATCGTACAAAATATCGAAACCTTTTTCTCAGTCGATAGGTTTGCAGTCTCTTGCGTTAGTCTCATGTATGTAAAAATGTTGTCGTAGGAAATGGCAAAGGGGGCGTTGCATGGGAGGCAAGCGTCGCATGTGGCAAGTTGGAACATGCAGGAAGCGTTTAGAGCTCCGCGCCAGTTGCAATTGCAAGATAAATGGCCGTCGGCAGCCAGGAGATGGAGTTGGAGTTGCAGATGGAGATGGAGTCGTGTATGTAGGCGTTTCTGGCTAAACTGATTTCATGCAATTTGGCTGCACAGTTGGCCGAAAGTTGTGCAACTGGGGGAAACCGTAAATTTAGCAGCCAGCTACATTTGTACTTCCTGGCACAGTTTCAGCTGATAGCCAAGGCCGGGGCCAGGCATTTGTGTGTGGGGGATGTGTGTAGATATATGTATGTGTTTGTGGGCCAAAAATCAGAACATAAGTGAAAACTTTGGCCAATTAATGGCATCATTGAATTTCCACTTGACTTTTTCAGCTGCCAAACTGGCCGATGACTGGCCAAAGGGCGTTCAATTTTATATCCTAACTCAACTGCCCCCGCTGGCCGCCTCTTTGCTCCATTTCCTCTGCATCAGTTTGTGAGTGTGTGTATGTTTGTGGAAAAGTTTTTCAGTGAAAAATGGCTCTTCACATAGATCTTAGGGTAGAGCCAGCGAGAGTCAGAGATGGTCGCTATGCTTTGAGCTTGAGTTTGAGCTGGGATAAAAGTGATAAATGAATTTTCACAAAAGTAATTAAAAGTAAAGTAACTAGCGTCGTGTGATGTCTGCGGTAGATAGAGGGAGGGAATAAAGCAGGCAGGCAGTCAGGCAGGCCAGCGAGTGTTGCCAATGGCAACAATAGCAACAGCAGCCAAAACTTTGCCATAAAAGCAATCTAATAAGACTTTTTAATAGTTAGCGTGAAGTTAATTTTTAGCTGGCCAGCGCATACAAAACCAAAACAAACGGCTGAAAATTGATGGCAAAACAGTTATCTTCTATCATTACCTCTCAGTTTCTTATATTTATTTACCTTTGCTTTTTAGGTCGTACGCCAGCTTATCTATAGCACTTGGATTTGTTTGGCCTCAAACCTGGCAATCTAATCAGTTTTATTCGCCCATAAAAGCGGAAGTTTTGATTATAAAGAAATTGTAGAAATGTCTAAAAATATAGTGAGATTATAATTTATAGATTAATTTCATGTAGCTTTCACTCGTTGTTATCTCTCATTTTGCCTCGCATTCACTTGCCAGTGGCTCTCAAACTGTTGCGTGTTTTTAGAAGCAGACAAACTCAATTCATATTAAGAGTATGGAATTTCTCTCAATGTTGATTAATTGTGTAAAATTTTCTTACACTTATACACACTCACATAGCAAGTTGAGTCTCTCTTTCAATTTCCCTTCTCAATTGTCTATCAACTGTTCATCTTTTGACTTGGATTTGAATTGATGTTGATTGATGATGTTTGCATGAACGCACACACGCACAAACTCTCATTGTACTCAATAAATTGTATGTTGCACTGTTCAAAAAAAGAAAGTGTTTTGCCTTGCCTTCGGGCGGTAGTCGGAAAATGAAAATCATTTGCTTATTAAATCCTTTAAGCAAACATTAATTTGCAGCCACAAAAACAAAGGCGTCCAACTAACCGAAAAACAAGCTAGCAACAAATAAACAAACAAACAAACAAACAAACAAACAAGCAACAACACCAACAATAAATAAACTAAGCAAAATGGTTGGCAAAGTGCTTTTGGGTCAGAATCTATTGACCAAACCACGTGGAGCAACGTTGTGCGTGGCTCTGAAAGCTTTTTAGAGTCTCCTCCCCTCTCCTGCTCTGTTCTAGTCTCTTTCCATTTACTGCTTGAACCCACCCCTTTTAAGGCCACCTAAGCGAATTGAACCGAACTAAATCGATGCAGACAAAAGCGCAAATTAACAGTTTGATTTTCACGCTAAACAAAACGCAACGAAAAATCAACAAACGACGCGAAATCGATTTGAGCCGAGTTTTAGCTAGATGCTGACCAAAGCAGGGGAAAAGTAAGTGGTGGGAGAACAGCGGCTGTTTGGAGGGGAGAAAAGTGTGGACAAGGAGCTTGCGCCAGTGGAAAACACTTTGTGAAAATAAACGAAACAAAATCAAAGCGCTATTGAATTTTCTAAATGGCATTTTGAAAGCGGCAGCAGCCAACAAAACACAAACATGACACAAGCAACTAAAACAGTAACAAAAATAGGAGAGCGAGATAGACAGAGAATTTTCTAAGGGTTTCGCTGTGTAGGGCCATAGAAAGGTGAAAGAGGTGTTACGAAATGCCAACGGGTTCAAAATGCTTTGACATGTGCTAAAAGGGTACAAACAGCAATGGCAAATATAAAAAAAAAAATACAAAACAATGCAATAGTTGACATTAGTGGAAAGAACTCAAAATACCCTAGAAATGAGGGTATGCATTAAGAAAGTGTTATATATCGAATATATATTAATATTTGACTTCTAATTTAATATTAGTTCTAGAAAGTCGAACTAACTGAAGTCGTTTGAAACTGTAAGAATGTACATAAAATGTTTTACATATCTTTTATTTACAAATATTTGGTTTGTAATTTATTGTTACTTCCAAAAAATGTGTACTAAAATCAGCAATTGTTATATTAAATAGCCTATGCTTTTATTCAACATAGATACATGATGCGCCCTGTTAGGTGTATGAATTGAATGCAGCCCAAAAATATGCTACAATATTTTCGCTGCTTTTTTGGGGCCAACATTTTGACCGCATATACAAAAAGAACGACAGAGCAGAAGAGCGAGACACACTGAGTGAGCGAGAAAGAAAGCGATAGAGAACGAACGAGGGCCACACACTTCAGTTGAAGGTGTCATGTGTCAGCGGCATAATCACACCCTTTGCACGGAGTGGCAACCTTTGGCAGGTAAACGAGGTCTCGACCTTTGTCAACGAAACACGTTTAGTTTTCGGTTATCTAAAGGTAAACGTGAGGGGGCGGCAGAATATTTTTGGCATTCTCAGGCTGCGGCAACCGCAAACTAATAATGGAATATTTTTGCAACTATTGCCAGCTGTGATTATTTAAGCAAAAATAAATTATTCAATTGAATAAAGTAAGAATAACAAATAAATAAACTCATTTTTTCAATTGTTGATTTAATAAAAAATGCTGTTTTAATGTGACTACCAGATTTTTCTTGACGTTTTTTAACAATGTTTACGCAGCAAAGTTGTTGCTGTTCGGGTTGTCAATGGCTTCGTAACGGAAACGGAAACGTTATATGCGTTATATATGGCAATATACTATATATAAAATAACATTTTCTTTGCACTCGCACTCTCCCAAACTGTGATGCAAAAATTTAACGGGCCACGTTTCCTCCAAAATTTGTTTGCGTGCCAATTTTGCCGCCCGTTACGTGAGAGAGTGAGAGCGAAGTAGAAGAAAAACTGTGGCAGTCATTACATTTATTGCGAGCACATTCAATATTGAATGAATGGCCCGCAAGGATTTTCTATTTGAAATTAACAATTCAATTTCATTTGCATTTCAATGGCAAAATGTGCCTAGCCCGACAAGTAGGCTTTCACACTGCAAGTTTAGTTGCCATCGACCCATTCCCCATATTGCCGGCTAGTGAAATTGAATTTTTCTTTTGATACCAGCAACTTATTTAGTACTACAGCTCGCTTATTGATCTGTCAAATGTAATCGAGCGATTCGTATTTTTGCGACTTTATTAGTTTCCGGTATAGCTTTAATATAGCCAAACAAAACGTATTTCATTCAACTTGTATAATGTCAAATATACGTCTATGGCGGAAACATTTATAAATATGTGGAAATTCCAACGAAATGTTGAATGGTTAGTAGGGCCACATTTGTAAACATATGATACTTCTATCAATATTTATGCACCAAATCATTGCGAAGATAATATATATTATTTTAGCGCATATTAAGACTTATAAACTGTTGCCTGATTTGAAAATAATAATATCAAAGAATATCCGTTAAAAAAATCATTCATTTTGATTTTGCCACATAGGAGTATTTATTTCGATACAAATAATGAGTCTGAAATCACATTATCACATTATAAATCTGTAGTTCATATAAAATGAAATGAGCAAAATAAATGAAATTAAGTTTAGATGGTGGCATTCGATAAAAATAACACACTTTCCATTAAACATCCGAGGTTAGTCTAAATTTAAGCATGGCCTACATCAAATTCCAATAAATCTAAATTTAATATATATACTATATGCAATTTATCATATGAAAGCCACACGTTTGCTTTAAAATTCAACAGAACTCGTCTCGTGCAAATAAAATATGCATATGAAATACACACCGAATTCGTTTATTAATAGATGGCTCTTTCGATGGGCTTTCGATGTAGTTGTTATACAATAATCGAACCGTTGAACATTGCATTTTATATGCCCAAATGGACAATTGGCAGGTGTTTATGGTGAAACCTGTTAGCCGTGGCTTCATATGAGCACCCTCTATCCTTCTCTTCATCCCAATTCTCTTTCCCTCTCTCTCGCCATTAGAGTTGATGGCTGGCAGCTCATTAGTCGCATTGAAAATTACACAAAACATTGTAACAACAATTGAAAATTTTAGGCATAATTTATGTTGTGCGTACAGTTTTAGAGTGACTGGTCGGCAAACGTCATGAATAATTAAGCTAAACAAGGCAGCTAATTCCCAGCACTTATTCAGTTTCCCACTTCACATATGTATAGTATGTGTAGCGAGTGAATGAGCGTGTGTATGAGTGTGTGTATTTGTGTGGGCCATATTCAATTATTCAACGAGTAAATGAAGCATACATGAATCTGTGCTCTGAGCAGGCGTGAAGCTGTAAACCTCATTCGTATAACTTCACTTGAAAGCGAACGAACCAAATATAAAAACTTTCTGCACGTACATATATAACATAGGAAACAATAAGAATAACAACGATATCAAATGCTCGACGACTCAATGTGCTGCAAGGGCAACAATTCGATTTTTAGAGACTTGATATATTTGTCTTACAATACTTAGCAACATTAAGAAATTGTACCATTATACATTATTTGCATTTTTGATTTTCAGCTTTTTTGATTAAGAGATTGAAACTGTACAAATAACAGATAGTTCCATAGCAACCCAATCCAAAACACAGTTTAAATCTTATCATTATAGTTATTATTTTATTGCTTCATTCTGTCATACCCCATTAGCACTCAATCATTTGGTGTAGGGTATACAAACAAAGCAAGCTCTTATCAAATGAGAGGAAGTCGATGCTTGGCACAGCTTCGTCGGTGGACTGAGGTAGTTAAGAGACTTCAAACCCGACGACTCATTTATAAATTTTCATCATTTTCCGTGCTTTTCGCTGCGTCTCTGTCTAACTTGTGTTGAAACTTTTTCAATATTTTATGTGCTATTTGTATTGCGTTTTGCCTACTGTTTCTCCACTCAACCTGCTGTTGTTAATTGTTACAACAACAACATCAACATCAACAACGAGTACAACAACAAATGTTGGCAAGTGGCAACTTCAACTTTGGAGCTACACTGCATTTGCTGAGTAATTTTATGAAGCGCATAATTACGCAAATTAGCATAAATGAGTGCCAGGCTATCAGTCTATCGCACTCACGCCTTACAAAACGGCTATACGCCTCTCTCTCTCCCTCTCGCTTTATCCCTCGCACGCTTATTACTGATGGAAAAAAAACGAAAAAATATGAGAGTGAAAAAGAAAGAAAGAAAAGATGTTGTGTAAATGTTTAAAAAGCTGCTTTTTTTAATTTTTGGTTGGTATAAATTATTTTTGCAAATTTTATTTAATGCCGAACGCAAAGAAATTAAAACAAGCGATGGAGAAATGGAGAAGAGAATGGGAGGAATACTTGTATATTTGCCGAGCCAAAACATTAAAATAACTCAACGCACGAAAAATTTGCTGGCAAACCGAAGCAAAAAGTCATTTCAAATGTTAATGAGCTCGTGTAAATAGACAAACAATGGCCGAAAACGGGTTGGCTGCAAGGAGTATCAAATGCCCCAAGCGACTAGCGACAAGCTGGAGCATAAAGAGAGCGAAAGATAGGGAAGAGAGAAATAGAGAGAAAGGTTGCGACGTTGGGGGCAGTGACTTCTTGTTTCAAGTGGCATGCGAAAAAGTTGAGTTTTGGCCCCAAAAAAGTAGTTAAAATTTACCAAGTGAAATTTGAAAATGAAAATGTTGCCGGCTCGCATTTTATAGCTGAAATGCCATCAAATTTGCATGTTAAGCAAGCGCACTGAATGGGCATCTAGAGAGGCGGCAACTCTGCAGCTAGAGAACTCTAGAGAATACTGCGAGAAATGTACTAAAGTGAGAGAAAGCGCCAGCCAAGTGTGCTTCAAGATAGCGCCAAGTATGCTGAGAAGAGACAGAGAGAGAGTTAAAGAGAGAGTGAAGGAGTTGAGCTGATTATTAAATGAGAACAAAAGAAAAAGTAGCTTACGAACCAGATTGCAAACGATCCTTTCGATTGCAATGGAATTATTGTTTGGCTGTATTATGCTTCTCTGTTTGAACAAATCCCTTTAACTACTTGTGCATTGAAATCAATTGTTGTGCACCAATTATGTTTATAGCTGAAGCAACAACTACAACTAATTCCCACTGTAAGCTGACCAGCCCAAAGACCTGCGAACTACAGCATAAACCTCTCAGCCAGCTCATCATTCAGTTCCGCTGAGCATAATTAACTCACCCACAATAGCCCGACCGCACACCCACACACACGCACTCATACTCACGCATAAATCATTAAAGCAGCGTTAATTGTTTGGCCAATGCTTGCTTAGTCCTGGCTGTCAAATGGGCTTTATTGATGGGCCGCTGGCAGCATAAATGATTTGATTTGCTTTGCTTTGCTGTACGATGCTTGGCTTTGCTTAGTCTTAGTTTTCGATGCCCCCGTGACCTCTTGATGCTGCTGCTGCTGCTGCTGCCTCGGCCACCTGACAGCCGCCGGGCACATGCGTCGTATACGCAATGTGGTCGCAAAGGTTACTTTGCTTTGATTTTTGGCTGCAAACTTGGCGGGGGGATGTCGACAATTTGCCACCCCGAAGTCAACAAATCATGTGGCGCAAATGTTGCAATGTTAACAACAACATGAACATCGACAATAATTTACAAGAGCACCCAATATCCACTGGCTGAAACATAAACACAGCCTTCGAAATTCAGCCTCCAAGGCAGCGAGAACTACAAATGTTGTCGTAATAATTCAATTTGGTGTCATTGCTGGGCTGGGTTACTTGTCTAATTAAATTGACACATTGACAACTTCGTGCTCATTAGCTCTGCCAGCAACAACAGCTGCAACGTGGTCAGGGTTCAGTGTTTATTCGTGCGAGTTAAATGTCGCTTTTAGCTTGTTGTACGAGTATGTATAAATAACACATGTGTTTAGTTTTGTTTAGTTTATAGATTTGCGTTTATTTATGATATCGAATACTCCCCAAGGGTGAAACTCCCTAAATTCCCTCACTCACGCACTCTTCTAACGTATATTCTCTCCCATACACGCAAGCGTATAAACACAAACACACATAGACATACATAATAAGGCAGACGTTAATAGGCAACACATAATAAATCATCAGAAGCGCCACACGTTGGTCACTCGCTCAGGTCAGCTAGTTTCCTGTGTGTGTGCTTGGGTGTGCGTGTGTGTTCATATGTCTTTTTTATGGCCATATCAATGTGAAGTTTTATGTACGTGCACACAGCGAAAAAAATCAATGCCAATTAATCACATTTAGCATTCAAAAAAGTATTTTAATTTATTGGTATAATTTCTTTGACGTTAAACAATTTAAAAATGTATTATACATTTTATAATAAATAATTGCGATGTTGCATTATTAAATTTCCTTTCATAATTTGTACTGAGTACTTGTTGAATTCGCTCAAGATTTGTTCTCAATATTCTCTGAGATAATCCTCAATAAATTCCACTTGCTGTCTGCTTCAAAGTTTCTTCTAATATTATTTCTACAAAGCGTCTATTGAACTGCAAATATCAACATATTTTTATGGCACGCCCAGTAAGGAAAAGACGTCCCACTCTGTTCGCAAAAAGATAATAAAGAATTTAGTACATTTCATTTGTGCAACTTTGTATCGAAATAAATTGAAAATAAATTAAAGATTTATTTTGCTCAGTGTATGCACACTAAAACTAACAAGCAACTACAAGAACAACAAAAATGACCAAGTTGGTCAGCGGCTGCCCAAAAAGCAAATTATTTATATATAAAAAATGGCACAAAACATTTTGTGGCATAGCCAAAGAAGGCAGAGGAGGGCGACGAAGCCGATGAACGCAGGCGTTAGGTGGTAGGTGGTGGGTGGTGTGTAGGAAATGAAGGACAGTGGGTACAACAAACGCGTGATTTATTTACTAAACGTGCAAAAACCTCAGCAAAAATTACAAGTGTCAGGCGGAGCAGCAATAGGAGGTACAAGCGAGAACAAGGCTGGGCAGGAGTATTAAGCAGAGCAAGGCCGGGTAAGGAGCGGATTTCATTGTCTGTGTGCGTTGCCTTGTTCATAAATAATAATTCTAAGCCGCCAACATGCACAGCAACATATGTTATGAGATGCCATGTGTGTATGAGTAAGTGTGTGCGTGTGTATGTGAATGTGTGTGTGTGTGTGTGGGGGGTATAAACCGGCAACCGCATTTGTCACAGTTGAACGCCGTTAACAATGTTGCCGTCGCTCATACGCCCTGAAAGCCCCTGTGATCGCCCGCCAGTCGCACCTTAATCAGCAGAAGGTGGACAAAGCCAAAGGGGGAAAGGGCTCCTGTTATTGAGACGGGTGGGCGGGGGATGGGAAAGTTATTCGCTTGAAGCATCAGCTGTACAACTCTTAAGCACTTTACACTGTTTGCCTGGCTGTTCCCATAGCTCGAAATTTGCTCTATGGATTTTCGCTTCGGGGTTGCGATTTCTGATTGTTTGTCTTTGGCTGATTGAGCGAACTATGGATTTGGCTGGTCCTTTAATGCGCATAAATATATATAGTATATATATGTTTAGGCCACTAAACGAAAACTTACGCTCCACTGCATAACCTAAGGACTAGATAATTTGCCTAATCAGCAAGCGACATAGTTGCGAGGAAAATCCGTTCAAGTTTAGCTGATTGCACGCTAACAAAATCGAAAGATTTATAACTTGTATTTGTATAGAGTAAGCATGTAGTAAACTTTATTGATTTGACAGAATAAACAATTCTTAATCAATATTTGAATTAACTTCATCTTAAAGAGTATAAAGTTTTATTTCTTGACGAATTCCCTGGGTTGCCCACAATTTATGAGGGTAATAATTTGCAATGTACTTCGAACCAGGAGTAAGTCGTCCGTAAGGGTAAATTTGATATCTGTATTTTACTAATTCAGTGCAGCTAATAAATCAAATCATAATCGAATTGTCTGATAACTAACTTACAGATTTTAAAGTGGGAATTAAAGCAAAGTGGAGAATGTCTAATCCCATAATAGTGAATTTGATTTCTCTATTTCTTTAATTTAGTGCAGCCAACAAATCAATTTATAATTTAATTGTCTGATAAGCAAGTTTCGGATTTTATAGTCAAAATAATGCAGTATTCTATAAGTTGTTTTATCTTTCAAAGATAAATTTGATTTCTGTATTTCAATAACTAATCAATTTAATAAGATTCTCATTTTCAGTTCGAAATTAAAGCAGCTTATTATAAAGTTTATAATTTCGAAGTCTAAAGAGTGCATTTGGTTTATCTATTTCAATAATCTGGAGCAGCCAACAAATCAATTTACTAAATAACTCATTTAAAGTTGAAATTAAAGCAGTATAAAGTAGACAATGTCTAAGCCTTAACAAATTTCAATTCAAATTGAAACATCTTGTCCTAGTTGTTGCTGCATTTCCCACATTATCCTTATCTAATTGAGTCACAGCGCCTATCTATCATTCTCCTCGCCCTCTCGGTCTCCTCTCGAGCTTGTGTGCTCGGGCTCCTACGCATTTCTGCAGCTAAAGCGTTGAGTAATATCCAGCGAATAACCCAAGGCAATGCTAAAGCTCTCAATCATGTGAGCTCTTCAATCGCATCGGCTTTTTGCCTCCACACAAACACAGACTGACGAGACGAGTCGAGAACAATCCAAGTAATTCCCCCAGTTGCCTCCAAATGGCGCTGGCACTTCTCATCAGTGCAGGCCATTATTTATCTTTTACTCCTTTGAAGGCAAAGCCAGCAACCAGTTACCAATTCTAATACAAGTTCCAGCTGCTTCCCATACGTTTGTTGTTCTTATTGTTATTGTTGTTGTGTTTGTCGTTGTCGTTGTTACAACTCGTTTTTGATGTCGTTGTTGCTGGTGGTGTTTGAAAAAAACATTGCGTAGGTTTTTGGCGGCTGTTTCCTATGGCGAATTTTTATGACAGCTTGCTGGAATTTTTGCCCCCGACGATTTTCGCTTGGTCTTTTGCCAGGAAAAACACGCGCGACCCGGAAAAACAACAGCAAAAAAACAGAAGGAAAATAAGAAAAATATCATTGAGCTCGCTCGTGCACACAGCTTGAAACAACATTTTTGTTCCTAGCCATTAGTTTAGCTCCGTTCTCAGTTCAGTTCGGTTCAGTTGAACTCAGTTCAGTTTCGCTTCAGTTTCCCGCTGTGCGTAGTTCCCTCTTTCTCTCTCTACAACTCACAGACGCACACTCCTCCACACACTCCTCCACACACACACACCTTAAAGTTGCGACTGTCCCTAGATTTTTGTGGAGGGTTGTGAGCCATTTTCCGCACGATTTTCCGCGTTAAACCCTTTTCAAAAATTGACAAATCTATTGAGCGGGTTGTGTATTTGAGTTTAGGTCTGGTAATAGCTCTAGTCTAATTATGAGACTCCTGAGTTATATATAGCCTATGGCTCGAATGCGTTTGATTCGCTTCGTTTGCTGCGCTGCAATTTTACTTCTTATTTGTTTGCACGTGTATTGGTGCTTTTGGCCCAAATATTTTGGCTGCCTCTGGCTGGCCATGTGTCATTTTGGTCGTTTGTTTTGGACAAACCCCCAGCGAACTGACCCCTACGTACACTCTATTCGCATTGCTCTCTACAGCAAAATGCATTCAAACGTAACCGAGCTGCATTGGCCGCAAAACAAAAGCAGCAACAAAATCTACAACAACTCCAAAAATAGAGAAACAAAAAAATACACCATAAAGCTTAAAAACCTAAAACACAAAAATTGCGGCCGGGCCGCCAACAACAGCAACAACAACAACAGCAACAAATAGCTCCACTCGAGCTGTGAGCTGTGTGCTAAACTTCAGCGACAGTAAACCCTTCGAAGTATCCCCTTTTTAACACTACCCCCTCCTCCATTAGCTGCACTCCTGCGACTCGGCGCTGGCTAAGCCTCTGCTTGCCAAAGTCCGTTGTGCGCTCTGCAAATATGTTGAACATGGCCGCAGCTTGGTCCTGGCCCATTGTCCTCCTGATCCTGATCACTGCGCTGTGCATTTTAACGCTGAGTTGTTTTTCACAGTATTTTTTTTCCTCCACTCGTTGCCTCTCTGTCTATTGTTTGATTTTGCTTCGTGATATACCCTGCAATTTGCTTGCAGCTTAAAAAGGCGTAAATTTTATTTATTTTCGTGTTCAGACAATTATACAAGTATGTTGGGAATACATTTTAAAGAATAAAAGTTTATTTTATAATAAAATAAGAAATAATTAATTTTATTATTTATTAATTATTTTATATACCTTGAGCTTTATTTTGGTCAATTTTCTTAAGCCTTTATTATTACTAATCTAACACCTATATGAAAACTTACAGGGTATCTGTGATTTCGATCACAGGTCGCTGATGTTGCATTTTTCACTGGCATTTTGTTTTTTTTTTTGCTTGTGCGCTTTGTTTTACTTGCGCTTTAACTTTAAATGAATTTCTATTATTTTTGTGTTTATTTGAGCTTTGCCGTCTGCTCCGCTCCTCACCCGTTTACGCCGTCCATTCATCTCTCCCGCATTCTCGAGTTGTGTGCCAAAAACCTTGCTATTTTCAACCTTATCGTTGTTGTCGTCTGTTGCTGTTTTATTCCGGCACTCATTGCTTCTTAGCCATTGTTGTTGTTTATGTTGTCGTTGTTGTTGTTATGCTGTTGTTGCTGCTGCGTTGTGTTTGAACAAAACTAAATTGGTATATCCGTTTTTATTAAGCAACATTTCCGGTTACTCTCGAGTGTTTGCAGCAATGGCGATGGCCAAGTTGGCCAAAGATGCCTCATTGCAATAGATGCCCACTGCCAATTCCTCTCCCCCCACAATTTCTCTTTGGTTCTTCCTGCTCTTAACTCTCGGCCAGTGACAATTTTTCATGCTGTTGTCAGTTTTTGCTGGTCGACGCTCGACTTGCTCCACTTGCCAGCCAGCTCGTTAGTTTTGTCTGCGTGTTTTGCGCTATTTGGCTGCCTTTAATTTTGTTTCCTCTGTTTTTTTCTCTGTTGGTTCCAAGATGAAAGGCGGTTTTATGGGTTTGGGGGATGACGTACGCGTCTTTAAGCAAAAAGCTCATTACGTATACGCAGCGTGCTGCACGTAGTTAACGCTCGACTGAGCCTTGGCAATTGATTTGTTGCCAAGTTGATATTCAATGGCTCCTAAACTGTAAGCGAGAGGTGTTTACTTTGAAATTAAATTTGTTGTCAATAAAAATGCAAAAATTTAAACAACACGAAAGCAGAATTAAAAAAGGGTTTCCACTCTGTGGCCGGCTGTGGCCGTTGGGCAATCGCTTGTTGCCTAAATGCCAGCGCTTATCTCAATGAAAATCCACAAGGACCTCATAAATATGTATGTATGTTTGGGTCGATGCTTTGCAAAAACCTTTTGCTGTGGTCAGAAATATTTAGCTCGGCTCAAACAGCATGCCAAGCGCATGCTATCCCACTCATACATACCTCTCTCTTTCTCTCTGTCTGTTTGTCTGTCTGTGTGGCACTTGGACTGCGTCAAGGCGCCAGATAGTTTCAAAAGTGATTTGGGTACACTTTTGGGATTTGGTTTCTCCTGCTGCTGCTGCTGCTTTTGCTTCTGCTGGTTCTATCGTCTGTTCAACGGCATATTAAATTAAAGTGTTCAGGGTATCACCTCTTGCTGCTCTCCTCATCTCCCCTGCTCGCCATCCAGACTGGTAAAAGTGTCAGTTGCAAGTGTCAAAGGTGCCTGTTTTTAAATTATTCGCACAAAAACACCAGCAACAACAACAATAATAACAACAGCAAAAACATGACAAAAATTTGTTAGAATATGCGTTTAGCCACAAAATTTGAGATAAGCGTCGTCCTTGTGTTTCTCGCACTCTCCTCACTGCCCACAGAGCAACTTCTATTCCTTTCAACTGTGGCTGGATGAAAGAGTTTTGACCATGCTGCATGCCAAATTATGCAGAAAACCAAATATGACAGCAAAACAAAAACTACAAAATAAAATCACTCAAATACAACACAAAAAAGATAGCTAAAAACAAGAGAGAAATCTGAATAGCTGAAATCTTTTTTGGGTTTATTCTTATGGAATATGCATATGTAATAAGTTCGTGCACATGTTCCCTCCGTTTTTTGTTCTCTTTTCGGCTAATACTGTTGACTTGGGAACTAAATACCTTTACTTACGAATTAAATACATTTTTGGCAGTTTTCTTTCTGCCATCTTAGTGAAAATCGTTCTTTTTGTAATTGATTTTTTAATTATATGATAGATATCCAAACATATCTAAACAGTTCAAAACGTAATAAGATTATCTCAATACTTCTTTGATATTTGATAGAATGATACTTCATTTTAATAACTAATGTAGTAAAATATATACGATTTTGTCAACATTTTCATTTAGACTTAGAGCCAATTTGAAAATATGATTGCATTTATTAAAGCATTCAAAGGCTTTTCAATACATTTTCAATCTTAGGGATTGGCATCTAAAGCAACTCACAAAAATCACAGGAAAATTGCATTAAAATGCCATACATAAAATTAATGAATAGCAAAAATGTGTGCACACATTTTTCGAGGTAATTTTTGTTGCACTTTGGTAATTAAACAAAGGCGAGCACTTAATTAAATTTGTGCCATCAAAGTGCAGGCTGCAAAAATTTGTTGCAGCAAATGAAGAGGCGAACACGAAAGCCTAATTAAAAGCATAATTTAATTAAGAGGCGGCAGCTGTTTGGCTGCAAAGTACGGCAAGAACAACAACTACAACAATAGCAACAGCAACAGCAACAAGCGACTACAAAAACTGCAGCAGAAAGAGGCAAGTTGTGTGCGGCATATGCCACAAAACAAGAACACACACAGCAAAATGGTCAAGCTGAGTGCATGTGTGTATTTTACGTGTATTAATGCAGTCATAAATTTTGTGGCAAGTGCGGCAAGTGCTGCAGCAGTCATTTCTGTGCTGCCGCATGTTGTTGCATGTTGTGCAAAGTGTCGCACAAAAGTATGCAACCAAATGTACAAACTGAGCAAACAAACAAATAGTTGGCATTATTTAATTTACAACAAATTACGTTTCATGTTTAACCACATGATTTATGCACTCACCAGACAAACGGACGCCGGACGCATAGCCACGCCTCTTTTCAATTGCCTCACAAATTATGACAAATTAAATGCACATCAATTGCTGGGCGTGATTCAAACAGATACACGCATACACACAAGCACAGTGAAAGCGTCAAGTCAGCAGAGTTTGGTAAACCGCATTATGCAAAGATGCAGCTGAAAATTATCTTCGAGCAAACCAGAAATACACTTACAAATAAAGTGTCGAAATATTTGAAATATTTCTGAGATAATTTTAAATGCGTAAAAAAATAAAATTACTGAAAATATATTAATTAATTAAATTAAATGTTAAAAACTACTCAACAAAAATATTATTGCTAATATAAAAATAAAGATAGCATTTAATGATAATAGTGAGAAGCAACAATCTAATAATGATATAAATGTAATAAAATCGAAATAATTGTTATTTTGAAGATTAATTAATAATAATAACTATAAATCGTCAGTGACTATTGCCATAATTAACATAATATGATTCAGCCTGTCGCACTAGATGTAAAATGAAATAAATTTGTAACATAATCTATGCAAACGTTTTTGTTTGCTCTTACGGAAAAAGCAAATCAATTTGTGTATACAAGCAATACTCATCATTACAAATGTATTTATCAATTAATGTAAGTACAAAAAATTTCAATGTTTTGTTTTTAAGTGTTTGATGTGTTTTGTTATTCAGTACCATTCACCTTTTTCTTTGTGACATCCATTTTTGTTTACAAAAATAATCTCAATGCTTACCCTGATTGTGTGACAATCATAACAACATTATGACAATAGCCTTGGCCAGGGTATGTCGTAATCTGCGGTCATTGGGCCTTGGTTTTGGCTTTGCGTTTTGATTTTTGGCTTTGGCCTTTCATGCCGTCCTTATCGTATCGCTGACAATTGTCAATAGCTCTCACTGTCTCTGTCTCAGCGTGCGTGCCTTATTGACTTGGCTTTTGCTGGGCAAACAAAGCCACAAAGTCAATTGTTAGAGTCTCTGTCAGCGGAAATGAACGAGTCCAGGACACGTGAACAATCAACCAACCAGCCAACCAACCATCCAGAGGGACACTAGTCGTAGAGGACCCCGAAGAGAGCGGTGAATAGTATAAACTGTGATGTATAGGACGTTGATTTTTCATTTCAATGAGGCAACGCAACGCTGATGCACTTCATTCTGTGTCCGTGTGTGTGTCCCAAACTCCAAATGCAAGCTTAGCCTTGCAGTATTTGTTCATTTGTCTTGCTCTAGCAGTCTTTATCTATCTATCCATTCATTCATGCAGCATCTCTGTCGCTCCCGTTTGCTTTGTGTCCTTGTTCGATGCTCATGTTTGCTCTGATGATGCTGGCCGCATATAAATCCAACTGCGTGTTACTCTGTCATGGAATCCAGTGCCAGAGAGCACAAGAATCTTTGCTAGGTAAGCACAGAACGCACAGCAGTAGGAACGCAGCAACGGCAGCTCAATCCAATCCAATCCAATCCCAGCGCAACGCAAAACACAAACCAATTCCGAAGCCTGCCCTCTCGCTGTGTGCCGAGTTTAAGTTTCCTCTGTGAGCACTAACTGTTGTTGATACGGTTTCCGTTTGTCTAAAGCTCCATGCGGCACTTAAGTGAACTTTAAACACTTTTATTAATGGCATATTATGTAATATACGTGCTCCCTTTCATACTGATCTCTCTGTGTGTGAGTGTGTATTTGATGATGGGTTGAGGGGGACGAGAGGACATCGCAAAGGGTTTATGTAATGGGTAACTCGGCTCGCCAACTTTGCAACATTACTAGCTGCAAATGGGAAAAGGCACTGCGAATGTTTTAATTAAAGTGAAATTGGGTATTCTGAGTGGCAATCCCCAATCCACAATCTCAGCAGCTACCAACAGTCAACAGAACAGCTAACAGCTAACAGCTCGCAGGCAGGCAACAGCCAACTGGCAACTGGCTTTAGCCTTAGCCAGCCAGATGTTACGCATACGCAGCGTAAAACTTTGCCCATGCCTCTTGAATACATATATGAGCGAACTTAGCTTTAGGTCCAACAACTATGTGAGCAATTACGCAACAGTTTTGGCCCAAAAGCCCAAACTGTTCCGAAATCATTTAAACATAATTATATAAAGAGTGTTTTCGAATTCCGAGTCACTTGGGCGTCCAAATTAGCAACAATTTCGGTACATTTTTCTCAGCTAGAATCGTTCATGATAGTTGGACTAATTATAAAGGAAACTTTAAAATATTAAATATTAAACACCGATATTCGCTTGTTATGTTCATAAATTACTTATTTTGTTTAATAACCAAGATATATATTATATTATATATATATATTTTAATATGATTTCTAGTTTTCTAGTGCATTCTGAAGTCGTTCATTACGCAAATCTAATCCCACCCTTCAATTGCTATAATTGCCAGCTTAGTCGTCATTCTCATCAGCCATTTACTCCGCCTCCGCCTCCTCTACTTCCCACTTCACTTCCGCTGTCCTCTTTGCTTATGGCCCACACCGCCGTCGCCAGCTGGTGGCAAGCTGGCGGAGCGGGGGCAGAAAGGTCTAAGCAAATACTTTGTTCTATCTCGCATATTACGCATACGCAACGTTTGCAGTTAATTTGCAAAATGTTTCGCATGCTGGCATTTTAATGAGTTGTCCCGGCACTTTAAGCACTAACCTCGCCACTCACCTCACTTATCTGCCTTCTTCTTTGCTGCATGGAATTGTGCCAACGACAGGTTGCATTGAACTCTTGAGCTTGGCTCTTGTTCTTTGGCCTTTATCGATAGCCGTGCAATTGTTTCCATTTTCTGCAATCGCTGCTCTGAGCAGCATCGTAAATATCTCGCAATGCTGTATTGCTTATTATGCTTTATGTCATGCAAATATTTGTCACAGCAGCCGTTGCCCTGTAAGCTGATTGAGTGCTTCCGTTCGCTTGGAGTTTGCAACTGCAATTGCAGCTGGTTAAGCGTTTCAACTGCAGCCATATGTTGGCCACACTCAGACAGACAAGCTCCGATGCATTGGCCAAAATAAAACACAAAGGCGGTCTCAGAGTGGAGTTGCTTTGTGCCGGAGTGTACTAAAGGCTTATGACATTTGGCCATAACATCAACAGCAACTCAAACAACAACAATAACAACAATAGCAGGCATGTCAGCAGCACATTACACGGCCTCCTTAGTAGTTGATTTTTGCCAACAGCAATTGCTGTTGTTGTTGCTGTAATTGTTATGAGCTGAAATTACAAGTGCGGGGCGAGTGCAGAGGCTAAAAAGTAATATATTTTACAACAGCAGCAAAGGGCGAGACTGCATATTATATTTATGCCGTTATGCCACACAACAACAACAAATGCAATAGCTGTTGTTAAAAGCAGAAATTTCGCATTAAGCTGAAAGAAAAGCAAGAGCTTGTGGATTGCGGGAAACGAGGGGGACGACAAACGGGTTGCTCAGACAAGTTCAGGCCACAAGTAAACGAGCCAAGCAGCTTGTTTTAAGTCGACGCATAGCCATGTGTGTGTTTATGTGTTTGTGCTTGTGTTTGTGTTTGTGTGTGTGGAGTGCAACTTACATTAGTTGTGCTCGTTTCTTTGGCAGGAGGCGACGGCTGGCAAACATCTTCCTGTTGTTGTCCTGTCCCATGTTGGCCTCGGCGCTGTAGCATGAAATCATTTTAAAAAATATACACGCACACATGCCTAGCATACTCCCACGCACACACACACACACATCCACGTGCACACATATAATACAAATAACAACTGGCAGCATTGCCATAATTCTTGCCTACGCACAAAAGTATGCTACACTTTCTACGAGTATGAAATAAATAATTACAAACAAGTCAAGCAAGTAACCGCAATGTTATATGATGTTGAGATAGAGTAAGGCAGAAGGGAGGAGGGCAGAGTACGATGCTCCATAATGCAGTCGGGTGTTGATTCAGTTCCAGGAAACATACGTCGACGCCGGCAATGCTAAAAGTGCATTACACTGCGGCAAGTATCCTGTTTCAAGAGTATATGCGAGCTAATGTTTTATTATGTTTGCTATGTGGCTCATAATAATCCCATTGCTCGAGATGGTCCGAATAAACATAGATAGCAAAGCTCTAGAAAACTACATCTACGAATGTTAAAGCATCCATCGAAAATTGTTACATTGAACAAAAGCATAGATGTATATTGGAATGGGATTCAAGAATTATAACAAGTAAATCCGAATTAATGATAGTATTTACTTTCTCACTCTTCATCGACTGCGAAATGAAAGCAAAATAAAGCTAAAATAAAAAAATATTTTTTTTTTTTTAAAACTGTCTTTTAATTTTAGTGACAGTTACTTACATACATACAAAGAATAGATTTATTTTAGAATGGCATTAAATATTTAAAATATGTGAATCGAAATTAATTATATTATTCTTCATTTCGCTCTTTATATACTTTTTATATTTGTTTTTTTTTTAGCTTTAAAGTTCTGAATAGTATTCATTCTTTAGATTTCAGTGAAGGTATTTTGAAACTAAAATTAGTTTCTTAAAAATAAAATTCCGTCAGTTGTTTGAATTTGAAATGATGGAATTTGAATCTTTTACCTGTTTCATAAACTCAACCAACTGTTCTTAGTGAAAGATTCGTGTATGTTTTTGTGTCGAATTAATTTTAAAGCGACTTTCTCTGAATTTTTCGAAGCAAAATGAAAATAAAATCCTCAGCTTTTGCAGAATTTTCATTTCATTTTCCAGAAATCCATTGAAGAACAATTTTCGGGGTGCTCCTAATCAAAATTATGCACGGTGATGCGAAATATGAATACTAATCGAATACAGTGCGAATCCGCAAAGAAGGACATTCAGTCAGAATGCATTGCCTTTCTCACAGTGCATTTCATGTGCGGCTACGATTTTATTTACATTTTTATTTTGATTTCTTTTGGTTTATGGAGACATCACCGTCCCACAGCACTTCCCCTCTAGACTCGATGAAACCTCCGCCACAACTGCAAATTGAGTAAAAAAAATGCAATGCAAAAGTTTTTCTTATTGCTGTTGTTATGCTTCCTTTTTTTGTGTTTTTGTTTTGGTTGCAGACTTTTGACTTGTGTTCGCAAGCAAATGAACCAGCAGGACGACAACCTTAAAAGTCAAACGACAACCACCCCCCCCCCCCAAAAACACCCCCTATGGAAGCAAGTGGTAGTGAGCTGTGTGCACTTGCATTTATGAATGTTTAAGCACTCGAATCTACGGCAAGTTTCACCAAAGCAGCAGCACAATTGAAAAATTCATAAAGCCACCAGAGAAATACATAAATGAGTGAGACGAGGAGCGAAGAGAAATGCGAAAGACGAAACTTCGTTCACAGTTTATTTTGATCCATGTGTGTGTGTGTGCGTGTGTGCATGTGTGCGGAAACTCTAATTATGGTTAATTATTATAAGTCATACGTACACAAAAACTGCCAGAGCTCGACATGTTGCAGTTTGGCAAGCACTGAACTGAACAGAAGTTTTCTTATTTGGCCAGTTGCGTACACAAAGTTAATTTACATTTTAAAATCCATTTGTAAATTGTTGTTAAATTTGTTTAATGCATTTGCCATCGGCTAAAAAACAATAATAATTTCTGTTTGCAGTTGAGCTGAAAAACTAATGGAAAATCTTAACCAATCAGAGTATTTTATTTACTTCGATAATTGTACCCTCGATAAACAACTGAGACGGCTTTATAACATGATAGATTCGTTAGCATTTTGCATATTTGCTTTCATTAACTTTTAACTACGAAATACTTTTCATAGGATATTTCAAAGTTAACCACAAAGTTTCTCTAAGTCTCGTACTGTATCGTTTTCATGTGTTTTTTTAGCGCTTGTATATTTTAATTTTGTGGAAACGAACTTAAATAAAGCAAATGAAAATGCATATGTAGTTTACATAAGCACAATTAAGAATGGGTGGAGGGGCGTGGCAGAGGGCAGCAACCGTTTATAATTATTTGCATAAATATATGCAAATCGTTTGGCCAAGGTAGCCAACAGCAAGCAGCTCTGAATGTTATGCACAGTTTCGCATTTGCTTTGCTTTGAGCAGCTCCTCCTCCACCCGCCACTTTCTCCATTCGCCATCAATTCAAATATAAATAAAAATAAATCTGCTACGCAAAGCGTTTCGTATAAATTATAACGATTTTACGAGAAATTTAATTTCTGCACTTAAAAACTTAAATATTTACCGAGACTTTAGTCATTAACTGTTGAGACAGTGCAAAGAAGCAGCAAAAATCTGATTTTAAATTTTAGGTAAATTAAAGAAGTTACGTACGAATTTTGCAACTGAATGAAAGATATGATTGAAAAGAGTTGTAAATATATTTGTCAGCATTTAGGCAAACAAATGCAGAAATGTTTAACATTTTTTTAAAAGTCTTCTTTGTTTTTTTCTCGTTGCTTGTTTTCTCTCTATTTTTTTTTTGTGTGGATGCCCAACAGCAACAATTGCAATGTTAATTACAATAACTCAGAGCGAAGAGTTTACAAAAAGTTGAAATGTAAAAAACGCAGACCCTCCGCCTCCCCCGTCTCCTTCGCCATGTCCTTCATCCGTTACAATAAAGGGAATGGAAAAAAAGTACAGCGCACATTTGCGGGCGGCAATTGAAAATACAGTTGCCGAGCAGAGCACATTGAGCTGTTTGTTTTATGCGGCAGAGTGAAAAATCTCAACACAATATCAAATGCATGTGTACACACTGCGCGTTTAGTCCTTTTTGTATACATATATATTTTTTTTCTATTTCGGTTTGTATTTTTTTCCGCATTTTCCCTTTTCCGATGTCTGCAAAAAACTGGACGAACAATGAAAAGCAAGTAAACAACAAAAATTACAAAAATATATATGTGTGCACAGTATACACACATATATCTGGTGTATATATATATTCCATAGTAAAAATAGATTTGCACAAACCAAAATGCAAGGGGGTGAGGAATGTTGGTTGGTTGTGCGGTGGGTTAAAAACTAACAGGCAGACAAATTAAAACTAAGCGCTGCATGTACAAACAACTATCCCAAGGGGTTGTACTCGACCCGATGCCAGCTACTCGACCATTTGCTCCATTTAGTTGCTAGCACACACACATTCACCATAAGAGCTGTGTGCTTAGTTTTATTCGAACAGTGCTGCTCAAACTGTAAACCATTCAAGCAGCCAGAGCTGCAATAAATTTAACCATTTCATTTTGCAAAAAACCAAATTGGATTGCGTTACCAAAATCGATTTCTCGACTATTTCAACAATTATAATTTCTGCAAATTGTTTCTGAATCTTCAGAGACATAGCAACTCAAGTGTTAAAGGGGTTTCAAATGGTAATTCACCTTAAATTAATAAAACGGGAATAGTTGAGACTGACACACTATCAAATACCCCACAAAGACATTTTAAGCTGACAACGATCTGATTAAATTACAACATGGAAAAGAATAGAAGACAGCCTGTACTATTTGTCTCTGCAATTATATCACAATAAATCAAACTGTTTTCAAGCACTTTTATCAATTCACATCGTAAAGATGAAGAATGTATAATTTATCATTTTAAATATGTAATTTTCACCCATTTGCTCTATCAAACATTTCATACCCATTGAGATACTATCCTACAATATATAGTAGAGTGTACAGTAAAGTGCTATGCATATTATCCAAGCAGGCAAAGTTGCTTTAAGTTGATTTGATTGCAACCCTCATAAATATGTCATGTTAAATTTTAATGTAATTGAGTCGAAATCCATTTGAAGGAACACTTTGCGGCACTTTCTCAAACTACTCGTATTTATACCGTGCCATAGATCTTTCCCTCTCTCTATCTCTAACCCGTTTCGTTTGCTTCTATTACGCTGTGCTGCGTGAGCTTGCATTATTCATTTTGTGGCGTAGATTTACAATTCGAACAGTTTTACAATATTTTTGTATTGATTGCCGGCTGCCGCGACTGTTGCTTCTGATAATAAAAATAAATCAAATCAGTTGGGCAAAACTCGCTTGCGGATACATTTTCAACATGCGAGTTGCCATGCCTGTCCGTGTGTGTTTTTCAGTTATTTCTATTTGCGCGTATGCGCCAGGACTTTTGTTTGTTGTTGTGTAGGGTTTAACCGTATACGGCGTACTCTTAATTAAATGTACGCTGCAAATTTGCACAGCCAAATTGCATTGCCATATAATACCCCGACTGTTCTCTTTCTTATTCACTCACTCTCTCGCGGTCTCCCTATTTTTGTGTTACAGGTTGCTTGTGGCTTTGGCTGGCGCCGAGCGGCGGAGGGGCGGATGAATCGCTGGACACACGCGAAGGCGTCGATCTGGTGCTCAAGTGCCGTTTCACCGAGCATTATGATTCAACTGACTTCACCTTCTACTGGGCCAGATGGACCTGCTGCCCCACATTGTTCGAGAACGTGGCCATTGGCGATGTGCAGCTCAACTCGAATTATCGGTAAGTGTGTATACGCTATGTCCTTTTGTCCTGTGCGTGTGTGTATGTGTGTGTGTGCATGTGGCTGTGTTTGTGCTGTGTGCAATGGTCTGATAAATCACAGGCGGCCTCATAAATTCAACATTGATGGCCTGTCAATAAGCAGGCGAAAAGTTAAAGGCAGTCTCAACGGAGACACGGGCGAGGGCGCGCCAGCATCGACTGCACATTTATTTAATTGCCTGCCTGACATCAACAACGACAACGACAACGACATCGACACTCAATGCCCAAGGATCGAGAATTACACTCAGATGACTCTACACATCCTTGCACACAGTCTATCGCATGTTTATTGATAAAAGATGAAAGATGCGAAAGTTTCGCGATGCGTTCAGCTGTTAAATTTATTAAAATTGCCGATGGCAGCAATACGAACAATAAGGACATCGATGTCATCGTTGGCATCCTTGTGTTGAGCTCTGCTCTGCTGTGTACATCATTAAATGTTCATCTGGCAGCCGATAATTCATAGCCTGCCACGCCTAGAAACACGTCGTCGCCCCCCGCATGCACTGTAAATAAGACGATGGCCATTGCAAATAGCCCAAGGGATACAACGCACAAATAAAGTGGGGACAAGGCAAGTGCTGTAGCACAAAACGTGGCCATCAGACACAGCTGTGCTCTGTGTCGAAAGCAAAAGCAAAATTATTATTATAACATTCGCTCAAAACAATGGGCACAATACAAAAATCCAAAACCGAAACTGTAATTCTAAATTGTCCAGAAGCAAATACAAAACTCAATTGCATCATAAATTATTTAAAGTACGTAAAGAACGAAACTAAAAGAAATACGAATTTCAATTGCAGACTAAACTATTTAAATACAGAACGAAAATTATATATGGGTAGAAAGAAGCATCTTTATAAACACATTTCGTATTATTTAAGATTATACAATCAAGTTTCGTCTGAAACGAAGTCGACTTTTCTGACAACAGAGCCAACAGCTTTTTACCACTGTGTATAATTGGTAACACATTGCGTATACGCAACTTGATTAAAGCGTGGAAAAGCTCGTCAAGCGCTATGCGCCTTTAAATGGCCGTTCGGCTGTTTGCAAAATGTGGTGAATGTTCGTCGTTGCTCTACGCTTGCTTATTGCCACCATTTCCCATTTACCGCCCGCCTATTTATTTATTAATCATAATAATCATTTTGCAGCGCATTTTAAGCGTGAAAAACATTCAATGCGGCGTATGCCGCAAATCGCTTGGAAAATTTTGCAACAGTCCACGCCCACAAAGAGAGACAATCAGACAAAAGCGACGACACACACTGAGCGAGAGACAGAGAAAGAGCCACTATACATATATATATATGTATATAGGCCAGATGATGTATAATATATGGGCAAGAATGGCAGCCGCAGAACATGCAAACAGATTGGCAAACAAAAGAAAATTATTGTAAATTTTTGCTAATCGCGCGTTAAACAATTTGCTTGATTTATGTGGGCCAAAAGACGGGGCTAATGGCGCTGCCAACAATAGCAGCCGGATTAGATAGGCCAAAGAATACACTCCTCTTACTACCCGATTCCCGATGTCTATTCACTGGCTATGCATTAAAGCATGGCTAGTGAAACATCGATGATTTTGGCTTAAATTCAATATTGTGTTGCTGAAGTATGGTAAAGCATAGAAATAATTTGATGTGTGCGCAAAGTGCCAAATGTTTGCTTTAAGCCCGGCCAGTTTAGAATCCAGTTGATGTCATTAGCTGGAGTCACATAACAAAATTTTATGTTTTCTCTGAATACTCTGTGAATGGAACTAATTAAATTGCAGCATTATCACCTGACAGCTGGGCATTTCATGGAATTTTTTAATGACTTCGAATGGAGCAGCATTCAATCAACGCAATCTCGTTAACTGTTTGTGGATGATGGATGTCAGTTCGGTCGTCGGGTCTGTGGCACTGATAGCTGACCCAACTGTCCCCACATACAATTTATACACACAAAGAAAGATGGGAGAGGGATATTCTACACTCCAATCACCCTATTCAATGTGTCCATTTGCACTTTGTCCTTTTCAAAATTGTCATCTAGATGACATGAAATTTGCTTTAGCAACGCATTCACATCCATCCACAGGAGCATTCAGCTGTTCCACCTCTCATCTCAGTCTGTCAGATTGTCTTTACTTTCAGTTTTTTTTTTTTTATTATCACTCGCATCACTCTGGGTAGGAGAGAGGCTCGGTTCCTGTTCGCATGATATTGGAATTTTGTGTTCAAGTGCCGCTAACATTTCGGAAACAATCAGAACACATTTTTCGCTTTTTTTTGTATTTTTATTCTTTTCTTGGCACAGATGAAAATTCTTGCCATAAGAGCGACAACAACAAAGTCTTTTGCTTTTTCAATTGTGTTAAAAAGAAATTTAATATGAACGCTCGTCTCGTCGGGAACATATCGATTTTTTTTAATTTTGATTTTGAGGCGCGCTCAATTTGTAAGGCAACCAACCGCCAGAGGGCGCTTTTCCCGTCTTTGTTGTGGTTACCCGTGCAATTTTAACATTTCGCTTTTTATGTATTTCTTTTTGTTGGTGTTGCCTAACTGAAATAAAACCAAACTGAATTTGTGCTGCCACAACAGACAAAAAGATCATACAGTCTGCGTCAGTCAGAAAATTGCTCAATAGGCATTGACTTCTGCTATTAGCTACAACAAATGTCTTCAGTTGAATACACTTTATGATGCACTAACTTTCGTTCAACTTTTGAATCTTTTGTCATGATTCTGTCAATAATTTTGAGAAGCCTTGAAGTTGAATTGAAAGCGTTTTTACATAAGTGTATGTACTTTTCTTGTGCAGAGTATGTAAACTTCGTTATGGGTTTGAAATTTGATTTCGAGCCATTTCTTGTTTAGGTTTTTGCTTCTGTTCTTCTGCATATTTCTTGTTATTGTTGTTGGCTGCCAGGGCAAGCTGACACATTTCTCATTTTGTGATGGATGTGCGCAATAATTTTTGCTATTTATGCAAAAGTCGGTTGTTATCAATAGCATCCCTCCTCAAAGGAGAGAGGGGCGCATATCGCGGTGACACACACACAGCAGCAAAGCGTAACCCAAAGGCCCATATCTCACTTTCCATATCTCTTTTATGCGAATGCGGGTCAACATTTAACCTTTACCTTGTACACAGCTTTAGATACTACTGAAACAGCAGCAGAGACAAACGCATAGATCAGAATGTGTGTGGCAACACGTGTTGGTTCCGATTCGTTTGACTTCTGCTCCTCCTCCCCCCAATCAGGCAGACGCACACATGTCGCGACGTGGGCGTTACATCTATCAGCGCCACGAGAATATATATGATATATATGATATGTACGTCTGTGTGTGTGTATGTGTGTGTGTATGGGGAATGGCAACACTTATGCAAATTGAAATGCAAATAAGCCTGAAAACCGAGCGAGTCTGGCCCGGTGTATCGGTGTCGGGTTTTAGGCGGGTTTTGCTCCACAAGCTCACCACAACGTCAGACAAACCCTACATGAATTCGGATTCTTTGTTGGTTCTCACGCTTTATTGAATTCATTTAAAAAACAATTTTTCATTTTGGCTGCCAACGACAAGAACTGGAGCAGCAGCAACGGAAACATTTCTCTTGCTTAAAATGTGCCCTTTTGTTTTTAGGGCCGCCTTCAAGTATGCTATAAAAAATGTGACTGCTGCTAACATTCCAATTAGCCTTTTGTTTGGTGTCAATGCAGCCTACAACCCAAAGGAACATCCACAAATAAAAACCAAAAAATGAAAATGAATAACAGCTAGCAACAAAAAACGAGAGAGAAAAAAAGGAAACAATCGAGTAAACTGGGCTTCATCTACAGGTCCTTCGGGCAGCTATTAAAAGCATTGAAAAGCTGTCTGCAGCTTTGTTTGCCTTTTGGCCTGAGAATCAAGCAACCAGACAGACTCTGGGCCAACTAGGGACACGCCCCGTTGCTCACAGTTGCCTTTTGTTTGGCGCTGTCAACGCCTAAATGTATGCTCTCCAAAATGTGCACGATGCCGCCTACCCCCAAAGACAATTAAACTCTTGTTAATGGCGAGTAGCAATAAAAAAGGACAATAGATAAATTGGTCCCATTCAGAGCACTGTTCAACAGGCAAAAAGTACACAGCTGCCATAACACAAACTGTTTATATATGCTTTCCCTCACATCCATCGAAAAATGCCAGCAAATTGCACTTGTTTTCCAAGTACTTGAATCACATGTCACACAAAGAATTCTACCCGCTATTGTGCACATAATTTCAGCTTTAACATGTATGGCAAGCAACACACGAATTATTTTAAGCAACTGCAGAAGATGTGTTCTTATTATTACAAAAAACACTATATTTTGAACATGAGGGTAGAAGACTATGATGACTTAAAATATGTAACATACAAGTATATTCATTCACCCAATATTTTAGTATAAATATATAAATAAATATAAAAATGTCAAATAATAAATTATTTTAATCAACCAGTGAATCAAATTAATCTAGTTTTACGCTTGCAAAGAATTAATTATTAATACGTTATAAACATTTGAAAAAAGGGTCTTGCAAATAAATTGAGGAATCTTGATTAATTTTAGGAAGAATTAAATTAAATTTGCAAGTCTTGTAGATGCTAAATCATCACCTTAATGTCTTCAAATTCTCATGAAAATGAGTTAAATACTCCACACGAAATAACTGGCAAATCTTTTACTGCTTTCAAAGACGCTTCGAGCCGGGCATTAAATGCCGTCGACTGCAGCGGCTTTAATGACTTTTCGTGGGGCAAAGGTTCGGCCTGGGTGCTCAGTGAATTTAAAACGGATTTAAAACTCCGACCATCTCAGAGGCTGTAACTTGCCATGTGCTGTTGGGTGGCTGTAGCTGTTGCTGTTTATTGTTTCTGGTGTTGTTTAGCTGCAGGCCGACGTGTAAATTAATTTTAGCCGCTAAGCTTAATTTAAAGTTTGCTTAAGCGCACACACGCACAGCAACAATAATAAAAACAACAACACGCTGCCTTTGCAGCGTTGCACTGACCTTCTATGCAAATACGCCTTCAGCAGCAAATAATAATAACAAGAGCAGCAGCAACAGCAGCAGCAACAAGAACCCCAAAGCTGGCAGGCCACCCGCCGTCATGTGAAGTTCATAAAGTTTCGCTTCGTTCTCCGGACAACCGCAAAAGGCAGCAACAGCAAAAGCGTCGTCGCCGGAAGTTGTCCGCTGTACGAAGTGCGACTTGTCAACGTGTACTTCCGGCCACCGTCCTACGCCACAACAGCCACAGAGCGGGAGGCACAAGCACCAGCTACAACTCCAGCCCACCCAGGAAGCAGTCGCCTCGGTCTCGGTCTTGGTCTCGTTATAGGCCTCAGCCTCGTACTCCTGCTCTTTCACGTCCTTGTCCTTAAACCTCAGACTCTGGCCAGTTTCCCGCCCCTATATTCACACTCCTTTGCCGCCTGTCTCTTGCCGTTATCAACTTTATGAATAATTCAGTTAAATTTTCCCCTATTGCACACTCTGCTGAGGATATGTTTTTATAAGCTTCAACCACTGTCAGCAGTTTTAAGCTCAAACATGTATGCATAATTAGACTTGTAACACAAAGTTGAGGGGAGCTTGCGACCAAATTAGGTTGATTTTTAATATTAAAGGATTGATATTGGGTTACCTTGTTAAATACATGAAACAAAAATAGAGTATTCCGCATTCGAATATTGTCATTTGACTTGAATTGAAATATTTTAATTCAACGGTTTGGATTTTTAAAGCAAAATAATTTATTGCGCTGGATGACAACATTTTCGAAGCTTTATCTTTGCCTCTTTGTGTCTCTCATGCTTTGCATTTTCTTTATCTATCTTCTTCTATCTACAAAGTATTGCAAATTATTTGCTAGCCTATTGTGATTATTTAATAACATTGTCAGTTTAAACTAACATAAATTATCGTCAAGTGCATATTGCGCATTCGCCACGTATTGCAGCAAAAATTTAAATATCATCTAAATTTGTTTATTCGTCCGTTGTTGTGGGATATTGTAGTTGTTGTTGTGCTCATTGTCGTTGTCCTTGTTATAGCCGGGAGCAGCCGTGACAACTGCTGCTCCTGATCCCAAGTCTTGCTTCTGCCTCTGCTGTTGTTGTTATGTTTTAGCGTAAGTGATTTTGAAACACCTGCTTAACATGTTGCAAGGCAACCAGCAGCACCACCTGCACCACCAGCAGCAGCCGTCGCACCACCACCTGCTTCCCTATGCTGTTCCTCTTTTGTGTCGACATTTATTAAGCTTGTTGTTGTTGTTACTGCTGCTGCTGTTTGCGGTTGCCGTAACGCAGTTTAGCTAACTTAGCAAGAGACCAAGAGGAGCAGCAACAGCAGGACGACAAGGCGCTGCCTGCCAAGGAAGCCATTAACAGCCTTTGGGGGCTTCAGAGCTGCTGCTCTTGTTTGCTGGCTGCTCCTTGACAGGCTCCATCCCTGCCCTGCATCCCGCTATTCCGCTTTGTCCCTATAAACTTTGTCGTTGTCGCACATGCAACTAACATAAATTTTATGTAATAATTTTTCTAATCAGAAAATGAATACACGTCGCGCGTTGTCTGCCGTGTTTCTTCACAGTTCTCTCTCGCTCGCTTGCTCGCTCGCTCTCTTTCTCTCTCCCTCGTTTTTCACACACCGTCTGCTGTTTTTAAATACATTTTTAAATGCTGCAAAAAAAAGTTGGTGGCGTGTGCTGCTTTTGTTGTAGTTGCTGTTTAAGTTATTGCCGTTGTTGTTGCTGTTGCTTGTCATTCGCCGTTAAAATCAATTTACGACAAAATAAACACACGCACTGCGAACAGAGCCACGCCCCCAGGCCCCCGCCCGGCGACATTGCTGAATGTTTGCACTGCTGCGTTGTTTGTTTGTTTCCTGTGACGTCCGCGTCCTCTACCTCCGAATGTGGCAGCGGCAGAGCCTGAGATTGAGGCTCAGGCACGGACGAGGACGAGGACCAGCAGACGATGTCAACGTCTGCCGCTGTCACCTTTAATGTAGAAACATTCTCTTCTTTTTTCGTTATTATATGTATTTGTATATTTTGATATTTTTTTTTTTTTTGTTTTGCTCGGCATTGACAGACAATGAGTAGGGAGCAGGAATGAGGGCGAGGCAGTGTGTGAAGGACGCAGCACAAATTTCTCTCTCGCTTATCAAAATTGGCTTAAGCACGGACGTGCGACCTGTCGAGAATTTAATGTGCCTCGTTTTAAATGTGCTTAAAGGTGCCACTACACACACAAAGCCAGTGAAAACTAGTTTATAGCACAATTTATGGGGTAGCTCATTAAGTGCGAATGCCCAAACCAAATAGACGAAAGGGATGCAGCCAGGACACTGAATACCGTGTACGCAGCTTGGGTGTCGAGGCACGGACAGCGAGTCCCTGGGAAGGAGGTTCTCATTAAAATGCAGCACGCAAAATTTCGTAGCAGTACACAGGGCTGGCAGCATAGTGCGCACAAATCACAATATTATTAACGTACAAGTACTAAAATAATAGGATTATCGAGAAAAATAATTGTAGCAACGCAATTTTATTGATTTCCAGAGAGTTTAGAGTTTTCCATAGACCGTAGTGACTATACTTTCTATTATACAAATTAAAAAATAATCATTATTTGCTGTTTCTTGTTTAATATAGAGTGACACTTTAAAGATAACTTTTTAAAATTAATTTTGCAATATCTGCATGCAAATATTAGAATATTAATTCTAAGTGTTTCTAACGACGAGTCATCGCACTACGGTCAGGAGAAGACTGAAACGACATCATCCTCAAGATCTGCTGGCTCGGGTCTTGACTTAATAATGTCAACAATACTAAACTTAATCTCTAGCATATCCTTAGGCTTAATTTAAATAATTTGTCCATAGTTTAAATTTATTATGTTCTGTTTACATAATTAATTTCGTTTGTTTATTATTTCTGATTTGATTAAGTTGCCCAGTTAGGTAACAGTACACATATCCTTCTTACCATTTCGTTATTATTATTATGAATAAAAAAAAGAAATCGCAAAAAAAAAAAAAAGTGTTTCTAAAATGTTTTCATATTTGTATAAAATTTATTATGAAGAGCACTGCCTACATCAAAGATAACAAATTACATTATTAATTTCTATTATTTCTTACTTTTTTTGTTTTAAATTACCTGAACCCAATTAAATATTTATAAACTTATAAATACATACTTACATATATTATATATACACACTAACAATTATAATAAAACATAGTGGGAGAATTTACTATTTCTATTACCATTTTATTAATGCTGATCTTGGCCTACATCTGCATAAAACTTTTAACTATACTGTGATATCTTAAATATATATTAAAATAATTTTGAAAAATATGCGACCAAAATCAGATAACAAAAACTAAATTGGGAGAGGTACTTTCACTAATAAGATAGTAATCTTTAACCGAAATAAGCTAGTATCTTAACCCATTTATTTTTATAAGAACGATATACTTATATTCCGCTGAGATTATTGCCAAATCCGACATTAATTACTTCTCAAAGTCAACCATTACTGCTACAAATTTTTTAAGCTGCAGTCCTGCAGCCCTGCATGCAGTAGTCCACGGGGAGCACGAAAACTGAAGGATACGGATGCGAAGGAGCTGTCATAAACCTGAGAGTAATTAAAAATTCAACGCAAAATCAACAGCGAAAATCTGTTAACTGTTGGCTGTAACCTGTTACCAATCAGTGAGGGGCTTCTAAAAGCTGCGAAACGAACTCAGATGGGGCCCAGAGAGTCTGTGACTGGGAGTTACAACGCCGCAGGTGCAAATACAATGGGGCAAAAGGGGCTGGGCTGGAATGGGGTGTCTGTCTGGTTGAATTACTTCAAGCAAATTTTTGTGGGGCCGGCAATAACAACAACAATAAGAAATAACTACGAGCTGTGGCACAAACAACATTGAGAGGGGTTGCTCTTTCTCTCTGATGTCGCTGAGGATGTGGGGTGAGCTGGTAGCAGCTGCTGCTGCCGTTGCCGTTGCTGTCAGTCGATGATGAGGGCGCAGAGTGTCAGACATTATTGCTCCCGCGAGCATTGTGAAAGGCAAATAGTTTGGCGGCGCCAAGCAGGGCACACACTAACAACAACAAACGATCGCCCAGAGGCGTCACAAGAGCGACGAGGACTAAGGGTTAAGGGTCCCGATGACAACCGACACGCTGCCAATGATGATGATGGCGACGATGATTAGAACTGGCAAAGGCCTCCAAGGAGCAACACCAGCCGGTTTTGTCCATTGCCTTAATTACGTGCAGATAAGAAACGCAAATATGAAAACAGCGCAACGCCTCCTTTGCCTCTCTTGCTCCAAGTAGTGGAGGTGGCGGTGCGGGGGGCGGAGGAGACAAGTGATGTCCATGGCGCAACAGCTGCGTCACTAAACGCCCGGGACATAAACATAAAAAGTCTATGAAACTGTCATAAAGCAGGCAATAGAACTGAACGACCAACTCGTAGCTTTAGCACCCGCCTCCCTTCCAGCCAACCAACGCTCATCAGCCCCCTGTAGCTCCTCCCTGGGGAGTCACGGCATTGGCCTTGTTCCGGGCAGAGAAACTCATTTGTAAGACGAGTGTCATAAAAAAATTGCCAAAAGAAATTAGACGAGTCCTCTCCCAACTGCTGTTCCCCAAAATGTTCTTCGGCAATGTCCAATGTGCGCGTAGAAGCGCGCTTTAAAATCGTTCAAGTGACCCACAGACAAAAGGAAACAACTGACACCGTGTGACCAGAATAGACCCAACTTTAGCTCGTTTAGTACACAGTCGATCCATCTTCACGTAAATCTCATTCGGCATAAGCAGAAATAACTTTTTCTTTTATTCTTGTTTTCAGTTAGAAACATAATCCCACAGCAATTGAATAATTTATTATTGAAACATTTTGTTAAAACTCTTGGGACTATTTCAATCAATAAATGATTTGATAAAAATATTCTAAATATTTTAATGACTGAATATATGCACATAAGATAGATAATTTAGAAATGATTTCAACCAATTTATGATATGATAAAAATATTCTAATGAGAAAATATTATCGAGTACAATGCTAATTATGATCAAGACTTCTTGCATATAATTTGTATTTATGTAGGGATTATTTGGTAAATTATCACAGTTAAGCTTCATAGTCATTCCAACGCTTTCATAAAGATTCTCTTTATTTAAGCTCCACTGTAATTCGGAAGCGAAGCGAAAAATTATCCAACAACATGGCATAGTAAATAGTAGGCGAGTAAACGACGCGGGCGGCAGACACGGGCATGAGACATGGCGAGCTTAGAGGGAGGGCTTAGGGGGTCTTAGCCATTTCATTTTTAGTCTTGTTGCCTGTGCTGTTTATGTGTGTGTGCGCGTGTATTCGTGTGTTTTGTAAAGATTATGCGCTTATAATGGGCCGCAAGTTTCCTCGACGGCCATGGGCCGTTCCCAAATCTCTACAAAATTGGCTTTTGAGCGCACATAAAATGTGTAAAGCGGGGAACCGAGTGTTACAACTGTTAAGCAAAGGCGCCTAACAGCCCAAAAGTAGATAACAACAACAACAACAACAACAACAAGCAGGAACAGTAACAACAATAGCAACAACAACATTCAGAACAAGCCATAAATTAGAACAGAAACGAAGTGAGTGCATTGTGTATCCGCATCCGCATCCGCATCCACATCCTCATCCGCATTCCGCACTTATATGACCCAGCCATGTGTGTCAGTCCTCCATCTCCTTTTGCCGTATCACAGCTCCCAGCTCACAGATCCCGCATGAGTCGTAAAACGCAACATAATGAAACATTATAAAAATCATAAAAATCAACATCATATTTATGCACAAGGTCCGGAAACGCAGAAAGAGACAACAGCCAACAGAGAACAGCAAGAACAACAAAGAAAGAGAAAGAAAATTGCTGAAAACAGCAAAATATGCAAAGTGACTGACGAAACATGATGCAGGAACACAAAAGCGAACCAAATTGTTATGATTCTACTTGTAAATATCGAACATGTTGTTACTCTCCATTAAGAGTTCAGAAAACGGACTCTAAGTTAAAAGCATGCTTAAAAAGTGAACAAATAAGTTCTGTATAATAGATTATCATGCATAAACTATTGCAATTCAATTTGAATGCCACTCAACAGTACAAAAATATTTATTAAGTACTTTATTTAAAACATTGGCATATGTATTGATGGTGCGGGCGATTTTGGTAGAACTAAAATAAATAAAATGGCGTACAGGGTCTCTTAAAAATAATTCATTCTGAAACATCAATTTCAATGTCACTCAAAATAAAAAAAAAACATTTAGTGAGTACTTCATTTAAAATCTTGACATATGTATGAATTGATAGTGAATGTAATTTTTGTAGAAATAAAATAGATAAAATGGCGTACAGGGTCTCAGTAAAATAATTCATTTTAAGATTGCAATTTGAATGACACTCAAAGGTAAAGAAAACATTTACTAAGTTTTCATTTAAAATCCTGGCATATACAAATATTGATAGTTCAGGCAATTTTAGTGACGTAGAAGTTCTCTTCAAAATAATTTATTTTTAGACTGCAATTTAAATGCCACTTAAGAGTATAAAATGTCGTTCTGAGGCTGCCATCGCAATATTGGCAATAAGAGTTCTATAAGTAAGAGAATATTGAAAATTAAGTTTTATTTTGAAAGAAAAAAATATATAAAACAAGCACTTCGATTGAGAACCTAGAATAAGTATTTCTATAGTAAAACTGAAAATTGCGTATATTTTTTCTTAAAAATAAGGGTTATAAAAGATGTTTTTGCATTTTGATTATGCTAAATGAATGTTCGATATTTTTCCGAACACTTAAAGTACGTTTAAAAAAAAATGACGCTTACCATTACCAATTCCACTTGCAGAAGCTGAAAAAATACCAATAAATAAATTCTATTACTTAAATGTTTAGAGTGGCATATACCAAAAATTTCAAACGAATAAGAAAATACAAACATCTTAGCAAATTTATAATAACGTCTGCTGCTACTGCTATAAATATGCAGTGTCCTCAACACACACACACACGCGTACGCGAAGACACACACGGAACCGTAAATATACCGACGCCGCAACAATATTGAGTGCGAGTGAGAGGATGGGTATAAAAGGGGGAGACGCAGACGGCGTCAAGAGAGCACAATGCTCGTAAATTTCGGTACAGCTGCAATTTCTTCGCACAGATTATAACTTATGAGACTTGGCGGCCGACAGCCGAAACACAGAGAGAGAGCAAGAAGGAGAGTGTGGAGAGATGGAGAGCATTTGACGGAATGCGAGAGAGCGAGTGTGTGAGTGTAAGTAGCCCGTCTGTTTGTTGTTGTATTACAACAAATAAGCGCGTGGCACTCAAATGTATGTGCGGAGAGTAGAGCGTGGGAAACGGCAAATAGCAAATGGTAGCAGAGCTTAGCTTTGTGTTGTGTTGTGGTGTTGTTGGAGCAACCGTTTGTCGATCTCACATACAAGTTTTATGGCAGCCAGCTAGAGTTATGGAAGTGTGTTCTGCTCTCTGTCTTCGCATATTAACATTTATTTTTCACAGTCATGTTGACTGCGGCGACAACACAGCAGAAAATTTTACTGCCACTGCCACTGCTGAGCAAATAAAAACTGACAGTACACAAAAAGTGTTGCATAAAACCCAAAGCTGCCCCAAACCGCAAGCGCATCTGTCCCTCTCTATCCACACACACAAACACACGCGTACGCAACTGACTTTTGCTTAACGCTATGGCAATATGATTTATGCATATTTCACTGTGAAATCTATTGAGAAATCAGTGACAAGCAAAATATGCATGAACTCTCGCACACTGCTGCAAGTATGTTAATGTACGTGCATATATAAGACGCTTAGCAAATGGACAAGTTTATGCATGCGGAATCCCTTGAAACTCCTGTTCACAAAAGCACTAATATTGTCGATATGAAGAGTCATTGTTGATTTTTATGCGTGACTTTGAAGCACCTTGTGAACCGCTTGAAAACACTCAGCTTTTGTCAGCGATTGACAGCACCAACACAAACACAAACAAAAACACGAGAACAAAAAGGAGAAACTGCAGGCAGCCATTTTTTTTTTTCACTTAAAAAAAAACATATGCATTAGGCACAAACTTAGATTATTATGCCAAATGTGCATATATAATGCGATTAGGTTGCATAATTGATTTTTGCTTAATTAAATATGCACTTTTTCAATGCGCATTATGGCGCACAATTAAAACACAAACTTTTCACTAATTTCACAACAACAATTTAATACCGTTTGATGCGATGGCGTGGGAGCGTGCGTTTGCCTTCTGTACAATTGAACCGCGCTTTCCGATCGACTGGCGCCAACTAATTGGAGATTATTTTTGTACCGCGCAATGCATTAATCTACAGAGTGCAAAAGAGTTTGTTGTTGTTGTGCGTATTAGAGCACACTGCTGATCTGTTGTTGCTTCTATGCGTGGACAATTGCTCTCCTTAAGCACTCAGAGGGATCACGAAGTCACTTCGTGTGCCACTCGTTGTTCGTCGGCTGTAGACTGCGAGAATGATGCTGCTTGCAAGTGAGAGTAATTGCATTGCGGCAGATCGCCTTTGATGCACGTGAGTAACAAGGATAGTCGTCAGCGTTGCTTGTTGTTTTTGCGTGCACCACAATTTGCACTCTCAGCCAGAGATAATGCGCGTTAAAAGGAACGCCATGCAGAACTAACCAAGGAAATTACAATTGCTACGTCACAGTTATCGCTCAATCGTGTCAATTGTCAATTGTGGCGTCACGCTGGCGTTGCTACCAGGGAATCTGCATTTAAGCGTTGACCCTGCAAGTCAATAGAGAGTGAAGAGATGGATGGATTAGCGGCGTGTGAAAAGAGCTTGTAGCACATTTGATTAGCAAATGTTGCGAGTGTCAGCAGCAGCTTTGACCTTTGACATTGCTTTGCTTTCTCGATGGCGATGACGAAGTCTCAGTGCCATATTATAAACACCTGCTGACACTGACACTAAAACCTTTGCGAAAGATACCATGTTGTTGTTGTTACTATTGCCTTGGCCTGTCATATTGCTGTCATTTGCACACATTTACCGTTAAAGAGCGCACACAACACTGTTGCAAAGGCCGGGCGCATCAATACACACACACACACTGACATACATAAATAGTTTAGGTGGCAAGGCCAAGCACACACACACATACACACTTACACTCACAAGCACATTAACAACATGAGGACATTGCATTGAATTTGAATGGCACAAAGGCGACAGCGCCCAAAGGAGCGGGCAGTAGGGGAAGCTATGGGCTACAGGTCCAGATAAAGTCAACACAGCATCAAATTGCCAATAGAGCTGACAACGTCGCCCGCCAGAGGGCGACCAAGAGCGCGAGAGAGAGAGAGAGAGAGAGCAGGCAAAGGCATTTATAGAAATTTTGCAGAAGCGCAAAGCAAACAAACCAAATAGATGAAAGTACGCGCTGGAGCGGGACAGGCAAACAGACAGCAGCCGAGTGACAGGGATGGGGCGATATAGCAATAAGCATGATGGATACAGAGACATGTGACTGCTTCGCCCCCTCCCGCTCCCTCCTCCACATCACATTTAGCATGAATGTCGCCTTTGCATAACAAATGTTAGCAACATGTTTCAATAATGAGCAGCCGTATCGCCGCCTATCCTCGACCCCTCCCCCCTCAACTCACATTGGCATAGCCATTACCATGACCATTACCCGGCGACTGGGCACGATTGAGCAATACGCTGGACATCTCCGCCATCGCCATCAAACATTTGAACCCCAGGGTTAGCCCTTTATAATGGCGTCGCGCGTCCGTCTCGGAGTCTAACTCTCGCTCTCCCTCTCCCTCTCTCGCTCTCGCTCCCGCTCTGTGTCACAGCACCAAATTAATCGTTTCCACTGTGCGGTTGGCATTCAGTCGTTTTCCACTTTCCCCACAGCTAAAGCTACAGCTTCTCAACCTCCCGCCTCCGCAGTCAGTGTGCGCCTCATTTGTTATGGCCATTTGCATAAATAAGTCACTGGCAGCGGCATTTTGGACCAGTCCAACACTGGACAGCAGGACAACAGGGCCGCAGGACAGACGCAGAGCAGGACAGCAACAGCAACAGCAACAGCAACTGGGACTGACGTTGGCGGAAATTGTGTGAATAACTTGATGAATGTTGTGAGTGAGGCCTGGACTCTAGACTCGAGTTAGTTGTTGCCTGATTTGCTTCGCCTGGTTTCAGTTGCTTTGTTGGCTTTCGATTTTGGGGTTTTGGCCATCGCTTTTGTTTCGCCAGCCAACAACGTTTGTTGTTGTCGAGGGGTCAGACGGAACTATCCGTCTAATGCTGATTGCATCACAGCGGGCTTCTCGCTTTAAATATTTACTTGTAAACTGATTCGATTATGGTGTAAACATGGTTAAGCCTCACCTAACCTGACCACTGATTTTGGGGCAGTTTGTGGGAATTCTTAAGCATGCGAAAATTCCAAGAAGTTTGCACAAGCAAGTTCTGCAGCTTACAAGAATATCCATATTTATAATGGGATCTTTCGCAAACTCTTCTGATAAAATTTGGCATTTAATTTATAAAAAAATATTGCTCTGTTCTTAAAAATATCACGTCTAAGCCTTAGACTCTAAGGCAACTGTCGAGCATGTTTATTTGATAGCTTCTTTTTTTCCTTCATTCTTAGTCTTTTTATCTAATTGCTTTTCCTATTGATTTTCATGTATCAATTAATTTTTTTCACATTTAATTTAATTTTTCTGATATTTTGTTTGTTTTTAAAATGTTAGCAAAATTAATTTCTATATTTATAATAATGCTGAGTTATTACGTAAATACCTCCACAGATTTTAATTTTAATTTTAATAATATATAATGTATAACGCATTATCACAATATATAGCTCTATTCTTAAAATTACAAGTCCAAGTCAAGGCAACCATTGTTCTATTGAGAATTTAAGAGATCTTTAATATTTCCATAATTTCTTAATCCCTTTGATTGTCCCTCATTGATTGTCCAATGGATTTCCGTAGTATATCCTATTGATGGTATAGTAAAGAGATTATTTCTTCTTTCATACTGTCAAAAAAATTCGTTTTCAGAACGTAATTTTTCTCTCTGTAAAGTCCCTCCTTAATTTTTGCCTGCCTACTTATGCTGGCCCCATTTCATTTGGGTTTCCCTTCAGCCAAGTCAATTAAATAGTTTGTCCTTTTAGGTATCTCCACACTCCAATCCTAAGTAAATTTCCATTTTAATGTTCGCTTTGTTTAATCTACTTTCAAATTTGCTGCCAATTTTTGAGGCATCTTCGCCACTTTCCAACTTTGCACCTACTTGCTGCTGCCCCTCATTTGTTGTCTCCCTTTGTAGCCGTCTCTCTCTCACTCACATATCATGGCGTTCACTTTTATTTAAGGCAAGAGGCAACAACAATGTTAAACATTTAATGGCGACAACAACAACAACAACAAAGACGACAAACAACGGCAGTCATTTTGTAACAGAGCCTAAAGAGTCCTTGCTCCCCATTTGTCCTTGACGCGGCAAGCGTGCTCGCCTTCGCAGCGAGTCCTGCTGCAAGGATGCGTGACAATATGCCGTTTAATTATACGCCGCGACCCTTTTTGCAGCTACTTCTCCCGCTCGTTGATGTCCTTGTTGCTGTTGCTGCTGTTGTTGTTGTTGTGATATCGCACACACATTTTAAAAGTCAATTATCCGCACATAACGCACATCGTTGACAGTGGCATGAGGCATGAGATGAGACGACTTAAAGGGCGCGAGGCAAGAGCAGGGCACACAATGCCCAAGGAGCCGTAACATTGCCAGAGAGCGACAGCGAGTCCTTCTTCTTCATATCCTTGCCACGCGTCAAATTTGGCGCGCGCTTTTTAAACTTTCTCCGCGCAAAGTGATGGCAGCTACAAAAAGTTTATTATTTTTATGGGACGACGCCGCGAAGTCCTTTGCCCCGCTCCACGCAGCCATTGAATAACGTATGAAAGGAAGAAAAGCAGCACGCCCAGTTGGGGGGCAACCTCAGACCTCAGACTCGATAAGTCGATACTCGATACTCGATACTAAAAACCGATAATAACATAATCTGACAACGAGCTGGAGTAGTTTAGCCTTCTCGCACTAACGAGCTGCCGCGTGCTTTAGTTACAGTTAACAAGCTCGTGGCATGCCTCAGGTTAGCACTTGCCTTCTGTTGTGGCAGCCAGCTAAAGGGGCTATAAACCGGGGGCAACCGCTGACTGAACACGAGCCGATTATACTAGATGAAGCAGGCTACACTATGCAGCAAGCTTCAGTTAGTCTGCAGATTGAAGGAATTGATCGTTAGTAGCTGTGAAACCACTTGGAATTCCATATTAACCATTTAAATGAGTAGACATTTAAAGCAATTAATGAACTCAATTAACTTTTTGGTTGATCGCTATATAAATGAGCATAGATTTAATGCATCTATCAAATAAAAACTATTTAAATGAGAGACCACCAGAAAGCCTCAATCAAAAAAATATTACCTTGTCGAAGAATAGTTATTTAAAGGTGTAACAAATACAATTTTGTTGTAAGAACAACTATTTAAATGAAAATCAAATATTACAAAAAAAAAAAAAAAATAATAAATGATCAATCAAAATATTTTTTTTAATACATAATTGAAGAATGTTTTTATACTCTTTAAAGATAGAATCTTGAAAAATGTCATATTCATAAAAAAATTATAATTGAACTTAGAACCAATATTTAAGTAGCTACACTGCCCATAATGACATTAAATTTTTCAATAAAACTGTGTTACTTTTTTAATTCTTTGTTACTTCACAAACTCATTCTCCCTTCAACATCATTGTCTCGTCTATAACTTAATATTTTCACTCACAATATGCCAATTTAAATTCACTCTCATGTTGTTGCATTCAATTTCTTGCAATTTTAATCCTCTTAATATTACTAGGCATCGCATTTGGAGTTTTCCATTCCATTTATTAAAAACAGCACTTGTCGTTATTTTCATCCCATGAGATTCACAAATAAAAGGGCAATGCAGACTCCATTGCCTTCATTTTATTTCTTTATTCGCATTTGCAACAGCAGTCTTGAAACACTTCAAATAGCTTCCTTCCCCCACCTTGTGCAGTTAATAAGATATGTAAGAACTCGTTGAGAGTTCGCTTTGCAGCGAAATCAATCAGAGCCGCAAGATGTGTGCAGTGCAGTGCAGTGCAGTGTACTTGGCTGTTCAATGGCAACTTCTCATACATGAAACCCGCTGAGCTGCGCTGCCACAGAAGATATAGGGGAGAGGGGAAGGCAGAGGGACAGAGGGGGGACAGATGAAGCGAGGCAGGCATTTGCCATGTAATTGGCTGCAATTTGCATAACAATTCTGCGACTGTTTTGCATAAGTCCTGCGACGATGCAACATAATAACGGAGGCAGCACTTATTTTCACATTAGAAATTCCTTTTTGGGCCCCCGCCTGGGCAAGGACATAAGGACATGCTGCTGAGCAGGCAAGCTGCAAGCAGGCAGCTGGCTGCATGCAGCAGGCAGAGGCAATTATGTGCTTCGCTTGAGCTGCAGCAGCACTCGGCGTACACAAACCTAGAGAGAGGGAAGGAAACTCAAGATGCAGCCGTCGTGAAAGTCAGAGCCGGAAATGCAGCGCAGAAATCTCTGGCAACGGTAAAAATGCAGCCATTTCCTTGGGCCCGGCCAAAAACAGAGCAGAAAAAACAGAAATGCTGCGAACTGAGAACTGAAAACTGAGAGCAGCAAACTGAAAACAGAACCCCAAAATGCTATTTGAGCTAGCTGAACGGAAGTGCGCCGCATTTGGGTCTACAACACACACATGTGCCTCCTTCCTTCCCCCTCTACTCCCTTCCACCCACAATCATGCTGCATCCTACAGCCAACATTCGACTGCCAGACATACATAGTTGCCATTGCCGTTGCCATAAAAGTTATCAAAATTGAAATTTTATTTAAAAAGTTTCTCGCTTTGGCTCTCGTTCCACACTCGACTTGCATATGCACTCAAGAAGTTCATAAGATCTACTTTAATAATGTCGAGTGCATGATTTATGCCCTATCCACATCCATACGCCATGTGGGCAAAACAGCAAAAAAAATCTCATCATGAGAAATTAAAACATAAACACAAAGCGTTCCGGCGGCTGGGCTAAATAAATGACGATGACGATGACGTTGATGGAGAAAAAGTCAAGAAGAAGTGCCAGCAAAGACAGGGAGAGAGAGGGCGGCGAGGGGGCGTGACAGCTTGTGGACTTGTAGGTCTGCATATATGCACTAAAAGCATTTCCTTTGGCCTCAAAGTACGAGTGCTCAACAGTTGCCAGCGAGCTATTACGCTTGATTGGGTTTTACCTAAGAAAACACTCCTCCTCTTATTACCGCCCCCCGTAGTCAGGTAGCCAGTGCAGATGTAAAAAATATAACGAAAAGATGTTAAATTAATCAAAACGTAATGCCGGCCCCATGGCAACCGACAAGGCCTCCCCAAAAATTAAGCTAATAAATTCACAAAAATGAGTTCGACGCTTAATTTGCCATGAGCATTTTTCATTTTATTTCGTGGCCTCTCTTCTATATCTGGATTCCCCGCGAAATCCAAATGGTCCAATGCTAAGCCAGAGAAACAAAATAAGTAGATGAGAAAAGAAAAGAAAAACGCAAAGAAAAACCAAAGCAAAGAGAAAGAGAAGCAACATGAAATGAGCTACCACAAGCTGGCGGTATTCATTGCAAACAAGCAGCACACTCTCTTCTAATGAGGGGCACTGTGGACTAGGGAATGCTCTGCCTCTCGAACCGGACTCGAATTGCGACTGCCGTGGACTGCTAATGGATGCTAAAAGCTTTTAATGAAACACCTACATACAACACATAAGTGAAACAAAGTATGGGTTCCATTATAGAGAGAAAGGAATTAAGCTACTCATGTGCTACTCATATCGGGTTTTATTTGATGTGCTTTTCTTGCATGGCAAAATATTAGAAATTAAAGAAAAAAACCCTACCTGCGCCTTTAAATAGCAAATAAATTAATGAAAATGGAAACGAATTAAGTTTTTTATATCATCAAATATTATAAATTAAAAAGAAAACAATTAACATGTTAGAGATTGTCACGATAAATTATTCTTTTTTTTTATAAATTTTGTGTTGCCTTCTGAAAAATATTTGAGTTGTGAATATACAAATTGTTTTTTAAAGTTTTTACAAATAATTTAGTCAATTTATTCTATCACTGCTAAACTAACGATAAATATGTGTCTAGTATGTATTTAATAATATTAAAATTATCTAAACTGTCAATCAATATTTTCCATGTATGTATTAAAAAATACAAAAATTAGCCAAATTATGAATCAATATTTTCCTAGTTTTTATGTAATAATACTAATAATAATAACAATTCGACAAACGCTCACTAGAAATGCATATACCCTGTTGCTAAGTGCAGTCTATCATTAATACAAGAGAAATATGTCCATGAACTGCACGGTATGAGAGCCTATAATAAATAGGTACTCACTTAGCTTAGGCTATGTAAATTAACAAAGTATGGCCGCAGTTAATTTGCATAAAGTACAGGAGAAACAAAACATTGCTTTCACTTCACTTTTTTTTTATGCTCTGCTTTTGCCCCAAGTCCTATAAATTGTGCTCGCACCTCGGTTAATCTTCATTTTTTGTTGCGTTTCTTATTTTTACAGACTTGACTTTCGACCTGGTCGCGGCGTTTATGATCTGCAAATTAAGAACACCTCGTACAATCGAGACAATGGACGATTCGAGTGCCGCATCAAGGCCAAAGGCACCGGCGCCGATGTGCATCAGGAGTTTTACAATGTGACCGTGCTAACGGCGCCACATCCGCCGATGGTCACACCCGGCAACATTGCGGTCGCCACCGAGGAGAAACCACTCGAGCTCACCTGCAGCAGCATTGGCGGCTCGCCGGATCCCATGATAACGTAAGTTCACAGTGTTAATGATGCAGTTCTCTGTTAAACAAGCGCTCGCTTTCAAATGGGGCACATTCATTCTTTGATGCAGCATGTGGCACATTGAATTTATAACAAATTCTTTTAGCCATTGAACAAGGATAGTTGGAACTAAATATCGAATAGACTTTCGACTACTTTCAAAAAGTTTCTCTTCTCTTATATTGCAATTACAACATTTCAAAATATATAATTTCCAATTAAATAATTGAGCTACAGAAAATACAATTTAATTACTAAAATTCAAGTTTTTAAAAAAATATAATTTTTATCTTTCATGTACAAACATTTTCCAATGGTTAAAAATTCTTCAAAATAAAATAGAAAATTTCGGTCTAGCTTGAAGCACATTTCATGAGAGGTCTTTAGAGGGTCTCGAAATAATATTGGTTTCCAAATTATTTATTCCAAATCAAAGGACCAAATTATTGATAAAAAAATTAGTCTTTCATTGCTCGCAATCATCGCTTCCGATATTTCTATTAGAATTATTAAATCGATTATAATAAAAACATGAATTTTAATTCAATAAATAGAATAAAATACTTTGAAAAGCAAAATCAGTAAATGTTACAATTTAAGAGTTCCCAGGCTAAACTAACTTATGAACAAGTTTTTCAATAAATGGTGTTTTTAAAAGACTGCTAGAAAATTCTCCAAAATGGAATCCAAAATCTTGCTGTCAGAGTATGCAAACTTCTGTTTGCAGGCACAAATATATATTTACGATGGCGCATTTTTTTGAATATTTTTGGGGTCAGCTGTCGTCGGAGCTGTGGTCAGCGACAGTTCAAGCACATCCGGTAGCAAGTAAATCACTTAACTGGTCGCCTTCATTAATAATCCCAGCCGGCGCAGATATTTTCAACTTTTATTTGATACTCTTTTTTTTTTGGCACTAAATCGCTGTCTCGCACTCTTTTGCCCAAACTGTTCACCATACACTTACTCTGTCTCTCTCTCTCTCTCTCTCTGTCTCTGTCTCTGTCTCTGTTGGATTGCAGCTGGTATCGTGAGGGCAGCAATGTGCCGTTGCAGTCCTATGCGCTGAAGGGCGGCTCAAAGAACCACTACACGAATGCCACACTGCAGATACTGCCCAGAAGGGCCGACGATGGTGCCAAGTACAAATGCGTCGTTTGGAATCGAGCCATGCCCGAGGGCCATTCGCTGGAGACCAGCGTCGCTCTCAACGTCAACTGTGAGTATAAAACTGTGGACCATGGGAGGGATCGACTGAAAAATGTTATGGAATAACGCCAAAAAACAAAAAAATGGGAATATAAAAGAAAACGACTGGAAAAACCCAAGAAAAACACTTGCCATAGACCCGAGATTTATGACTTGACCCACGATTTAATTCGAGAGGCTTTTTCCGCCTCATGTGTGCCAAAACAATTTTGCATTTCCTATTTGTTGATTCGTTGTGAAGTCAACAATAATAGTTGTTAGCTCGACGATATATTGTGAAACTTTTATGCTATTTTGAAAATAGAAACATATTACATTTTAAACATAGTGATTATTTAATCAAACGTTGCCTGCAGTTAAATGGTTGCACAATTACAAAACAAGGTCAGCAGCAAAATCAACAAAGCAATTAATTTACTTTTCATTTAATCCGCTTTTATGCAACAGCAGTAAATTAGAGATATTATTATTCTTTGGCACGGCAATAAATTATAGCTAAATATAATATTCTAATTTTTGCAATGTATTTTATCACAACATATTTTTCTTTTACTTTAATTTTGAATTGTATTTTATTCGCATCAGTTCAACTTGATAATAGCGACAGAAAGAGCATTTGAAGTGCGTTTTATTGCAGCTCGTTTTCTTGGTTTTCTTTGCTTTGCTCCTTTTGTCAGTTTTTGTAATTAAATGCAGCAGTTTGTTGAACAAATGTTGCTGTCCAGTTGTCACATGATCAACGTGACCCAGAAGCCGTGCACATAGCAGACCCATAAAATGTCTGCTTTGCCACACACACACACTCACACACACACCCTCACACACACATAAAGTAGACTACTTGATTGTTAGTTATTGGTTTCCAGAGCGCAAGGAGCGTCGCTGAAGTTGGAACTGGAGCTGGAGCCGCTTCAAGTCTCAAGCTGTCATATTAGCTGACAAGTCGTTTGGGGGACAGTGCGGGGGAGGGCGGAGGCGGAGAGAGAAGGGGGAGGGGGAGGGACGTGTGCACATGGCAACCAACGGAAGTATTTTTCTCGCATTTTTACCAATATTAAATTTCATTTGAATGGGCCACGCTGCGAATGCGCAATAAACTTGTCACGTTAGTTGCATTTAATAATAAAAATCACTAAAAACGACATCATACGAAATCTGCATGAAATTTATGCAATCAAATAGAGTTACAGTTAGCAACAGACTTCTATATACTTGTTGTTGTTTGTCGTTGTTGTTGTTGTTTGTGTGGTGCGAAAAAAGGTAGCGCAAAAAGAACTGACAAGTAACAAGATTCAGCGGACGGGGAGAAGTTGGGGAAGAAGGGGAAGCGCGCATATATATTCATAGGAAAACATAAATTGCAGTCATTTTTATACACGCCGGATTTGTAGCCGCAAAAGTAGACAACCAACAACAACATCGAGACTTCATATGTGCGTGTGGCTCTGTTTGTGTGTTTTGCGGTGTGTGTGAGTGTGTGTGTCACATGCAGTGGTCTCGTAACGTCAGCGTAACAAATATTTATAGTCTTTGCTATTTGGCACAGCAAACGAAACGAAAACCCAGACAACAAACCAAGAAAAAGTCTAACAACAGCCAAAACTTTTAGAGCCTATGAATACACCATCACCTGAATACTCTATCATTATATTTCAGCATTCTTAATTGATAAATGGTACATTTCACTAAATGGGAACACTCACAATTTTTATAATAATTTATATAAATCAATTAAGACTCGTAAAACACCGAATAAAAAGGTATACAAAAATATAAAAATTTCAAGTAATTAACATAGTAAATTAAACTTATAGATCATAAATGATGAATAGATAAACTCGATACTTAAACAAATAATACTACAAATAATAATTTAAAAAAAAAATAAGTACAAAGGAAAATTTATATTATTAATAAAATTTAAATCAATGAAATGAAACTAAATAAATTTGAAACAAGTTAAACAAATATTACAAATTAAAATTAAAAATTAGAATTTAATAATAAATAGTGCTTAAATACTATTTAATATATGTAACTACAAACAAAGTCCATATAAAAAAGTAAATAAATCTAACCTATAAATTATGAACGGTGAAAGTTAAGCGAATTATGCTTCAAATAAAATAAAAAAATTAAATTATTATTAAAAATAGTATTAAAAATACTACTTGATATAACTAATGAAAAAGACAGTAAGTCATATTGGTTTTGGCTAACAATTAGAATAAAATTAAGCTGGGTTCTGTAAACCGATAAGCAGGTGAAGTTACCTTGAAATCCACAAAGTAGATTTACGTAAATCAGCTCCACAAAGTAAAGTGAAGACTGCAGAAGTTTGATATACGAGTGGAGTTGCAAAGAATTATGCAAATTAAACATACTTGGAAAATAATCCTTAGAAGCGTTACAAACTTAATGACAAATTTTAATGCCCACTTAAGCGGCATAAAAAGGTATTAGAGCAAGCTGGTTAAAGGCTCTACACACATAACATAACGAACAGCAAAAAGACCGAGCGTCGCATACATTCGTGTAAAACGAAATGAAATGAAGAAGACACAAACAGAGCACAATACTACAACTGAGAATAAATGACAACAGAGGCGAGTGGAATATGAAGAAACGAAATGCAGAGCAAGTTAAGCCGAAGGCCAAGTTACTAAGGGAAGTCGACTCGACGCCAACGTTGCCGGATTGAGACTCCTTTCGCTTCAAGCTACGGCTCCAACTCCATGGAGGAGGAGGCGGTGAAGGAGGGCAGCAATTTTCGGTTTAGTATTTATGATGCTCATTTAAAATCCATTAGCAGCATAGTCAGCATAGGCCACAACGGCAAATAAAAGGCAGCAAGAAAATACTACATGGAATGTGGCCTCTTAATTTGTGTGTGTGTGTGTGTGTGGAGCTTGGGCTATGAGCCAAAGTCAAAAGTGCCTCCAAGGTGCATTTAGCTGGAAGCCATAATGTGGCCCAGTCTGGCCGCATGGGCCAAAAAGGCCAACTGGGAACTCATGGCCTGTCCGAGACGTTTAACAACAATTGAATTTAGAGCGCAGCTTTTTGGACATCACAGGTGGCTGGGTTATGGCCATTCCACAGTTTGAGAGTCATTGCATAGAAAATAGGCGGAAATAAAAGTTTTTGCCGGAAGTGGAGTGGAAATTTCAAAGCGAAAGCTTTATTTGCTATTACTACTTGAAAACATAATTTGTAGACATTTATTTGGTAATTTACAAAAGGAGAAATAAATATTTTGTCCAAAAATTTAAACCAAATGAATGTGAAACGAATAATGGAAATGGAATAATGGACCAACAGTTGTGAAATAAAACTGAATGTTTTATTTGAAATATTAAATAATATTCAACAAACAAATCTTTAAATAGGAATTTATCATTTTATAGCATTTTTGTAACTTTTGGTTTTTGAAAATATAATTTAACAAAGAGATATTGTCAAAGTAAATTTATAATTAAATACAAAAATTGTAAAAACAGAGTTAAATTTTATAAAAATTTCTTGAAAAGCAACATTATTTATTTGACCTAAATTCAATGTGCAAAAGCAATAACTCGGTTTAACATTGCATTGAAATGGCAAGCACAGTTTGACAGGAAGTTGGCAACGTGCAGTTGGACAAGCATTGGGATTGAGCGACAGATATGAATGCGAATGGAAGCCAAAGGCGACGTTGTCCTGCAGTCTTAATGCTTGACTCTGATTGTGATGGATAAGCAATTGGCAACATTAGACAGCAACCGAAAAGGATAGAAGATAACGCTTGCCATCTCACTCGCTCGCACGCATCAAGACAGACAGTTGTGGCAAAGAGACAGAGAGCGAGCGAGCGAGCGATAGAGAGAGGGACAGAGAGGCGACCTGACAAATGGCAGAGCAATTTTTAATTGAAAATGTTTGCATGGATTCTTGCCAATGTGATTCCTTGCATGTGAAACGGAGTATCCTGCCGCTTGCCACTTGCCGCATGCCCCGCAACACGACATGCCACGTCGCTGCTGATGTTGCTCCTTGTGTGCGTTGCGTGTTGCGCCTGCATTTGATTGATTTATGCTTCAGCGCGAGGCGAGCTGAAGCGGCGACGGCGGCGGCCGCTGCGTTGCCAAAAATCGTGCAGCAAAAAATACAAGAGAGCGAATGTTGAAAGCAAAAGAAGATGCAGCAGAAAAAAGGAAAAACAAAATATGCGCTGCCATTTCAAAAATAAACTCCCAATGCGTCATGTTGTCAACGTCAGGCGTCAACATCATCGAGTGCTGAGTGTTTTATAACGTGCGGAAATCCCAAATGAAATTATTAAAATTTCTTGTGGCATCTGTTTCGCTATCGAATGCGCTTTCTACCCCGCTCTCTTGCTGCCCCTTTAGTGTGTTGCATAAAAGGTGTAGCATGCTAATATGGTAAGCAAAAGTGAAATTAGAGAGCTGTGACTGCAAATTGCGCATACGCAACGTGGTCGCGCATAGCTCCGGCAACACGGTAAAATGCGGCACGCGGCGCTGTCAACTTGGCACAGTTTTGGAAGCAGCCGTGTGAGGCACGTTTCCACATATTTCCACGTCGGCCAACATGCCGCGAATGCACCCGTTGGGCACTCGAAATGCAGCTGTGTATGTGTGGGTGGATGGCACGTGACTTTTGTGCAGTTGCATGCAGCGCACGTAATAAACCTCGCCTCCATTTGCCGAAAAGTCCTTGGCCAAAAAGTCGCTGGCGACAAAGACAAACAGGACTCATGTGTCGAGGCCTGCTGAAGTGGAAAGCAAAGCCGTTGAAAAGACATTTCAATTTGAATACAGCCAGCGAAAAAGAAAACCAAAAATGTAGCAAGCCAAGCCACTAAGGACGAGCAAAAGTGTGCGGCAACAACATCAACTACTCAGGTGGCATGCAAATGCTGGCTGCGTGCAGCATGAGGCAACGACGTCGTCGTCGTCTTCGTCGTCGTCTGACAATAATGCGCATTAGCGTGAAATTCCTTGGCACAAAACCAAATCGACAGCGCTCCTTGCGAACCGAATGCAAATTCGAATGCTTGCGGCGCATCCTTTATTCTCCAAATATTTGCCAAGAAAACTTTGATTCGATTACTCGCATACGCAGCGTTAATCGCTCAATTATTGATAGTTCAAAGATTTTGCATTTATTTGTGTTTGTTTAGAAAGTTTTAATACCAAAACTAGCTCAGCAAAAACGCGGCAAATAGAAAAAACTGCAATGGAATTTAAAATCTCTTTAATTTTCCATTTTACTATATTTTAATGATACTTATTTTATGTAAGTTTTGATTCAACTATAAGAAATTAATATAAAACGGAACGTCAAAGTTAAAATTATTATGTATTAAGATTATTTTGCCAATTAATCCGAAATGTATTCCAATGACATTATTTAATAACGCCCCAATTGTCCCCCATAGGGACCGAGTGCTGCAGCATAATTATTTGCCTGATAGCCTCCAGATCGGTTGTTGTAGGTGCGATCAAGACGACCTGATGCCTGTGCCATTGGGCCAAGCATATTTGAGGACATGCCATTGTTGAACCCCAAATGGCCACCAAAGGAAGCGGTCAAAACATTTACATCAATGGAGTTGCCAAAATGGGAATCATTATCAGTGTTGTTACTTCGATCGTCATCATTATAGCTTGCGATTCCACCAGTATTGATGGCACTGGGTAGCTGACAAACAGATTCATTGATGCTCCTGGGAAGCTTGCTCGCCACAGCTGCGTCGTAGTCATCAATGGCAGCGCGTTTATTTGAGTTTTCTAATCGCTTGGCGTTGGAGTATTCTTCTAGGCTACGCTTTGGGCCCGATGAACCAGAATAATCACTATGAATTTGATCAAAAGAGGCATCAAAGCGCGGCTGTGACTGAGCATCAAAGACTGCAACACTGCGATCTGAAGCATCTGTGTAGCAGTGTAAATCAACAGAACGCTTAACAGGATCCTCGCCAGCTTCCATTATCATCAGTTGTTGACGCTTCAATTGGAGGCGTTCCAACTCGATTTTGTCACGCTGCAGTTTCTGGCGATCCCGCTCCATACGCTGTAGTTGAGCCTTCTCCCGCTCGAGACGCTCCCGCTCGACTGCCAGCTTGCGTCGCTCTTCAGCCAAGCGTTGCTCCTCCAGGCGTTCTTCCTTGCGAGCCTCACGACGGCGTCTCTCCTCTTCGCGTTCACGCAAACGCTGACGCTCCCGCTCCTCACGCTTCTTCTGATCAGCTAAAGTCTCGCGCTGGCGTCGCTCGCGTTCACGACGACGCTGCTGAATTTCACGATCGACATCTCTTGGATGACGGCCTCGAGGCCACTCATTAGATCCGTTGCGACTTTGGGACTTGTCCTTTTGGTCACGTTGCTTCTTGTTGCGCTCCTTGATCTTGTCGTCACGCTTGTTGCCGGATTCATCAGCAACCAAACCCGATCCAGATCCTGGAGCTGCTGCTGCTATCGATGATTTTTCTTTATCATTTATTTTCTTTAAGCGCGAACCATGCTTATCCTTGTGATTCTTCTTATCCACATTTTTAGAGTAGGAGTTTAATTTATCTGATTCATTTACTGACTTTGTGGATTTGTCGTCATGCAAGAGCTGCTGCTCATCATCCCCATTTGTAAGATCAATACATTCAAAAGTGTCACCTGTGTTTACCTCCATCTCATTCTCTCCAGAAACCTTTTCTCTGTCTTTTTCGTCGGCGTCTTCTTTAGCATTTGTTTTCTTTTGGCCGTCGTCCTCGTCGTCCTCTTCATAATCTAGGACGATCCATTCATCGTCCATATCACTGACTTCATCCATTTCATGTCCATCATCTTCGGATATTTTCTTGCCAGTTTCTAGCATTTTGAATTGTGATTATAAAGACGCTTGCAACAAGATAAATTACGGCACACGTCAATATATATTAACCAAGAAATTAACAAAATCTTAAGCCTACTAGATTTCACAACGTTTGTTATTACTGTTGAACCAATTTTAAGAGTACTTTATTTTTTAAATAATTCCTAAAATTTCTTTGATTAAATTTCGATAGCTTAAAGAATATTTTGAATAAGTCATCATGCTCAATTTTGGTAATTGCATCAAAAGGCTGAATTCACATTTGAACTTTTTATGAAAAGAGCATTAAAAACTCATCATTTAGACTCATTATTTAATTTGAAAATATACATACTAAAAACAAATTTTTAACTATACAAAAACAACTGTGAATAGGTTAACAATTTGTTCACAAATACATTAAACTTATTTTGCCTTTAATAATTTAAATCATATTTGCTCTTCTTATTTATCAACTTTATAATAATTTAAATCTTACTTTAATTTCATTTTTTTATCAATTTGTTATCTATATAGTAATTTAAATCATTTTTGCACTCAATTTATTTTGGAAGCATATCAAATCATACAATTATTTTTTTTTATTTACAATAATTTGGGGGAATATCAAATCAGAATGGTAATTTGTCTGAAGTTTTTGTGTTTCTTGCTTTCTCCCACTGTGCATTAACTGCAAGACACCTTGACAAACCAAATTGTTCGCTTTCGTCCCCAAGGTAGAAAAACAAGAACTGTAGCAGCAACTACAATAATGACTACAACGACAACGACAACGACAACTAGAAGAGGCAGCGATTCTCGGTTGACGTCTCGGCTGCTATTGCTTGCCAATATCGGAGCCGTTTCAAGGGAGCCTAGAGCGTGAGTCTGCGGCTTGTCCTTTTTGATTATGCCGTTGCCAAAAGGCAAAAGGCAAAGTGCCAAAAAGCAAAAGGACGAAATGTCTGTTCTATCCGAGTTCTCCGAGCAGCTCGAAGCACGAAAAGCTTTTTCCATAGGCGGCAGATGGCATTGCAGGACACAGACAGACAGACAGATGGACGGACAGACGGACAGACAGCCAGAGCATTTGCCGCTGGGAGCGATACAGACACGTGCTAATGCCCGCACACAATTGCAATTAGTGTCAGTGTGTTGGCATCTCCTCGGCACAGACACAGACACAGACACAGACACGGGAGCACATTTGCATAGCTATGGAAAACGGGAAAGCCGAACCACAAAAGAAAATGGCGTTGCCAAAAGTTGCACAACATTTCAAGCGTGCAGCAGACTCGAGTCCTGCCATATCCTGTGTCGATTGTTGTGCTTTAAGATTTAGCTTCGACTCCGTCTCCGTCTTAGTCTCAGTTTTCTTTAAGCTGATTTCGAGTTTGGCTTTTATGCTGCCTGCCACTGTTTAATGTATGCAATTTTTGGACAACAAAAAGAAGCGCTTTGGCTACCTGAGCGCAGTGCGCTTTAAGCTGCAGCTTAAGCGTAAATTATCTACATAAAAGATGTGCAAATGTTTTTCTTTCGCAACTCAAAGCGGGGTGCAACTTAACAGCTTTTCGTGACAAAGCAAATTAATTGCTGCCCACTTTCAATTAACTTGCAGTGTCCCAACCCCAACCCCAACCCCAACCCCAATCAGCCAGCCGACTTCATCAGCATTGTGTGTGCAACCGCAAGGGCAGTGGCCAAAGTTCTGTTTCGACTGTTACAACGCGCAGCCAATTCAATTAATTTCAATGGCCATACATATGACACCTATGGACCAATGCACACAAAAGCCCTCCTCTTATTCCATCTCCATCAAACCCAATCCCAATCCCAAGCCCAATCGAGCTGCTCTGCCCCAAAAAAGCAGGCGCCATCCGCCTCGTTTTTTTATAAGCAATTGCAAACGAACGATAAACATTCAAACAGCACGATGGGGAGGATGGGAATGTATTCAGCAAAAGTTTTTTAAGCTCTCTCTGGATTCTGGGGCCTGTCAACAGAAGCCGGCCACAAGCTTGTCAACAATTGTGCAATAAAAATATTCTGTCATCCACTGAAAACTCAGTCGAATTGTCTATTTGGCTTATTTCTGTCGTGTTTACTCTCGCTGAAAAGTTATTAAAGTTGTGGTGCAGGTACAAATATCATAAATGCAGCAAAAACAACGCTTTCAAATTTCAATCAGGGCTTAACACAAATTTTGAATATGATCTCCCATCAAGACTCGAAAATCACTGCTGAAATGTTATTAAAAACCACATATATTTAATATTCGCATAGATGAAAAATTATGCAACAAAAAATTCGCTAACAAAACAATAATCGAATCAAGTTTCATATTCTATATTTATAATTGATAAAACATTGGTGCAGCTGAACTAAAAACAAACAAAACATAACGTACATGTTTATTTTCATATACGAATTGCGCACTGAAACAAGAAAACATAGATCAAGCAAAAATTTAAGAATTAATAAAAAAGTTAGATGGCATATTTTTTAAATTAAATAAAAATTGTTGGGCAGAATGAGACTTCTAGGCTGCTAATTGATAGCTTGTGAAGACAAATAAATATAAATATTACTTTTCCGAATTTACCCTTAAAATAATGTAATTTCCTGCTGATTTAAACCAAAATTTAATATGGGTAATATATACAACATTTGTGATATATTTATAGTAAGTGAAATCAAACAAACATAGATATGTATTTCTGCTTAATTTTCATTCCCATTTTTTAATATATAACACTTCAATTCAAATAATTTCTTCCTCCTTCAAGTTTATATCATATTGTATATGAATAGTGGCCATTAGAATTTAAGAAAAGTACAATTTTAACATTTGTGATGCATTTTCTTTCATAGTTTACGCATCAAATTGAAAAATTTGTAAACGTATGAAGCTCCTTCAAGTTCAAAATCATCAAAATTTAGCATTGCCAATAAAGCACTTTTATGCTTTCAATCAGTAATTTCTACTCCAATGCTGGCTTTAAAGTTTAACATATTTAGAAAATTTAAATGCGCATAAATTAAACTAACGAAATAAACGTCAAATCTGTTTTTTGATTTTACTATTTTCTCTGCATTTATTATAGTTCACATTTTACGAATGAGCGCGGCATTAAAAAACTGTTTCATGCTTTATTGCATGCATCTTTTAAGCTTATTATGCGATATCTTCCAGCCCATTACAGATTAATTGAGCCCATTTATTGCTTTATTGCCAATTGGGTGGCTGTTAATTGTTATTTAGTTAATAAAAAAGCGGTTGAGTGTTGTTGACCATGTGCGGCAGCTGCATTGAAACGTTCATGGCGAAAGTATTGCCAAATGCAGTTTCGATATTTATTTTGCCCCAGCAGGAGGGGAAACTCACTGAACATCACAGTGTGTGTGTGTAAGTGTGAGTGTGTGAGTGTGAATGTGTGTGTAGGTGTTGCAGGCACGCGCAACGGAAGTCACGTGACGTGTTGTGTGACACGTACGCGACAGCAGCAGCTGCCGTTGCCGTTGCTGCCGCTCGGTTGTCAGGTTTCAGTGCTGCCGTTGACGCTGAATCTGTTTTTGTTTGTTGTTGCAACAGCAACGGCAACTTTTCAATTTGGCCAAGACGAGGCAGGTATAATGGCAAAGCCATAGCGGAGTTGCGGCAGCTTTAAGCAAATGCAAACTTGACTCATTAAAATAACTCCGAGCGGTTGTGTGTGATACGTCCTGCAGCCAGCAACCGCAACAGCAGCAGCTACAACAAGAATAACAAGAACAACGAGAGCAGCAGCGACGGCATTAATAACGAGGGGCTCGGCCCAGTTCCGGGTTAAATAATTTAATTTCGCTGCAAAATGGCCAACGGGCATAAGTAACGACCACGCGGCGTATGAGCAACGCTCAGTATTATTTAACGCTGCCTAGCCGGAAGCCAGAGCCTCGTTTGGGTCGTGTAACGAGGTTTACACCAACTGGGGTGAGGGTTGGGGTGGCATGCGATGTGGCATGCTGCAGATGGGGTGAGGTGAGCAGCTCGCTGGCTGGTGGCTTGTTGCAGGTGGTGCAGGCGACGCATATTTCATGGCACTAATGTAGCCAGTCATAAAATCACAATGTGCTGCGTTCCAGGGGGCGTTTGTGGCGGGGCGTGGCAACATGCATGTGAACATTCAGCGGCCAAGCAGCCAGCCAGCGTTACGCAGCCCTGCTAACTTATTTTTTTAAATATGTTTTAAAGCACTTGGCTCCGCTGTAGTCGACAATCCAGATGCCCTGCGGCCAGTTTCGCAATGTTCTTTGAGACTATTAATTTATAATTACTGTGCAAAGAATAATCTAACTTACAATTATTAATATGGTGCGATATACAGTGAACATACAGGTTTGCGACTTGAACACGTATATAAGCAAAATATTTTAACGATCAAAAATAAATCAATTATAAAATTGATTAACATAAATTAGATAATGGTCATTATAAATTTCAATTATATGTTTTAAGTAGACAATAAAAATAAAATGCTTAGAAATTTTCAAGATTATAAGATTTGGAAAAATAGGTTTACATAATTATATTTATAACATTGACATTGACAAATTTTCTTTACTACAAAATATTGAAATATTGAAAGTATACAAAAAAAATTCATTAGAATAAAATAAATAATTTTGAGTTACATATTTTTCGTAGTCAATGCAAATCAAGTTATATAAAAAAAATTATATGAAAATTTAAGAAAATAAAATATAAAATATAGAAAAATAATTAGTGCGTTTAAAAATATACTGCAACATTAAACTTATCTCTGAAGTGATATATTTAAATTAAACAATAGTAATTCATTTCACATATTTCAAAGAATACAAAAATTTAGATTTTTATTTAAAATAATTTAATTTACTTATAGTACTACATAATTTTTGCTACTCAAACAGATTGCCACGTTCTCTAAGCAAATTCCAGAGTTACCCAAAATATTTTGCAAGTTCTGATAGCTAAATCCCCAAAATGTCAAAAGAAGTATTTCATGTTTTTTGGGAAATTATTAAAGACTAGAGAACACATCTGGTAACAACTTTGTAAGCAGTTATTAAACCCCGATAAGCTGCCAGCTGTCTGCCGCACAACACAACTTTACGAAGAAGGTGTCAAAATCATGATACCTGCAGCACGAGCGTAACACCCATAACAAGAAAATTTAAAAAGCACGAAAAAACGATGTTTTTAAATTGAAAAAAATAAAGAAACGGGGAAAAAATCGCATAGCCAACTTCATGGCAAATGTCAGCAAGTTTTGTGGCAAGGGACTGGCAAGCATCAACTGGGCTAAAGAAGGGGCAGGGGGCGTGGCAGGCAACACCCGTCAGCGTGAAACTGCATGGCTGGCTGGGCATGAAAATGCCAAGGGGGCCAGGCCAGTGAGCAGAAGGTGAAAGGGGCGGAGAAAAGAGGAGAAAGGCAGCATGTGTTGAAATGTAAACTGAACTCGAATTTTTTTGCTTCCTTTTTTTGCAACACGCTGACAAGCGTTGCTCATTAAATTTTATTTTATAATTACACACACCAACAAACAGCTAACACACACACACACACATGCAAACACGGACGTAGGCTTTAATGTGTTGGTTTGCGTCGTAATTGGGTCTCGAGCGTCGCTGGTTGGGTTTTTTGGCCCCGATTCTTGGCCGTTTAGAGCATTTCGGTTCAGGAATTTGTCGCTCTAAAAATAACAGCAGTAACAACAACAACATCGAAAGCAGAAACATTAATTGCAACAACGACAGCAACAAAGTCAAGCGAGCTCAACAACAATAGGCATTTGGCCATTTGGTCAGTCACTTGGTGATTAAACTAAAGTATTTGAAAGTTAATTGGCACTGAAACGATAACAACAAAAACATCAACTTCGACAGCGACGACGACAACAACACGACCATAACAACGACAAGAAACAACAACTATGGTTAGAAGCTGTTGTGCCTTATGCTTGACTAGCCAGCCAAGTGGCAAGAGGCAAGTGGCAAGAGGACCCACAAAAACCGATTTTAACCGAACAAAAAGGCAACGGTACATGGCAAGCCAGTTAAACAAAATGACCCATTGTACAGTGAGCCAATTTTTCAAATTCCTCGAATTATATTTAATACTTTACGATTATGAGGCTTTAATGAGTGTGTATTATTTTTAATTTTAAAACAGAAATACAACAAAATGAAAGCCTGCAATTAATTAAATAAAATCTTTCATTTGCTTTCGCCCCCAAAATTGCGTTATATTAACTTTAGAGAATCAGGAGACTATTAAAAAAAATGGTTTAGTTGCCTAAAAAAATAATTTTTTTTCATTTATAAATAGGATTCAGCTGATTGATTTTTTTACTGTCTGTAACTTACGACTTCTATTCAATTATTATAATTAATAAAATTAATAAAATCAACAAAACATTATTGTATTCAATGGCGAAATAATAATAATCCTAAATAGAATAAATATTATAATTACCAATGAATCAATTAAATTTTTCGCTTCAATTCATTTTAATAAGCTCCAACCACAATATGAATTTATTTAAATGAATAAAAATAAATAAAATATATCCGACAAAACAGTTAATGAAAGAGACAAATAGTAAAATGCTTAAATCAATATACATTAAGAATATGAAATTTCACTTGAACTGCAATAAGCTCTAACCACAATTATTTAGTTAAAGTATTAACACGTATTAAATGAATAGGCAAAATGAAAAAACATTATTTTTACCAATAAATCAAATTAGTTTTTCTCTTTATTTCACTGCAACTGCAATAAGCTCTAACCGCAATTATTCCAATTTAAAGAATTAAATGAATGGCAAAATGAAAAAATATTATTATTAGCACTAAATCAATTTAATGCTCCACTTCAATTCACTTCAATTGCAATAAGCTCTGACCACTGTGCGGAGTGGCGAGCTCAATGCACTTGTTATAATAGCCAAGAGCCTTGGCCATTTGGCTAGTTGCTGCGGCCGTTACACCTCAAATGGACATTATTTAAAAATGTCGATGGGTCACGCTGCTCGTCAATGTGCTCAGCCTGCCAAAAGCAGTCGAGAGGGTCGCAGTGGGGAAGCAACAGCTCCACTGTACGTGTAATTGAAAATGGTTATTGGCGAGTTAATGGGCCATTTTGAAGCAACGAACCATCGCAGCAAAGTTGCGCCTTAATTGACTATTTGTATGCGAAACTCGCACACAACAAAAGCCGTAGTCTTGACCATTAACCCCTTGTTGCGCTGCCCCCGTTAACCTCTATTTACTCCAAGCATTTAAAGACCGTTCCCATCTTTAACCCCTTGTTACTCCACACTCTCAACCGCTGGTTGCGCCATCAATTTTAATCACTTTTCCCACTCCCTGCAGATTATCCCCGCGTCGACGTGGGTCCCCAGAACCCGCTGCGCATCGAACGCGATCACATCGCCAAGCTGGATTGCCGCGTCGATGCCAAGCCGATGGTGTCGAATGTCCGCTGGTCACGCAACGGCCAATATGTGAGTGCCACGCCCAGTCACACGATCTATCGGGTGAGTCGCCACCACGCCGGCAAGTACACGTGCAGCGCGGACAACGGCCTGGGCAAGACCGGCGAGAAGGACATTCTGCTCGATGTCCTCTATCCGCCCATTGTGACCATCGAGTCGAAGACGCACGAGGCCGAGGAGGGCGAGACGGTGCTGGTGCGTTGCAACGTCACCGCCAATCCGCCGCCCATCAACATCGAGTGGCTCAAGGAAGGTGCTCCCGACTTCCGCTACACCGGCGAGCTGCTCTCGCTGGTCTCGGTCCGGGCCGAGCACGCCGGCAACTACATCTGTCGCTCCGTCAACCTGATGCAACCCTTCAGCTCCAAGCGCATCGAGGGCGTGGGCAACTCCACGGTCGCTCTGCTCGTCCGTCATCGTCCCGGCCAGGCCTACATCTCGCCCAACAAGCCGGTGGTGCACGTGGGCAACGGCGTGACGCTCAGCTGCTCGGCCAATCCGCCGGGTTGGCCGGTGCCGCAGTATCGCTGGTTCCGCGACATGGACGGCGAGCTGAGCAACACCCAAAAGATACTCGCCCAGGGGCCGCAGTACTCCATACCCAAGGCGCACCTGGGCAGCGAGGGACGCTATCACTGCCATGCTGTGAACGAGCTGGGCATCGGCAAGATGGCCACCATCGTGCTGGAGGTGCATCAGCCGCCGCAGTTCCTGGCCAAGCTGCAGCAGCACAGCACGCGGCGCGTGGGCGACGTGGACTATGCGGTGACGTGCAGCGCCAAGGCGAAGCCAACGCCGCAGATACGTTGGATTAAGGATGGCACCGAAATACTGCCCTCGCGCAAGCTGTACGAGATCAGGACCACGCCCAGCGAGTCCACCGGCGGCGTGGTGACCGTGCAGAGTGTGTTGCGGTTTCGGGGCAAGGCGCGTCCCAATGGCAATCAGCTGCTGCCGGGGGATCGGGGACTCTTCACGTGTCTGTACGAGAACGACGTGAACTCGGCCAACTCGTCGATGCATCTGCGCATCGAGCACGAGCCCATTGTGCTGCACCAGTACAACAAGGTGGCCTACGATGTGCGCGAGTCCGCCGAGGTGGTCTGCAAGGTGCAGGCCTATCCCAAGCCCGAGTTCCAGTGGCAGTTCGGCAACAATCCGTCGCCGCTGACCATGTCCTCGGACGGTCACTACGAGATCAGCACGCGCATGGACAACAACGACATCTACATATCCGTGCTGCGAATCGCCCATCTGCAGCACTCGGACTACGGCGAGTACACGTGTCGGGCGGTCAATCAGCTGGACACCATCCGCACCCAGATACGGCTGCAGCCCAAGGGCGCGCCGGAGAAGCCCACGAATCTGAAGGTCATCGAGGTGGCGCACAATTACGTGGTGCTCAGCTGGCAGCCGGGCTTCAATGGCGGCCTGATGAGCACCAAGTACTCGGTGAGCTATCGCCGCGTGGCCACGCCCCGGGAACAGTTGCTGTCGGATTGCTCGGGGCACGCCTTCGCGCCCAGCTACCAGGTGGTGAGCAGCTCGTCGCAGGTGGGCGCCCACGAATGGATCGAGTTCAATTGCTTTCGCGAGAATCCCTGCAAGCTGGCGCCGCTGGATCAGCACCAGAGCTACATGTTCAAGGTGTACGCGCTGAACTCCAAGGGCAACTCGGGCTACTCCAACGAGATTCTGGCCACCACAAAAGTGAGCAAGATTCCGCCGCCGCTGCACGTCAGCTACGATCCCAACTCGCATGTGCTGGGCATCAATGTGGCCGCCACGTGCCTCTCGCTGATCGCCGTCGTCGAGTCGCTGGTCACCCGCGACGCCACCGTGCCCATGTGGGAGATTGTCGAGCGTCTCACGCTGCTGCCGTCCGGCAGCGAAGCGACCTTCAAGGAGGCCGTCATCAACCAGATGGCCCGCACCGCCCACTACACCACGGCCAGCAGCTCGGGACGCAGCGCGAATCCCGCCACCCACGGCCAGCTGGGCGAGGACCGCACCATGGCCCTGGCGGAGACCGCGGGTCCGGGTCCCGTCGTCCGCGTCAAGCTCTGTCTGCTGGCCAACCACGAGCACTGCGGCGCCTACGCCAATGCCGAAAGTAAGTATTTGCAAATTAACAACTCCAACTTGATCAAATTATAAGTAATGAATGTTGAATTAAAATAGTCTAAAATGTTGATTTTCATTTAAGCCCAATTATTTTTTTTGTTTTTGAAGTACAATTTAAACTGGGGTGCAATACAATTAACATTTGATAGCTCAATAAGTACACAATTACTATGGCATAAAATTAGGATTGTAATTCTTGTGGTTTTAAGTAAAGTATAATTCAAACGTTAAGTAATCCGTATTACTATAACCTCAAGCATTTCAATTTAAATTCATTACATACAAACAATATAGTATTTGGTATACAAAACCCAAAAATTTCATTTTTGTACCTCACAGAGAATATAATATTTTATAGTCTAAAATGCTGATTTCCATTTACGCCCAATTGTTTTCAATTACTTTTGTTCATGAATAAATTACAATTTAAACTTGAATTATAAACAACATTTGATATCTCAATAAGTACAGAATTGCTTAGGGATTATTATTTGTGCACAATATTTTGAAATTCTCATGGTTTTCAGTAAAATATAATTCAAACTTGAATTTATTAAGTACAGAATCATGTAATGTCCAGTAGTTGTTATTATAACCTCAACCATTTCAACTTTAATTCACTAAATACACAAACATAAAGTATTTAGAATTCAAAACCCAAAAACTCAAATTTGGTATCTTGTAAAGAATATAATTTTGTATAGTATTTTATTTACGTTTATTACTTTATGTATAACTTCAAATTAAATTTAATCTGTTTCTTTAAAAGCGACAAGAATTTGTAAAATGCTTATTAAAATACATTTATGTTCTTTTGCTTTTGAATAAGGCTAAACTTGAATTTAGTATAGACACAAAAATCAAGTATTAAAAATGCTCAGAAAATAGAGCATCACAAAACTAACAGACTTTAATTTGAACTAAAATTCTGACTTTAATCACGCTTAAGTTCCATTACGTTGCTATATAATGTATTCAGATTTGTTCAATCATATGTCTCCAACTGATAATAAAATAATACATTATTTTGCCTCATATGTTAGAGTAGCTAAAATAATTAAATTAACTTCATTTGCAAATTTTGTTTTGCTTAAGCCACAGAATGTGAATTAATTTGAATTTGAATAATTTTTGATTTGAGCTGCATTCGTTATTTGATTTAATGCACAAATGCGGTTGCGATTCAGAGCGATAGTTTTGAATATCTAAATAAATTTGCCATTCTCTCCCACACTCATGCTCACTCTGCGCACTTCTCTTGTCCACTGTTTGCAGTTGGAAAATCGTACATGACACCGAACTCGGGGCTGACCACATCGGCCATGGTGGCCATCGTCATAGCGGGCATCTCGTTTCTGCTTCTCCTGCTGCTGCTCTACGCGTTCTGCCGCTGCCGGCGCACGCATGCGGCCAAGAAGCAGGCGGCGGCGGCTGCCACCAACACAACGACGAACGCGAGCAGCGGCGACAACGGCAAGGACTACGACGTGGATGCCTCGCATGCCTCCTTGGTGGCCACAACCACAGTCACATCGGCCACAGCCGCGACAACAGCTCTGGCCAACGATGCCACATCGACACTGCCACCGCCGCCACCGCCATACTATCCAACGGGCAGCTTGGACAGCAAGCAGCTGGACGGGGGCATGGAGCTGACACTGACGGCCTTGCACGATCCCGACGAGCAGCTAAACATGCAACAAGGCGAGCTGTTGCACGCATATCCCAAGCAGACGACCCTCTACGGGGCAACTCACAACTCGCAGTCGCAGTCGCAATCGCAGTCGCAATCGCATTCGAATGGCTATGGATACCATGTGACAAGTGCCATTGGCGTCGATGGCGACACCTATCAAGTGCTGCCCTCCAGTGCCGGACATCATGGCGAGTGTAAGTAGACAGAGGAGCGAGGAGCAGTTTCTTCATTAAGCAGGGGAGCAGATTTATGGCGGCCATTTTGACGCCTTCGCTTTTGGCTGTAATTGCATTTCATGTCAATCTAGATTCGTGCCGGCTTCAGGCTTCAGCCAATCCTGAGTGGATCCTTCTCCATCTGCTGCAGTCCAGCGTAATTCCAATTAAGTGCGAATTAAACCGTTACTCGTGTTCTTTTGTCCTTCGCGCTGCACAATTTTTAATTGGCTTTAAGCCCACGGGCCTCACTTCAGCAAAAGTCATAAAAACCGTTGCCAAAAAAAGCGAAACTTTTGTTGTTTCTGGCCTTCAAGTGGCCGCCACACTTCAGACTGCCGTCAAACAAAGACAATTAAAATAGAACTAAACTAAATTGATGAAGTTCCCCTAAAAAGATTAGGGCTTAGGCGACATCTCAGCTGATCTAAGCCAAAACTCTTAAATAAAACTCGTATATAACAACAAAGGGATTATGCACTAATTGCATGGCTGGAAAACGATTGCAAATAAAATGTAGTTACTAATCTGCACTAAAAACGGTCTCAGGGATCTACAAATAATCTCCGATTGCAAAAAGTGCTTGGAAATATTTTTAGGTCAAACCAGGGAAAAACTTTCAACAATTTTCAATTGTTGTAGGCAATTAGTTAGAATATTAAAAGATACAACGAAAGATAGCAGAAAAGCCTTCAGCTGGAACAATTTCTAGTTCTATGATAAACAAGTTTACATTTCATATTCACAGAAAAGATTGAAGATTATTTTTATTGCCTTCTAGAAGCATTTTCTGAGCTTGTGGGTTCCTCATCAAATTTAATACCTATACAAATTATTAAAATATATAAATTGCTTTTCACTGCTTGCAGACTTTTAAAACAATTTTATAATTAAACAATTATTCTCAAATTCGACCTGTGAAATATATTTCTGGAAATAACAGAATAGTTTTTGTGCAAAACAAATTACTCATTCTGAGGAGAGCAGAGTTTTATAGTCCATTTATTTGCCTCCTATAATATAGGCTCTATAATTATTTTTGTCATTAAATCAAAATTAATGATTTCTCTGCGATTTGTGAAATTTTTCTAGAAACAACAGAATATTTCTTAAACAAATTAAAACTTCCGCCGTTCATTCGGATGAGCAGCATCTTATAGTCAATTTATTTACTTCCCACAACTGAAAATATACAGATAGAAATCTTAGCATAAATGCCAAGAATTGTCTCTCAACAGCGCAGCATGTTATAGTCAATTTATTTACTTTCCACAACTAAAATTATATGTAGATATAAATCTTAGCATAAATGCCAAGAATTGTCTCTCAAAATCTCTACAAATTTGGCATCAAAAAATATCATTTCGCTGCCAAAGAACCCGAAATTTAATACGTTTTCAATGTAGTCAAAGTTTGCCATTAATTTAAATGCTAAACTCGCTGTCCAACATTTTCGCTGAAGTCTGACCGAAAAATATGCGCCACAAAATGCATTTTAATTGTGTTAGTGTGGGAGTGTGTATAAAGCGTGTGTGTGTGTGTGTGTGTATGTGTGTGTCCTTTGGCAATTTCAGTGTTTTTGTTGTTGTCCTTATTTCTATATTGCTTTTGTTTTGTACACTTTTTGACTGTGCACTTAAAAGCGCGACGCCAATGCCAACTTAATTACAATTTCTCTACCCTTCACCTTCCTGCGCGACAACCGGAAACTCAACGAAATGGCGACACATCATCTGCGTTTGTGTGTGTATCTCTCTCTCTCTCTCTCTCTATGTGTGTGTGTGTGTGTGTGTGTGTGTGTGGTTCATGCGGTTGCAACCAAAGCAGGACCACTTGAGTCAGCCAACAGCAGCCAGCAGCTGCAACTCCAGCTCCAAGCAGCACGCGCCGCCAAACTAACGAAGCAGCCCACCATCAACAGCAACAACTCTCAAACCACCGCCAGCAGCAGCAGCAACAACAACCTGAGCCTGAACAACAGCCTGAGCAACAACTCCACCTTGAAACGTGGCAGCCTTGGTCAGAAGCGGGCGTTGCAGGGGCAGGGGCAGGGAGTGGGGCAGCTGGTGACCGCAGCCACGGCTGGCACCACAACGGCGCTGGCAACGACAATTACAACAACTTCACGTAATGCCAAAACCGCAACAACAACAACAACGCTCGCCATCACAGGTAACACTCGCAATCGCACTCACACACACACACACACACACACACACTCTCGCACACACACTCATGCACTCTCGAGTAAAGGAAATGTTGTGGGATTGCAGCAAAAGTGGAGCCCGCACCACCAAGTAGACACTTGAACTTTGCACCACAAAATGCACACACGACGCCAATAATTAAATAGTTGAATATATGCACCATGCACCCACGCCACTTGCCACTTGCCACTTGCCACTTGCCACTTGCCACTCTGCTACTGGCAACATGCACCTGCACCACTCTTGTTCAAAATCTATTCTTCACCATCATCTTCTTCTTCAACTCTATTTAATTTATCTACAATTTCTTTCATTACTTTTATGCACTTCGAATGTTAGCTGCTAAGTAAAAGAGAAACCGAGAGCAGAAAGAAGAGGCTGACAGCTATAGTGGGGGATTGGAATTGAAAATTCCAATTCCTTATATTGAAGGACTTAATAAAGCAAAATTGAGACATTGAGACTGATAGCTAAGCCAGCGTAAAATATTGAGTACGAAAAAGAGACATAACGATCAGAAAATTCAGTTGTAATAGAAATATTAAGAGAGAATAAAATTAATGAGTGATGGAATAATTAAATGATGTTAGAAATTAAAATTATGGCTGAAAAATATTAAGAAAATTAAAATAAGAAATATATAGAGGAAATTAGTTTATGAGGAGAAGAAGTTAAATCGATTAGAAGGATATAAGATCAATAATAAAAAACATCAATGTCTCGGGTATACCAGGGACTACTAATTTTTATTTTGTTATTTTTAAGCAACAAAATATATATAAATCTATACTAACTGAATAAGAATTATTCCATTCTTCATTGCATTTATATAGTTTATATTTTTGATCAATAACTACTTTTTTTCTTTTTCACTGAGTACTCTTATGATAATCCTCACTTTTGAGTAACAAAATTTAAAACTATAAAATAATGAATATTTTTCAGTTTTTGTTTTATATTTCATAACTTAAGTTCCTAATACGAGTTATGAAGCAATAGAGAAAAACAAACAACAAAGAATAGAATGAGACAATGTCAGAAAGTTGGAAGATTTATGGAAATTAGAACTATCTTTCGAGTCTTGACTGTGTGACACCCTGTATTTTGTTTATCAGTGTATTTTATCAAATATAATTATTTTTTTATTTATTTACAATACAATTAAAGTCTGTTAATGTGATTACAGCAATAGCTACTGATAACTATTTAATATAAACAAAAAGTTGTCTACGCAATGACAAGTCTATAAAAAGTGTCTAGTAAAATATAAACAATATTTAAAATAATTCATGTGGTCGTATGGGGAGCTAATCATTCAATGGCTTTTCGTTATTTGTCGTTACACTGGGCAGATCAAAAATTAAACAAATGAAAACTTAAAAAAAGCGAGTAATCATTGGGTAAAACATAAAAAACAGAATCCGAAACACAGTTCAGACACAAGACCGAAATTCTTCAGAATCCAAATCGTCACTTCAACGCGCGTAATTCCTCTAGCGAGCGAGAAATGCATAGAGTATGCCGAAATGTTTTAATGCCACGCACCTTGACGCTGCAGTGCAGCAACAACTTCTTCAAGATGAGCTTCAAGTCGCCCACAACAACAGCAGCAGCAACAGCGCCAGCAACAGCAACAACCTCAGCAACATTGTCGAGACAACGAAAGAAACCTGCTTTAAATGAAACGCCTTTGCCGCTAACAATCGAGGAGCAGCAGCCAGTTAAGGTGCCGCAGATCAACATCAAGGATCAGCGCGACAAGTGGCTGGCCAAAGTGTCGCCCGCCATGCAACGCAAGGCCAAAGCACGCGACGACGCCGACCAGAAACCCTCCCCGATGGCGGGGTTCATGGGCGCCAATAATGCCGCAAGCTTGGGCAGATCGAGCAATCAGTTGCCACAGCGTCAGCAGCCACAAGAGGACGAGCCAAAGGGCGCCAGCAGCGTGGCGGAGCGCAAGTCCTGGATGAATCGCATGCACGGCGCCCAGCAGCAGAAGCAGGCGCAGTGGCTCAAGGACATGCAAGCCAAGCAGCAGGCGGGCCGCGACATGCAGCAGCAGAAGCTGCAGCAGCTCAAGCCGCAAATGCCGTCGAGTAAACCATGTGCAACCAAAGCGGTGCCTGCGGATACGTCCACTGCTGTCCCGGATCCCCATCCCGAACCCGCATCCGAGCCCAAAAGCGTCGAGCGTCTGGCCTATCTGGACACCATAAGGCAGCTGAATGCGTATCAGGCCCACGAGCCGCCAGCTGGCCGGGCCAAGACGAAGACGAGCAGTCGCAGCGGCGACAAGAGCGAGCCCAACATCGAGCACACGCTGCAGTGCCTCAACGCCACCGGCTACGCGCAGTCGCAGCTGGAGGCGATGCCAGTCATACAGGTGGCCGGCACAAAGGGTCGCGGCTCCACGTGCCTGCTGGTCGAGTCGATCCTGCAGGCGCACGGCGTCAGGACGGGCGTGCTGTGTGCTCCGCATCTGTTTGTGACCAGCGAGCGCATCCGCATCGATGGCGAACCCATTGCGGACCAGCAGTTCACCGAACTCTTCCAGCAGCTGCAGAGGCAGCTGAGCGAGGCGCAGCTGCAGCCGCCGCCCAGCTACCAGAAGCTGCTGCTGATCATGGCCTGTCATGCGTTCCGCAACGCCAACGTCGACGTGGCCATCATGGAGGTGGGCAGCGGCTGCGCCAGCGATTGCACCAACATTATGGCGCACGCCAAGACGATTGGCATCAGCAACCTGGGCTGGGAGCAGAGCTTCAGTCTGGGCAACTCGCTGCGCGACATTGCCTGGGCCAAGGCGGCCATCATGAAGCCGGAGGCGAGTATTTACACCAGCGCCTCGCAGCCCGAATGCGTCGAGGTGCTGGGCCAGCGGGCCAAGCAGCTGGGCCTCGAGTTGCATCGTGTGCCCAGCTATGCCGCCTATGCGGAGACCAATTTCTCGGACAAAAAGCTGCTGAACAGCGCCAACTTCGCGGTCAAGTTGAACGGTTCGCTGGCCATCCAGCTGGCCTACGACTATCTGCGTCGCTATCGACCCGAGTATGTGCTCGACGTGGACCACAATGCCACACTGCTGACGCCGGGCGCCTCGCGCGGCCTCGAGACCTACGTGCAACGCGGCCAATTCGAGGTCGTCAAGCACGACATGTTCAATGTGTACTTGGACAGCGCTGACACCCTGGAGAGCATGATGATGTGTCGCGAATGGTTTTATTCGCGCACCCGCAGCAGTCGGGCCCCCAAAGTGCTGCTCTTCAGCAAGGTGAATGAGTTCAATTCGAAGGATTTGCTCACCATCCTGCGGCACAATGTGCGCTTCGAGGAGGCCGGCTTTGTGCCCAGCCCCTGTCTGTTTGAGGGCGAGTCGCTGGACGCGGCCGGGGAGCAGGATAAGGCCACCAAGGACGCCATTACCTGGCACAGCATGGAGGAGATGCAGCGAGCTCGCCGCAATGCCAACAATTGGCGATCGCTGTGCGAGGAGGCTGGCACCCGGGACAGTGCTCAGCTCTCCATTTCCATCGAGTCCTTCTTCGATTACCTCAGGGACAAGCACGGCAATCAGCGGTATGGCATGCGCAAGGAGCTCGATGTCCTGGTCACAGGATCGCGCGAACTTGTCGCCGGCACCATCGGCTGGCTGCAGAAGGCGAAGGACGCCCAGTTCAAGCAGTGGCATTAAAGCAATGTGGATTCGGTTGTCGATAGTTGCTGAACAATGCGTTTCCAAGGCCAATACGACATTAAATTTACTGTTGCATGTTTTACTTCGTATCTAAAAATATATTCGCCAATTGCCGAATAATATTTATAAATATACAATGCGTCGAATTATCTACTTTGAAAATATAGCGCGGATTGGCAAATAGTTTTGGGCACATAAAAAAATTAAAATTTCGCTCATTCTTTATATTCTTGCAATGTGAATTTCAATAAATGTATAAGGATATATTTATTTTTTTGTTTTCCAATATTTATGAAATAAAGTCAGCGGTAAAGTCGATGCATGCAGAAGATTATATACATATATCTAAGAATAGTATTTTGTATTGTTCTAATAAATTAAAATAAATTATTTTTTAATTGAAGTTGTTTACATAAGGATAGAGCCTTTTGCAATTTAAAATCAGGCAGTAAATATTACAAAATGATATTCACATTAAATTGCTATATTTTTATATTCTGATCACCTACAAAATTTTGTATGCTCTCGAGCGAAGAAAAAGAAAATTTTGGTTAACGAGATAACGATGAAAATGTTTACTCTTTATTCTATATTGAATATAAATACATATATATAGTTCACTATATATTTTTCAATCAGAAAAATAATTTAAAATGTGGGATTTATTTACATATCTTAAAGAATGCTCGCTCAAGTAGCTTGCCCCACTTGCATTTATTTCGACTGCTTTTCTCAAATCTATCTAAAGCGCACTTGATGGAATTTAATTAGCACAAGTTTTCGCATAGTTTTTGTTAATTTTGTGCCAGATTTTAAAATGCTTTCGATGTCAAAAAGAAGCATTAACTGAATTTAAGTGTGAATGATGTTAAATGTAAATGGAATGCAGATGAAGCTAACGGGGAAACACAAGAGGAAGCAAAAGTGGCAGCCATCAGCTGCAGACCATGACTATGAATGCAGGTGGAAGCGGAAGCCCAAGGCGTTCGGTTCAACGCCTGGCTGGACAGTTGCCTGATGAGCATGACATGGCGTCTTTTGTGTTTTCCAATTAGCCAGTGTGACTTTCATGTTTCCCAAAAGCACCTCTTGCCTTTTTAGTAATTGTCTCGCTGGGCAGAGTACTTGCGGACTACTTGTTAATTTATGTGTAATCTGTTTTTAGGGTCGAACAATGGCCAGGAGAATAACTACAGCAATGCACGCGATCTGTCGCAGGAGGCGCTCTGGCGACTGCAGCAGTTGCAGCATCAACAGCAGCAAATCTACGTGGAACAGCGACCGCCATCCGCATTCAGTGGCCTGGTGGATTACGCCGGTTATCCCCTGGCTGCTGTGCCAGCCACGCACATCACCACAGTGACCAGTTCGCTGAGTCAACAGAGCTTTGGACAGCAGCAGCAGCAGCAGCAGCAGCAGCAAAGAGAGTTGACAGCCGCACAGCAGCAGCCGCTGGCGCCGCATGAGATGCTGCAGGCAGCGCAACGCTACGGAACATTGAGGAAGTCGAAACAACCACCGCTGCCACCACAACGCAAGGATCAACAGCAGCAGCAGCAGCAGCAGCAGCAGCAACATCAACAACAGCAGCAGCTGGGTAAGTGTTGACCGTTTGTCTTAGCCAAAATGAAGCACAGCGGGTGGGGGGGGGGGTGCAGGGTGTAGGTAGAATGAATGGCTCGGAAATCAGTTTGATTGATAATGCAACTAAGTGTTGCACAAGCTGGGCGGAAGCTGCCACTCACTAAATAATATAGAAATGCTCAGCACAGCGCAAGGATGCAATCCTGCTGCCCAGGATGTGAACAATTTGCATCTGTATCCTTTTATGCATGAGCAGCCGGAACCAGACACAGCAAACAATCACTAGAGACACACACACACACACCCAGACATTCTCTCTCCCTCAATAAGTCGCTTGCAGCGACAACTATCCACCTTCCCTCCACTTGCCAGAGTAATAGAAAATGACTTGGAAACAATGCAAAAAATAGCCAAAAAACAAACACACCAAAAAATGTAAAATGCACGAGCACAAAATATTTTACAAAATCAAAATCAAACAACGCTGCCAGCTATAAGTGAAGTGAATCACTGAACAGAATGCAACGCCACTTGCCCCATCAACAAAAAACCAACGCACAACAAATACAAAAGAACACACACAAAAAACGAAACTCTACAAAAATATTCACAACAAAAATATACGTTGGCACTTTTGGGGAAAAAAAGAGGTTGCAGTTTTGTAGTTGCCACAGCAACCATGGTAGATGATTGAGCGACCATCATCTAAAATCAGTTAGTTGCGTTCGCCGGGATTACGAGCATTTTTCCGAGGCGATTTATGCTGCTGATTCGCTCAGTTAGTGCAGGCATTATTCACTTTTTACTTAATCGGAAAAAGCTTTCGATAATATGTGGAAGTCGTCTTGTTTTGTTGTATGCATTGCATATTCAAATAGATATTAAATACATCATTAAATTAATTCAAAAAATAAAATAAGTAAATAAACTTACCAACTTATTTTCAATTTTATTTTATAATAAACATATACTTAAAGAATATCTGAAACAAAAAAAATTAAAAAATTAAAGTAAATTCAATATACAAATCAAATACACAAAAAAAATTATTCAAATCCATTAGCATAAATTATTCTGAAATCTTAGCAGCAATCAATAAATTCTTTGCATTAAGCTAACTTCATCGCTTACGCAGAATCACATTGAATCCATATTTTAATGCAATATTTCAATAGTTATGCAACATAAAGTCCCCTAAGTGGATCAACTAAATAGACGCACAACTGACCTAACTAACCACAAAAGCTTACCAAATAGTTGCTCAACTTTCTCAAGCAGCTCAAAAAGTGGCGCAATCATTTCGTGTTTTTACCACTGCAACAAGCCGCAAAACTGTGCAAAAACCATAAAATAAAAAACGCGTGCGTTGTGTAAAAAGCATTGTGATTGAGCTGCTTATGTATGCACAACATCACAGAGACATTTACAGTGGGAAACATGGGCGTATTCGTGATTTCAATACCCTGCAAATGACAAGAGTAATAACTGGGAAGATCAACGAACTAATATTGTAAAATATTGCAAAATTATGGCAACATTACTTAAATATTTATTTAAAAATGTACTATAAACTACTAATTTTGTTAAGCTTAGAGCACATACTTTAGTTCATCATTGCTGATCGTTGTTTAGTTGGTTACGTATCACTTAATTCTGTCTTCAATTAGATGGATGGCAAGGAGAGAGCAATTGTTTTTGCTGACTATTCATTTTTACCACACTCGTGCGTACATTATAAACTGATTCTAATCCTCTTACCAGCTTCGCACATTTGCCGAATAATAAAAAAAAACATTTCAATTAGAACAAAGTACTCAAAGTCGAATAGCAGCTGCCACAAAGGATCCGAAAAACTACAATTGCAACTGTGAAACGCAAAAAGGTTGCAAAGGCTGCAGATAACAAACTATGTCTGTTAGCTGCCTGGCTGTCATAAGAAGGCCAAAACCAAACAAGCATCATAAGAAAGCCGAAATGATTGGCTTCCAGGGCCAGAGACAACTGTAGATGCAGAGGCCTCAAGCTGCTAGCAGTGCAATTTTTTGTAACACTTTTTATGGGCAGTACGGCAAACAGGAGCGTTGAATTGGCTTAGTGAGCAGGTGCAGTTAAATGCTTGTCACTTTAACGGAAATAAAAATTAAATATAAAAAATCTTATTGATAAAAAACTTTATTAACACATACATTTACGCGTCAACTGAATTTCTTAGTTTTTTATTATTCAATAATATTTACTTTCATTTCAATTGCCATACATTATTTTATTTTCCCCAATTTAAACATATTTCACTTAAATCTTTAGTTAATCAAAAAAGATATGCAAAAAATATTATTGACATTCAGTTGATGTTTAAGTTTACAAATACTATTCAATAATATTGACTTTCATTTTTAAATTATAAATTATTTTATTTTCTAAAAATTCCCTTACTAACACTATTTTCTAGCTCCAAATATATAGATTATATTTGTTAAACAAGACAAGATTTTTGAGCGTTGCTTGTTGCTGTAGCTTAACTTTAAAACCAAGACACAAACTAAGCACCCAGCTTATCAGTCTCCGCAAAGACATATTCTAGACGTGGCATGCTTCAGATGCCTCGAGTAAAGTGGTCCTCTGCAGAAGCATGCCATTGACTTCTTTTGGTTTTTCTAATATGCATATTTTTGTGATTTGGTAAAGGTAACTGAGTGTCGTATAGTCCCCATTGCAGCTATTCGAGTTATGCAGTTTACTTTGGCTCTGCTCGCTGTGCTTCTCTCCCTTTTTGCGCTTATGCTTTTAGCATTCCAATGGCCACACGGCAACAATACTCGAATGCTAACAACAACGAGAACAACTGCAATAGAGAATGGAGAGCACAACAGAGGGGCACAACAATAAAAGTAAACTTGAATTTCTAGAGGGAACTCAAATGTCTAGTTTTAAAGTAGAAAACTTGTTAGTCGCTGCACATCTTTTGACGTTTGCCAGAGCAAGGGAAATATTTCGCCATTGTTTGGCGTATTTGGCGCTGCAAAGTATGCAATGCTTTTGAGCTCTCGATCTGTGCAATTCAATTGCTGTATTTGCGGCGGCTCTTCAGAGAGTGAGAGAGAGGGGAGAACGCAGCTCTCTCTCTCTCCCACCAGCGCGTCGGCACAATGCAATCCCAAATATTTAGCATCTCTCTGTTTCTCCCTCATCCCACATCTCTATCTCACTCCATCCATTGGCAGTTTGGTTAGGCGCATTCCTCAAATCGCTTCCCGCTTTAAAACGCCATTGTTTTAGCGATAAAAGAAAAAACAAAGTGCTGCATTGAACTGATTTTGGCATTGACGTATGTCTAAATGCATTCAAACGAAACTGCGAACGGCTTTTAACAGAAGCCCAGAATAGAGTGAAGAGAGAGAAAAGGTTAAGAGGAAATTGTAAAGAATTTTGCTGAGCACAAATTATCCTGATAGGATTTACAGTGTATAGGACAAAGTACAGAATAGAGAACCAAATACAAAATAAAAATTATTCATTTGGGTTTGAGTCTGTAAATATATTTCATAGACATTTTAATGACAATTTACCAACTACTTTGTACTTAGCATCTTGTATATAAGTGAAGTCATAAATATTTAATTTTCCAAAATCAAACTATTTAATGAGATAATCATTCCGCTGAATAATAAGGAATCAAAAATACTTCACTTTAATAAATTTGCACAAACTGTAAAAACTCTGCAGTATCGCTGATTGCCGGGTATTACAATTTCATTAACTTGCTGTGCTTGACAAAGAGAAAATTAACAATTAGAAGCTTATTAACCACATCAATTTACGAGTCAACAAAGTAGACTCTGTGCACGACACACAGGACAGATCATTAAGCATACAACGCGCATAAAATACAGAAACAACTCACACGCACACACACACAGACACACACACACTGAGACATAAGATATGTGCATATAAACTGGCATACAGAGAGGCCGCCATTATTTATGCCGGGGCCAACAACTTTTGACAAATTTTTTGGCAAAACATTTTGCGTAATAAATTTATTTTAATTACAACGCCAAAAGTGGGCGCATTTGCTTGCCGACTATACCGAGTGGGCGTGGCACATTGGGTGGCCATACTTTGCTGTGGTTCGTAATGAATGCGCTTCAATTAAATGAAATATTCATAGGCATAAATACGAGAGAGCGAAAGCTCAACGCCGCCAGCCAGCCAGGCTGCCCAAGGCACCACCAGGTAGCAGGTTACACAGACAGAGAGCCAGCAGCCAGCAGCCAGGAGCCCAAAAGCAGCAGCAGCCGTCGGAATACCTGCGGCCAAGCATGTTTTATGAGGCAGCCACACCAGACGGCAGCTTGCTGCGACGCGGACCGTCAAGGGATAACGATAGAGACGACGACCAGCACAGCGAATGGAACGAGCACATTAACCAACAATACACACTGCATAAAATAACAACAACAACCAATCGAAAATAGTCAGAGAAACAAACACGACAAATGTATACACTATCAGCAACTAACTCAGACATAAGTAGGAATTTCATAATACGAAAATCGTTTAATCAGTTTTGAAGTAACTAAACTGAATGAGAATTATCAGAGAACTGAAAGTGAAATTAAGATTGATAGAAAGCATTTCTATCTACGCTAAAACGTATTAATTATGATACTAGTCACTAACAATATTTAGTGGTCGTATTTAAATTAAGTTGTGTAATTCTTTATGCTATTTAATTTCTTTATTATTACGTTTAAATTACTATTATGTATAAATACAATGTGGAATTTAATATTAACTATTAGACTCAATCGATACTTATTTTGTTGTTTAATTATTGATATTGAATTTACTCATTAGTTATTTTCATTAAGATGAGTTTTTAGTTTAATTTCAAATTGCTTGGCGCTACATGATTCCAGCTGCGAATGATTAATTTTCATATAATCTATTGTCATATTCTATCCATTTGATAAACATTACATTTATTAGTTATTTCCCCACAGTATTAAGTTGTCATAAAATTGATGTATGGTCACTGCGAATCCACATGTATCAAGAAGTTAAAAACTAAAGATAAAAATTCCATAAAATATCCCAAGCCAATAATGATAACAAATAAATAAATGCTCCCACACTTTACAGAAACTATACTGTCAAAATATATGTATAAGCTATCAAATTATTAGAATATAACGACCTGAATTTTATTTGTCTTATATTTTTCTTTAATTATGAATTGTTTCTAGTTATAAAATATTATTTTAATCTAGTTTAACCTACAAATATTTTCACCTTGTGTTTTTATTTAAATATATATATATTTTAAACTAATATAGTGAAACATTTGTAGCATTTCATTTTTTGTACAGTTTGTTTGATAAATTTTCTTCATACAAATTGAATGGAAATGATTACTTATCGACCTAGCACTAATATATGTTACTTTCGCTAAATAAGCTGAGCGACAAGTTTACTTATTACCACACACTCCACACACACTGCCATTGATCCCAATCAGCAGTTGTGATTGTCAACAGGGAGAAATAGTTGGTATGCCCCAAGGGCATGGGCAGAGTGCGGCTCATAGCCCCAAATGGCAAGCCATCATCGACGCATTGGAGCCTGTTTTGGAGCTTGTTAATTATGGCAGAGTTTCGCGATAACCGGGCTACAAAGGGGAAACTGCCAAACCGAGGAAAACAGTTTTCCCTAACTGCGTTGTGTTGTGTTGTGTTCTGCAATCTGGCCGAAACGGGCCATGCATCTTTCAAACAATTTACCAATTTGGCGTTCTCTATGCAAGTGTGTGTATCTGTGTGTTTGTGTTGACTGACCACAACTCGGATCGCTCATAAAATGTTTATTAGGTAATGAAACATAGCTAGAACGACCAAAGGCAATAACAACAACACGCGCCGTCACACATAAATTTTGCAACGAGCCTCTCTTGTCCTTTCCCGTCCTTTGTGCCCCATTTCGGGACTCTAGCAATTGTTTGCACTGCGCTTCAGCTTCCGAGAAAATTGCAATTGTTAATTGAGTTTTTGGAGCGTAAACTGTTTTCAAGCAACAATAAAAAGCAGACCGCAATACAGAGCTGTGCCACAAAGCCGAAGATAAACGCATTTGGCAAACAGAATTCGCGAAGCGTTGATAAATTTTCAATGCATACGCATAAAAGTATGCAAAAGTATTTCATATTGTGTGAAGAGAGTTGCGAGGCGCCGCAGAAACCTCAGGCAACGACGATTTGCACCTTCCACTTGACTTGAAGTGCAGATAGTGGGACAATCGGTGGATCGGTGGGTAGACGAGGAGGAAATAGGAGAAAAGCAGCTGACTCCAGACTGGGGCAGACAGCGCATTATGAAGTGTGCGTGGCAAATGCAGAAAATGTATTTATGCAAAAGTTGCAATTGTCAACGTTGGCGCAAAGTGCAGAAAGTGTTGTGCGAAATCAACGGGACATAGTCACGCACACACTAATACACCCACACACACACATACACCCACACACACACACACTCACTCGCAGATATCCGCAAACAGGCACAACAAACACCTAGAAGACAAGTTTATGCGCTGCAGTTTTGCAGAAAAGCGACAAAGCGCAAAACACGGTTAAAACAAGCTAGCTACAGTTGAATTCTTTTTTTTGGCTTCTACGTCAATTGCATTTGCATTTAATAATAATAAATAAAAATATATTTTTTAAATTAAATATATTTCAAAGATCGAAGTTTCGCAATAATTCTAACTATTTCGATTTATTTAAAAATAATTTAAATTGCGGCCGAAGCTTGAATTTCCATCATAAAAATATGGCAACCAACTAATGTACTAATTTAATCATTTATTATTATTATTGTATCATTATTTTTATAATATTATTACTATTTTATTTCTATTATTATTTTCTAGCTCGAACAAACTCATAAGCTTATGGAAGCAAAGCTAAACAGTAAATAAATGTTTGATCGACATGTAATATTACAAATCCAATCGAATCCACGAAATCAAAAGATTTTCCGATTTTACTTGCACTGAAAATATAATAAATTCCATACAAAATTCGCAAACAGTTTTGCCACACAAAATAGAACGAACAAAATCCAAAATACTTCTTCCACATTCTGTGTGCTGTGTGCATGATTTGTTGCGAAATGAATTCACTGCTATAAATCCGAGCTGCCAGACTACATTTTAAGCCACAAAATCTATTCCGCAGAGAACTTGATTAGGTTAAGGATTACATGACGCAATCGAAGTCAGAGTGTAAACGTGCTAACGCCCACAGTAGCACGAAGAGCACAAAACTTGACAAGAGTTGACTTTTCAAATACCCAACACACCCACACACACACACACACCCACAACAAACACTCACGCATACTCGCATGGTTGGAGTTGAAGATAGAAGCTCAGAGCTCACCTGAGTGTTTGAGTGTTTTGGCATTTGAATTGAGTTTTGCATTCCAGAACTGTCGCTGAGTGTTGATTATGTTTCGCTGCTTTTGTCACATAATACACATAGATATTTGGTTTGATATATTTGAATGCAATATAGTCAACCCTTCGCATTCGTCTGTATTCATTGCATCCAAACGTTGATTGAATGCAAATGCATTTGGAGCGGCAATGCATTCAAATATAAAATATTTACAAATTCGAATATACATATAGATTCATTTTTTGTGTTTACAGCATAAATAAATACACAAGCATTTATATTTATATGTAAATCGCGCGCTTAGAGAAGCATTCACAAATTTGCTGACCCATTTGCAAATATAATATAGGGTTAAACATACAGACACTCGAATTTAATGATACCCTGTAAAAAGAAACTTTGAACTTTTTTGTTAGGAATTTTTCACAAAAGAATCTTTTCTTAGTATTACATATTTGATTAAATTTATTCTTGTTATCAAATACTATTTAAATACATTTTATAAAACTTCCACCAAGAATCTTGCCTATCTCTGCGTTCTATTAAGTAATTTAAATTGATTAAATCGTTTGCTACTGTTATCAATATATTTTCCACCTAAGCAGCCTAAATAATTAAGATTAATTATTTATGTTAACAGTTCATCATATTACAATTCATCATAACCACGTCTAAATAACATATAATCTGATATAGGATACTCCTTGAAGTCGTTCATATTAAACTAGCGAATGCATTGAACTTTTAAATATAGCAAATTAATAACGTCATGGCATTAACTGTGAACATGTTTTAATGCAAATTGAACGTATAGTTTAATGGAGTTTTTACTATAATTATTTTAAATTATGCAATTCACATATTATTTATTAGTGAGCTTAACTCGTGCAAAACAAAATCGATTAATGTGCTCCCTTTTCTCTCTTTTTCTTATTGCCTCTCATTACAGCGGACATAATACAGGATTTAGCAAATTAAACTAATTGCCAGTCAAGAGACATTCCAACAACAACAGCGACAGCAACAACAAAATCGTTTAACAAACACGTTTTGACATTAGCATTAAGTAAGTAAATTGAGCCGAAAACACACATGAATTGCAGCAATGAAAATGCATTTAATGTGTACAAAAAATGTGTACTAGAATTTCGCAAATGCTGTAAATTCTTTTAGGTGTCTTCTCGCTAATGAGTATTCGATTAACGTGTAGAGTTATTGCAAATTTCGACCAAACCGTTTACGCAAAATCCAAATCTTTAGATTTACTCGTAGAATTAAGCGCTGCAGAAGAGGCATTTAATGTATAAACTATGCAAAATATTCCACGAAAAAAAACTCAAGAAAAACCACAGAATCAACCAAAGATGAAAAGCACTTTAATTAAGAACTTATTTGTAAAATACACAGAGTGAGCTAAGGTAATCTATATTTATATCATGGCAGAGATAATTCAATTTTTTCAACAGATAACTTAATTTCTGAACCCATTATTCTAGCAACTATTGCTTTAAAAGTATATTTAAGAGTAACGAAAATTTGAACAACTTTATTTAAAGGATGGAATGTAAGTTTAATTTAAAATATTATATTTTTGTTGGCAACAAAGAATATTACAACTTAATTTCGCCCATGTAGTAATGCATTATGATCATTGTCAAAATAGTTATTAATTAAAATTGTGGCCAAAAAGAGGTTGTCTATTTGGCTGATACCCGCATTGAATGGCGACAAATGCAAACAAGCGTAATGTTCTGGCTGAAATTGTAGTAATGCCAAAAGCCAAACACAAAAGCCACCTTTGAGGTTATGTTTGCCCAAAAATCAAAACAAAAATCCTGCGGCTAATATGGAAAATTTACTAAAATCAAATAAACAGTTATTGTAGCCACACTCAATACGCTCTCACACACACAAACACTCTCCACCATATTGCTGTGAAATGGCATTTTAATTGCATTCACAACAAAAAATCACACATTAAGCTTGCGTAGCCGACGTTTAAATACCCTTAATACACAGTTCTATCTAATTTCACAGTTAAAAAGTGTGCCAAATGCAGTTATCATATTTTTATTGGAATGAAAATTGGCTTATCCGAAAAGAGAATTTAAATTTTCTGCAAACAATCTTAAGTGAATTTATAAAATAGGTTCAGAAATGCTACACAAGTTGGGTAACATAATCATAATGCCTATTGCAAGGGTATTAATATGCTAAAATTGTCGAAAAGTGCAAACAAGGCTCATTAGCCTTTATTTTTGTGCTGGCATATTGAAATCATCGCAGTTTTGAAGGAGGGGATTCCGGGGGCATTTATCGACAAGAACAATGCTGCAACAAGATGAACAACTAATTGCGCAGCTAATTTCCATTGTTGCATTGTCGTCGTTTATAATCACGAAAATTGTAATTACAAATTACAATTGGGCCGCATTTTGCAAATTAGATTGTGTAAATGTTGTAAATTAATTTTTGCTGATGCCACAGAAAACACACAACACACAACTCATTGACAGGATCAAAATCAAAAGCACAACAGTTCCAATTTATTTTCGGCCTAATTGCCATTTCTCAGGCAAAGCGATAGAAAAAGATTTATTAAATTTCCAAATAATTACATACAAATACATACATACATATATGCAATTTAAAGCCATCTCTGGCTGGGAGCTGAGCTTAAGCCAGGAGAAGAAGCTATGGGAAATAAACCAAAACAAATAGCAAACAAATTTTTGTGAAAACGCAAACAAACCGCAAATATGAAAATTAAAATAATAAAATCTTTTGACAACCCCAAAAAACCAAACCGAATTTGGCAAAAAACCAATAGCAAAAATGCAATTTAAATGTTAAGCTTCATCAAAATGCCAGACTCGGACTACATGGCAAAAACTAAGTGCAAAAACTAGAATAAAACCAATAAATAGAAACAAAACACACACTCTGTCTGACAGCCAAGATAACCAAATAATAAAATTAAAGCAAATAAATTCCCAGCAAAAGCGTTAAATTCCGTTAAATTACTTACAATAGCAACAAAATATGCACATTTAGTTGCTTGAAATCTTGTCGGTTTTGTCAAATACTACTTTATCTAAACCTTATTTATTTCGTACAATCTTGATTGATTGCAACTGCAACTGAGGTCATAATTCAATTAATACTCAATTGAAATTAAAGCTGGTATTATTATGCAATTAATTTGCGCACAATACAAGCTCATTCAATTTAAACTTTTAATGATTTTCGGCTTAATTCTAAAAGCTTAGATATTAGTGGAACTATAGACAAATCAATTCAATTTTATTTTAATTAAAATAATTCTTCATATTGAAAGGATGCGACGCGTGATTCGTTCTCATTTGAAACATATTCAAATTCTATTTAAATTCAAGTAAAATCCATTTCAATTGACTCCAGAATAAAATGACAATGAGGAAGTGAATATCCGCATTAAATCCTGACGCTACTTTAAATACAGTATTCACGACCAAATTAAAGTGCTGTTAACAACGCCATCGACATGATTGATTCATATTCGAGTTTAGTCAATATTTAACAAGCATTTATTTGATTTGGGATTATTGTAATTCCACAACCATTTAACCAATACTTTTTGCAGTTTGTGCAGGAATTGGCACGACTCGTTGCATCGATGCATCCCGCCAACATCGCCCAGTTTCCAATCCTACCATGCACGTAATACCCACCTCTGGCCTGTGCAACCTAATCTCGTATACGTCTAATACACGCAGTTATAATAAACTATTTTTAAAAGGTATTTTCCTATTCACTCAGGCAAAACGGAAAAACAATTTTGAATTCGTGCTCATGCCAACAAAATGGTTTGTAAAATTCTAAAAACAACGCGTTCGGTCTATCATTTTTAATTTTTATTTTTTTTTTTGTATGGTGCTTTTGAATTCAATCCGTTTCTAAGCCCCTCTGAATAGGCAGAAATATGCATTTAGAAACGCAAAATAAAGGGAAACGTATTAAAAATCATGTTCAAATCTCGTGTATAAACTGAAAATGCACGAAATGAAAGCCATTTTCAACGCCACCAATACAAATAAAATGCAGGCATTTATTTTGATGTGTAACTAAGAATTAATTAGGCAAAGCTAGAATGAATTGGACGTCAGCTACCCTGTACTAATCCTGCAATCTGGTTACGACATTTTCTGAATTTATAACGAATAAGACATAAAATATACACAGGGTCAGCTTTGGATAACTGCCAGTATATAACATACGTACATCTTAAATGTAGGCTATAAGCTAGTTCTATATGCGGTTTTTTCTAGAGGACCCACTGTTTGTAGGGTACAGGGTAATGCTGAGTTCCCTCTCTCAACAACCATTCAAGCGAATAACGAATGAATATCATGATTAATGATTTGACAGTATTTTAAAATATTTAAGGAAACGTATGCATGCAAAATTAAACAAATTACATTACTACAAAAAAATTAATGATAATACAAACAAAATGCATTCAATTCATTGAAAGTTTTATAAATAATTTGTAATTGCAATGTATATAATTAAAATGGATAAATAATAAATAAATATTAATATTGATAACCAAACGTATCGTAGCATGTGCAAACTAATTGTTTAATTGAATTAAATTATGTAAATACACGCAATTACTAGCATAATATGAAATGCAAGCAGAGGGTGCAAAGCCAGTTGAATAAATAGTTCGATTTGCAATAAGTTTTAGTGTTTCTTGTTTATAGATATTTCCAAAAACAAAACAAAAACAACCTTCACTCTGTTCTCTGTGTTTTAAATAGAATTTAAACTATGTATTAATTGTAAGTGAAAACATTGAAAACTTAAAATCAAAATAGTCCAAGAAGAGGCGCAGTGTAAGTAGTTCAATAAGTTACGATATACGATACGACATATGATATATTATACGATATTATTAGCATACCATACGATACGATTTGATGTCCAATTGAAGTCGTCTGTTATTTCATTTACATTCTCTGTATCTCTCTTTCTCCCACACTCTGTAAACTAACTAATATTCGATTTACATATATAGAACACATATAAAAAAACGAAAATATATATACATGCAACATACATATGTGTAGGATGACAAGTTGGTCGCAAGGCGATATCAAACTAAAAATTTTAACTGTAAACTTAGCGAGTAAATGACATACTTCTAATACGCGATATTATGATATGGATACGATACCGATAATGATAATATGCATATTGAATAAATCGAAGTGTAAAACTCTAGATATCATTGTTTTAATTCTCAAAATCGGAAAGTTTCCAGACATTTTCAACATGTAAATAAAATAAATAGAAGCATATAACAGATTTGTTAACAAAATGGGAAATCACAAATACAGTTTGGTGTTTGAAATGCTGATCATTTGGCTGCTGATCGTCGTCCTGCTCATGCTACGCAATTTGTACCGACTGCATAACAAATTATTTGGCACCAAAAAACCAACATTGCCGGAGGCAACAACAACAACAACAAAGCGTAGAAGAAAATCCGATGTGGCTATTGTGCAGGTAAATTGAAAATTGTTGCAATTGTTTTTGGTTCATTCATTGGCGGGAGGGCAACGGGGGACAGATGTTACAATTAAAAAATGTCTGCCTCTTTTCTGTTTTTTATGAGTGCACGCCAGCACTGGCAATTGTGTGAGAGTGTGTGTGAGTGTGTGTGTGTGTGTGTGTGTTGGCAAACCGCAAATGGTGACATTGCGCAAATAAAAAACAATTTACGATAAACATCAAATTTCCACAAATTACCTTATATTTTACGTGAGTTGCGAAACAGATTGTAAACCACACGCAGACACATACACACATCTACATACACACACACACACACACACACACACACACACACACACACACACACACACACAGAACAGCAACAAAAAATGGCGGAGGGGAAGAGAGCGAAAAAAAAAACCGCGACGCGCTGATTTTACAGCACGTTGAGCATACGCCTCGTTGGCCATTGTTTGTGCACTGGCAGCAGCAGCAGCAGCAGCAGGGGACATGGAGAGACGATTTTTTAAGAGGGACGTGGAGGGGTCTCTGTGCCCGTTTGTCTGTTTGCTACGTACTTTAAACGTAGCACACGCCTACACTTAAATTTCGAAATTTGCAATTATTTTTATTGCTCGCCATTTTCGCTGGCTGTTTACGCTGTGGCTTTGCCTTTTGCCAACACTCGACACAAAAATGGCAACAATTGGGGGAAGGTAGCATCAACAGCAGCAGCAGCAGCAGCAGCGTCGCCCATCATAAATTTACACGGCACACCAGCAAAATAAAAGATAATACATACACATACATATATCTGTATATATCTAGAAATAAATATAAATGCCTGTTAAACGTGTGTCGCTGGCCTGTGAGAGGCACCTTTTAACAGTCATCACAGCGCACAGCCACTTAGGGGAACATCCTATGCCGACACAACCTGTGACCTTAGCAAGTAATGCGGGCCAGAATTTTAATCTCTTCCGTTTATGTTTGTCATTTGATTTCCATTCATTTTTCCAGATAACAAATGTACTCTTACATTTTAAATATGCAAAGCGTTTGCAGGCAAACGATTTTCTTTCGCTTCGCAGTAATTTGTTAATAGTTTGCATTCAACTTTGAGCTATTAATCTACAAGTTGTACGTAGAATTCCTTTTGTACTGTCTTATGGTTTATTTACCTTTTACTTGAATTATTTTGAACATCGCTTGTTCATAAAAATCCCTTTGCTTTCCTTACTTAACTAAAGATAACAGATTTGTCTGCAATCCTTACTAGACTCTCGTTTATATTCTTCTCAATAATACAGCTTGTAATTGCTTCTACCATGTCCTGCTTGCTAACCACTTCGACCAAACTTGTACAAAAATCTTTAGTTAAACAAGAAATATAAATACAACAGACTCTTCATATGAGTCATGTGTCTCTTTAAAAATAATCACAAGCATTTCCAGGAAACTAAGCTCTGGCCAAATTTAAAGTGAGCTTCTTTTTTGTTGTCATTGTCAAGAGCAGTTCAATGATCTCTCGGTGTGTCAATGCTCAAAGCTAGCGGGACAGTAATTAGGTGCGTCTTTGGCTTAGGCCAAGTTGGGGAAGTTCAACTTAAAAACAAAAAAAAAATTAGAAAAATGAAATGTTAAGTACCCGTAAAGTGAGCAAGTGGCCAAGAGCTGAGCGCATTGGCTGATAGCTCTTGGCTCTGCCGGCTGTGCCAATGTAATTAGAGAGCATTAGGATTAGGCTTACAAATGCCGGGCAATAACAACACACAAAACTTGATGCCAACTAGCCAGCGGGCAGAATCCGACTCCGACTCATTCTCGTTCTCGATTTCTCTTCGTACAGGCTTTATTTTTGTTTGTTTGGTAATATCTTCTATGGTTCTTCTCGCTTTAAGAAATGAAAACTTTTGTTTCTGTTTTTTTATGCGTTTTTGCATTCGACGCAAAACAGAAATAAATCAATTTCATGGCGCGTAGCAGAGCTTGGACCAAGTCCATAACGACAACATTTAGATATGAGCCAAGGCGACACGAGGCAAGAAGTGAGAGGAAAGCAATGCCAATGGCCCGCGGCCAGGTAAAATTGTGTACAGGTACCTAAAATGTCTGCCCGAATATATTTTAAAATATATGTATGTGTGACAGATACGAGTGGGACTCGGAGTGCGACAGTTTATACGATTTGTTTGTTTGACTTCCTTTATACGCTTTCCGAAGGGTATTAAGATCGTTTCAAGGTGTAACTTCGAATTTGCAACAATAAAATACTTCGAATATATATTTGTTTCTACAATTTCCTGAATGTCAACTTTCAAATAAATAAGGAAAAACGTATTCAAGAAAATATAAGTAACATAATATAACATACTATGGCATTAAAATATTGTGAGCAGTGCAAAATTCCTATTGTCAAGATTTATATAAAAAAGCTCTAATTGCATTTAATATGTGCTTCAAAAAGTGTATACAATGTTTACCGAGTATATTTTCATGTTCGCTACCATTTTTTGTTATGTGTCGTATTTTTTGGATGTGGTTGGCTTTTGTTGTTATGTTGTGATGCTTGTTGTTGATATTGTTGCGGCTTGGGTACTCGAGGCTGAAGCAAAATGTTAGCAAAACAAGATAAAATAATCAAACAATCGCCATTTCCTAAATATAAATTCAAAAATGTTTGGAAGAGAGCTTATAAATAATAAATAAATTGTATATTTAATTAAATGTTAACAGAAAAAAGGGTCGAGGTTGAGTGCAGAAATAGCACACTTAACATTAGACACGTTCTTGTTCAGTTTATATTTCTAGCGCTGAAATTTAAATTTCTCTATTTCCATCAGCTGCATTAGGACGTAGAATATTCTAACAACAACTACACTGCTCATCTGCTCTCAACACTTTGGATTTTTCGTTTTCTGCATTCTTCTCTCTATTAGTTTCTTCACAACGCCATTGACAACTTTAATTGATGGGCGTCAGCGTCAGATGCTATTTTCCATGCAGTTTTCCGATACACACACATAAGTTTCCGCACTCTCTCTGCCTCCCTGGCCAGGTTTTAAGATCTATGCCATCGACGAATTGGCAATTGGTAAACGGCGACGCGACAAAACCGCAGAATCTAATTTGGCACAAACCACCAAAGCAATTAAAGTTGCAGCGCTGCTGCCAATGGCCAGTGTGAAGCATGCAAATCGAGTGTGTCCTGCCTGCAACATCCTGTCATTCTGTCGGACAAGGACAGCGACAGCGAGCGTGAGACACAGAGAGAGAGAGAGAGAGAGAGAGAGAGAGAGAGAGAGACATGGCAATAGTGCGACAGTATATACTCTTCGGAAATTTCCATTGATTTGTTTTAATTAATTTGCAACAAAATTTCATTTTCCTACTACTTATTGTTGGCCAGCAGTCAAAAATGATGCCAACAATTTGCAACATGCATTCAAATTACAATGCATGTGAGCAGATAATTTGGTTGCACCACCTTGCCCTCTGGCCCCTCTCCTCTCCCCGTCCATATCCCTTGGCTAACCCTGACTACACCGCTGTTGCTGTTGCTGTTGCTGGCATATTGGGGCTAACATGCGGCAATAACGCTACAGAACCCCAACCACAGCCATAATTTAAAACAATTTCAGAGCTGCCAGTCGCGCGAGTTACATTCCGTTATATTTCGTTTTCCCCCCGCCCTGCCTCCTTTAGTTACGCCCCCTTTCTCGTATTTGTGCGCCCTTTTTCAGTATTTCGGTTTCCGTTTTTTTTTTTTAATTATGTGTGCAACTTGAATTGCACCTTTCGATCCTTAGATACACGCAAAGAGTTAGCAAATTTCAATCAACTATTCGAGTTTGTTCGCCATTGGCTTTATAAATAAATTTTCTATATTTATTTACAATTAGTTTAAGATTTCATGATAAATATACAAAATTAAATAAGATGTTTTTTCATATAGATATTTAAGAAAATAAATATATACATATATAAATATTATAATAAAATATGTTTTTATATCATATATTCTAGATAATTTAAAAAATATATTTATTTATAAATATCTAAGCATAAAATATGTTTTAAGTCATATTTGCTATACGTATAAGCAATATTCCATATAGTACGTTGCAGGTAATATAAGTTAACATTTATTTTAAAACCTCTAACAAAACATCATAAATAAATAGCTGAAATGTGTTTACAAGAGTATGCACTTTTCGTTACAACAAGCTTCTAGTTGTTGGTCAATACTTTTTGGTTGTCGTTGCACGCCATTGCAACAGGCAATGGGGCAACTATGTAAGGTGCGGACACGCCCACTTTTAAACGCTCTAAGCATCGACGCGTCGCAGTCGCAGTCACAGTTGCTGTCGATGTCGCTGTCGCTGCCGCAGTCGAAAAGTCTCTGGAGCGCGCTCAGCTCGCATCAACTGGCCCGTTGTTTGTTTTAACGATATTAACCGCGCGGATAGTCAGTCATTGGTCACGCCCATAACACCCAATGCAATAAAGCGACAGCTTTCTTTGTTGGCGCTGCGAGCGTGACACGCGGACAAGCAAAGATTCCGTACCATGAATTGAACAAAAATAACAAAGTGAAGTCAAAAATGCAAAATTCTCGTTTTAAAGTAAATAAAAGGGCAATAGATCAAGAGACGCATTTCAAATAAAGAACAATTTTATGATTATTTCCAATTTATCAACTCTTCAGCAAAATATCTATTCAAAGAAAACTAACACTCCGAAATTCTTCATTCGTTTTTAAGTATTTCCTGATCATTCATATAAGATTTTATTTGAAAAAGAGCAACGAAAACATAATCTATTATTAACGTTCTCAAAATACTATATAAGAGTATTTTCATATCATACAAAGAAAGTGTTTTCTGCTTAATTTGATATTCAACTCACGAATAAACTTGTGGCAACCAAACTTTCTTCCATAAATCATTAGGCGATAGTTCAGCGCTCACGATGTCATCGCAACATTGCCCCGTTTTGCCGTTGGCCAACTCAAGCGCCATCTGTTGGCCGCTGGCTGAGAAGCTTGGCTACTGTTGTTGATGTCGTTGTTGCTGCAAGTGTTCTTGTTGCTGCTGTTGTTGCTGTTGCTGCTGTCGTCATTGTCGCTTTGCACATTGCATTTTATTGACCATAACTGACTTTGTCATTGTATATCGCAAACGCGGCGGGGCATAGAACAGGGGCAGGAGTAGGAAGGAAGTGCAGGAGAAGGGGGAGCAAGGAGGAGGCAATTGCGTGGGACAGTGGCAAGTAGCTGCCCTGAAGCGCAGCAGCTGTTTGGCATGTTGCCTCTTGCTGTTGCTTTTGTTGTTGTTGCCACTGTAGTTTGTGTTGTCGAGCAGCGCCTCGTTGCTCATACGCCGCGTGGCAGGCAATGGCAACGTTTTCGCGTTGTCATCAACAGCAGCAACAGCAGCAGCAGCAGCAGCTTGAAGCCCGCAAGGAGTTGCACAACTTGCTTGCAACATTGTTGTTTGCTTTTGTTGCTTATGCTGCACCTGCGTGTGTGTGGACTGTGCTTAGCAGCTTTAGTTGCCCGTTGGCATCAAACTTTGTGTGCGTGTGCTCGTGTATTGCTTTTGTTGTGCTATTCTCGCTCACGCTGCAAGTTTAGCTTTGATGATTTTGTTAACCTGGCTGGCGCAGTTTACGAGCATGGCTCCTTGCCACGCGTCTTGCAATTTGTCAAACAATGTGACAAAATGCCACCCTTGGCACCCCCGGCACCATCGACCCCAAGCAGCCCATCCGGACGGTCTTTTTGAGTTTGCTTCTCTAAATTAATTAAATGACTTTCGCAGTGTGCCAACTTTTGTGGATTGCGCCTGCATTTGGCATTAGTCAAATTAAAATCGCAATCTCTCCAGCTTGCTAGCTGGCAAGCTGACTGGCTGACTAATTAGAACACTTGCCGTGGTTGCCACATGCCACATGCCACTTGCCGCATGCCGCATGCCGCTGTTGCTTTTGATGCCTACCATTCTAATGAGACACGCACGCATTAAGCCCCAGCGCAATATTGCTACGTGCAACACATCGCGTTCTGTGGGGTGGCAAACCCCAAGTAAACCCATCAAAATCCCACAAAAACCGACTATCGGTTGCCTTATCAAATTGCCCACTGCTCAGCTATAAACGGCTTATCAACGGGGCAGCAGCAGCGGCAACAACAGCAACGGCAACAGCAACAGCGAGAACAACAACAATGAATGTTTCAACGTTCAATTGACACACTCGTGACACACAAATAAACGCAATGAATAATGTGCGAAAAAGAAAAACAAATCAAAGAGACGCAAAATTAACGCCTTCAAAGTGGCAGAATATGCACACAAACTATTTAAATACGCTTCCTTAAAAATTAATATGATTTTATATTAAATAAATTATCCAAATATATTAATTAATACATATTAATCATACAAATATATTCCAAATACTGTTCACTGTTACTAAATAGTAAATCTTCTAATTTACTATAAGGAAAACAATATATAAAATGCAAAGTTTAAATAGATTATGTAATTTCTAAACAATTTATTTACAAGAGAAGAAGACATTAATTAAATAAATTAAATTTAAAGTTTAAGTCACAATGGACTTTCACATCGCCCGACCAAGCCAGTTCAGCTGCAGTTCTTATATGCTATAAAACCACTCATATACCCTACAGTCCACTACACAATTAGGTTTAAGTAGAAACATTTCTATTAATAGCACAGCAAGCGCATACAAAGTTCGGTTATGTAAAAACTTTTGTACTCTCCTCTTCTTTGTTTTTTATCAATTGCACAAGCATAAAAAAGTCCCATAAAGCTTGACCACTGAAAACAGAAACAATGAACCCGACGAGTAAATGCAAAAGTTGACCATGGACAGGCTGAGAGAGAGAGAGAGAGAGTGCAAAAGAAAGAGAGGCAGGGAGATGGGAAGTAAGGGAAAGCGCTAAACCTTTTATCGCCACTTAAGCAATGAGTAAATGAAATTTTATTTTTATATTATGTACACTTTGAGCCTATTTGCATTTGAAATGCTATGTTACGTTCTGTTAGGTTCGGTTATGTGGGTGCAGCCGCTATCAAGACGACTGATAAGCAATGCTGAGTCGCAGGCTGAGGCCGGGGATCAACCGACAGTTATCAGTGTTTAAGTCTCAGGAAAGCCCATAAAAAAAGGCGAGCGAGAAACGGCGATTGCAATTGCTTTATGCTCGTGTTTGTGACTCGCCAATGACTCATTTCCAAGCGAACAATGTTTAACCCTAAATAAAGCCCAAAGCTCTAAATGCTAATGAGCTGGTAGAGGCGGCAGCATGTCCAACGATGTGCGGTACGATTTCTAAAGGGTGGCTATACTGGTTTTACAATTAATTCGATAAACTATTAAATAATATTTGAATTCATTTTAGATTATCACATTAAAATTGTATAAGCAAATTAAATTGTAAATTACATTGAAAATGTGAAAATTCATAAGTTCCAATTAAGGAATTATTGAATATTATTTTTTAAAAGGCAAAAAATAATGTTAAATTTATTTTACTTCAACTATTCAATTCATTATTTGAATATTCATAAAATCGAATTAAATAATTGTTGAATGTTATTATTTTTTACTAAGCAACACATAATAAAGAAATTTTTAAATTTTGTATATTAATTTATCAAATTATGAAAATCAATTAAATTTGTCTACTATAATTTAAAATAAAATTCACACTCAATTGCAGCGCATAGCGCTAATATAAAGCCCATAATGCCAACGAACCACAATAAACGCTCAGCTGTTATCGAAGCGCGGCCTCTCTCGCTCTTTCTCCTTCATCATATGCGCTCTCCCACTCACAGTTTGACAGCACGTGCTCTTGCTCTCTCGCGCTTTGTATTCGCCCATGTTTTTTGCTTGACTGCCAGTGTGCCATCGATTTTTCCAGCTGCCGCTACGGCAAATTCGCAACGCTTCGTTCGCTGCTCGGTGTGTTGTTGTCCTAGGACCACAAGGAGAGAGAGAGCGAAACAGCTGATTGCGGCGAAAGCTCGGCTTCGGCTTCGGTTCGGTTCGATTCGTGAATTCGATGCTAGGCGGCGTGTTGTTCGTGTTGTTTACGTGATGCACATTTGAGAGTCGGGTTCACAAGTTTGTGACAGCTGCAGTTTGCAGTTTATTTAACCATTTCAATTGTGTTACAATAGTGTGTTTTTGATTATTTAAAACAAGTTAACGTGTGGCCATGCGAAAACGCAAGCGCAAAGGAAATTGCCACTCATTATGCTTAATGTGGAACGCGTGTGGACAATATTGATAGTCGAAAAATTTAATGCAATTCCATGCGTGAGCGTGAGTGAGTAAGCGAAAGAGAGAGAGAGAGAGCAGCTGACGACAAGTGTGAGCAAGAGCGGAAATTGAGGCTGTCACGAACTTGCCGCATTAGCACAAAACAAACGCAACAACAAGAACAACAACGAGGCGTATACGTATTATTAAGGCACAACACCAAAGAGAAACACACAGAAATTCGTCTTGCGGCGCTGAGAAACAAATTTGTATAAATTGCACCGGAAGTGCGACTTGGGTCCGTAACAGTTTGTAAGTGTATGAGTGTATATGCGCGTGTGTGTGTGTGTGTGTTGTGCGCTTTTTGGTTTCACTCTCATTTCATGAAATTGCACAAAATTGCGCTTTTGACACAATTAAGCCAAAGTGTTTGCGTCATTACGCTCCACACCCAGCTATGTCTTAAGCTTTATCCTCACCTACCCCGCTGCTTTGGCCGCCAGCTGTAATAATTGAAAACTGATTTGTGCAAAGGACAGCAAATAAAACATAAAATATTCTTCTCATTATGCAGCGCACGGCGCGTGAGTCACGTGGGCGGCGGCCTATTTTGTGTCCAGGACAACGCAACAACAACAAATTTATTGCTACCAATTAATTTGAGCCTAAAATATTTCACTACACCGCACCCTGACCTCCTCTTTCTTTTCCACCTCCTCATCTTTCTTCTCCGCTCCCCGCTCCTAAGCATACCCTGCACCATGCTCGCAAGTATTTCAATTAGCCAACGGCGGCTGCATAATAAAAACAACGCGAACCTGATAAAAAAAAAATAAAAGAAATTGTTGCTAATTTGTTTTTATTGTGATTTATGTGGACGCCGTGAGCGCCATAAGAGAGAGAGAACCCAAGAGGCTGGACTGAAAAAGAGAGCGCCCACCAAATGTGATCCAATTAAACATTGAATTTAATTGCCAAATATTTAGGCAGAATTTTAATTTTACCCTGGACTCTTTAAGAAGTGCAAGTGGGTGGTTTAGAACATCTAAAATAAATTTATTAGGCGCAGAAAAGCAAACTTTAACTCGTCTACATGGAATTTATATATACACATATATTTATTTAATATTTTGAATATTTCAAAACTAGCTTTTTTCAATTTGAATCGTTTATAATAAGTAATTTTCTAATATACTGCACAGTCTACCACAGCTTCTAAATTAGCATACATTTTTTTAATTTTTATATTTATGTCTTTATTAGTTTGAAAATTGGATATCGATTTCATTTAAATATTTTATATAAATTATTCATTCAATTTAGTTCAGGTATTAAATATCACACAGTATTTCACAGTTTAGCTATTGAGTCCGGTTATTTTCACATTTTTGTTGTACATTTGCCAGAGATAAGCAATTGAACTTCAAACCGATTCAATGTTGCATTTCAACGTAAGCAAACAGAAGCTTAATCGACTTTATCAATTAGCGATAAACTGGGCAAACTACTTACAAGGTTTATGAACTGACCGGTGTTATTGTTATGACTCGATTTCAATAAACATTTCTATAATATTTATCACACAAAAAGACTTGAAAATTGATAACAAGTTCAGGTGCTTTGATTTGTTTGAAAAACACATTCATTTAATTTATGATCTCAGTGTATAAATAAAAAAGAAGAATAGACAAAAAAAAGAAAGTTTAATCTTTGCTGTTCATCTAATCTTATCAGAAACTTGAATAGTGTACGATTATTAAAGTACACACAAATTGAAAAGCATTCCCATCAGTTTCTTGATTACTTTCATGAAATTTGTCAAAATGAATTATTAATCAAAGTTCCATTGCAAATGTGACATTAAAAATGTAATGTAAATAAATAAAGAAATGCATAATTTAATAATTGCTTATTTATGCAAAGCAATTCAAATGGAAAGCAATTGTGGAATTTTAGTACAAAATTTGCCAACTTGTAAATCACAAATCGATGACAATTAAATGAGCTCGAAGTGCACAGTTTGCAAATGTTGCTATCAATCCATTTAATGTTCATTATTGAAATGTAAAAGGAAAGTTCATTTTGCAGCATGTTGCCAGTTGTCGTTGCACAAAATACATGCTCACATCTCTCATTCAAGTTGCAACTGCGGTGGCCTCCAGCAAAAGCTATTGACACAAACTACTCATTTATAGTATGTTATGTACGTACAAACCAATTCCTCTTGCCCGAGAAGAATGAAAATCTAGAACCGAGAGTTCAATAGAAATCAAACAAGCAAAGCAGTAACTTTTGTCAACCAGTTTTCCTCGAACCTTCGCCCACGCTACCTGGCGACTAATTCATTTCATATTTCTGCAACATTTTGGTCAAAAAGTTTTGCAACCAAAAACGAAAAAAAAAATAGAAAATCAACCCCAAACAATGCGACTGATTGAAAACTTTTTTAATTGATTTTTGTAAACTTTTACTGCTTACTCTCTGCTTTATCTTCCATATATTTTTTCATGCTCTTCTATTGCAGAAAGCAACTCCAACTATCGCCCCGAGCTGCTTACCAATGGGCAATACCCATAACCAGAATCGCTCGGCCTTAACGTCGTCGGCCCACGGCGGCAGCAGGGTCCTTGACAAGTCCCCGGCCAGCAGCGGCAGCCTGGTGCGATTGCCCGTGGTCGGACGTACGGCCGTGGGCGCTGGCGTAACGGAGTTGGGGCTGAACGGGGAGAATGTGAGTAGACGCAGCAGCCGGACGCGAGTTCTGAGCCGTCTGGTGAGCCAAAAGCGAGTTCGGGATGTGTTCCTTCAGGCGTCCACGCCCAGCTCGACGAACGGCACTCGCTCAACGCCCACGTCACCGTTGGCCGAGTGGAGCACACCGGAAGTGGAGCATGGACAATTGAATGCCAACACAGGACAAATGGATTTTCGTAAGTCAATTTTGAGTTCAGCTCGATTTTAGCTTGTTTTTTTGTTGTCGCTCTCTTGTGTTTCTTTTTACTTCTTTATCTTCTTATTGTTTTTGTTCGATGGTTGTTGGTTTGGCTCTTGTTCTTGTTGTTTGGTGCATCAAATTCAGTTTTGTCAGTAATTTCTTCGAATTCTTTTTTTATGTTTTTTTTTTTTATAAATCGCCGTACTTCAACTTGAAACCAAGCATCACAAACTTACATTCTTATACCCTTACTTCAACAAGGTTTCTATGAGATTATAGGATCGCTTACAATATCGCAGAAATTTCCTTAGAAGTTGAAAGTACAATAAAGTTTACTTGGACAAGATATTTTACTCATGTACTATAATTGTAACTTAAAATTAAATTATATAGTACAAAATTATGGCCAGAAGAACTGAAGTTCTATAAGAAACGATTTTTTTTAATTTATTTTCAGTTTTGTCATTATTTAATTATTTATATCAAATCTTCTGTTTCGATTTGTAATTTAACAGCAAAGCTTTCTTCGACAGCTTCTTTCCCTGTCAACTACCTTTTTAAGGGTACAGGTATAATGCAGTCGAGTCCTCTTGCCTTGTAACATTTTTACTTTGGGCAATATGGCAACTTTTTACACATTGTTCTATTCGGTTTTTTTTTGTCTTTAGTTGACTTTTGTTTTATTATGGAACTCTGGCAACCCTGCAACTAGCTCGCTAGCTCCCCCTGTCGACTTATTGCAATTTAAGCGTAGTTTAAATAAGAATTTTTGGGCAAGTTAAAAAAAAAAAACACAAGTTTTCACTGAAGTTTTATGAAATTTTCTGGACTCCGCTTGACTCTTCTGCTCTTTCACTCCCATCTACATTGCATGTTTCTTGCTCTTTCCTGCCGCTCTATTGTCTGCCTTTGTTGTTTGCCTGCGCTTGACTTTTAACATTTCTGAGCTTTACTTTTCCGCTCGTAGTATATGTTGTTGCTGCTGCTGTTGTTTGGGCCATGGCTCATACATACATATGCCTTCAACACGAGGTACCTCCCTGCCCCCCTTGCCGATGGAACTTTTGAGTTCTCTGCTTGCAAACTTATTGGCAGTTTGGCTGGCAAAATAATATCTTTACTTAGTTGGCGCTGCGTTGCGTTTCGCATTGGCAAAGTGAAATCAAAAATTTATAGATTTTAGTTATTCATGTGAAATCTTTAAGATGCTGCTTTAAAATAAGTAAAAAATATAAAGGAGCACAAAAAACAAATAACGAATAATAAAAACAAAATATGACTGCTTGCAGTTCAAAGCGAGCACGTTCCCAGCTCAAAACTCACACAGACACACAGAAACACACACAACTACAGACTGGAGACCCACTTCATAAACTCAACTCTGTCTATTAAAAAATGCGTTGACTTAAAAAAAAAAATGTATAAGAAATCTGCAGGCTGACTTGAACCCAGCTGCTTTACCCCAGTTGCAAACAAATTGAAATATAACCAAAAACGCATTGACTTCTGGCTGCCACAAGTCGAACAGTTAATACTCTACACATGTACGGTGAAAGTAATGGAAGGGAATTCACTGATGCGCAATTGAAAGCTTAATTTCCGACTATACTTAAAAAGAGAGACAAGATTGATTTTAGAAGATTACACTAATTAATTATACAATGTACAATTTGAACTATTTGAATTGATTTAATCACAGAACAAATGAAATTGGAAATGTTAACATTTAAAATGAATCAACCATTTCTAAATACATTAAAGCACTATGAAGTGCATAAATTTAGAAATAATTATTTGTAAAATTAAGAACAACTGAGTGAATGCATTGGAATTGACTAAATCGTTAGGCCTATGCGGAAAGCGTATTCAAATTGACGCCGAAATAACTCAGCGAGTATTTTGTTCTGCTGCTTTTCCTGTTTACAAAGACGCCATCCAATTCGAAAAGAAAGACCATGGCGAGGGGTATAAGTGGAGGAGGAGCAGCACGGGAACATGGCGGAGGTGGTATGGGGGCAGTGTGTTGGCCAAAGGATGGGAGGGGATAAAGAACGGGGCGGAATGAGTAGGGCCCACTATATCAAAAAGCAATTCAAAGGCGGCTGAATGCATGCCTGCCATTGCAGCGGGCAAAGTCCAAAATCAAATCAACGAAAAATCCTAAACGTGCCAAGGCGCGAGCTGGTCTCTGGTCGGAGAAGAGGCTCCCATCAAATATTCCCTTTCAGCGTACGCGAGATAGCGGCGCCAAACCACGCCCCCTTCTACCTCTCTCGTCCTCTCTCCCTTTTCTTTGCATATACAGCAAAGCCTCCAATTCAAACTCGTTTTCACACACACACACACACACACGCACATACATGCTGACAGACACAGATACACAACAAGTTTTTGGGCCGCTTTCAATGCATAAATTCATAATTCATGTGGACCATAAGCAAAACTCAGCGGCCTCTATTTGCGAATATAAAAAGGAGCCATGGAAATTGCGTCCATGTCAGCGTTAAAGGCAAGTGATGAACGCTGCAAGGGGGCGTGGCAGGGAGGATGAGGGAGGCCATAGGGTATCCGCTGTCGGTTGCTAACTGATGCTCGCTGTTGTTGAGTTTCGGTTTAGTTTCTGCAACGCCAACCAACCAACCAACAACCGACAACGTGCTCAATTAAGCAGCCCCGCCCAACGCTCAACGCCCAATCCCCAGCCCCTAACACCCACAACAAACACACACACACCCACACACACTCGTTCGCATTTTCGTGGAAAAAAGTTTAGCATGGCACGTGGCGGGCCGCTAATATTTATGGCAATTAGTTTTAATAGTTTTGCTTGTACAAATTTTGTATAAAGTTGTAAACTTCCTAACACTCAACTTAATGCCATCTCTATCGCACTCATTTGGCATCCCGCTCGCACTTTCGCTACATAGTTTCAACAACTGTTTAAGGTTGTTTACAATTTGTTTAATATTACATTTATTGTTTTGTTGGTCTCGAATGTTGCCCCTTGTAGTTTTGCAAATGTTGCAAATATTAAATGGGATAATAATTGCTGTAGCTGCAAAATAATCCTAAAAACATGCAGATTAAACTTGCATTTAAATTTAACGCTGACCATAATATTAGATCGGTTGCAATTATTAATTTGAGTATACTACTAAAAAATTTAATCGAGAAAAACTTTTAAAATAACACCTAAATAATAAATGCAATTCAAAATAGTACGAATTATTTATAACTATTTTAAAAAATCAAAAACCTCGTAATAATGGTATAAAAACTATTCCCAAAGATATTTTGTAAGCACGTATCGTTAATCTCACATTACAACCTAAAAATAGTTTCTTTCAAATGTTCATAACGAATTGAATGACCTCCTAAAAGTATGCACTACTTATTCGTAATCGTAATTTGAATCAAAAGCGCTTTGTTGTTGTAGTTACGCAGAGTTCAGCCTAAAAGTACGCACCATTTATGCTTACGTTACAAGGCCTTTAACTTGTCTCCCATGAATGCAACAGCATTTTTCTTTCATTAAACTACTAAAGCACGCATTGGGTTTATGCAAATTGTTGTATGATGTTGTGTAATTTGGCTTGTCAACTGAGAATACTAAATATATATTCAGTGAATTTTACTTACATACTCATTCAATTCACGCATTCGCTGGCCATTTCATTCGCTCGCACCCAACAACAAATCCCATTGCGGCTTGAAGCCTCCAACAACAAATCAGCTCTGAGCGCTCTTTTCCACTAACAATGTTCACGTTCTCTCTCGCGCTCTGGCTTAACTTCCAGGCGTGAGAGAGCGTAGCTTCGCGCTCTCTCTCATTCTCTCTCTTTTGCGGTGCCATAAACCAGTTGCTCTTGTTGTTGTTAGTAACGCTTTGTACTCGCTTCCGCGCAGATCGCTCGACTTGCAGTCGGAATCGCAGCCGCAGTTCAAGCCATTCTCGTCGCATTTGGCTAATTGGAAAATGTGTGTGTGAAAAGTGAAAAGTTGTATTAGAATTGCCACTACGAAAACAGCAAGCACGTAAAGTGAACGAAAGAAAAGAAAAGGAAAGAGATATGTGAATATTGGCAGAAACTGAAGAGTCAACACAGAATTACAGGTGCATAGTCAAAAGTCGACATCGACTTCTCCTTCCCCACTCTCTCTCTCTTCTCTTATCTTTTATTGCTGCGTCCCCTGCGGCTTAGTGTTTCATCATTTGTTTTGTTTTCCATTTGCTTTAATTGCCAAACACACAAAATTAAACAATTTGTTTGCGTGTTGCAGAGCTACAAACAAAAAAACCAAAAAGAAGAAGAGTGAAAAAAGTGACGATGTTCCTGCTCCCTCTCCCGCTCCGTCTCCCATTCACCGTTCCCCATTCACGTTCCCGTTCCCGAATCTTGCCAGTGTATTCCCTCCCTTCCCGTCCGCAGCCCGCTAGCTGACCCATAACCAAACCAGTTTCAAGTTATTTCTTGTGTGTTGGCCTTTCGCTTGCTTTTGTTTGTTTTTTGTTGTTGCTTTTGGTTTTTCTTGTGCCGCTTTTCACTTCGTCATTTGTCATTATGTTGAGGCTTTTGCTTTGAGTTCATTTTCCATATAGATTTTCATAATTTTGCGTTATGGTTTTCAGTTTCAGTTTTCAGTTTACTTTTTGTTTGGCCATTTCCAGTGCGAGAGCGAGAGAGCAAACATGTGCTCACTTGCTCTCTGTTCGCTCTCGCTCTCTTGACAGTTCAGTTGCTCTCTCTCGCTCTCTCTCGCCGCCTTCCAGTGATGCTTTGTTTTTATTTACTTTTATTTTTTAATTATTATATTTTACACATGTCGCGTTTCCTCAATGAGTCGCTAAAGCCAGCGATAAATCAATGAGCGTATTTTTCTTTTTTCTATACTGCCATTATTTTCAATTATTATTCTGTTTTTGGCATTTTTAAGCACATAGCTCATCGTGCACCACTTCAATTGTCTGTTTTTCTCTTTTCTCTCTCTCCCACACTGCTGCTCGTTCTCCCTCTTTCTCTGTCGTTGCTCTGCTTCGCTGCCCCTGCAGATGACGTCGTCAGCCTGGACTACAACAGCGACTCCGTCGAGTTTCGCAACTGCATCAGCGACGATTGCTATGCATCGAACTCCACATTGACGAAGCAGCGCCGACGTCTGCACTCCCTATCGATCTCTTCTTCCAGCGATGATACCGATTCCGATTCCCTTTTCGGTAACTAAGCCATACATCGACACACGAAACACGATCGAAATAAATATGCGATTTCAAAAATATATGCTAACCGACAGAAAGTATTTTGAATAGTGAATAGAAAATCGAATATTGTAACTGATTTATTGATCATTTGCAATGAATTATTTTCTCTTAAAGAATTTTATACCTTATGTTGTCTGTTGATAATTTTGAAGGAAATGGTTTGACTTATGGTAAGTTACCTTCTTAAAGGTTTCTTCTAATAATCATTCTCGAATAATCACCTCTAGTATGTTACTAAAATGGATACAAATATGAATAATATTATCCCCCCTTAATCAACTAATTTGTTGTTCGATGTGTTCGAAATCGGCTTGTATATTTTTATTTTTTGGAAGGTATCATTTCGTATGCATATTTTCGTAAGCGTGAATAAACGAATTGAAGTTAAACAATTTTCTGAGATCATATACTTCACTTATTGATTAATTTCCCAAATATTCTAATGATCTCATTAAAAGTAGTCTGCCACGTACAATGTTTTCTCTAGATTGGATTGGAAAAGGAAAAGTCCCAGTGTTATGCCCATTAACCCATTAGCTTCATGGTCATGTAATACCAAAATCAATCGATGTACTTTCTGTATAATATTATAACAATTAAAAAACCCTAAAAATTGATGAAACTCTCTTTGGCAGATTCGAACAACAAGGACTTGCTGGAACTGCAGCGACGTTGTCGAGCCGACAAAATCGCCTGTCTGAGCCTCAGCCGGATCACATACTTGAATATCGCCAATGAGCAGACAGAGCAGGAGACGGAGACAGAGCTGCTTAAGGATTCGTTGATAACGCCGGAGAGCTCGCCGGACGAGCGCATGGCGTTGCAGCTGGGCAAGAAGCTGGCCCAAGTGCTGGGCAATACGAGTACGCCCCAAATGGAGACGGCGCTCACATTGAACTCAGCAACCACACCGACATCAGCAATGGGTGGAGGATCGACTGGAGTAGCAGTAGGAGCTGGAGGTGGAGCTGGAGGTGGAGCGGGTGGTGGCGCAGTGGCTGTTGCGGTGGCAACACCGCGTGTTGACTCACCCCTGGGCAATGGCGAGCTGTTCAACATTTCGAAGGCCAAGAAGGTTGAGTTGCAGAATCTGTCGTCGCGTTTCAGTGCCGCTGTCAACCAAACAACATCCGCATCTCCAACGCCATCCCCATCTCAGTCTGCATCCGGATCCGCATCCGCATCCGGATACGCAACTGAGGCATCAGGTGAGTTACCCCTGAAATGTCCTTTGGACAGCAGGTCGACGCATTTATTTGCTCATTTCGCATTCCAGGCGAGCTTGAAGCGTTTAAAGTCACGTGGGGGTCGCCATTGCCATTACAAACGCATTAGGAGTGGTTCACTGCTGCCCTGCCTCTGGCCATAAGCTGGGGAATGTTCGTGTGTGTGTGTGTGCGTGCGAGTGTATGTGTGTGTGCCTTTTGCCAAAATTCGGGAATTATTCAAATTCCCACTTGGCCGGCGCAAATAAACGAAACGCGCCGCGCGTAACAAACCCAATCTTCTGGTCCAGGACCTTCGCTGAGCTCTGCTGTTGTTCCAGCACACTTGAAGCGATGTGTATGCTCAAGTGTGTGGCCCTTGTGTCCAAAAAAGAAACGGAACTAAAAGCCTTGTCCTTTTTATTTTCGTTTTTGCCTTTGCTGTTTAGTGCTCTGCGCCAATTTCAAAGGTAAACATATGAATCGAAGACAAGTGCTTGTCAAACTGTAAGGTTTGAGTGCTCAATCCCCAAAAGGATGACGACAGATAATTGAACTTTCGCCATCGTCAAGGACAGCAATAATAAAATAGCACTCACTATTTATAGCAAACAGACGAAAAAGTTTTCTGTTTTTTGGGCACAAGCCGACAAAAGTTTAAATGAGATTTTTAATTCCATTTCAACGGGGTTTTTAGGCAAATTGTATTGCGTTACCTTTAATGGCAACTTATATAATTGTGAAAAATACTATTAATAGATATTTTCTTTAAATTCAAATTAATAATTCCACAAAATTATTTGGCAGCATACTTGTATTTGTAGCATTTTTCATCCATGCACAAATTTAAACAGCACTTTTAGTCTTATTCATTTACATTTAAAAGGAAATTATTCTCCGGCAACATAATTCTAAGCAACAGTAATTGCAAATATTCAATTAAAGTTAGAGTGATACATTTATTTTGCATTTTATACAGTTAAAAATATAATTTATTTGTTATCTCGAAATATTAAATTTGTATCTATTCTCTTAAAAATGTCCATTAACACATTATTATCGAAAGTTGTCTCTCTCATTGAAAATTTAATTGCTACTCAATTTATTGAATTAAATTCGCGTTCTATTAATTTTAATTACAAATTTCTAATAGAAAACTCGACATCAATTGAAATTTTGTATGTGTACACGACAAGTCGTTTTGGGCTACGTGAGCAAAACCCCAACACCCGTTTCTTTTTTTTTTGTTTTTGCATCTCATAATGTAGTCAACCCATTTCTTAAGGGTATCCGAAAAATGTGCTCCAAGTTTTTTTAATTAACTCGTGTCGCTGCTTCCCTTTTTCACTTCGCCTACTTTCCCGACTCTGTCGAGGCGCTCTTTATTGTTTTTTGCTACTGATCCGATCAGTGCTCCTAAAACAACGCAACAAAAAAGTGTGTGAAAGGGGGAGTTGAAGTAGAATGAGTTACTAGCAAATACTCTTTCGTCATTACTCCGATGTAATTAATATTGAATACTAATTTTATTATTTAATTAACATAGTATATTCTTTTGGCCTTTCCATCATTATTATGGACAAGTTCTTCAAGTTGTCTTCTGGCATACCCCTTTCAGTTGCTTGGCAGGGTATACGCAAAAAATAAGTCAAACAGTCAGCCCGAAAGTAATTATTGGCACATTTATGCAAAGGCTCGCGCCCGGTTCACATGATATTTTAAATATATAATTGCCAGCTAAAATATATATTAAAAAACAAAAAATAAACACCCCCTCAGATGCTGGCGTTGCCTCTGCCCATCGTTCTGGGGGCACTCTTCATTGAAATTGCTCCCCAATTCCCGTCTAATTGCGCGTCCGTCGCTTGTGTCGCCGCATGGCTAACAAACAAAAGCGAGCACGGCTCGATGGGTTTTGGGTTTTGGGCTTAAGGTTCAGTTACAGGTTTGCCGCTGTTGTGTGGCGCTGTGCGTTGGAGCACTTTCGGCCTGCACGGCGAAAACATTTGTAAAAAACTTAAAAATTGCAAACACGTCTTCATTGTTTACAAAATGTCGGCCGGAAACTCCAGCTCCCAAGTCGTCCCCTTCAGGCTCTCAGGCCCGCCGCCGTGTTTGATTCCCCATTGTTGCTTCGCCCTGCCCCTCAAACAGTGGCCAAAATAAAATACAACACGAAAAAAGCAAATTTTAAATTTTAATTAAATCATGTTGTATAGAATGATGCACGTGGGAACCCAGCATCCCAGGCAGGGTGGCAAAACGGAAGAGGGCGGTTATAGGCATGGTCGCCTGGGCCCAAAGTCAATGATGATGGCCGCGATAAGCGCTCCACTGGGTGTGCTCAGGCGCCACTAGGCACCGCTCAAAAATAGGCTACGGAGCAAGCAAATGCTGCCCGATGCCTTCAAGTATGCCGAGCACAACGAAATAATGGCCAACTCAATTGAGTAAAGACGACAAAACGAAACCGTTATGCTCTCTTGCCCAAAATTGTTTAATAACGCATTTCTATGAAACGATGGCTCTCAATGTACTTAGACAATTTGCCCTGAACATTTGTTCATTGAGCTCAACAAATTGGCTTCCTGCAAAGTGTTGATTGAATAGATCGCACACAAGCAGCATTTTGTTCCCTTCATTTCCTATTTTTGGTTCAACCTACGTAGTTTTCTTTCCTGTGTTGCGTACAAAGTATGCTTAAAGTATAAGCAAACATCAATTTTTCCGACATTTATGTATTTTAATTGAAAGTCATTCAGATGAAAATCGCAACACAAATTTGCTCTTGACAGTTTTCCAAGAAGATGGAAGCTGATTTTTTACACATTACATAAGTTCAATCGAAAACAATTTAACGTGTAGGCTTCAATTCTTTGAATTCTGTCATATTGCTTAACTTCTCACTTATGATATTTGTGTTCGAAATTTACAAAAATTAAAACTTTGCCAAACTTTACACCTCATCCTGAGCAAAGCTGCAATGGTTGCGATGCTGTTTTACTTTTTCTCAGAAGAACGATTCCAAAAGAGTTCCCTCACCAGTTTTGTTATTTCAGTTTGTGGAAATCAATCAAAATTAAACTGGTTTCCATACACTTCTAAATAATTCACTATTAACACGTGGCATTCTTGGAAATGTTGTTACGCCCACATTGAATATTAATAACACAGGTCCAATATCGTTAATTCCCAGAATGGAAAAATGACCTTTCGATTTGTATAATTTTTTCTTAATTGTAATTAAAAGGATTTCTCACTAAGATGAGTGCTAAATATACATACATTCAATTCAATATTCGTGAAAGGGATTCTAAGGCTGATCGAGTATAAAAAGCCCAATACTTTAAGCCCGTCACAAATGCGTTGGCAAAACTCATATTATCCAAGCTTCAAGTGATTTCGCGCTCTGCAATCGCTCAACAAATTTGCGCTACTAATGCGGCCTCGTCATTCATTTGGTTTCATCTCGTTTCGTTTCAGTAGCAACGACTACAACGCCAGCTCCCACGGCCACACCCGCGGCAACCCCAACTTCAACTCCAGTTCCAGCTACAGCTACAGCTTCGGCTTCGGCTTCAACTGCGACTCCGTCAACGCCGGTGGAAACGCAATCAACTGTTATAATTTCGTTTAAATCATCTCAAACACCTGTGCAGTCTCAAGCGGCATCGACATTCACATCGACTGACAATGCTGCCAATAAAGAGGAGCAGCAGCCAGAGGATGTTGAGGAGGCGCTGGAGGAGACAGAACCGTTGCCACCGCCACCTGGTTACGGTACGCCCACCAATCTGCTGTTGTCGAGCAATGTGCTCAAAAAGGTGGCCAGCTTTTCGGTCGAGAGATCGTCAACGGGCAACAGCAACAGCAACAGCAGCAGCAGTGCTCAGTCACTGGCAACGGGCGAGGACAAGGACAAGGATAAGGACAGGGATAAGGAGACAACACTGCTGGCGACGTCAACGTCAGCGCTGTTGGAGAAGCAGCAGCAGGCAGCCGCTGCTGCTGTTGGCGCTGGGTCGCGACGAGGCTCATCTTTTGTACCGGAAAAGTTAAGCTTCGCTGCATATGAAAAGTTCGAAGGTAAGTCTCACAAAATATTCTTTAGTCGGTTCGACTGCCGCCCCCACCCCCCACTTGACTCAAGTCAAGCGCAGCCAGCTGCAGGCAGGGGAATGAGAGGGAGAAGGAGAAGAAGACGAGAGGTTTGGCAAGTTACCTGGCTTAAATACAAGTTGAACCAACGATTTTTGCGCATTTCTGTTTGCCTCTTTCGTTAAACTTGGCAAATTGGCGCCACGTTTGATTGCGTTTGTTGTTTGCCCAAAGTTAACAATTAGTTTTCCCCTCCACTCGAATCGCTTCTTTTCCTCATTCCATACCACCGTTTTCCCCCTGCGGCAACTCAAATCAGTTATCCAATCAAAAGACAATGCCAACTTGAGTGAATCATTAGACAAACAACGGTGAGTTACTTTTTTTTGTTGCAACAATCGTCGAATAGTGTAACGTTTGAGTGCGCCACCTGGCGGTCGGAGCTGTCAAAGTTTTGTGTTTAGTCCGGAAACATGCCGGGAATTCAATTAGACAGCTAAAATACATAACTAATCGTATTTGTATTGGACTAAGTTAATCATTGAATAATTTCCAATTAAACTAAATTAATGGATTAACTATTCGTTCATGAATGCTATAATTTAGACCACGTTATTGCAAAATAAAGTGTAGAATCCGAAACGAAAATTCAGTTCGTTTATCGAATCTGAGTTTTTCAAATTCGAAACTATATACAAAGTACTGCGGTTCTCTTAAGTGAATCATAGTTTTAAACTAAACGTTTACCTATGTCAATTATATTTTCTTAAGCGAAAATAAAGGCAATTTGGTTGTTTAGATTATTCATGATTTTATCATTGAATAATACCTAATAAAATAAAATTATTGGATAAACTATTTGCTATAATTTAGATAATATTAATGCGAAATGAATACGAGGCTGTAAAACATTATCAATAATTTGTTATTCCCGAGATTTCAGTTCGTTCATGGAATAAAACCATTTCCATTTCGAATTAAATACGAAGTGCTGCCCTAAAGTAAATCACACTTCAACTAAACGTTTACGTATTTGTTTGATTTTCTTGAACGAAAATCAAAGCTTTATTTGCAGCCACTTTAGAATATTTAGCCAGCATTGTATTTCATATAATAATTTTCGTTTATATATGTATGTACAATTTGTTGTTACTCTTTCCGAAAAGTGATGCAAGTTTTTAGATCTTTTGTTGACTTAATAGCTTCATTTATTTCAGGTATTTCTGCAATTTTGCAGGTGGAGTTGAGGCAACTGAACTCAACTCGTGTCGAGTGGAGTCGTGTTTGAGTATTTGAATTAAGTATTCATTTTTCCCTGCAGTTGACAGGATTCATAAGTTACGGCTATGCAAATTCACAAATTCTTTTACTCCCCAAGGGCACAAACGCCCCCTCCTTCAACACTCTGAGCTCTCTCCCGCTCTCCTAACCCAACTCAAACCCCTCTCAGGCTCATTCCAATCAGCAAACTGCCTGAGCGTCAGCGTCGTCTTCTGATTAGATTAAAGTTTCGTTTTGTGCTGCATACTTGCGGGTGCCGTCTTTAAATCGATGCGTCGCGTCTTACGCGCTCCTACAAACATGCCACGAAAATGCGCATGCCACACACACACACACACACACACACAGCAGACAATGAAAACTTTCGGCATTTTTGTGCTTAAAATTCCGCAAGAAAATTATTTGTGCCTGAAACTATTTATGCCCAGGCAAAAGTTTTACGCCTAAACGCCGCCAATCTTGCGGCCAGTTGGAAGTTGCGCCGCTTTTGCCACACCCACGTCATAAAGAAAGCACACACTAATTGGTTAGCGCTCTCTCGCTGGTGTCAGACATTGTAGCCAGGCATCTGCATGTTGCATCATCGAGCATCAACGTCTGCTGCAAATTAATGCAAACAAACATTTTAACGCCTCGCTAGCCAAGCAGCAACAATAGAAGCAGCAGCCTGCATTGAAATCCAAAGCCACACGGACACGCAATTTGCTGGCTGGGCATCTTTCAGCTTCATCCCAACCCATCGCATCCCAGAGCAACATGCTCATCCTTCTGGTCGCTGTTGTCACTGTCTGAAGTGGCCATCAATTCTTCGTGGCTTTCGGCAGCAGACGCAGAGAAGCTGCAGCTGCAGCTGAAGCTGAAGTTTTTTGTCGCGACTTTTCATCAGAGCAGCAGCGGACTCTGGCCAAAATCTGATTTATATGCCCCGACAACGTCACGTCCGCTGAGGAGCAGATTTTAGGGGAGGACAAGCCAAAAAGTACCATCAAAGAGGCAACAACTATGATGGTGTGCAACCGCAGCCAGCCAACGTTGTTTGTGCAACGCGTAATGAAACAATATTTTGGTAGACGAAGCTCCACAAGGAGCCACTAGAGATCTGCCTCTGCTTGTTGTCCTCGTCGTTGTTGTTGTCGTTGTTGTTGTCGTTGTTGTCGGTGTTGTTGTTGCGCTTTGTGGTCTTCTGTGCAACGTTTCATTTTCATCGTTTTGTTGTCTGTCGAGCTGGTTTGCGTTGGTTGGCGAAAGTGTTGGCGCTGCCAGCATCGACGTCAGCGTCAGCGTCATTTCTGCCGTTGATGAATGCAACGCATGCATGCGTGCAGCGATACACCCTTCTTATCCTAGCCCTTCCTCCCCCGCAGCCCCCCCACATGTTGCCCACTCGTCAGCAAACGAAGCAGTTATGCAAATTTGTTGGCCGTCATTCGCGCCGAGTTTCATCAAAAGTTGCCAAACGACGAACACTTCTCCACGGCAGCTAAGTTGCCATCCCCAATTCCCTACTGCACCCCCTGCTGCAAACCCCTTTGTCATATATGCTGGTCTACCTATACGCTCATCAGCAGAGCAGCCTCGACGTCACGTTGGCCTATCAGTGGCGACCTCTTATCAGCGTTGATTACATGCAGCTAATGATCATTGTTCGCCTTTGAGCTCGCATTTGAACTGCACTTCTGGATCTGACTTGTGGTTTAGTTCTGAGCTGCTTTTATTACAGTTTAAGCTATCAGATAAACTGGATATTACAAATATAAAAGCATTTCTATTAAATTGACTAAATACCTTATGAGATAAGTAACTCCAAAAATAAAATTTATTAAAATGCAGAGAATTCCAAATAAAATAATATTTAAAAAAAAATATAAATATATAAAAATAATTTTTAACTATTGATTTTTAAAATTATATTAATTTAAAAATTCAAATTGGATGCAAAAAGCTGTAATAAATTGAATTATTTCTTTTACAATCAGTTGTTCAACCAGACAAACTATTTTCGTCATTTATCTCTCATAATCATAAAACTGATAGGGATTCCCTTTGTGTGGCGGATAATCTAATCAAGTACCACTCAAATTAACCACTTCAACTCCATCTAATCTCTAATTTCGTTATTAGGCAGAGACACTCTCCGCCCACTCTCTTTTACTTATCAATATCTTATGCATGGTGTGTTATCAGTTACCTTTGTTTATCAGTTCAACTGACCAACTTTAAAAAGATTTGCAAATGACAATGACTAACACTTGAAATTGACATGAAATTAAACAGTTTAGATTAAGCCAAAGTCAACAAATCGTAAACCACTTTAATTGATCTACAACGCAGGTGCCAAGTGAAGGGAACTATAGAATGCACTGAGAGAAAATCTGAGTAGAAATTCAAAATAGTTTACTTAGGAAAACTTAAATTAAATTATCACAAATATGTTATTCGTGACTTTCCTTTCGATTAATTCAAGTATACCACAAAATTGTTTCCGCCACTGAAATTAAACTTTATTAATTTGTTCGTTTCGACGTAAAAACAATAACTGTGATTATCTACAATATCAGAGTTCAGTTATGAATGAGTCAGTAATGTGATTGAGTTGTGACGCACATTTGATCCGAATCTCAAATTCGGGGGAAAAATCCGAGTCTAGTGCGTCGAGCGTTGCTCATAAATTTGGACACATGATTCAGTGGAGAGAGCGCAAGAGAGAGAAAGAAAAGCACCAGAAAACCCTCAACTTGAATGCGTTATCAAGACCATGACACTGATAAACCAGCGACCTTGCCAGGGCGAGAGAGAGGAAGGCAGAAGCTGAGAGAGTGTGCTAGCGATAGGCAATGCAGTTCGACGAGGAGAGTCGCTTATCAACGAAACTAACCGAAAGCAACTAGCTCAACTCGAGCGCAAGTACAAGTGTTGATAATTTTGATAAGACTGGCGACACATTCAATTCAATTTCGCCAAATGTCAGAAACCAGCGCGTTGCGTTGCGTCGACTGTCAACACTAAACAGTCAACAACGCGCTTCGCTTTAGTTCAAATCGCGACAAAAGTCACGGTGAAAATATATCATGTCCGCCGTCACAGCAGCGCCCCAGCAGCTGAGCAATGTCTGGTGCACGCTGCTGGCGAGGCACGCGCATCCAACGGAGCAGCAACAGTCGGAGCATCGACCGGAGTATCACGTGCCAATTAGTCCGTCGGATCGCGGCATTATGTGGCGCCAGCCGGAAGCTTGCCATGGTGGCATGGAGCCCAACGTGGCATCGTCACACTCGCCGCATTATCGCCAGCTAATGCCCCGTCCAAAGCCACCGCAGAAGCCACCTGATGTCGCCCTCGACTGGGCAGCATCCGTTACAACCTCCGCACACCATCAGCCCAACTCCGACGCTGTGTCGACTTCCAGTCTGGCCCTCAGCATTAGCGTGCACATTGTCAGCCTTCGGTTTGACCCACACGCGCCTGACCCACAGCTGGCAATGACCAACGCTTCTTTTGCACCGCTGCCCGCTCCAGCTGTACGCGCTGACAGCCAGCGTAAGTTTTATTTGATATGCCCTGCTCAAGTAGGGTATTGCTCGCTACTTGTTAGCTATGTCAAACAAATGAGCAGCAGTCTTTAAAGGAGCATACATTTTAAAGACAAAGTCATAAGCAATTGAATTTTCGAGTTGACGAATCATCTTCGATTACCAATCTCGGATAGTATAAAAATACATTTTCATCTGAGTTCATATTTACTGAGCTGATTAGAATTGTAGCTCAACTCAATGTTGTCCCCTATCGATCTTTACGCCAGGTTGTCTCATCAGTTCTTAGACTATAATTTTTAATTGCCAAATGGGTTTTTTCCAATCAATCTAATGAATAATGCTCAGAGTTATTAGCAATAAAATACAATAAAAGACATTTCGAACAATTGTTTAAGCCACAATTGGTTGAAATGTTATCCCAACAACCAAACAATAGATTTTTATTATAGAAATAAACCAAATCAGAGCAAGTCGCGTGATTTAATTTCGTAAACCTTTGTATAAGTGAACAGTGAATAGAACTTATTGAAATAAGTTTGCCCCCTACAGTTCTCAACTAAAATTGAAATGGGAAATTTATAATCAATAAATTGAGCGCACATTTATGTGTAATATTTCTTTATAATTCCCATTTATGAACATTTCCACAAATCGTCAATAAATTGTAGTTTATGAAGTAGACACTAAAAAGTTCATTCAGAATGACTTGCAAAACTTACATCCAATATTTATATTGTCGTAATACAGCTGCTAATGCGTCAGCTAAAATATATAGAACACAAACTAACATGACTATTCAGCTGTTCAAGAGTAGAAGAAAAATAAGTTACGAACTCTTGACCATATCAATTCGTATCAAACTGTTTTGATTTGGCCGCGAGTCAAGTGCCAATCAATGACATCAAAAGAGTATCTATAAATAAAAACGTTGTGAATTGGATTTTGCGCTTAAGCCATCGCTCATGTAGAGTATCTTATCTTCATTGTCAAATTGACGCGATACTTCCTTTTTTTTTTGTTGTGTCGTTGTGCCTGTTTGTTTTCTGACTTCTTTGGACAACAGTTAAATTTATTTATGCCTAATGTTTTGGTAGCCAACACGTCTACACCGCCGCCCATCTAACCTTCTAGCGAGGAGGCATCTTCTGCTTCAACATCCCTCCAGAAACTTCACTAAATTTCTTTTGACTTTTTCTCAATGCGCCGCACACACAACACACTCACATAAATCATTGTGTCTGCCTGTGTTTGGGTTCCAAGTTTCGTGTATCGGAGCCGCAGCTGTGGCCAAAGTTTATATAGAGCCCCAACCACAATTTGTATGCCACTCACTCTCTCTCTTACTGGTCTTTCTTTGTGTCTCTTTGTGCTTACAGGTCAAATGCTGATCAAATGGCTAATCTCCACGCTGCAGAGCAGCAACAGTGGCAGCAGCAACGCTACTGGACAGGATGCTTTGAATGCCATGGCATTGCAGTTCTGCAACAATCTCAAATATGTTGGCGTACTCAAACAGATCTCCAATGAGCAGCAGCAGGAAACCATGTCCGGATTTAGCGTAAGTTCATTGAACTCCACTCACACTATATACACTACTACTATATATACAGGTCCCGCCAGGGCCACGGGAAATTGGTCATCGAGCGGAAGTTGTCACGGCGCTAACGGAAATAGATCCCAGTGCACGTAACTTAGTTTAAGAGTACTTCGGTTGGACCAAGTCATTAGCTATTGATAAGAACTGACTATGCATCCGCCCTCCTCTCTCTCTCTCTCGCCATTCTCTGCATATCATGAGCGTATTCTTCGACTTTAAGTTGGCTACAAAAATGAGCCGCAAAGTTGTGCCGGAAATTAGCAATTCCATTGCCAGGCAAATCGCAATGCACTTTCATTTAGCCAAGCTGCTGCTCCTGACAGTTGCATAGCCCCCACCTCATCCCTCCTCGCTTCCCGCCACCCGCTTCCCGCCAGCTGACGAGGCCTGCAAGTGTCAGAACTTGTTAAAACTTTGCCGTCAACTCACTCTCAGCTGGCCATTGAAGTTTGCCATGCTGCACAAAATGTCCTTGTTTCTCTCTCTCTTATTTTTTCCATTTTCAACTGCATGCTAAATTATGAAGCCAGAAGGTTGACTTGCATGGCTGAAGGGGGGAAAGCGCGGTCAAGGAGTGCGGATTGTTTGCTTAAACCCTCCTCGGACTAATGGACTGTGTAATAGTTTACTTTCGGACCAGGCTCTAAAATGCTGCGCTGACTAACTAAACAAATCACAGGCGTTGACCAATTTTGATGTTGCTTTAATTACGGGTTAACCTGTTCCCCAACTCCCCCTCCGTCCTCTACCGCTTTAGCTTTTAGCTAAAGTTAATGTTAAGTGTTATTGGCCTGAGGACATTACAACGGCCAAAAACACACTAACAAATAATCAAGCACTCGTTCTATGGTCCAAATTAGTTTAGGCCAAAAGTTTTAGCCACAGCAGCTTAACCTCAAATCCCTACACAGAGTCAGAGAGTAACTGCGAAACACAGAGAGAGCGACAGAAGGACACAAAGCGGAGCGGGAGGGAGCTAGGGGCGGGGCAAGTGAGTGAGCGGACAACACTGTTAAGTGATTTTCTATGTGATGATACTTGAGCTCTTCAGATTATGATATCACAAATTTCTTCGTCTCATCCTTGGGGCTTCCCCCCGCTCCTCCGCTGGGTCCCATGTCCTTTTGTAGCTGTCTCCCGTGTCCCGTGTCCCGTGTCCCATGTCCGATGTCAATGTGCGCGTCATCAAGTTTTTGGGCAACAGGCCAGAAACAGCTTCTAGCTTAAGCTTTGCCTTCCCTTCCATCCCCTTGTCTCTGTTTGTCTCTTTCAATCTTTATCTCGCTCTCTTTCTGCAGCTTGTTGTTGCAGCTCATTGAAAGTTTGTGCGTTTTTATTACTTTGTGGCAAGTTCGGCGTTTATTATTATTCTTTTGTGTCCGCCACGCGACGCGGTAGTTGAGTCAACTTTTGCCAGCTGCAACTCATCGCAATCAATTTAAATTACAGGGTATTAACGTAGTCTAACGCCCAACAAGAGTTAAGTAAACAACTTGAAAGCTAGTTGCGATATTGAATTGAAGCAGCAGCACTTAATAAATTAAATAATCCATTAGCAACGTAAATAAATAACTAGTAAACAAAAACAAAATAATACAATGATGAAGTAATAGCATTTAAATGAAAAGAAAATTATATGTAATGAATTAACTATAAGTAATATAATAAGTAACCAAAAATTAAAAGAAATGCATAAAGAGAATTTTTTTATAAAAAGCTGTGAAGTCAATTAAATTAAATGAATTAACAAAACGTAATATAAATAAACAGAAATCCAAATTAATTTAAATGCACAGTAGATAAATTTAAACAAAAAGCTTCAATCTGTTTAGCAAAAGTATATAAACGAAAAGATAAATTAAACTCAATATAAAATACAAAATTAATCAAATTAATAAGCAAATTAAAACATATTAAATAGAAAAAGGAAGGAAGCTTTTTAAGTTGGCAATTGTATTAATATAAAAGTTTCACTTTATTTCTTATTTCTTAATATTTGAATTTGTCTTAAATATTCTTTAACAAAAATTTTAGTTTCTATTAAATTTGAACTCTTCATCAATTCGCCAATTACTTTTCATTTCACTAGAAAGTCAAATTAACACCTATGACGGATCTATTTCTCTTTTACCCAAAGCAAACTTCAATAATTTACCATAAATCATCATTAATATCTATCTATGGATACTGCTTGCACTTTTTCTGCTCTTCGGTTGCCAATTAAAAGTTAAAATTCAATTATTCGGTGACATGTCACAACGATGAAATGCTCACCTAGCTGATAATCTGTGGGAGCTGTTGAGTTAACTCGTCCAAAGAGGCGAAAGTAAATCAAAACTTGCTTGTGCCGAGATGATGGGGAGTGTCGTGATGTGTGGGAGTCAGTGTATGGTTAGGGGCGTGGTTGAATACGTTATCGCTCTTAGCGCCATTTGCCACAAGTGTTTGCACTTTGACTATGCCAGCAATTTGCATCTTGTTGTCACATTTGCAAAACCACACGCCCCCCTACTCTGCCACGCCCACTACCGTCAATCCTTGGGCAAGCAAGCGTCCTAATCCCAGCCTGAATCCAACGCATGACATTTCGCAAATAGGTAAGCAGCAAAAAATGCAACAATGGCACCAGAAAAGTTAAAAAACCAAAAAAATATTTGTCAGAAAGTCGCACTAAAAATGCTCTTAAAAATGTTCAGATTTATTTTGATTATCTTACTAGACAAACTAAATTCAAAACTCCTAAAATTTTAATGTTTTCCCGGCATATTTTTTAAATGCATATAAGCGACTACAAGAGTTTTTATAGCGATAACTCAAATTACACCTTCAAGGTTAGTACAATGTTTATGAACAAAAAAGAGAAAACTATGCAAAGCTTTGAAAATTTTTAAGCAATGTTTTTTACGGATTGAATTTTGTTAATATCAAGGCATACTTAACATACAAATTAATCAAATCTAACATAAAATTGCATACAATTGAATGGAAAGCTAGGAAAAAGCGATGCAATTTCCGCAAAAGAAAACTAGTAACCAAAATAGAGAAGTATTTTTTTTTAAGTGAATAATTTACTTTTCTTCAGCAAAATTTCGTGCTCTAAAAATTCCAAGCCAAAGCTTCACTTACACCCACTTTACTTTTAAAATGAGAGTGTATTCGAGACTGTCGTCAAATTCCCGATGCGGGACACCACGACAACAACAATGACATGTGCAGAGCTCACGTTGAGAGTGCAGACATCACTTAGGGGGTGCTGAGAGGGAGGCGAGAGATCAGAGCCAGGGAACTGGGAACTGGGGAAGCAAAGAAGTGGATGGCTTTTAAGCTTTGTCGCTTGGTCCACTTGAGACCCCAAGAACTGTGCACTGAAAGGAATGCACTCCAGCTGCAATTAGAAGTCAATGGGCTAATACAAGTTTATCTCAATTCCATTGTTTTCTTTTCCTCTATTTTTGATTCCTTAGCCCTACGAGATGTATCAGTGGACGCACACGGAGCAGCCGACCACTTCGCTCCCTCTGACGCCCGGCAAGCTGGATAAAGTGGCTGCCTGGCCATTCTCCAGCACGCCGGCGGGACAGAAGCAGCACCAGCAGCAGCAACAGCTGGAAGGCAACAACTCCACACAGCTCGATGGGCAGAAGATGCTGCAGCAAGTTTTGCGCAAGCGGCTGCTCAACTGCGCCACGCTGGCCGAGGTGCATGCGGTGGTCAATGAGCTGCTCAGCAGCGTGGATGAGCCGCCAAGGCGACCCTCCAAGCGCTGCATCAACTTCAATGAGCTGATCAACGCCAGCGAAACAACCATCTACGAGTACAACAAGCCAGCGGAAAGCAAAAGCTATGCGGATGCAGGCACGCAAACCGACGACCAGGAGCCGGATGAGAAGACTTGTTCGGGCACTTGCAAGTGTGGAGCAGCCAAGGGTTTGGCGACGGAGCCAGTGCAGCCAGTTGTTGCAATCACAGCGACAGCAGCACCGCCTCCGCCACCACCACCTCCTCCACCGCCTCCGCCTCCACCCGCACCTCCCATGCCGGGCCAGGCAGCTGCACCCCCTCCACCTCCACCGCCGCCGCCTCCCCTCGCTGGCGGAGCACCAATGCCGCCGCCCGAACCCCCCAGTGCAGCAGGCCCAGGGCCCCCGCCGCCGCCGCCTCCACTAAGTACCTCCAGATCAGGCACTAATCTGTCGCCTGCGCCTTTACCTGATCCCGCTGAGGGCAATTGGTTCCTACGCACAAGCAGTAAGTCTTTAAGGGTCGGTTTCTCTATAAATACGTTAAACAATTTTTCGATTGAGCCGCAAATATTTTAAGAACAAAAAATTATTAGTATTATTTTAAAGCTACTTAGAATGAACAATGCTATCAATATTGGTAACCACTAAAGCCTTGTTGACATGATATGATATATAAGCCAAGCTTATGCTACAAAACTAAGGAGACATGTTGCCTGGATCTTGGCATAAGACTGAAATGTTTAACAGTCAACAAATCAGCATTAATAAAGAAAATAAATAAATATTTGAGAACCTTTTCCAATTATAGAAAAATCATAACAGAAGATGCACATGGTGGCTTTTACAACATAACATATAAATGTTATTAATGATTATAAATTTATTTTTTAAATTAAAATGAGAAACCGGCCCTAAATGAAATAATATCAATTCTAAACTCACCTGCTGCTCCTATTCACTTAGTACAACGCAAGAGCGCTGTTAATCCGCCGAAGCCTATGCGACCACTGTACTGGACTCGCATTGTGACAAATGTGCCGCCCGTGCCGCGTCCGCCATCGGTGGCCAACTCCACGGACAGCGCAGATAACAGCGGCAGTTCACCGGAGGAGATGCCCACAACGGGCAGCAGCACAGCGACAACGCCAGCTGCAGCTGGTTCAGCAACAGTTGTTGCAGCGCAAACAGCAGCAGCAGCAGCAGCAACGCCGTCCACCAAGGAGATTTGGACAGAGATCGATGAGACGCCGCTGGATAATATCGATGAATTTACAGAGCTTTTCTCCCGCCAAGCAATTGCGCCAGTCACCAAACCCAAGGAACTGAAGCCCAAGCGTGACAAGTCCATCAAAGTGCTGGACCCGAAACGATCACGCAACGTGGGCATCTTTGCCAGAAGCCTGCACATGCCGTCCATAGAGATTGAGCACGCTATTTACCAGGTGGACACCTCGGTGATTAGCCTGGAGACGCTGCAACAAATCAGTCATATACGTGCAACCGAGGAGGAGCTGCAACGCATCAAGGACGCAGATGGCGGCGATATTCCACTCGATTATCCCGAGCAATTTCTGCGCGACCTTTCGCTCATCTCAATGGCCAGTGAACGCATCTCCTGCATTGTCTTTCAAGCCGAATTCGATGAGTCGGTGACGCTGCTGGTGCGCAAACTGGAGACGGCGTCGCAGCTGTCGCGGCAGCTGATCGAGAGTGAGGATCTCAAATTGGTTTTCTCCATCATTCTAACGCTGGGCAACTACATGAATGGTGGCAATCGACAGCGTGGCCAGGCGGATGGCTTCAATCTGGATATACTCGGCAAACTGAAGGATGTCAAGTCCAAGGAGTCGCACACAACATTGCTGCACTTCATTGTCCGCACGTACATTGCACAGCGACGCAAGGAGGTGCTGACTCCGTTCAACCTGAAGTTGCCCATACCAGAGCCGCCGGATGTGGAGCGTGCAGCGCAATTGGACTTTGACGAGGTGCAGCTGCAGATCAAGGAACTGCACAAAAAGCTAACAGGTGAGTGAGAGAAAAAAAGAGCCCATATATGTACATATAAGTATTCTACAGCTATTTGCAACTAATTAGAAATCTTAAAAAAAAGTAATAAAGGAATAGAACATAAATATTTACGATGATAAATGAAAATTTGATTGCGATCGGATAACAAACTTACATCAAAGGCACAATTGTGTTCTGTAAATGGGAAGCGCCATCGAAATATTTGAAAAATAATATACAAAATTCCTCCGATTCATCATTAATAATAATTATTAAAAGAAATAATTACGATATTCATTTGTAATGATTTCTGGAAATGAGATTACGATCGGGCAATGAACTAAGACAGCTGCAATGCAAACACACTGCTTAATTTAACAGTCCTTTAGCAGTCGAGATTTCTGTTAACATTGCAATCTTAACATTCAACTTCAATGTAATTGTTACTGATCTGGTTAATTACAGTTTTCGAAAATGTTAGCAACATCTAAATATGAAAACATTTTGCATCTCTTTCCCACATGTTGCTAATGCAAACTTTTTACTTACAGCTTGCAAGCAGACCACGGCACAGGTGCTCAGTGCGTCCAGCGGCGGCATTTTGGAGCCCTTTAAGTCCAAAATGGAGGAGTTCACTGTGAATGCCGACAAATCGGTGGCCAAGCTGCACCAGTTGCTGGACGAATGTCGCGATCTGTTTCAGGAGACAATGCGCTTCTATCACTTCTCACCCAAGGGTTGCACTTTGACCCTGGCCCAGTGTACTCCAGATCAGTTTTTCGGTTACTGGACGAACTTCACCAACGACTTCAAAGACATTTGGAAGAAGGAGCTGGCAATACTGGAGAACGAATTGTAAGTGCAACAAACAGCAACTAACACTTTTAATGCAGGCAATTAATTGTTTTCTTTTGTTGCTCTACTCGTTGCAGTAAATTGAAAAACATGAAGAAACATGCACAGGCTGAAAATCGTCGCAATAGCTGCGCAAATGTGCCGCCAAAAAGGCTTTTGTACAAGGAGCGCATGGTGCTGCGACGCAGCCAAAACTAGTTGTTAGTCCAAATTAGCTTTAGTTATTTTCCGTTTTAAGCTTAAATAAAAATTTACGAAAATCCTCGCACTGCTCCAAATTTTATTTTGAACTTTTTATACGTTTGCACCGAATTTGTTAAATTGGCTCCAAAATTGTTTAACGGTTTTATGCAACACTGCGAACTAATCGACCGACCGCCACATGTTATCGACACGCGGAACGCAAAATGGCTGTATAATATGCGCAACATATTAGTATATTTAGAAATTCGCTTTGCGGTCACACTGCGTTTATTGTTTAGCAAACTGGCGGGCCACACAACAATAATAAACAAAACATTAACATTATTAACATGTCACATCCGAATACAACGCGGCGCAAGCATGTGCTCAAGGAGATGATGGAGGACGACTACTCGCTGCCCACCGAACAGCAGCAAATTGTGCGTGTGATCAGCAGTCGCGGCAACAACCTGCACGAGGTTGAGGCGACTTCTCTGGACGCTGAAAACTTTCTGGGTGAGCATGCCTCATGTTATCGTTGTTATCTTCTTATTAAAGAATTGTATATCTGCAGTTTCCATGCCCAACAAGTTTCGCAAGAATGTGTGGGTCAAGCGCGGCGATTTCATTCTCGTGGAGCCCATCGAGGAGGGCGACAAAGTCAAGGCGGAGATCTGCAAAATTTTAACGCCTGAACACATAAAGGAGTATACAAAAGCTGGGATTTGGCCAGAAAGGTTTGCCAAGAAGCCGGTTGAGTTGCCATCGAACAATGGTTCTTCGGATAGCGATTCAGATGAACCGCTGCCGCCCAACACAAATCGCCCTGCCCAACAACAACTGGAAGAAGATGAGGAAACGGAGACGGACTCCGAGGACAGCAGCGGCACTGAAGACTGAAGATTGCAGTGCAGCATTTTGTTTTTGTGCATTACAAAAGTTTAGCTATGTATATTGTTTTTTTGGTTCCTCTCCAATTGTTGTAACAAAAAGAATTCGTGTCTTTACTACATACATAATAATAATCATAAAAAGGAAACTCAAACTACATTAATAATTGTTGTTGTTTTGTTTGCGGCTGCAATTTGCTGTTGTGTAACTAAAATCGCTTGCAAAAGCTACCAAAAGCCTAAGAATATTTTATGCGCGCTTGAGATCTGTGGTATTCTGTGCTTATAAAGCGTCCGTTTCTAGTGAGGATTGCTCTGAATTTCTTCTCTGACTACTGCTGCAACTCCTGTTCAATGTTCTCCTTCGATTCGTCCGAGTCTGCAACGATTGCTGCCTCGCCTGCAATTTTGGCAGTTGTGTCCAGCGCATCATGCTTCGATTCTAGCGCCAATGTCGATGGTCTCGGCTTCGAAAAGGGGAAATTACTTAAATCCTCCAGCTGCGGCGTGTGCACGGCAATTAAATCCGTTTGCGTTGAGCTGCTGTCGCGAGGCTCTACACTCGATGGCTGCTCATCGCAGTCGGAGGAGCTATTGATTTGCTTGCGCAACGCATCCTGCGGCAAATTGCACACCATGGTCAGGCAGTTGACAATGGTGCCGATGGAGCTCTGCAGCTGTTGCACTTGATCCGTCAAGATTGTGCAACGCTTGGCCAAATCGTTGACAACAGCCGCCGAGTTCTGATCGAGGCTCAATTGTCCTTGACTTCCAGCATTGCTGCCATCTGTTGTCTCCTCTGCTAGCATATTGACTTGCTGTTCGCCGCCTGCTTTGGCATCCACTTGCATCGTGGACACTTTCTTCCAGAGCGCATTGATGGCCTGCATCTGCAGCTGTTGGATCTTGCGTTCGTTCTGCAGTTGCGCCTTGGTCAGCTGCATGTCCTTGTTGAGTTTGCTGAAATAGAGTGCAAAATTAATTTAGTGTTACATAAATATCCTTGACTGATTAAATATGTAATTCTGTTTATATAAAATTAATTTTCCTGACTGATTAACTGACTAAACTATTAACGCGCAGTCCAAAAGGCAAGAGCTACGATGCTGTAACACTTATACAACATAGTTTACGAAATTTAATTGTATAATATACAATTTAGAATGTATAACAATGTTATATTTAATTAAACCTTCATGACTTTATCATTCGGCGCCTATTCTTTAAATAAATAATTCAAATAAAAATGTTATAAGTCGAGCTTTAAAAATATTTGACCATTATATTAAGCTAACAATTGTGTATAAAGATTATGGCTTATCGCCGGCACTTACTCAATGTATTCGTGTGTGCGCTGTTTGTGCAACTTCTCGGCTATGTCTTTGGTTTTCTTGCGCGTATGATAGCCGCGCCACATCTTCTGTATGGTCACCGCCGACGATTCCGTCACATGCTCTATCAGCCGATCCGTACAGTTAAGATTATTGTTCTCCAGCAGCTGCTGTTGCTGTTGCTGCTGCTGGGCACGCTGTGCTGCCATTTTGCGAATCGTGCGCAGCTTCTCGATGTTGATCTGTTCGCCATCATCGTCAGTGCTAAAGCCGCTGGCATCTGTGGCATTGCCCTGCAGCATGGAAACTGTTGCCATTGCTTGAGGCGGAGCCGGTGGCTGAGAGCGATCTGTTTTGCGTGGACTGCTCGTGGGACTTTGCATGCGACGTAGTTGTGGACTACGCACGCGTGGCAAATTCAATTTGTTGTCTGTCGTTTGGAGTAGGGAAAACATTATAATTTTGTCTGGCAACATAAAGATCAACTAGTCTAGGCTACCTTTGTTCTTGTTGCCTTTGGTTTTGTGCAGCTGCGAGCTAAGTGTTGATGCTGTGACCGTTACACGTTGGGCAACGGCGGCGGGACAAACGTCGGGACTCATTAGCGTCTCGGGCACCGGCACCATTTTGGACGCGGCTGCCAAAGGACCGCCCAAAGGAGCTTGACCAATAAAAGTTTGCTCTACAATTAAATAAATACATTACAATCAGTGTTAAATAGGCAATTCTTTCCAGCTAACCATTGTAGGGATTTGGAGTGATGTTGCGCGGCGTGGACTCTGTGGAATTAAAGGTCTTGGTATTGACGCTGCTCGACATGCCTGACATGCTGCTGGCCAGCGAGAAGTTGTCGCCATCGCCATTCTTAATGTTCTCAATTAACGAGGTGCTCATTTGTAGTCCATGATTCACAAGGCCATTGTCGCTGCTCATGCTGTTGTTGCTGCTATTTCCATGATAGCTGTTCGCCATGGACTCGGGTGAACCTTGACGTCCGCTCAGCCGTGAAACTATACGAAAAGAAATAACAATATATCAAATTCTTTGTGTTAAACTATCAACGCGTAGCCTAAGCAATAAAAGCTACAATTTGTACACAGAATAGCTTACGACACTTGATTGTATAATGAAAAAGGGTTTCAACTCCAACTATTTAAAATTAATAATTTTGTGTCATTGCGCACTGTTTCGTTAAGTTTAAAAACACACACTTAGCGTTTGATTCAACCAATTATTGAATATTGAATAGAATTGAATTCTTATAGTTTAGATAATGTTGCTTACAGCGTGGCGATTGTATTCGACTCGTGGGCTTCTTGCGATGTGATGAAGGCGATGTGCTGGCCGAACTGTTTGTGTTATCCAAAATCTCCTCCTGCAGCTGCCGCTGATGATGCTGCGCTTTGCTCAGTATCAAACGCAGCTTGCGATCGTGCTCATTCTCCAGCGCTTTGCCTAGCAAAGGACACACAGAGCTTAAGTATTTGGCCAAAGGCGCCTGCTCCCCCACACGAAACTGCCGTCCGCGTCCTTGGCTATACAACCATTCAGCCTTCAAGCTCTCAATGGGATCCACAACGTAGCCATCGATGAACTTCAAGCTCATGCACCAGTTGAGCACAAACGGACGATAATCAAAGCCACTACAGAAAAGCAAATTTAACAAGGGTTTATATAGAAATCGACAAACGGAAAACTTACTCCACACTATTTGTCATGGTGGCACAGGGATTCTCGTTGATGGAGAAGCTGAGCAACTTGCTTAGATGTGACAGCGTGCAAATCTCATTCAGATCATTGATGTTATTCTTGGCCAGCGTCAAAGTCTCTAGCGAAGCCGGCAAGTACTTGTCACACTGTCGCAGATGCGTCAAACGATTACTCTGCAAATTGAGTTCGCGCAGCGACCGCAAATACGAAATATCCGATATGCTGCCAATGCTGTTGTCTGCCAGATTCAGAGACTCCAGAAACACATTCGTATTGAGATGCTCGATGGTCTTGATGTTGTTCCCCTCCAGATTCAGTTCACGCAAATGCACACAGTCTTTAAGGCCCTCAATGGAGAGAATGCCGTTGAAAGAGAGATTCAATTCACGCAGACAATGCAGGCGACAGACGCCATACATGCGCAGCAATTGATTTCTGCTCAACGAGAGCTGCAAGCAAAGAGTTTGGTGAAGAGTTACGCAAATGCGCTAAAATTGTATAATTGCACTAACCGTTTCGATTTTCAGATACGAATCGATGTTGTCGATCTTCTGCAGCTCGTTGTCGTCCAGGATCAGCTTGCGTATGTTCTGGGCATCGTCCTGCTTTGGCACCTTTTTCAGCTGCTGCTTCGCCAGATTCAGCGTCTGCTTTTCGCTGCAGCTCTCGTCGCCTGCCAAAGAAAGGAGAGTGGATTGGAGATGGGGGCCATGTAAACAGTGAATGAAGTCATCGTCTGTGCAAGGGCAGCTGTTAACACGAGGCGGGGGCAGGTGGACAGCCACCCTCAAAGTAGGCTGCGAATTGCAATGCAAGCTCGAGGACACATAAAAGCGACGCCAGCCAGCGACAAGTGTACTTCGTAATTGATAAACGCGATTTAAACTCACCGCTCATTTTTGTTAGACCACGAAATTCCTGCAGTTAATTCAACCAAATAACGATGTCAGCTTAGCCAATTGACAGCTTTCATTGGCGTCCAGAGTAACGCAGAAAAATCAATGTTTGGGAATGCGAGCGCCCCCCTCCTTTGAAACCAGGGCTGCATCGCTTACATTGCACACCACTGTTATTAGCAGCGCGCATTTAAACACAATTATGTTAAACGTAGAAAATACTACAATTAACATGCTTGGTTTGCGCTTAAACTGTTTTATTTTATTATAAACAATTGTTGATTTTAGACAATCAATATAAAATCAAACAACATTAATTAAGTGCAACACAATCGATTAATTGGTTGCACAGCTATCGAACTATCGAAATTGTCACATTAATAAAAGCAGTACATATTTGTGGTATTTTTGAGCATATATAATTAAATTTTGATGGTCACACTGCGCTAAAACCGCTTTTGTTCAAAGTTTTGCTAATTTCAAATGTTGCTTAGAAAATATATATATATATTATTTGTAGTTGTTTTACTGTTCATATTTTTCTTCCTCCCCGTCTTCAGTTGTCGGTTGAAACACTTTGTTGCACTTCACCGGCAATTGCTCCAGATCCTCCAAAAGACTCATTTCCTCATTTAACGTTTTCAAATACATGCGCTGGACCTTTCGCACCAAAGGCGAAACCACATCGTCGCTAAGTATGTCTAAAGTACTTCCTAATTTGGGTTGTTCTACAGTTTTAGGCTTTGAACGCGACACCTTCTTGTAAACCTCTTGCAAATCTTCCGATGAATTCGACAATTCCATCGATTTTAACTTGTTATATCTTTTCCCCTGGGCTTTATTCAATTTTCTAGTAGTTTCATCGATAATCTCCTGTATCTTGATCTGCGAACAAACTACAGTGCGCAAATTGTCGGCACTCTTGCAACTGATTGTCGTTTTGCGAGATTCGCAATCTGAGCTCAAAAGATCATCTTGAAAACACTTGGTCTTGAAGCGATCATTCATCTTCTTGCACTGCTCTCGCGCCGACTTGACCAAAGGACTCGAGTCCTTGTCCTCTAAATGTAGCTTATTCTGTGAGGTATTTTTAACATTTTTCACGAGCTTGGTGGTTTTAACTGTGGTATCGCTGTCGCTATCGCCGGCACTCAAATCCAAGCCAAACGTCGAATTCTTGTAGAGCAATCTATCGCCGTTAGCGCCTTCAGCAGTCGGTTTGCTACCCTTGCTCTTGTTCTTGTCCACCAAAGATGGCAGTATAGTATACGTTGATCTTTTTTTTAGTGTGTAGCTTTTCTGCGAGGCCCAAGGACTGAGCAGCTCCAAGGACAGACTTGGACATCGGGCGGAGGATGCAGGCTTTTCCTTTGCTGCTCGGCGATGGCAATGTGTCGCGTCCTTTCGCGATGAAGCCAACTCTTGAATGTTCTCCGTTCCTCCGCGTTCACGCTTTTGATGCGCTTGACGTGGCTTCGGTGTATAACAAGAGTCCGAGGAACGGGGACTGAGACCGCCTACCGAGAAAGCCGACAACTTTGCTTCCACACTCTTTTCAATCTTCTCGTTGGTTGATCGACCCCAAGGTGGCTTTTGTGATTCAGCTGACTGCTTAAGTAGCCGCTCCTTATGGCGAGTGCACAATGTTTCCTTTTTGTAAATAGTTGTTGGAATTGGAGGAGGCTTAACCTTGGTCTCATTTCTATTCTCTTTGAGATGCTCTTTCTACAAAAAGCACAAAGTTTAATGTGAATTGAGGATGGATTGAAAAAGTTGATCTCACCTCATGATTACAGTCAAGTTTCTTGCGGTGTTTGTAGTAACGCTTACATTCCTCCATTGTTAACAATTTATTTTCAATGATCTAGTGACAAAAGTAATCTCTCTCTCTCTTTTTGTGTTTCTCAATTCAATATTTAAAATTATAGCATACTAAAATAAGATGAATTCTTGTCAAAACAAGACAGATTAAATTCTCAATGTTTTAGTAACCCCTTGTCTTGCTAAAAAATAATCAGTAATATTTTGTTTTATCTTTTTTGTACGCGATAGAAGTTGGCTAGTTCTCTATACATTGAAATACTATAGTAATATTTTTAATCTTATTGTAAGCCTCATAAAGGGAAAAAAAAAGGAATTGATAAAAAGAGGGGATTAGAACAAAAAATACTTCATCAAATTGCAATTACAGGGTATTAATAATTCAGCACTTAGAGCGTGTCCACCTTACATTTAATTTGCCCGCACAACAAAACGATTACCAAGTTCCGGAACCAGTCTGCAAAGGATTTTGCAGCACATTCTCTCGCTTTTACTGTCTCTCTCTCTCCCAGTCCATTGGCTTTGGGCCTCAGCTGCTAGCTCCAGTGGCTCATTGGCAATTTGGCTCTCAGTCTTTTGCTGGCTTTCAACGTTGTCGGTTGTCGTCGAATTTTTGTGGCCAACTCGAAACTTTTTTAAGACTATTTTCCTCGCTGCCCGTGGCTCGTAGTCGCTGTTGTTGTTGCTGTTGATATTTGTGGCTGTTGTTGTTGTTGCTGCTGCTACTTTGCGTTGCACGTCGTCGTCGTCGTCGTCGTCGTTGTCGCGCTCCGACCGACCTCACACCCAAAAGGCAGAACGTGCCGCGAACGAACGCGTGTGTCTGCTGCCTAGGCTATCTCTGCCTCTGCCTCTGCCACTGCCACTGGCACTGCCACTGCCACAAAAGCCTGTGTGTGCCACACGGCCTGTGAGCCTGTGTGTGCCTGTGTCCGTGAGTGCGTCTTTCTATGTGTTATGTGCATGTGTGTGTAAGCAAATGTTGAAAGCAGCATGGCCCGAAAAGACAGCACTGAAAAACGTTGCATACTTTCGGGCGCACCGAATAATGATTTTTGTGTGCCCGCTGCGTGTGTGAAAAATACCAAATACAAATAAAACACAACACAAAATACGCAAAATACAAAATAAAATACCAATCAACATGCGAATCGCAAATTGAATAATCTGTAAATTGAAAGGCCATCAAAGCAAAAGCAGAAAGGAAAATCCAATAATTGCAAGTGCTTAATGCAAATTAAAAGCAACAACGAAAAAGGCAAAAGGAAAAGCTTCGCAATGAAAATGAAAATATGCAGGCAGGCGAAACGACAACGCTGAAATACAAATCTGACATTGGCAGCAGCAGGCACGCACACACTCCCACACACAGTACTCACACACACACACACACACACACAGAGAGAGGCGACAACAGCCTGCGTCCTGTGCCCGAAATTTGGCCGATGAATGAACTGACATAAAACTTGACGAGCATAGCTAACGCAAGCACACCCACTACACACACACACACACACACATACAACATACTCACACACACACACAACCGCGCATACACAGTCAACATTTAAAAGCATATAAAAAGGCCATTTTCGTAGATTTCCCGTTGTGCCCTTGTCAAAGCAATAGAAATATCGAAACCGAAATAGAAACTTGCCATTTTTGGAACGTGCCGCGCATTTCACACACACGCACACACACACATACACAGCAGCTGCAAATAAAACTACAAGCAAAAAAAAAAGGTGGGTCAAGTGCAAAAAGAAAAACGAAATGAAAATGAAAATGGCAAAGCGTCGCGAATAAAAAACGTAGCAAAAATTTATTTTAACTAGTTGTATACACGAAATGTGAACGAAACACCCACAATCAAAAAGGAAAGAAAAAATAGCATGCTTTGCAGCGTTGCCCAAAAATAGAGCAGCGATTACATGGCACACACACACACACATACAACAGTTGTGCTTGTATGTGTGCATGTGTACATATGCAGAACAGCATAAATCATTATGTTTTGGACAGCTCAAATTGTAGCCAAATGTCAATATAACACTTTCGAGCAGCGTGGAGCGAACGCAGGGCTGGTGAAACAGCAGGGTTGGAGAAGGTGCAGGGCTAGAATAGCAGCACGAATGGTGTTGTGGAAGGGAAGAAGTAATACAAGGAATGGGAGAAGGAGCAATGATGAAGTAGAGCTGGTAAGGAATAGCAGCAGGGTTGGACTAATAGCAGGGCTGGAGAAAAATGAAAAGTTAAATAAAAGAGTGGGAAGCGCTGAAGCGAGTCGGCCCCAACGTGTTTTCTAACAAACAAAATGCTCGGACACCCAACCACAGACATACAAAAGAACAGGAAGTGACAGGCTGGCAGCGGGACGGGGTGGGAGGGTAGAGGGGCTGTGCAAACTCCTGTCTGCAGCAATTTCACTTCCTTGAAATCCTTTACAACAACAGCAGAAGCAGCAGCAGCAGCAGCAGCTTTTTCTCACTCAGCTCTCAGCTTACTATGCTCGCTCTCTCTTTTCCCGTATTCGTATTCGTATTCGTATTCGCTCTCTCTCTCTCTCTCTCCACGCAGCCGCTTGAGCTAACAGCTTAGTTCCAGTTCACAGTTCACAGTTCATAGTTCGCAGGTTTGCCCAAGTTGCCCACAATTTAACTCCAGCTCGCAGCTCGCTTGGCTCATTTGTTTATTTTTAGTTGCTGTCATAGTAGCTGCCACACACACGCATACTCTCAACACTCACTCCCACACACATTCACATTCATATTCACATTCAACCACTCAAACGGCCACTTGTGTCCGCAATTAAGTTGCATTTAGGCTCTTTGGTCATTATTAATACGCGCATTTAAGTTGGCTTGCTTCGCTTTTTGGGGGCCAAAGACATCATCCTTCCCCCTCTCAGCGACGAACCCGAATTAGAAATGAAACTGGTTCAAGGTCATTCGCGTGCTGCATGCAGCAATCAAATACGAGGTTGTTGCACCGCCTTCGTCACCCGCGTGGTCAACTGGCTTCAGCTGGAATTCTCGCAGCTGTGGCCACATTTGCGTCCTGCCCCATTCCCCACTTAATCCACAATTCAAATTCACGTTCACATTCACATTTAATGCCCCTGTTTATGTAGCGTAAAACAAAAAAAAAAGGCCAAAACGAAGATTTCTAACAAAAGTGAAAACGCGATGCGGCCGTGGAGTTTGTCGGGGGCAGCTCTGGGACTTGTGGGGATTGCGTGTCGCGGCGTTCATGTCCATGACACGACGAGGTATATATATATATATATATGTGCAGTATATACTTAATGCGAGCAGCTCACGTGTCTGGGGAGCAAACAGAGCGGGCAAGCTGGGCCTTTTTGGCGCTGCTGCTGAGGCGCTGAGGTGTTTGTTTCTGAGAGAGACGCGCATAAACACACATAAAGCAATGATATGCATAAAACACTCACACACACTCATACACCCATACACTCGCTTACTCAGTGGCTAAATATCCCGTTAGGAGCTTACGTAAGCGCCAACAGCTGCGCCCGAAAGCTGCCTATAATTATTTCTAAACACCTTTATACGGGATTTAACAAGCACATCAAGTGAGAGGGAGAGAGCGAGGGCAAGAGCGAGTGAAATTGAGAGAGAGAGCGGGAACGACGAGTGAGAATGCGTGAACATGCGTGAGTGGGTAATGAGTCCCTAATAGATCTGTCATGAGTTGTTAATAAGTAGTATTCCCTTTCCGTTGGCCAAAGTTGGCAAAGCAGCAAACAGGAAATCTGGGCGACAGAAATGTCTCGAGTTCCACGAATAAATGGCAGAATTTATTAGACCCAAAGGAGAGAAAACTTCTAATTAAGCTACATGCTCAAGGTGCATTGGGAATTCATTATGCTTTCTCATCAACAAAAGCGAAGGCTAACGCTCCCAAGTCCTCAAATTTCCAACATCATTTGCAGTTCTAATTTATCCACATACACATTAGCATAAATTCTTCCGAGCTGCAAAATATTCTCTATATTTTATTTAATAAGCATAATTTTGTTTTTAATAAAAAATCAAATTTCAAAGGTAGTGAAATTCTTTTCTCAATAATTTCATACTACTACTTCTTAATACTACAGTTGCAACTGTGACCTTCTCTGATACAAATTGAATTTCATACCATTCTTTGAAGTGTTGCAGCCAATCTATAGATATATTCATTGTTAGATTACCAAAGACAGCATTGAATTGTTGCTTTATTTTAATTAAATGGGAGCAATATGTTGTTTGGAATATTCCCAAAATCAAATCATAATATTCTTCAGAATACCCAATTTGCTCGTGATTCATAATTAGCTGCATACATTTTCGAAATCATGCCACGTTCTCGGGCTATAATGTCAAAAGATGTCAGAAGCAACCCGAAGCAGGCACATTTCCATTAGTTTTTAATGAATACGAATATTAACCTGCTTTGACCCCAAGTTTGACTGTTGCCTTGTCCCTGTTCCTGCCCCTGCTCCTCACTGGGCTTCAGTTGGAAGTCGTGCTCATTTGGCACCGTCCAACGCGATGCCGCATTAATTACCCAGTTGCTGGTAATTATTGTGAGCAGAGAAGAACGAGAACTGGAATTATGCATTAAGCAAAGACTTGGCAATTGCATTTGCAAGCGAAAATAAAGGGGAAAAAATTAATGAAGAGAACGCATAAAAGAATGCTGCATTTTAATTGAATGGCAAGAAATGGCGCGACCCGGAACCATCGCCATCACCGGAAACGGAAGCCAATGAAGTCAGCATAATCAGAAGGCATAGCATAGCGCAGCGCATTAAGGTAGCAACAAACGATTGCCCCCAAAGCCTGTTCTGCATGTCTGCTAATGAAATATTCATTCCTAATCGATAATTCCGCACCAGGGCAGCGCCGGCATAATAACCCAAAGCCATAGCCAAAGCCAAAGCCAAAGCGAAAGCCAAGCTTCTGCAACAGTCACTGCCGCATTGAGAAAGTGCCATCGAATTGAGGACGAGAGTCAAGTTGTCTGCTGTTCGCCGGCCCCAAAACAAAATAAAATTCCAATATTTTAGCTCAAATTTATATACGCAACTTTCAGGGCAAAAGTCGCCGCCTGGCCCGGCATAAATCGCAGCATTTCGCTCCACAGCACATTTTATGCTGCCTCATTGGCCACATGGCGCAGCGGTGATATGAGTGCCATATACGGCTATAAGTGGCGCTGTCCCAGGTCGGCCAGGCCATCATCGCCATCATTATCGTCGTCATCATCGGCATCATAATCAGATACTCAAATCTAAATCCCCTTTCACAAAATGCAATTTTGCCCACATATTACTTTGTGTCTCTCTGTGTGGAATATTATATTTTCGATTGCATAAAATAAACATATATCATAACAATGATCGAATGAATGGTCAATTAAATCGATTTAAGCAGAAGGGATTTATTGTTAGAGTGAACATTCAATTGGGTGTTCTTTCTCTGTAGAATAGAAGAAGTACTTTAGAATTGCTTAAATTCTTAAATTAGTTTAAAAATTTAAGTTTGTGCTGATGAAGTTACATTACTTTCCTTATTTATATTCAGTATATTCAGAAACCTGAATTAAACATAATTATATCGTATTTAATTTGGGAACAATCAAAATTGTATTTTCATTTAATTGCAATTGTAAACACTTTCAATATTTGACCGTTTCATTAGCTTAAATCTAAATACTTTATTTTAAACAGTATATACATTTATTATTTATTATTTAATTAATTATTTTTAATTTAATGAAATATCATTTTTGTTACTTTATTACAAATGTAAATAAGACAAATACCAAACAAGTATATAAATTACAAATTGAAATAGCAAATATTACAGAGCAACAATTTTATGAGTTAAATGAAATTCAAGTAGAAAAGTTTGCACTCAATATTCACTTGAACAACGTTGGAATTCACATTCAATAACAGTGACTCATAGCAGTATTCATACACACAGCAATATATGTATTATTAATGCCAACAAATGGGTGCTTCAAAGTACACACAAGTGTGAAGCGTGCCCAAGTCCAGCCAATTAGAAATTCTATTAAAAGTTATTTGCAAATGCAACACACACGGACACAGTCACAATCACAATCACAATCACAAGCACACAGTCCACAGTCCATTGGGTGCAACAAAAAGCAGCAGCTGCTCGAGCAGCCAAGTATCCGTTATGAATATATCTAGGCTTATGTAATATAAAGCCAAGAGGAGTGCTTGTAATGCAGACAAGGAGGGGGAGAGGAGCGAGGAGTGTCAGGCCATTGTCTATGCATGTTCATAAATAGGAAATGCAGCAAACGTTGGCACCTCCATCAACCAGAATAACCTCCAACCCGACACCAGAAGACTGTAACAGACTACAACGTAGTGTGCAGAAAGGGATTGACAATAAATTTGCATGCGAAGCACTTCCGTTTGAGCGGACGAGCGAGGCGGGGAGGGGAAGGGAAGGTGCTTTTTAGACAGGAAGCCAAGTCCAAATCGGTTTATATGCAGATGAGCATAATTGATTTCAAATGGGTAACAAGACGCCAGAAGCCAGGGTTGGGCTGAGAGGTGGCTTCATTGTTTGCCAGTGAAGAGCTTAACGCCATAAGCAGCAGATGCCTCGATAGATACCACACGACCAGGTGGAGGAGCAGGAGGAGAAGAAGGATTGCTTGCTTGTTGAAGATGAAGATGATGTGCTGAGAGCAGAGCGCACTCATTAGACACTTGACGCTGGGTTGCAGCTCAGCACGGTTCAGTTGCAGATATGCAGCGATAACAGCCTTAGATAAGCATGTAAAGAGTGTCAGGCAGGCAGAGAGAGCGGAGCTGGAAGCGGGGGGAAGCTGCGACAGCCTCGCGCGCAAACTGGAGCAAGGACAACGGCGACAGCAGCAGCAGCAGCAGCAGCAATGCCAGCAACAACTTCACATAAAAATAACACGAATGAGAGCACAAAATGGTTACATTGCCTGTCGACTGCCAGCACGAGAGACCGAGAGAGAGAGAGAGAGAGAGAGAGAGAGAGAGAGAGAGAGAGAGGGAGAGAGAGGGAAAGAGCAAGAGAGCGAGAGTTACATGTAGGCATACATATGTGCAGTCAGGAGGCAGGAGACAGCAGCACAGCTGCCTGTGGCATCTTCACTCTGCCTCTATCCTCAGGTTGACCGGCCTGCTGCAGTTGGCCGCTTGTTGTCCTGCTGCCAGCCAACGAGTCCTTGTCCTGCACTAACGACAACAACAACAACAACAACGATTGCTGTAACTGTAATAACAGCAGCAACGACAGCCACCTTCATTTGTATGTCCTGATTATGACAACTCAAGGAAATGCAGCCTGACTTTCGATATGTGCAAAATTCTCCATGGAATCCCTTTCATGCAGACATCTCTCGCATATAGAATCACATTTGAGCCTGGTCTGGTATCTGTGTTAATTGGCTGGGTGTGTGACATAAAAAGTACTCCATAAAAAAAAAAGCATTGCATACGCGCAGGGCCAATTGGAATTACAGTCAGGGAAATCAATTTGATTTCATTTCGAAACTGTAGGTTGGCAGCACAACTCACAACTCACAACTCGTATCGCAATCCGAATCGCTCGTAATTAAATTGAATGCTCGGAAAGGCGTGCTCGGCCCAGACCGCCATCGCAATGCTCTTTGCATGGCCATTAAGTATACGCCTTCGTGGTTAACTCTTGGCAATTAGCGTGGGCGAGTTCTCAGTCGATTTGCAGTTATGTTTTTATATCCTACTACAGAACTAATTATAACCAATAATCAATAATCACTAACTGGTACTTGGGACAATAAATAATATTTAAATCTAATTAATGTCAGTTATTCCGTATTGACAGCTCTTAATTAAGAGTATTTTAATTAATTAAATAAAATAGTAGCATTAAATAAGGCAGGACTTATGAATATTTACAACTATATTTAGCTATATTTGGCTATTTTTTGTTTTATATTTAATTAGCGACCACTAGTAATGATCGCTAAATTCGATATAATTTAAAAAACAATTAATTATTATTGGGTCACCAAAAATATTATCTTGTATCTACAGCAAAAAGATTTAATAAAATAAGTCTAGTGAATAAATTCAAACCTACAATTTAATTCAGACTGTGGTTCACAATTTCAATTTTATTACTGGTTTATTTTACGCATTTAATATTAATAATAACCGATTTTCGGTGATTTATTAATTGACTAAATTAAATTCGTTCCTTTAATTAAGTATGTGCTGCAATGTAAAATGCTGTAATGTAAAATAATATTGTTTATGCTAAATTGCAGTTCACAATTTTATTAGGAAAAATGTTCACATGAAATTGCTTTTAATTTTTGCTACTTTGCTGTCATAGCTGACAAGCCCTGACACCTTTGTGAAGTGTAAGCTGATTGGCGTACGCGGCGTATGAGTGACAGTTCATATCAAATTACGATTATGGTTATGTGAACATGGGACGACTAATGAGCGACAAGGGAGCTCAAGGGAACGAGAGACGACGGCCCTTAACTGATGGCATATTTTTTAACCTATTGCAGACGCAGACGAAAGAGAGAGAGACAAATAGTGAGTGAGTGAGAGAGAGATAGAGAAACGGCGTAAATAAAGCTAAGCAAACGGAGCAGGTGAAAAAGAAGAAAACGAAACAAAACGAAGAGGAGAGTCAGCGCCGCTGGAGGCATCAAATTTTGCACGCCCAGGAGACGCAACGGTGATGTGGGACACATCCCGCAACGGGCGATGCAACAACCCCAACGTTATATACCGTCTGTATCTGATCTATATGGCACGGACGAGATAGAACTGCTGCTGGACGAGATACGTGAGCTGGAGCTGGAGCCGGTCTGCTGTCAGCTGGACGATGAGCAGGACTTTGAAATAGCTGGCAGCAGGGCCGGCGAGCTCTCGCTATCGCTCGAATCGCCATTGGGCACATGCACCTCATGGGACTCCCATGCCAACTACAAACAACAACAACATACGCCGCTGCCATGGGGCGTTGCCCTACACTGTGATCCGCAACACTTGAAAACGCCTACAGGGATTGTGCGCATACTACTGGTGGTAAGTCAATCAAACTCGACCCGATTCTTTAATACAGGGTATTGAATGGTGTTTTGCAGTTATCCTCGGCCGTCTGCCTGGCCTGCGAATGCTCCGCGGGCACAGTCCAGGTCGGCCTCTTTCTACTGCCACTCATCGGACGCCTGAGGCTGATGGTCTTCTGTGCGCTCTTCTCGCTACTCATCACATGCCTCATGATATTTCTCGATATTTCGCATATAGCGCTAATGTTCCCATTCAACTGGACGAAAGTGGTGAGCACAATATCAGTTGATTACTGCTACTATAGAATACAAAAATATAAATATAGTATTTGAAATATAGTTTACTGAGTTGAGGTTTAATTACGAGTACTATTTAATTTGTAACAATTTTCATTTAAAATTTTTCATTTATTTAGTTAGTTATTAAATAAATAGTTTATGATTTTTTGTCTACCCCGATACTTCTATAGAAATTATAAACCGAATTAATCAAATTAGTAGAAATTAGAAAAAACTTTAGATTAATTGAAATATTTTATAGAGAATTTATAGTACTCACGAAAATAAAATAAGAATATTTTTAATTTTTAAAATAATTACATGTAGGAAATAATAGAAAATATTAATATGAACATTTTTAAATTGCTAATTTAATTTATCTTATTATATTTATTGTTTGCATAGAATACGTGGATGTACCTGAGCATTGGTTTAATATTTATTTTGAGCTCCACGCTGCTCGTCCACATGGTGCTGTATGCGACCGAGTACACATGGGTATCCAAGCACTCCAAGGACACGCTCCTAGCGACTGGCGTAAGAAAGCAAAATAAATATGAAATATATTTTATAGGATTTACGTATATTAAATTGTATATTTTAGCTGATTGGCTATATATGCGCCTTGGAGGCGCTGCTGCTGTCGGGCATCGCATCGTGGCCCTGGTCGCAGTATCGCCAGGTGCCCGACGATGCCAGCGAGCTGTTCATCGAGGATCGCGAGATGACGCCGATGAGTCCCATAAATAGCACCGATCTGCAGCTGCAGCCGGAGTCGAATCACAGTCTGGCGCCGTATCAGCACAGCAGCCAAACCAATGGCAATGCAACGGCGGCCGATGCATATAACCAACAACAATCGTCCTATAATCAAAAGCCTTATATACCTGGTGAGTGATATATATGTATAAATAATTGAAAAATAGCTTGCCAAACAAAATATGTATTGCACTCTACAATAAGTCAGAAATTTATCTAGCTATCGGTAAATATATTATCATCATTACCCCACTTCTTTGTTGAATTACAATTTTATTAAGCATTCAATTGTTATGAAATTTTCAGGATTGCTAGAGTTAATTCCTGATAACGTAATGCTTTCATTCACTTGCAGCCAAACGACCCAATGAGCTGAACCAGCGCCCAACATTGGGTCACACACAAACCGCACGCATTAAACCGAATCAGCGTTATCGCGAGGGCTATCATTACCAACCGGTTGCGTCAACGTCCCGCCAGAGTCCCACATTCGTCGTAGGCGATGATCTGGGTGCCGGTCCATCCACGTCCCGTTCCAATGATAATTCTAGTGCGTGATACTTTTTATTCCTCAACAACAACAACATGAACAAAAGCAACCACAAAATGAAATTTATATGATGATAGAAACCAGAACAAAAAAAAATTAAAAACTACAATTTTTGTCCACTATAAACAATGTCAGCGATAGATAAAAAGTTGAGGTTGCATTTTGGGTCAAAGAAACAAAACAAATTGTTGATTAGTTTAAACAAAAAACAACAAAGTAAAACGTAAAGTTGGAAAAACGAAACCAAAACAAAAAACGAACAAAAAAAAACAAAAACCGCAAGCAACAACAATAATTAATTTAATATCTGTGTGTGTGTGTATAAGAAACAAGGTAAATTACGAGCAGAAATTTAAAGAATTTAAAACCAAGACAAGAACAAATTGTATGACAACAAAAAAAATTAATAAAAAATGATGATGAATGAAGAATGTTGAAGATGAACAACCATTAAGTTAAATGTATAACAACAAATTGTCGCCTAGGACTCGTAAATTGAAACCAAAAATATAAGAAAAAACGTAAACAACATTTGGTTAGTTGTACAAAATAATAAATGTTAGACGGCCACGAAACTGGGCTAAAATTATAAAGAAATTACGAATAATTGGCAACGCTTTGGGCCAAATGCACAAAAAGCGATTCACAAATTTTTGACGATTCGAAGGCAAAATTCAAAAAAGGAGCAAGCAAAAAAGAAAGGAAAAGTCACAGCAAAAGAAAGCAGAGAGAAAGAGAGTGGGTTGCATACAATGAGCATGGAAATGGAAATGGAAATCAACTTGTTATAAACGTAGTTTTGCTTATTTTTTAATAAAAACAAATAATTCAAGAAACGAATGCGAGTACTAACAAATTTTCTTTCGCTTTAATTTTAAAATATCAAAAATGCAGGTTATTCTCAAAATTATAAATACATAATGATTGATGTCTATTTTAAGCCCAAATCCTTTTCGACCTGTTGCGAGCACATGGCCATCATTTCATCCTTAACCTTCAGGAAGTTCTCCACAGCCCTCGGCTTAGCCTCGGGCCAAGCAGCCAAATCACGATAGATGGGACGGCAGAACTTCATGCGATAATTGGAGTTGGCGAAATCAATGATCTCATCCAAACGTTCAATGAGACGAGCCCGAATACTCAAGCGATTGATGCGGAAACGCAGCTCGGCGTTCTTCGACTGCTTCAGATTGTAGGTGCTCTCCAGCAGATCAATCTTCTTGGCGTTCAGCTCAACAATGTCCTCGGTCTCAATAAGTTTGCCCAAGAAAGCAATCTGTTGATGCACAGAAATGGGTTTCTTAAGTTCAGGAATGTCAGCCAATTGCTCAACGGTCTTGGTGCTCCACAATGTCGTCAAATCCTTGATGATATTTGACAGTGTTTCATCGAATCTAAAATTACCAATTAAAGTAGCAGTTCTATAAAGATTCTTTAGCTGCACTTACTTGGGAATAATGGGTGGCATGCCCTCACTTGACAACCACAAATCCCAGTCGATAACACTCAGCTTGTCCTTCTGCGCCGAATCCTTGAAGTAGTCATAAAGTGCCTCCTTGAAGTCATTGGTTTCAATCGATTTGTAGGCGAACTTCTTCAGATAATCACGCAGGAAGGGCTCAAAAACTGAGGGACCCCCAAGCAAATCCTCCAAATAGCGCAAGAATGTGGACCCCTTGTAATAAGGCACCGAAGAGAAGGCATCATCGGGTCCACAGTTAGTCAAATCGACCACCAGTTTGGTCAGCTCAGGAGTATCAGAGAGTTGTGAACGCAACTGTAAAAAAAATATATTTACATTTTTCTTTTTTCATATTTTTTCTCGACGATAAACTATAATTGATAAAATTACTCAAAATTAAGAATCATGCTTCAAGAAATCGAATCATAAACTTCGAAATCATAGGTAGTTGCTTTTTGTTCCTCGAATTAAATTAATTTAATTGAATCTTAAAAGTATCTGTTAATTACTTACGCATTCCTGCAACTCGATTAGATTGCTCAGCATCTTAAAGTCCAGCTCCTTGTCGCCTTGCATACGGCCCACAATCTTTGACTCAACAAACACGGTGAAGCCCTCGTTCAACCAGAAATGCTCAAAGTTCTTGTTGGTCACCAAATTGCCCGTCCAGCTGTGCGCAATCTCATGGGCCACCACATCGGCCAGCGACTTGTCGCCAGCCAGCAAAGTGGGTGTGACAAATGTGAGGCAAGGATTCTCCATGCCACCATAGGGAAATGAGGGCGGCATCACCAGCAAGTCGTATTGTTTCCACACATAAGGACCACACAGATCCGAGGCGGTCTTTAACATGGTCGATGTTTCCGAGAACTCCTCGGCGCAAGCATCAATGATGCCCTCCTCGGCCCACACATTCGAGTTCTCGCCCAGAGGACGCGACACCAGCTTGCCAATGGCAATGGCCACCAAATAAGCTGGAATGGGCACCGTTTGCTTAAAGTGCGTCTTGCCCGCCTCCTGCTTGTCAATGATGGCGCTCATCAGCGCTGTCAGCTCGCTGGGATGCTCAATAACGGCATCGTAGCTGAACTTGACAGCTGGCGTGTCCTGGCACGGGATGACAGAGCGAGCGTGGATCGACTGGCATTGCGAGAACATGTAGGGATGCTGTTTGCCCAGCGTCTGGGCGGGACTCAGCCACTGCAGGGCACTGGCATTGTTGGCGGTCTCGTAATCAATGCGTACGCTCAAGCTGATAAGGATAAGGATTTATTATTTACAGTCAACCATAAAGATTAGCCACTTATCATCACCTGCCCTTTGCCGTGCCCGCTGGCAACTCCAGCGTCAGCTTTTGGCCCATATCGGGCACGGGATCGCTGATGAAGTAATTGATGGGCACTTCACTGCCGCCAGCCAGCAACGTGGCGTTCTTCACCTCAATATCGCGCACATCCAGCAGCTAAACGGGGAAGAGATATATAGAATTAACAGACAAATTGAAGTGGGCGATTAATGGCTTACAATCTTGTCCAGCTCGCTGCTCAGCACATTGAATTTGTGCAGCACGCTGCCTTTGAGCTTGGTGTTATTGAAGTCCACCTTCCAATTGATGGCGCTGTGCTCGGTTGTGATCAGCTCTGGCTGCGAGTAGCTGCTAGGATCAACTTTACCCAATCGGCCCATGTTGCGACGTTGTAGCGTATACAATAGCGGTATGAGTGACGAACTGTTGTGAGGTCGGAGCGCCGGCTGTTGTGTTGTGCACAAGTTTCGTCGGAAGACTGCAAACAAACAGCGAAAGTTTACTTAGTAATACGCTGCTTAATTCGAGTGGTCGCGATAAGATTAAAGGCGTCGCTCCAATCAACAAAAGTCGCTTGCGGTTAATAAATTATTGTAACATTACCAACGGAGAGACTGATAAAAAGTGCAAGTAATGAGATTTCGCACAGCAATTTAATTTGTGTGGGTGATGCAAAAATTGAGCGTGACCGCAATCGCAATTTTCAAAATTATCTATAATACCGAAAAATATACCAATTAAATCACTGCCATAAATTACCAGCAAAAAGCTTATTGGCCAAAATTTCAATTGGAGACTTTACAGATTTTCAACAAAAATTGAAAATGAATAATAATAAATTAAGTAATGGCATTTATTGCATTTCGACAGTTCGAAACATAAATTATGCCATTATTGGTCACACTGCGTGCCGGAAAGCGCTGCGCCGATATATCAGTCTTATCGATAAAAGTAAACCATTATCGTATCACCCTGTGCTTTGTGCAATAAATCGTCGCGCCATCGTAATTAACATTTTTGTTTTTTGTATATTTCGCTTAACAAATACGATTTTAACGCAGCACATAATCTTTGGGATAATCCATAATAGCGGGGAAGCTCTCCAACGTCTCCTTATCAATATGATCCAGTCGCTGCGGCACAGTGCGCGGAGTGCGTATTTGATTCGTCACGTTCGCCAAGATTTCCTCAGGCACTTTATCATCTGCAAACAGATGCAAGCGCTGCATCGTGTGTCTGCGCTGCAGATTGCCAGTCATTGAATTGTAGACGGCCTTTTTCATGACCATCGTGGGATCCTTGTCGTGTAGTTGCCAGGCGAGTGTCCAGGAGGCCCCACCTGGGTAGCCTGTGTGATGGAAGTAGACGCGCTTCACCCACTCGTCGCCAGGTAGCGCTATTTCCTTAGTGTTAATTAGCACCACATGGTCGCCGCAATCATCTGGAATTATTTTGTTGGGATTTAGACTTGATTTGGAGACAGACTGTAGCTATTAAAGCTAACCTAGAGTTGCTGCAGCTTTATGGTAATCTTCTGCACTTGCACCGGCTTCACAACAACAGCAACAACACTGTGCGGCACTCGCGATACTCGTGACGTAACGCGCGTAAAATGTTTAACCGAATTTCACGCGTTTTCACTTAAAACTAGAACAATAGACTTTGGTGTTGTATTCAACTTACTCATTGGATGATAGATGGGCTTGTGCAGACCCATTAGATGTGTTTTAACCAGGCTAGCGGACTCGAAAGGATTTTGCCAGGTGCAATCGTAAATGTGCCATTGTCTTGCAAATGTCGCCCATTGCTGTAAGTAGACATTGATTAATTCCTATTGCTTGCCATTCAGAGATGGGTTCGCTTGCAATCAGACCTGCACACGTTTAGCTATCGACATATTTCTTTCAATTAAATTGAAATCAAATCAAAACAGTCCACAACAAGAGCACAATTTATTTACGTGCTTATAACCAGAGTGACCGTATGCCGCGAATATAAAAATACAACTGCACGTAGAAAATTATACCAGATGTGCTTTGGTAACACTTTTTAAAAATTTTATATATTTTATTTTTAAAAACTTGGCTAAAAGATATACGTTTCCTTCCAAATAAAAATAATTTATGAACGGATGTGAATTAGGTTTGGCATTCCCCAATTTTGAACAGGCTGCGCAAATTTCGACTCGTGTGAAGTAGGCTGTTGACGCAAAAACGAGCCACTTGAAGTTGGCTGCACTTAAGTAGATTTTGCATGGGCATCACTGGCGCAGGGACAGCTTGCGATGGCGCGCAAAAATTAAATTTAAATCGGGTATAGAGACAACAACGAACGTGTGTGATGATTTTTGTTATTTATTTTCGTTCGTAATTTCATTTAAACATTTTCTATAGTTACTAAAATTACTTATGCACTGTTTATTATTAATATTAGTTAAATATTATTGAAAATACATTAGTTGTTTCACGAAACAATTTATAAACATCCTTGGTACGTTCGCTGCCTTACAGTTTGCATTCGTTTTTATTTACTATTTTCTTTTGTTTTGTGTTAATGGAAATTTATATATACACATACATATATATATATATATATTTGTATATATGTATATTAAAAAACTAACAAATAAGTCTAGATTTAGTTACAGTTTCTCACTTATATACGTTTCCATTGTTTTTCATTCGCAATACAATAAAATTCAATGAACTTAACGTAGTTGCTTTTGTTTTTTGTATTTTTTTTTTTTTTATTAATTCGATTTACAACTCTTTGCCAAGTGCGGTTTTTTTTATAGTTTACTTTACTTTCTCGTATATATATAGAGATATATATACCATATAATACACACGAGGTTCTGGATATTTGTTTTCTTTTACTTTGTGTTTTTTTATAGTCAATTTTCTCGTTTTTCCATTTTCATTTGTTTTTTGTTTTAATGTACGCATATGAATTTTGTTTGTGTGTGGATTTGTATATTTTTTTTTTTTTGTTTTCGTTTAGGTTTTTTTTGTTTGCATTTTTAATGAAAATATATGTATGTGTTTTTTATATATAAAAGTTATGTACAATTTTGTGTGTTTAATGAAATTCCCTACTTGACGAGCTTTCGTTTTTTTGTGTTGTTGCTTTGTAATGCGAAATTATTGTTAAAACTTTTCAAGTGTATGAGCATTTTGTTTCTTTTTTTTTTATTTTTTTTTTCGTTTTGTGTAATTAATTTAATTCGGTAAAATGAACAACAAAAATCGTATATTACATAACAAAGAAACGGCAAAAATGAAACTTGCAAATTGTCTCCGTTTCTGCTCCCGAGTTGGGCGCCCAGTGGCTGAGGGGGGGAGGAGGTGTGAGGAGGAGGGGGATGAGGGCCAGACCCAGTTTAAAGCCAGCCAATGGCCTACAGACTATTTTTGGCACCGAATCAACATAAAAAATGAGACGAGAAAATTGCGCAAAAGCGTCGCCACATTGCACAAGCCCGCGAGCTGTTTTCGCGCTGTTTTACAGCAGCTGCAGTTACAAATGTATCTGCATCTGCAGTTGTATCTGTATCTGCGCTGTCACGCCCCCCGCTGCCGACAGCTGACAAAGTTTCGGTTGCGCTCAGAGCACTGAGGCAGGCGAGCCGGTTACTTTCTGCAGCATTTGCATGAGTTGCTCCGTTGCCGACTGATTGCCACCACCGCCACCGCCTCCCACGCCCACGCCCACTCCAACGCCCACGCCCACGCCCACTAGACCACCGACCAGCCCACCAACGGCAGCTGTTGATGATGGCGGCGATGAGATCGATGTGGCTGCCGATGCCGATGACGAGGACGATGGCGTCAGCGCCAGCTTGGATTCTGGAGCAACAAAAGAAGCTGTGATTAGATTCGATCTGTTTTGTTAGTGTGCTAATGTCTATGGACTGCCTTGCATACTGTCATCGCTCTCCAGGTAAGTCACGTACGAGTCTGTGCTATCCGGATGATGGTGCGACGTTATGCCCGAGTCCATGCTGCTGCCCCCGGGCGGCCCGTTCATTTGCTGACCCGGCGGTGGTGGGTGCGGTCCCTGCGGCGGATGCGGCAGCACCGGCATGCCGTTCAAATCATACCCATGCATCTGTAATCCAACAAAAAATGCAAAAATTTCGATTAAAACAAATTCAATTATTCATTTGGAAATATATCTAATGAATTTGTTGCTAAAAGCAGACTATAAAAGCTTCATATTTATTTATTTTTTTCATTTAGTTTCGTTTTAATTTTAATCTGTCTTAAGCAAATAATTAAAGTTAATAAAAAGCTGAGATGTGCAAACAAATAGAAGTAGCTGGTAAGCAACGAGCGTTAGATGGCGCCAGTGCTGCCTTTTATTATTTTACCCCATGCAAAATAGTTGATAAAACAGCTTTATGAGTTAATTCTATAATTCCAACAAAATATTGTGGATTAATTGTCAAAATCTTGAGTATATTTAAGTATATTGAGTATATTTAGACAGTTCGAAATTTACATTTGAAATTTTTGCATAAAAAAATGTAATATGTTATTTTTTCGAACTTTAAATTGAAATTAAATTTTATTAGGAATTCATGTATTTTCTAGGATGAAATTCTGATTGGCCTTATTCAAGAGTCGTTCATAAATCCCGGCCGAATCTTTTATATCGTTGCCAAATACCATGATTGAGATTTATTAACGCCTATTTTAATGAAATAAGTGGTGTCGAAATTTATGTATGGATTGATCAACTTCTAGAATTGCAAACTTATATGTATCTCAGGGCCTCTCACAAGAGCATGGCAAACAAGCGTCTTAGCCACTTCGCCACCAAGTGAATTAAATTATATCATTACTAAGCTTACTAAGCCCATTATAATTCCCATATTTTTATGAGCAATTTATGTAAATTCTTTGCAACTTTATTGGTTTTACTCCAATCTTAAACTGTTTGGATTTGTCTCTTACCTGATTGACCAGTTGCTGAAATGCAGGCGTATGCGTATTGATGGCCCCATTGCTGTCGAGATCGGCGTGCAGGGCAAAATCGCTTAAGGCTTTCCATGGCGGTTGATATGTCTGCACGTCCAGACCCTGCAGATTGAGAGGCGAATCGTGACGCACCGGCGAGCTGGCGATCATCGGGATGCCCTGCATGGCGCCATAGCCGAGCTTGCGACCCTCCTACAATACATTTAAGATACATTTTATTAGTTGCTAATAATTCGAAAATATCTGTTAGATGCATACCTTCTCCTGCTGCATTTGCAACTTCATTTGAATGGTCTTCTTCTTGTCCTTGCAGCGCTTGTTCTGGAACCAGACGCGGATGACACGCGGCGAGAGTCCCGTCATCTCAACCAGCTGCTCCTTCATGAGCGCATCAGGTCGCGGATTAGCATTGTAGCAGGTTCTAAAAATTGAGAATAAGTTCGGGTAAGTGGTTGATTCCATCTAGGGCGGTTTGAGGGTATTACCTTAGCGTATGCAGCTGCTTCTCGTTGAGCACGGTGCGCACTCGCGTCGGCTTGCCATCCGATGGACCCGAGGGACGCTTTTCCCTAATACTTTTGTGTGAGCCCGATTCACTGCCAGAATCTGCAAGGAGAACATGAAAATTGTAGTCAATTGATTCGCAGTCATTTTGCTATTTTTGCACTCGCTTTGAAGTTGCCTGATAAATTGCTGCCCTCGAGCATCGAAAATTCCAATGTCACCCCAAAAATAGATCCCCCTTTTTGTCAGCCTCCCTGAACAGAGCAGCAAAAAGAGTTCGTAATTGGAATGTTTGGCGGCACGGGCAAGAATCAAGTGTGATTCGCAGTTCCCGTCTCCAAGTTCTAGTTCTTTTTTTTTTGTTACTTTCGGGCCTTCGTAATTAAGTCGTGTTTCACAACACTCGCGACAACTTGTTATCGTTATCTAATTTCGATCGCATCGATGAATGAAAAGCAGCGCCAGTCCGCCAGTCTTGCTTCCCCCTCCCCAAAAGGCAAAAATGAATAACAGATCGATCGTGATCGCGATATATTTTTGTCTTTCGCTGTCTTTCGTTGTACTATAGGTGCGGTGCCTCGTTTGAAGGTGCAGCCGCCTCCCCAACAATTGAAAAATCATGAAAAACACAGTTGTGTTTTGCTCTCAGTTGTGCCAAATTGCCAAAAACTTTTATACAAATTAAAGAGACGCGCTCCCAAAAATCAGAGATGCCATCAGCGATTGTCTAGCAAAAGCAGAATGAAAACAAAAGAAAAATTCTATTGGAATTCCTTTAGAGAAATTCTCTGAAGAGTTTCCTTTTTCAATGTGAAGTAATATTATGAAATTAGTTAAAAAATGACTTAAGCAATAAAGTTGCAAAATAAGTTAGCCAATTCTTGGAGAATTCTATGCTTGAAAATTAACAAGGAAGACAACAATAAAAATATTAGGAGAATATTAAAAAAATTGGCAAATGGATAAATATTAAATTAACCAGCAAAATTCTCGGAGAATTTCTCAAGAAGTTAGCTTTAAAAATATCAAGGGAACAAACAGTAATTAGCTTATACTTATCAGCTACTATTTCCATATAAAATATTATTGATAAATATTACCTATGATCACGAATAGAAAATTAAATTTGTCTAAAAGGAACTACTAAAAAAAAACTAGTTAATAAACTATCAAAATAACTAGTTAGGAAGGGAGATCTCGGAGGAACTGTGGACTTCAAAGGGCCGCAGTTTGGCAAACACACTTGAGGCAACTTGAAGCTGCGTGCCGCATTCGAGTAGAGAGCAAACAGAGGCACAACAACAAGTGGGCAGCAGGCAAGCAAACCCATGAATGGCAGTCGCGGGCCGAGAGAAGCTGATTGATCAGGCCCTGCAAGAGATCGAAGATCCGCAGATCGACAGAGATCTTCATTCCATGATGTAGTCGAAACTTGAGTCACTCACAGCTCAGCAACGAAAACGAGAAAATTCCCAAGAAGTTGTCAATGTTTGCCCGCTTGAATGCTTCAGTGCAACGCCGAGTATTGTTTGCCCCCCCCTGCCCCCCTGCCCCCTCGACACCTTTTGCGAATTCGCCGCCAAACTATTAGGCACCTCTAGGCTCCCTCTATCCCTCCCTCTGCCTTCCTCTATCTCTGTGCGCGCTTGGAGCCCGCACACGAGCTTCATTGACTTTGACAACACCGCCGCATGTTGATAAGGTCTGTTGGCTTGTTCGACTGCAGTGTCTTCTCTCTCTGTCTCTCTCTTGCACTCTCGCTGTCTGCGTCTTCAGGTTAAACAATAAGATTATGTTGACGATATGGTTTGACAATTGTCGAACATTGTTTGACGTTTGACGTTTGCCGATTTCTATTGACACTCGTATCGCTTACAAGGATGTAACGCTGTTTTTCTAAGAATAAAACACGACCGCAACCCTTTGTACTGCCGACCCACTCTCGCCCTCTCTCACTCTCTCTTTGTTGCGCTATCTCATTGAGTGAAAAGCTATTTAGCCTAATTAGGATGCAATTGCAAACTATGCGAATAACTAGGCCACACATTGGGCCCTGTTAACCGTCGCCGTTTTCGCAATTAACGCTAATTGGCAATAGTTTCAGCAGCGTTGACTGCGTTTTGACAGCTGCAAGTTTCGCGCTGGGGATTCTAAGAAATGAATTGTCAATAAAACTAAGAGTGTTTCGATGAAGTTTCAAAAACTTATTGCGAAAGTCCTTGAGAAGGCAGAGAGAAAATGAAACAAAGCTTTTCAAAATGAAAATGACTACTCGGAAGCAAATGTGGTGTTCTATTAGAGGAGCACCTATTAGAAACTATAAATTCTAAGAAAACTATTCTAGAACAAACCAAAGAGAAGAAATTTCTTGAAAATCTTTGGATGTTTGCTGAGAAGCAGCGTGAAGCCAAGAAGCAAAAGTGCAACGTTTTCAATTAGAAACAAGCTTAACAAAAAGGAAAACAATTTGTCTTGTAGGAAACGAGAAGAGAATACAGGGAAAAAATCCATAAGGAAATCTTGAAAACTAGCAAAACATAATTCATAAGAGGAGTTTATTAACCGAAGAAAATATTTTAAATTCACAATCAAGTATTTAATGTTTCGAATCGAAAGTCTATATAGATATAATACTAGTACAAATATAAGAGCGAATATAAGCCGAAGGCCTTAGCAGCCAGCGGTAGAATCTAAGTTAGTTAATAATTTTAATTATAACTAACTAATTTAAATAAATAAATAAATAAGAGCGAATATAAATCAATTCCCTAGCGAACTTATTTTTCAATCTCTGTCGAAAATAACTCCTCAGTCTTGTGGCTATTATTGCTATATAAATAAGAAAGAACCCCTAAGAAATATAAATCAATTCCCTAGCGAACTTATTTTTCAATCTCTGTCGAAAATAACTCCTCAGTCTTGTGGCTATTATTGCTATATAAATAAGAAAGAACCCCTAAGAAATGTGGCAACTGTTTGCCGCCCTTAAAGGCAACTCTCGCAAGTCTCGCCTAAACAATTGAATAATAAAAGTCATCTCAAGTCGATGTCAAGTCGCAGCTCAAGTCAACTCGAACTCAAGTGACATCGGCACTCGAGTCAATTAAAAGACGAGATGGATATACCCTTGAAGAGTGCTTGGTAGTCGTAATGAGGTTGACTTAAAGTCGATGTTCAAGTAGTTGTCACTCACCTGACATTGAACCCAATTCGCTGGAATGGTTATTATTGCTAAGATTTGTATTGTTGTTGTTACTACTGCTAATGTTGTTGTTGCTCTCCACCGATGACGATGTTAGACTGCTCTGCGACGACTTCTCCAGCACATCGTGATCCTCCTTGCAGTACAATGCGCCCGCGTCGCGTAACGCGAACTCATCACCTAAAAGCAGACGGGGGGGAAAATCAATATTATTTTCAAATAATAATAGAAGAAATTGAGGGGGAATTTACCTGGCAGCAATTGTCGGGCACACGCTGAACAACGAAAACACTCGATGTGAAAGATTTTCGTTTTGGCTCGCATCACAAAATCATTTTTGCTAAAGGAGTTACCGCATTTATCACATTTTGTACCAAATAACCTGAAAGAGATAGGAATATCGAGAGAGAGAAAGAGAGGGAGAGTGAGTTAGTCCCATGATTAGCTGGCAATGTGAATGTATGTAAAGAGCCTTGAATAAGTTCAAGTGCTGACCGCCTCTTGTTTATGGCTATTGAATAACATAAAAAATACTGAATAAATAAATATAAAAAAAATATGAACAGCAACTGTGTCGCTTTTGTGCGCCGACCGCGCTGCGAACATCAATCATTTGTGCAAGTAAAGTGTTAATTTATAGCCCTGCACGTGCTAATCAATTATTCAAAGATTTGCCAGGCAAATACCTCGAATACAAGTAGTTTGGCCAGACTTGCCAACCGACTAACTGACTAACTGACTATTAAAGTCTCATTGCACGTCATCCCAGCGAATGATGAAACCCGTGAGAGCCACAGCTGTTGCCTAGAATGTTGTCTCACCCCCAACATGCGTTGTTTGGCATGCTCCATCTAATTAACATGGCCAACAAGCCGCCGTCGACCGTTGCTACAATTCCAAAAGGCCAAGCGCATGATCAGCTCAGTGGAGCGCGTGGAGCGTTGTTGTAGGGTATATTTAACTAGTTATTATAATTAGAACATGCTTAGCCAACCATTTTTCCCTTTACTTTTTAATTGATCTCGTTTACTTACCTAACATAATCACGCTTGCAATAGGTTTTGCCATCGCGCACAAAACACGTACAGCTCTCGTCCAGAAATTGCCTGCATTCCTGGCACTTTAAGCACGCCGCATGCCATTCCAGATCGGGTGCGACGCGCAATATATACTGATCGTGTATTTGCCCTCCACAGCCCACGCAATGCGACAATCGTTGTTTTTCTGCAAGTAAAAGTTCAAATGAAAAATGTCCGTTAGAATTGCATTTGAATTCAAATTCAAACTGCAGCTGATAAGCTCGCTGCTATGGCACTCGCAGCGCTTACATTACATTACATGCTAACAGCAGCTGTAAAGATCTCTAACGCCACTGTTAACCGACAGTTGTGCGCGCTGTTAAGTGAAAAAACGCGATCGTGAGGAAAAGGTTGGGACAAATATCGCAATTATCAATGTTTAAATAAACAAAGTGTTACGAATGTGATTTGATTGTGATTGTGATAATGCGCCTAATTGCCGACGGTAAAAGCAAGCGTCGGCATAACGCTTAAAGTGTATTTAAGCTGGCGCTGCACTTTTTTCTTGCTGTTGCCAATTATGTGGCCTGCGAATAACTGTAAACAAATAAATGAGTAAGTACGAAAACAAAGATGGCGCTAATTAACAGAACTGTAATCAAATAATCCGCGGCAGGGGGCGCTGCGTGTGTTTGTCCAAGTTGCTGGGCAAAAAAAACTTTTGTCGGAAAACATTTGAAAAATTCATAAATCTGCCAAGCGGCGCACACAGTTTTCAAGTATTTAAGTTGCAACTTGGGGTAAAAGTTTTTCTTTCGCCCCCCCCCTACGCACAAGAATAGCAGAAAAAATCAATGCAATCATGGCCACATTATGTACGAGTGCCCTACCCCTCCCTTCCCCTTCACCTTCTCTTTGGCGTCTCTCTGTAAAGCCTCTGCATGTATGTGTGTGAGGCTGTAATCCATGACAGGGCAAACGAAAGAAAGAAAGAATGAAAAATAAAATGTAAAAAGAACTTTTGCAACAGGAAAAAGTTTTTGCCTGTTGAAAAATTAAGAAAAACTTTGACGCGCGTTTAGCACGTTTTAAATGTTTCGTTGTGCCCCCGCCCCTCCCCCATCAATACACACACACACACACACTCACACGCAGACCGAGAGAAACACACACGAAGCTTTGTGGCTGTTTCCTCTTTGTATCTTTAAACGTGGCTGCGTATCGCAGTTTGTTGTATTTGTATCAGTCAGCGGCTGCTGTATACGAGCACACATACAAATGTACTACTGTGTGTGTGTGTGTGTGTGTGTGTATCTTGCGTATCTTTCGCACTCGCAGCCTCTGCCCATGAATTATTTATAAAGGCGGAGCAGACAAGTTGCTGCCCGTTCGGTGTTGTTCCTTTTTCTTTGCTGCTGTTGTTGTTGTTGTTATTTTTGCCGTCTTTCTTTTTTTTTTGTATTTTTGGCGAGTATTTTTTTCGCCTGGTTTTCTCGTTTGCTTGTGTGTATTTGTTGCTTTCATGCTTCAAGCACTTCAGACGCCAGCCTCGCATTTACTTCCATGTACACTGCGCTCTCTCTCTTCTTTCTTGCTTCTTCCCTCTTCTCTGCACTCCACGTCTCATTCCCATAGCAGTCGGCCTTCGTCAGCAGCCCTCAAGCTCAAAGCTTCAAGCTTGAAGTTCCAGCCTCAGCCTTTGCCTTTGCCTTTTTGCGTAGCATGTGCGCTTTTTTCTGTTCATATTGCTGTTACGCTCGCACTCAGGGCGCCAAATCACGCGATCTCGCTTGCGCTCGCATTGCCTGCAAAGCTACCCTATATAGTCAGTTGTTGCTGTTGTTCTTGTTGTTGTTGTTGTGTGTGCGTGGCCACCATTTTTCTTCTTCCTCGTTGTTGTTATTGCTTGAGCTGTTTACTGTGCTCGTTGTTGTTGTTGTTGCCTTTGGACAGCTTCTTTTGTATAAATTTGCAGGCTGCGTATCTTTTGCTGACTGACATTTCGCATTCATTGTTTGTTGCCTGCCTGCCTGTGTGCGTGTGTGTGTGTTGGTGTTTGTCTCTGCCTTAATGATCCTGCGCACTGCGTTTTCATTTTTCTTTTAACCCCCCACCCCACCCCCAACACACACACACACACACGCACACACACCGCAGCCATTACGAGTCGTAATGGGAATTTAAGCGCAACTCCAACGTTGCCGCTGTGTTTGTATCTTTTTTTCGTTTGGTTGAGGGAGTTTCGGGGGTCTTTCCGCTTTTTGCGGCGTATCTTTTGCATGTTGTGCGTCCCGAAACCGCCCCCCCCCCCAACAAATTTATGGGGGTTGTTTGATACCGCGGGGGATGGCTTTGGCATTTGGCGCGTCGTGGTCTGGGCGATTTTTCGTTTTTCGGCGCTTTTTGCGGCACACTTTGGGTTGCTGCTGTTGGACAGACAAACAGACAGATAGACAGACGAACGGACAGACAGATGGTGGCGGCAAAAATGCAATTTTCGTCTCGTGTTTGTCGTCTATGAATTTTGCCTTGCCACTGCGGCAGGCGAACGCGTTCGTTGTACGTGTGAGTGAGAGTGTGGGAGTGTGGAGGTGATGCAGGGGAGAGGGAGAGGGGGAAGGCAGGCGGGTGTGTGAGGTGTGGCACATGCGGCTGTTGCGGCTTTTTCACTTTTAACGAGCAACGGTTTCGCCAACATTTGCAACATTTTGCAGCATTTGCAAGCTGCGTGTCATTTTTCCATGTCTTTCCCCAATTTTTTGGCTATAAATTTTTCACTTAAACAACTGACAACAGCAACAAATGGCAACACGTTGTTTTTGTCATATTGGCTTTAACTCGCACTTTTTTTATTTGGCCTGTTATTAAATTTTTAATGACCGCACCTTTTGGCTGCTGCTCTTGAACCGTTTGGTCTCCTTAATGCCATTCAAATTGAGCGGAGAATATTTTTAAACAGCCAACTTTAGCAGCGATCTGTAAATATATCTTAAACATGAAGCTAAAAGTATCTCAAGATTGGCTGCTAACTACAGCGCATAGATTTGATAGCGAGTATCTGGCGCGTTTAAGCGGTTTTTATCGAATAACACGCGTTTCGCTCGTGTCGAGCGGGAGGCAGGAAGAAAGTCTGACTTGATGGATAGTCGTTGTCTAGCTTGACAGACTTGCCAGCCAAAGGCAATAAACATATCACGGCAAAATAATGAACGCCCATCGACAACGTGGCCAAAATGGCATGAGATGTGCAGCTAACCGGCAGCAGCTGCTTATCACAGTCGGCAATCTTTCAAAAGCTCCAAATCGAACGGGCTACAAAATAACAAAAAAAAAGAAAAAAAATCGAGGCTAAAGAAATGCAAGGCAAAGGCAACCAGTTTTTTGCAATGGCAATATGGCTGAGCTCAGGTCTCTGTGCTCCTTGTGCTCTGCTCGCAGTATCGCTTTTGCAGCCATGTTGTTGTTGCAACATGCAAAATGCAAAGCATCGATAAGATACAATGCGAGAACGAGAGGCCAGCCTCCCAGTCTGCCCAGCACACAGCGTTCGCTCAGTACCCAGCTTTCTGAGGTTCAAAAAATTATGGAAGCTCTGCGGATATGCGCACGATTTCAAAAGCAACTACTGTTTAAGTCGTTTGGGTCTTCTGCCTGCTTGGCTGCCTGTCTGCCTGATTGGGGTCTGTGTGGCTGTGTGGGGAGTGTTGGGAGTGTGGGGGGGAAGCCGCAGCTACCTTTTGATTTATGGCGCATTTGTTGAATGAAATACAAAGCGCAGCCACTGACAGTTGAGCAGTTGAAAAGCAAGTGCCGCCGCCAAAACTAGGAATTTCACATGCTCATAAAAATGCGACGAGCGACACCAAGATACAAGCGACAAGCTACACAAGTCGCCCCCACAACATCAACATCAACATCAGCAGCAAAACAAGAACCGAGAAACTATCAAATTTTGTGATTGCTGACGCGTGACTTCTACGAAAATTTGTCATTTTTCCAGGAATAAGGCGAACCGATTTTTTTTCTCACTCGTTTTCCTTGATGTTGTTACCTGGTTTTTTGTTGGCCTGCAAAGCGAAACGCTTAAAAAATTAATGATGACAGCCAGCGCAGCGCGTTGGGAACACGTGCCGCATGCACGGCAATCGACCGGCGATTTCGATTTCTCGAATTCACATTTTGACAGACTCATCAATTTTGTAGATAGTACGAAATGAACGAAGCCCTCATCCTGCTGCCTCTCTCTTTATTTCTGTCCATACATTCAGCTCGGTCCTTTTGGTAGTTCTCCACTGATTAGGCAACATTCGTTGGCCATTGTTTTGCTCTGCTGCGTGGGCTGGGTTGGATACTTCCCTTTCGTTGTTCAACTCGCTCTGGGTTCATCTCTCTGTCCGCCTGTCCGCCTGTCTGTCTGTCTGTCTGCCTGTCCAGCTGGTCACTGGGTTTTTGTGTGGAAGGAAGCTTTGTGGTTTTTGATTTGTTTGTCTGTCTCTGCTTGCTGGATCCTATCAATTATGTGGTCCCTCTATCTGTCTGTGTCGAAGCCTCCCCCTCTCACACTTTTTGCCTTTCTCCTTATCTCTCGCTCTCTCTCTCTCTCTCTGTCTCTTTCTGCGTGTTGCAATTTTGGGGTTTCTGCAGTCCCCAATCGTGCTGATTGTGTGCCTTAAGTTGGCTTAATTGAGTGCAGTTGCTTTGACAATGACAACGTAATCTTCATTTTGCTATGGGCCACATCAAAAACAACTGACCGCTCCATAAATATACATTGTACCTGCATAACATACAAACATATATCGAGTATAAATATGTATGTTTGTACATATAAATTTGCCTAATTAATTACACAAAACACCAAAGAGCATTTCGGTTGGGGGAACAGCATCAAAAACAAATACAGGCCGAGAGACAGATGAAGCGAAAGACTAACTTGGAAAACTAGAGATGACAACGTGAGCTTGATTTTGTGTAAGTGATGAGAATAGAAAGCAAATAAGAATGTAATTCAATTCAGAGACTTTTCAATAAGAATTCAATTTGAAATAAGAGATTAAATTTCTAAAATTGGATATTCTTTGAATTCCAGCTCTTATTCCGTTATCATTATTTTGTTATATAATTCATTTTATATTCAAGTTTGTTTTGAACCTCAACTTTCGACTATTGATCATCAAATTTCCCATCAACTTTTTGATTATTTTGTTGTTTGCTCTCGCAGTTTTGCAACAATTTGAGCATTGGTATTCGAATGCCGAATATTTATAGTCTCCCCCAGCAATTTACTTTTATTTTGACTTCAATTTGATTGATAGACAGATTTGTTCGTGTCACGCGCGTGGCGTTCATCTCTCCAATGAATGTGTGTAATCCCAAGCGCAGTCAATATAAATATAACAGAACTGAACAGTTGGCTGCGATTTCGAATCAATCGGCTCGATCAACTCAATCGATTCGAAAATCAAAAAAAAAAAAAAATAAAGAAAAAAGAAATAAAACAAAAAACGCAGAGTGGAGATGAAAAACACAGAGGAGAAGAAACCAAAAGAAGCCGCCGGCTGTAGACACTTTGAAGTGTTTGATTTTTGTATTGGCCGATCGTTGTCGTTGTTGTGGTTGTTGTGGCTGTTGTTGCTGTAGTTGTTGGCTGTCGTTTTATTGAAGCCAAATTTGAATACGAGACATGCAGCAAGCACAAGCGGCAGAAGCTGCCAATGCCGCTGCCCCAGCCGCGACATCAAAGAGTGCCTGGACTCAAAATGGACATGGGCCTGCAACACAATTTATGCCAGCCAAAAGACACACATACAGCGAGATATTTGAGTGGTGTTGCAAGCAGCAGCAGCCTTTGCCGCAGCAGCGGCAGCAACGGAAATGACCTTTTTGTGCGTGTGTGTGTATGAAACAAAATGCCGACGAGACGAGGCAACTGCAACCGAGTTCTGACTGCGATTCTGGATGCTGCCACAGATTGTTGCCGTTGTTCTTGCTGTGGCCGTTGCCGTGTTGCGTGTTGCTTGGCGCGCAGACAGATGACAAGACGCGATAGTGTCGGAGCCTGAGCTCCTCTGAGCTTCTTGTACAACCGGCTCGTTGTACGGCAACAAAGTCGAGATCGACAGAGAGCCAGAGCGAGAGCGAGAGAGAGACTCTTGGACACGCGGGCTAAGTGATGATCTTGATGGGTTATTAGGCAGGTTGCGTTGACAACGCATTTGTCTTGGCCAACCGCCGACGCAAGGATCCCACTGGGTGTGTACTCTGTATGTCTGTATGTGTGTGTGTGAGTGTTTGATAAGCGCGCGACATTTATTTATGGTGTTTTAACACAAGTGTCGCCAATGGCCAAAAAAGGCGCCGTGAACCAAGCAAACGATCAAAACCCCGAAATACCAAAAAAAAAAAAAAATAACACAAGAGACAAGAAAGGTTCACAGAGAGAAAGCCGTCGATTCAATTCAATTTCAATTTGAATTTTGTTGTGTAGACTGACGGCTCAGCGTCAGTAAAGACTCGAAAAGTGTCAAATTAACGTCAACTCGACTTCAACTTCAACTTCACAGCGAGTCAGACTCGAAAAGTTGCCCCAAGTCGAGCGTCACGTCACAGCGAATGTTGCGGTGTATAAAGAAAAGCAATTAAAGCTAAACAACAAATTGAAATTCAAATACAAATTCGATATCCAAATTGGAAATCAAAATGCAGTTTAACCTTTTAAGGCCGCATGCAACATGTTGCAAATGCTGACAGCCCGACGCCCCACAAAAAAAACCAATTTACATATTCAACTAGTTTGCAGTTTTGTTTTTCTCTCCGCTTTTTGTTATCACAAATTTATTTTTTTTTGTTAATTTTTGACTAATTAGCAAAACAGTTTTGCTTTTTGGCCAAGATAATGTGAGTTTAAGATTTGTGGATTTGCGTGTGGCACATTGTTGCATTACAGTTTATTTGTTTGTGGCTTAGTTGTTGTTGTTGTTGTTGTTGTTATGCGTGTGTTGGAATTGTTGTTTTTGCTCTCGATGGCAGGCGGCTTGTGTAAATATTTGACCTGACGCGTGTGAACTTTAACAGTTTTTATGCTTTATTTGTCGCAAATATTGCGCAAACATGGCCAGGCAAGCAAAGCAGCTCCCTCACTCCCTGCCTCCTCCTGCCAACTCCTTCTCCACCACTTCTGGCCAACTCTTGGCAGTCTGTGGCAACAACGACGACGACGACGACGACGACGACGTTGCCTTGTTTGCATTTCGGGCCTCGGGGATGTTCGAGTTGCTGTTGTTGTTGTTGCGCATGCGCGCACCTTTTGCACTTGCGATTGTTGTTGTTCTCGGTGTTGCTGTTCTTGTATTGTGCTGTTGACCGTGTTGCTATGGTGAGCCCCCCCTGCCCACCCCCTCTGCTGCACGTGCAGCTTGCAACACGCGTTAGCAACATACTTGCTGCAGTCGGCAAAATATCACTTGAATGCTGCAAATTCTATAAAAGCTGCAGCTAGAGAGGAGCAAATCAGCACTAGGCTGAGGTTTAATTAATGATTCCGAAAATGGGCAGCATTTGTTGCTGAAAACGCTTAAATTGATTGAGTCTGATTTCTCTAAAATGAACTGCGAAAACGTTGTTGAATGGAAGCTTTAAAGATATTAACTGTTTATATATGTATTGGTCTTCTCAAACTGGCTTTGTTGAAGCGCTGCTTGTCCGTATTAAGCTTTTCTACACAATCAGTTTATAGGAAGAGCCGGGACAGTTTGGAAACTTATTAACGTTAACTGCGTTTAATTTTCATTTCAAGTTTTAAATCAACTTTAAAATGGCAGAACGTAATTAAGAGTTGACAAATAAAAGTTCTTTATTTTTCCAAACTCGACCAGTCATTGGGAATTTTTATTGCTATTCAATTTAGTTGCCTAATGCAGCAGGATGCAACTTTTACTATAAGATAATATTTAAAATATGTATTTTTTATGTCTTATTTTTATTATTTCATTTGCATACGGCCAACTTATACGCATAACTTCCAGTTTTTTTTTGTTCAACTACACATTTGTTCTGACGTACTTTCAACAGTTTTTCCTTAACTCTCTTAAGCTTTTAAGAACTTTTGCGTATGCTTAAATTTAAGCACTCGCTCTCGAGTGCTCATCTCTAGAGATGCCTGAAGCGTTTGCTTTTGCCTGGGCCCTCGCGTTGAGGTGTGCCTTTAAGTCGCATTCCTATGCACATTGCGCAGTGCGTATAAGTGCGTATGTGTGTGTGCTTAGGCATGTGTGTGTGTGCACCGTTATAAAAACTTAAGACCTCATTAAAAGAGGCCGCCGCTGCTTTATGGCTGACCAAGATCGCGTTGACCATTTAACGCCGTCATCTTATACTCATTCTCAGCATTCTCGCATCTCGTTGTGGTCCTTTTATATGCCCTGGCAAGACTAACTACAAAATATATACATACATATATATGTACATATATTTATATGTGCATAAAGTTGAAGCTGGTCGATTACGCGCACGCAACGGCAAAGGCAACGACTGAATGGTCTAAAGTCTAAAGTTGCCGATCAAAATATTCATTTGGTCAGCTCGGAGTCAGGCTAAAAGGAAGGCCGCCAAAGGCTGCGCGTTGTTCATGCAAATTTTAACTTCATTTCGGCTTCGTTTTGTTAATTAATTTATATTATTTTATTTGGGTGTCGTATACAAGCGAGCCACAGATCCACAGATCGCTGTGGTTGTTGCTGTTGTTGTTGTTGTTGACATGCCTTGTGGCTGCCTGCAATCGTCGCCGAGGTTGTTGTTGCTGTCGCCCCCCTCTCTCTCGATCTCTCTCTCTCTCTCTCTTTGGGCATCTGCATCTCTGGGTCCCGCCAAACGAATGAACGAACGAGCGAACGACAAATTTATATTTAATGAGCTTCATAAAATTTGAATTTCAAAGGAGCATTGCACCGCTGCGGCATGTTCGAACTGTTCCTGAACTGTCCCCGGATCTGCGGCGTTGATTGTCAGCCGCCGCCCGAGCTCAACTCTCCGAGTCCAAGTGCAAGTCTCAGTCTCAGTCTCGATCTGAGTCTGAGTCTGAATCCGAGTGGAGTTGATGCCGGCAAACTGGTCAATGAAGGTATATAAATTGCTGGTTTATGGCGTTTTAAGTAGGCCTGCTTTATGGTCCTGCTCGAGGTCCACTCGACCACAGTCCACTGCACTGCACTCACTCACTCACTCACTCGCACTGCACTAGGCACTCACATTCACACTCACACCTGATGCTATGATTCATTGGCGCTGTGTGGTCGTAATCATCGACAACGTTGTCGTCTCTTCTGTCTTCTGTCTTCAGTCTTCAGTTTAGCTCTTGCTGCTCTTTGGCTGGAAGACTTATTGCTGCCCACTTAGGCGACAAAACGTTGCTGGGGGAACTTCCTCACAACACTAACTAAAGACGAATCCCCTGTACCCTATCCTACCCTACAGATCTGCAGTTCTCATGTCTCTGCAACTTGTCCAGCGAGTTTCTCACCTCGCTGGCAACATTTCAATTTGACATAATGAGCTACATTTTGTTACCAGTAGGCATAACCACAGATGGTCAAGCTACCATTGCCGTGCTAGAATTTTAGCAGCTTCACATATGAAAACATGTGTACAAATTATGTTCACATCGAGGGCTTTTCTAATGTGCAAACAATTTAAAATGTTACTCACCATTCCACAGCTCAAATTTGCAGAATATAATTATCCACAATTATTAAAAGCCAATAAAGTGTAATAATATTTTTTAACCATTCAAACTTTGCTTCGTAATATAGAAAAATGTATTTTTCTCTACCTAATATTTGTATTAAATGCCCATATATAAATAAAATCTTTAAAAATCAAAAATATTATTAGAACACAAACCTTGCTATTTGAACGTTTAAGCAAAAACAATGTATTCATTACTGGTCATAGAAAAACGATAGAAATATAAATGCAATAAAGAATGCTGCTTTATCAAATGTGTTTCTTTATATTAAAAGCGAATCTCAAGAATATGCAGAGAGCATCTTGAATTTAATTGAAGTTGATTCAAATTCAACTCTAATATAAGGCATGTTGATTTATCAGTTGATAGATATATTTAAAACTATTTTCATTAATTGACTGCAATATTCTAAAACTGTACGCAAGCAATATCATAAATATTATGGAATGAATTCATATTTCGACAAGCTCTCAATAGCCACAACTTGTTGACAACAAGTTTTGTGTAAATTTGAAACCAGTTTAAAGAGTTTAGCATTTTTGCATTGATTTATGTTTAATAATTGTGACGTTGTTTCGTTTTCCAAACACACAAATTATTTGATTTGATCAATTCTGGTTTTTGTGTTTCGTTTTTGTTTTGTTTTTGGTGTGAGCGGACAACAAATTATTGTCTAATTTGGTGGAACAGTAATAAACCATGATCAAAATAATAGTGTCACATAAACAAAGTTGCCAGCATTGAGATGTGCAACTTGTTTGGCCAGTTGCGTCAGTTGTGTGTCTGGCAACATTTCAATTTGACATAATGAGCCACATTTTGTTGCAGGTAGGCATATGATGTATCCTGGCTGCGAGTCAAAATATTTTGCAGGTAACGGTAATTAGCCAGACTAGGCTACCGTCTGCCAGCCTCTGTCTCCGCTCACATCCCCGTCCCAGTCTCAGTCGCAGTCCCAGTCTCGACCACAGCGTCGTCATCTAATTTTGAATGAGTTGCCCCGCGGCGCGACCGTTCGACGTCCGACATCGTCACAGTCAGAGCCACAGCGAGCGGTCGGCTCAAGCCGGAGAAAGAGAGAGAGAGAGAGAGAGAGCGAGAGTGTAAGTGAGAGAGAGAGAGTGCTAGTGAGGGGCGGTCAACCTGTTGATAGTCTCTCGTCGTCTGGCCTACCCAGACGATACTTGAGATTAAGAGCTCTCAATGCAAACAAGCGACATGCTAAATGTCTCTCTTTCTCCCTCGCTCATCGCCGCTTATAAATAAGTATATAGTGTATATATTGCGAGCAGGCGATGCGGAAAAGTAGTTCTTGTAATGCGATATATCTCGCCATGCCTTGTTATGTAAGGCTGCTGCTTGTGCCTCTTCATTCTGTGCCTCAAGTGTCGCTTACAAATTTGGAGTACTCGGCTGACGCCACCAATTGAGCCGGTGGCGTCTCTCACTCGTCACTTTGGCGTCATCGTCGATGTCGTTGTCGGCGACTTTGCTTTTTGATGTAACCAAATCTCGGGTTTTGCTCGCGTTTTAAAGAATCTAACATTTGAAAAGTCGTTGCATCCTGTTGAAATTCATTTGCTCTTGTTGTTGTTTCTGTTACTTTTTTTATTGTCTCATGCTTAATTAGTCATTAAAAGCGGGTTATAAAAATGACACTCGTAAAAAGCCAGCCCAGAGAGAGCGAGAGAGAGCGAGAGAGAGAGAGAGCGACAGAGACAGTCATATGTGCTGTGGGGCGCCCCCAAAAGAGCTTTAAAAACGACGCCATTAAAGCGTCGTGCGCGTTGCATGCAACACGCCAGCAGAGTCAGAGGAAAACACACAGTGACGCAGAGCTCCAACGCTGGCCAACTGACAGTCAGACGAATGCACCTGAGCACACACCAAACACACACACACACACATGCACACTCGCAGCTGAGAGGTGTCATATGGCGCAGCGGGTGTTCCAAGCCCAGTTGAAACGGCAGCCCAAAACTAACATGCGCCCCAAAATCCCAGCGGGAAATGCGACGCCAAAAGGCGCCGTTTAATGAGCGCCTGGAGAGAGACACAAGCAGCAGCAGCAGCAGCAGCGGCTCAGTGGAGTTCAGTTTGGTGGTTGATTCTGTTTCTGGTTCTGGTTCTGCTTCAGTTTCTGTTTGTGGTTCTGGCCATTCAAAAAGCACACGCGATAAACGGGCGTGGCATGCAACAAGCCCTGGCCAGGCAAACCAATTTTGGCATTATTTATCAGTTGATTTATGTGCAACTCGCTCAAAATGCAAGTCTCAGTTGTCTGCCCTTCTCCCTTCTTTGCCAGCCATAATTCTCTCTTTAATTTGGGTTTTTTTCTGTGCTTTTTTTGTGAAATTTAATATTCGTTTGGCTGGTCAGAGTAAACAGTAGCCGAGCGCGCTTGACAAGCGCTGACACCTTGACTGAACTTTAAGAGCTCACCATTTTAATTGCACTTTAATAGTCCGGTCTGCTTTAATATGCCCAGTGGCCCAGGCCCAAAGCCAGGCACAGACACAGGCCCAGGTCCCCAGGTCAGAGACTCACACGAACTCGCACTTGAACACAGGCGATGTAATTAGGCCACAACACCATTTGGTCTTTAAGCTGCGTATCTGTCAGATACACCGAGTTAAACTGCAGCTTTGAGCTTGTGCATTAAATATTTTACAACTTAAAATGCAGCATTGAAACACCGAGGGACTTTACGGCTCTACAGTTTAGTATTAGAAGACCAGATACTCCGTAAAGTACTGAAGACAACTTTCATTAAATTTAATCGATTTGCGGCATCTTCATCTTTTTTTCATTGAATTTGCGCAATAAAATAAATATTCTATTTATTAATTCTCATAAAATTAAATTAATTTGTCATTCTGTTAAATTGAGCTTTCTTTGCTGCCTTTGTTTTCTCATTAAATTCTGTTATGCTTTTCTCGGTTATTTAAAAAATTGTTCAATTAAGCATATAGTCATATATTTAAAGCCATCTCTTTTGGCATTTTAATTTTGTCATGTTCGACTGACATGAATATAAACAATGTGTGAAATATATGCAGTGTTAACCCTTTTTTGATTATAGGGCATCGAAGTGGTCTCCTTGGCACACCCACATGACAAAATTTATGCGCCACTCGCTAAAAATTTCGTCTATATTTTATGGGTTTGCTTTTTTCGGGTTTCCGGCCAGATATTAGGTATTCTTGTCCTGTCTGACTATGTCGACTGGTTGGCTGTGTGTTTCCCATTCCCAATCCTCGATCCCGCTCCCGTTCTGTTCCTGCTCCCGCTGTCAGGCTGTCTGCATAGGGTGATAAAGTTATTTAGGCGCAAATCATAAATTCCAAAAAAACACTGAGAACCCTGAACGAAGCTTATCTGATTTTGCACTTGGGCCCGGCACTAGATCAATATATGTGTGTTGTTGTTGGCCTGAAACCTGTGCGGGCTGCGCTTGATACGGGGGACTACTCTCAAAAAATACCGGACCCAGATTCCGAACCCGAAAAGACAGCTGTGCGCCTGCGCCTGTTGTCACATTTGAAATGCATTTGTAGTATGTATATTTCTGAGTGTGTGTGTGTGTGTATGTGTGTTTGTTGAAAGGGACTTCGAACAGGCGACTGATAGACAGACAGACAGACAGACAGTGAGACAGTTGGAGGAGATACGCAAAAGTAGAATTTGATTTGGACTTCAGGTAAATGTTGCCCGAGATTTGTCGTGTTGGTTTTCGTTGCTCATTCTGGAGCCCGTCTTTAATTAACAGCTCTTGGAGCGTCCGTTTGACTTGTGAAATTAGAAAATTATGCCTGGAATTTCCGTTCACAGATGAGCAAAAAAAAAACAACAACAACCATACTGAAATAAACAGCAGCAAACATTTTTGCCCATTTGCTTTGCTGATTGGCCAACGTAAAAATGATAATGAGTTATCGAATGATAAAAAAAATCAAGGGAACCAAGCCGGACTAAAATTGGCATAGAGAGGAAGCAAATTAGTTGGGATTACAGCCAGAAATCGAAGTGAAAATGTGTCTATTAACTAAAAATACGAATTGTAAATTCACTCTGCACTACAATTCTGAATATTAATTGCAAGCAGAGTAATTTTGAAAGCTTGAGTGAAATTTAATTATACATTGCTGATATTGGAAAGGAGTTAAATTGTCGATATTCAACTTCGTTTGTTATGAATGAAAAATTAAACAACAATCTCTAAAATTATTTGCTTAAAATATAGACCGATTCGATTTATTATACTTCAGCTCCACTAGCCTTCAACACACATCTCAAATTAAAGTGTGACTTTGAGCTTCTCGATTTTGAGAAACACACACACACAAAAAAAAGGTAATCAAGAAGCTTGTATGCATTTAGTATTTTATAAGTAGCTCTTAGAGACTTTTTCGTATCTCGAACAAAATCAAATTATGTACGATTAATGATGTGTGTAGAACATTTATGGCCACGAGAGGCAATCTGTTACCATTCGCCATTCACGAAGCTTTATGACTGTCACACGCTCAGACACTTTATAAATATAGCCAGCCACCCTACTATATATGTAGTTAATCTATCTATCTAGCTGTCCGTTTCTATCTCGCAATCCCATCCGTAAGCGTTGTGCCATTCTCCAACATCTCCAACAGCCATAGCTCTACGTTATGCCAAAACAACTTTGCCTTTTATGGCAAAACATTTAAAGTCGCATTTCTTTTCGTTTCGTTTTGTTGTTGCTGTTGCTGTTTTTTGTCATTTAACCGATTATTTGTAAAATAATTTTAGCGTTTTCTTTGTTATTGTTGCTGTGTTTTTTGAGTCGTCTGCACATTTGCCCAGTCAATTTTTCACAATTAACTTTCAAAACTTGTTAACGTTTTTGTCGTTCTCCTTGTTGTTGCTGTTGTTGCTGCCACATTTTTTACAACTCACAAATTTAAATTAGCTTGCGATTAATTTTGCGAATCATTTAAATCTAATTAATTTTAATTAAATTATGGTAAACAAATTTACACACACTCAGCCTCACATTCACGCCCATACCGTTGCACACACAGCTTTGTATGCATGCAGATTTTTGAGGCCAATTGGGCAAACTATAAAATGAAAATCGTTTTGATTTTTATGACCGCAAATAATTGTCAATTTTTAACGAGCTTGGCATAAAAACCATGGATTTTATTAGACGTCCGACAAAACCAGATCAAGAGTGGAATAAACGACGGGAAAATGCCAATAACATAACGAATATTAAAACATTTGCCCAGTGTCACAAAGTATGCAACGATATTTTGAGGACTAATAGAACGCTTGAATTAGTTATTAATAGGAAATGTTTTCATTATGAAATTATTGTGTAATTAGAATACTTTCAGAAAATAGGTCTCAGCCTACAATTGTTTTCTTTTATTTCACTCTTTGTTATATTCTCGTAAAAGGGAATCGATTAATTTAATCAAAAGATGATTTGGTTACAGTTTCACGTCATCACAACGCAGTTAGTTTCGGTTTTCTATTTTGTGGTTCATTTGGAGATTGGCAACTCCACTCGACGCAAAAAAGACAAAAAAAAGTGTCGCGTTGTGTAAACAAAACGTCAACTCGAGCGGCTTTTGTATATTTCCTTCTACTATATTTAATTAATTTAACGACTACTTGAGAAGTTAGCAACGACATGTGTGTGCCCGGTTATATTGCGAGCGAGGGGGTTAGCTGTGGGGAAAGCCAATGGGCCTGTGACATGAAAAACTCATTAAAATGTTTACAGGCGCACAAAATCAACAAACCAACAAAAGCGACTCACTCGGACAGACAGACAGACAGACAAACAGACGAGTTGAAAAACAAAAATGAAAATAAAATACGGCAACTGAAATTGTTTTCATTTCAAATATTCAACTAAAAAAAATCTGAAAAACTCACAACTCGCAGCTAGCAATAAGTTTTTGCCTTCAGTTTTGTTAGTTTTCTGTTTCTGTGTGCAAGTTTCAATTTGTTCCCTCTTCGTTTTCGGTATGCGCACAAACTTTTAGTTTGCCAAAGTTTTTAAATTAAAATTTAGTTGCATTAAATATTAAATGTGTGCGCAGTGCAAACTAATTAAAATTGAAATTACAATGCGGCTGCATTTTAGACAGTTGCAGAGGCAGTTACAGTTACAGTCAGCCACTGTCTATTAGATACAAATGTATCTACTACTCTCGCTACTCGCTGCTGGTGTTTTTGGCTCATTTATTATTCAGTGCGCTTCATGGACAACGTGTTTATGATTATGATTTTTCGTCTTCTCTTTTTTTTGGCTCACACAAACGTTTTTTGCAACTGTTTCGTTCTACTTTCTGCTTTCTTTCTGATACACCCTTTATAAATAAAGGGTTTTAAATACAACAATAAAATTGTCAATATTTCCTTAATTTCACAAATTTAATCTTTTCCATTTTTATTATTTTTTTATTAAAATGACACTGAGTATATGCTAGTCGTGTATTCGCGGCTACTACATTTTTACTTGTTTTTTTCTGCATGTTTTTGCGGTCTTTTGTCTGGTTAGAAAATTGGCAGCTAACATTTGTCACAATTTAGCGTCAAATAAAATTTAAATAAAATATATTTTGCCGCGTTCTCACACACACATACACACTCGCATTTTTTAATGACACTTTTGGTTAACTCGACTGCTGGCAAGCATTTAAAAATGCATGAAAATAATTTAGAAATTCAGCGGTATGAAAATATGGTCAACATTTTTCCGGACTAGCCAAAAAATTTGTCAGCTGCAAAATTGATGCATTTATCGCATGCGATAAATATACTTTTTGCATTCGCGTACTTTAATTGCGGGCCGCATTAAAATGTCATTCAACCATTAATTGGGCGGCTGGAACAAAAATTATATTCTACTTAAAATAAAATACAGCTATAATTCAAAAGTTAATGCCGCCACAAAGCCCAACAAAACAAAAACAATGGCTAAAGTTTAAGGGTTTTTTGTTGACTGACCTTCCAAAAAAAAAGGAACCAATAAAGCTTTCTGTTACAAATAATCTTATGAATGCATCTCGACTGTAATTGCCAGATTCCTTCAAATTGATAGCAGGACTTTAAGTTCTCGTCGAGTACTTTAAATTCGATATATCTGATATATGGTTATGCATTTGTGTCTTTAAAATGCATTATGCGAGTTATGGCTTCCTGTGATACGGCATAAATCAGCATTAATTTGTTTCTTAAAACGTTTCAATTATCTTTTATAATTTTAATCAGTGCGCACAAATACAGTATATTTAAATATAAATCTTAATTTATTTCTGAAGCCGGCCTTAAAATGTGAATTCACTAAATTAACTTTTATATGAAATTTGACTTTAAATGCATTAAAGATAATTGTTTTAACCTCGAAAAATGCAGATCTTGAAAAGGGTAAATTTAAGCACTATAGAGATATTATAATTGTCAACAATTTTAGTACTTTTTTATTTGATAAAAAGTTATATGTACTACTTGAATAACCAGATAACATTTAAAAGTAAATCAGTTTAAAAAGAACTTGAACTACGAGCTAGCCTTGACCCAAATTGCCAACTTCCAATTATTAAGATTTTATTCTAAATGCCACAAGTGTTTCACCTTATAAGCCAGGCAACTAACCAAAACTTAAATTGAGTTGTCTATTTGCCAAACAAATTCAACAATCAAAATTTTTAACGCCTTTTGTCATTTTATTAGCCTTTAATGTCACTAAAACTGTGTTTTTTCCAAAAAAAAAAAATATGGATGAATCTTCATTTTACAGTTGAGCGAATTGCTTTTACTTGTCAATTTTCTGATTATATTATCGTTTTTAACTTTGATCTCTCGTTTTTTTTAATTTTCGAAAGGTTAATGGCAATTTAATTTGCAAATTTTCGTTGTTTTCTGTCTAATTTGTTTTTTTGCCGCGACAATGACAATAAATAAGTCATTAACTCGTATAAATAGCTTTATTAGCCGTATATGAGACGAGATCTGATGAGTGGGTTCTGGTTCTATGGCTACATAGTTAGACGTAATGTGAGTAATTGGGTTCGTTTGCCCCAGTTAAATGATTCGATTGTTCAGTGATGATCGCAATAATTAAGGACTAGCTTTTAAATATGCCTCGATTAGCTGCAACGAGCGCGTATCGAAAATAATTGTGGTAATTAACTGGGCTCTTAATGTCGAAATAGGTGAGAGCGAAAATACGTAGTACTTAAAAAGTATGTATTTTGGATAAGTCCTAAAAATAATCTAATAACTGAAAAGTAGAATTTTAGATCAGAAAAGGACTTACAAAATATCCTGAGAAGGTATTAGAGTTTTAAAAACTAACTTTGTTAATGGATTAATTCCCAACTTTTTAGAAAGTGTAATTACTAGAGCAAGTATCAGATCTCCCACTTGAGTTTCGCTATAGTTTCTCATTTAAAGTTTGCGATCTTTTGCCGGCTTCTGTGACTTTGAAACTGGTTTTGAGCCGAGAAAGAAATATGGGAAATACCGACGGCTGTTTGGGCAATTAGAATGTGATGCATGAGCCGATTTATGGGCATTCAGATTATATCTGCTATATGTAGAGAAGTATAGTATATGTGGTATAGGGGAGAAGGTAGTAATGGTGTTTTGTTGTTGTACTTACTTATCACATCATGGCCGTGACAATCCAAATCCAGGTGATGATTCATCACCAGCGATGGCTGTAATCCAGTTTGGTTGTGATTGTGATTATGATTGTGCAATGGTAGCTGGTGAGCCAAATGGCCACCAATCTCTGCCATTACCATATATTTGGCTTATAGACCGGCAACCACCCAAACACAATTGAGAAAATCGAAAAGAAACTCAAAAAAGGCGTAACTCAAAAAACGCGCAAACGATTTTTGTGCATTGAGCAAAAATTATTGTTGTTGATTGCGTTTTGCTAGTTCCCCACAAAATTGATTTGCGACTTTGACTCCGGCTGCGACTCCGTCGAATGCGACTGCGACTGCGACTACGGCTACGGCTTTAAGGCACTTTTTGTACAGATACAGTTTAGTTATCTTGAGATACTTTTGTATCTTGTTGTTGTTGTTGTGTATGGATAGATATATTTCTTATATTTTTCTTGTTAGCTTTTTGTTTGCTTTTGCTTTGCTTTACTTTCGGGCACGCACTCTTTTGGTGGGGGAACTTAAGCTGGGCCTGGATGTGGCTGAGATTGTGGTTGGAGCTGCTGGATGTGGCTGGCTGTTGGTTGTTGTTGTTGTTGTTGATGTTGTTGTCACAGTTGGGAACACACGCGAACAGGTAAATGTAATAACGCCATAGGTAGGAAGTTTTCGCAGAGTTTTCGGTTATCTCGTATCCAAAAAGGCGACGGCCAAAAACCGTTTGGTTTTCCAAAAAACGACAGCGACGAAACAACGACGACGACGACGACGACGAAAGCGACGGCAGTTACCGATGACGACAACCGACAATTGTTAGGGTGTGTGTGTGTGTGTGTGTGTGTGCTGCTGTTGTTGTTGTTGTTTAACGTAACGCACAACAGCGCAGCAACAACAACGACAACGACGACGACGACGTCTACAATAATGATATACGGAACGCGTAGCTAGCGATGCTGACGACGCTGCGACTGCTGAACGACTAAACCGGCTGACTGTGTGTATCTTTCGGATTCACAGGCAAACTTACATCCACACACACACACACGCACACACATGCCCGCTCGGCTTGTCGCTCGTCGTCGTCGTCATCGTCATCGTTCGTGTTTCGCTGCCGCCGTCGAAGCCGACGTCGAGACGTAAACGCAGCTACCCCCCGTTGGCTGAGCACACGCTCTGCACTCGTCACACACATGCCGCCTGGCTGCTGTGTGTGAGCAGTGCAGCTAGTGTTTCATGCGCGACGTCGCTGCAGCGCTGCAACCGGTTTGGCCTTTTGGGTCTGGGGCGCGTCTCGAACTTCGAAAACAACAGCAGCAGCGGCAACAGCAACGATAGCAGCAGCAGCAGCAACGCATAGGAACAGGTGTTTGGCTGCGCTGCTCGCACATTTGCCGCATGCCGTCTCGCTCACGTCACGTTTTCTAAATGGCGTCCAAGCGGGCCAATCGGTTGGCGCCACTGCGCATGATTCGCCCCACTGTGGCGGCAGCCCAGCTGTAGCACAACTCTATCGGTGAGTGTGTGTGTGTGTGTTGCATTTTGCCGTCGCTACGTTTGGCACAATCCACAGGCAAATGGAGGCAGTCAGCGCACCCTTGCCTCGCTGACCCGCCGCCCCTCCCGTTGCCCCTTCTCTTTGCACCCCTTTTGCTTTTTTTTCCGTCCTTTTGCTGCTGCTGTTGCTGCTGCCTGGCTGTCTTTTGCCTTTGTTTTGCCAATTTCGCTTTTGGTTTTCGAAGTTTGTACTACAAAATGGTTGCACTTGTAAGCAAATGCCGCTCCCTCCTCCTCCTCCCCCCGTTCGCCCTCTCGCTGTGAGGCAACTCCTGCCCCTCCCGATCAGGCGGCTGCTTGTTGGCTGCAATTGTTGGCTGTGTAATGCGCTTGTCGAAGTTTTTGGCAGCCACAGCCGCACCTTGTCTTGACTCTTGGCTGCGGCTGTGGCAACGACTACGACTACAACTGATGCTGCTGCTGCTGTTGCTTTTGCTGTGGCTGTGGCAACGACGTCTTTTGGCCTCGTAGCAACATCATAATAATTATTGATCTTTTGATTTTGTATGGTACTTGCTACTTGTGCTTAGGCTTGTCTACGTTCAAGGCTCTGTTGCAATTTTAATGACATCTGCCACGCCTGCCGCACCGCCCACAAAATGTGTATGTCTGCCACTGCCACTGTCGTGTGTGTGTGTGTGTGTTTTGTTGCGGTTAGCAGTTCGTTGACTTGGCACCCAGTTCGCCAGCTTTGCCTCATGATTTGTTGAATAGTATGTGGCGTCGCCCGCTTACAGTTTGCCAGCTTGCCAGTTACCAGTTGGTTGTCTGCCTCGTCGACTGCTGATTCTGTTCCCCAGTTGCCATTATTTTTACCGTTTTTATTTGCCGCTGCTTCCGCTGCTGCGGATGAGCAGAGCACAGAGCAGAGAAGTGGAAGAAATAGGGGGAGGCGGGCTCGTCATGTTGTAATCAAGGTCATCAGCTCCGCTTGGGCCACTTCGCTTCAGTCATAGCCCGTCGCAGTCGCAGTTAGCCAGACGCTGACATTAGTACACACACACACACACACTTGCAACACGTATCGCACTCTGAGCCATCGCTGCCACAACTGTAAAAGCTTTCGCGCCATCTCCTTCATACACACTCACACACACGAACACACACCCTCGCACACGCAGCTGGCCAGCAGCAGAAACAGCTGACTGATGTCTGGCCATGTTGCTGTTGCTGTTGCTGTTGTGTCTCTGTGTTTGTGTGCAGGGCAGGCAGCATGATTTCAAAATTTAATTAGGTCCCGTCCATTAATTGGGTTAATTGAAATGCCGGTAAAAGTCTGAGCGAGCCACGACGTCGACGGCGATGAGGAGAAGAAGCGCATTTTCAAATTTAGGACATGTCACTCAAGGAAATGTAGCCACAATCCAACCCCTCCCTCTTGCTCCCCTTATATTCATGTCACTAAATTAAATGTTTTGAACTTGTTGGTGAATCCATTCCTTTGATACAAGTTACTCCATCTTCTCGCATTTCGCTGGAAATTGAAAATTTAGCACTTTTTCCTTTGTGTATTTCTCAGAATTCTTTTCGCTTTTTCAGATAACAAATTTCAAATAAAAACTTTGCATACTCTTAATTTTTCTATTTCATTCATATTCTTAAAATCCCATTTCCATAGATGTCTAAAAGTTGCAAATTCGTATTTCTAATAAGTTTTTGCTTGGTCAAGTTTTCAGAATTTTGTAAAAAGTATTGTGCAAATGTTGATAACAATTTTTCCAAGAAAAGCATTGGTGTGATACATTTTCAAAATGTATTTGATGCTTTAAAGCTAGAAGAAGTTAAATTATTGTTAATACCAATCAACTATCACTGTTATTCATTTAAAATAATTTCCACATGCTATATTTATGATTTCTTAAAAAATGCAATGTATTTTAAATTCGAATATGCTTGCATCAAACCATTCTGTCCACTTATTTTTAAATTAATTAGATTCGATAAATTTCTCCTAATTCATTCCCTTCAATAATTTCTTTCTTAAGAAAAAGCTCCAGTTTATGTTATTCTTCAACCTGTACAACATCTTGATCAATTTTACGCTATGAAAATAACGATATTCCAGCGGCACCTAAAAATGAAAACGTCCATCAATTGCAGCTGCAAGTCGATTTGTAACGAGTTAAATTGCTTCCTCGACTGACAGCCTCAGCTCTTAACTAGTTAATTAGGAATGTCGGACAGAACTAACATTTAGTTTGTGCCCATTGTAAATCTGAACTGTCTTGCACTTTGATTGCTTCGTGTGTTGTTGGGACGTATGCCTTGGCTCAGTCAGGTTCAGCTATTGATTGCCTCCATGCGCCTCATGTGGCATGGACAGCTTAAGGTTAGCAGCTGCCCCGACTGAAGCGTCCAATCAGTAGCCAATTTGGCAGCCCTGTTGGTTGTCAGTTACTCAAGACAACAAACAATGCAATATTGCTCTGTTTCCGATAAGACGTCGTGTGTATAGCTTTTGTTTCGCTTCCTGCATAGTTAAAGAGCTCTGTGATCTGTTTGTGTCTTTAAATGTTGGACAGCTTTGCCCAATGCCAAACCAATTTACGATCTGGGGTATTAATAAAAGTAAGAGTTTATCTACTGTATTACTTCTAATTGCTGATAATGGATTTTACATTCTCATTAATAATTGTGTATATCTTTTTCTTCCAGATTTATTTATTACAACCGTAGGTACACATTTTTAAACTTATTATAAAAGTCTATACTTACTTGCATAAACCTACAAGTTTTCCAATTGGCATCTTAAATCAAGAGCGTTATGCAAATGTTTCCAACTGGGCAATAAATAAAGGTAGCTACAAGCGACAGTGCGCTAATTGACAATACTTATTATTGACAAGTGTATTCTGTCCAATATAACTAATTTTTACAATATCAATTCATAGCATTTTCAAGAAATTTAGTTTGATAAAGAGATTTTATTAAATAGATTTGCATTGCATTAATTTTATTTTGAAAGTCAATTTACAAATAACAATAATGTTTTATTCCTTTTATTTTTTAATAATTTTAAAGAATTTTCAAACAAATTATTTGACAGTGATTTTTTAATTTAGAGCAGTTGACCATTATTCTTATTTTTGGAGTACGCTTCATTGTTATTATCAGAAGCTGCCCGTCAAAGTGGCTGATAGAGCTGGTGTGAGAATGGATACGAATATGAATGTGAGTGCGAGTGCGGGTGCAAGTGTGAGTGTGAGTGTAAGTGTTTGCTTATATTTAGCATAAAATGTGACTGTTTATCAGGAACAACAACAACAAGACCATTGAAACCCGTTTTATTTTGTTGTCTAACCCGAACCAAACGAAATGCAAATTCCAAATTCCAATTTCAATTTCAAATAAGAGACGTCATCGTCGTTCTGCCCAGCAGCTTCTACTACTAGTTCGTATCAATCTCTGACTGTGGCAGCTGTGGCAGCAGCAGCAGCATCAGCAGCAGCTACTGCTCCGGCCTGGTCTGGCCCTAGCTCGGCTCTCGGATCTTTTGGCCCCGTCACGTTTGCCAAGCCAAAGCAAATAGCAAAAATTTATGCAAATAGAAACACGCAAAACACCTACGCAAACATGAGGCAATATAGCAAGTCAGCGGAGGAGGGATGGGATGAGCAAGGGAAACAGCGGAGAAGGGAGGAAGGGAAGAAGGGAAGAAGAGAGGAGGAGCAGTCGTAGCTGGAAATCCTCATCGTCATGTGAAATTCTGGGTCTTCGACTTGCGGTTCATTTAATTTTCGCACTTGGCGGTTGCCAGCTCCAAAAACCGTGCTGTAATGTAAATGTTTAAGAGAAAGTCAGCAGCGGAGGGAGGGGAGTGGGTTAATGTTAACTCATATGGTCAGTTGGCCTTTATAGGCGTACAGGAAAATCTCATTTTCACTGTCTGGGCTTTAAAGAGCCAGCAAGGACTTCAAAAGTGAATAGAGTAAGAAATGAAGGCGCATAAACGAGGAAAGGAAAGAGGAGGGGGAGAGTTGCCAACTGTTTTCGCTGCATGACGTAGCATTTATTTATTGTGTGAGGTTGTTGAGGTGTGCTTCAGTGTGTGTGTGTGTGTGTGTGTGTGTGTGTGTGTAAGCTTCAGTTTGTGTGTCAGTCCGTTGTAGGCAGTCCGCCCCCGTAGTCCATAGTCCGTAGACCTGAGCAGCGCCACACACAACAAAGTCCAGAGTTGACTTTTATAGAGTCGCATGCACAATAAAGAAGTCTATTATCCTTTTTGCCAGCGACGACGTCGAGGACTCCGTTGCCGTTGCTGTTGTTGTTGTTGGGCGACCGACGACTGGGATCGATATCCATTAGGAAAATTAAAATTGTGGCAGAGGCAATGAACGTAAAAAGCGGAAGCAGCAGTCAGTCAGTTAGTTAGTCAGTCGAGCCAAAGGCAGGCAACAACGGCAGCAGCAGCAGCAGCAGCAGAAGGCAGCAGCCCAAAAGGCCGACAACATCAACATCAACAGCGCCATTCATTCATTCTGTCAACCACTCCATTCGTTAGTCAGTCATCTAGTCATGCATTCATTCGTTCACTCATTCATTCATTCATTCATTCAGCCGCCTCTTGTACGCAGTTTGTTGCGACCGCCATTTGTCGCGAGCGTCTTTGGCGCTGCCACTTCCGTTTCCGTCTGCCAGAACAGGTTGAATATCAACTTACCCACCGGGACACTATCAGCTAATACGCTAAGCTTGTAACGCCGCTAAGAAACACTTGAAATCCTGCTTGATATAATATATTAATTTCTTGCGAATGACACTTCATACATTTATAGGCGAATATTGATATTTTCTACAATTTATAAAAACTAAAAATAGTATTTTCAAAATTATATCACTTTTATTTGAAATGTGTGACAGAATAATTACTTGGTATTTGTACACTAAAGCTAAAGCTAAATATTGTTCATCAAATCATTTTTCAATAAAATCCGCAAAATTTATTTCATAATGCAACATTTTAAATGTAAATTAATTTAAAATTACTTCATCACAATTGGTTGAAGTATCATGGTAGTCTAATTTTATTTGCAACTGAAATTATTAATGTTACATTCAACTCAAATATATATAATAATTATAATAATCTAAATGCAAATTAGCTTTCTCTTCCAGTTAATGTTCTCTTTAATTTTGGTCAGTGTAAGCAAATTTCGGCTTTGCGATTGGCAGTTGTTTCACTTCATTGTTGTTGTCAGTTGTTATTGTTGATTTTGAATTAAGTTTCCAGCCAGCAAACGCCCGCACACGAGGCTGTTGTTGTTGTTGTTGTCATTGTTGTTGCTCGCGTTGTTGTTATTGCGAACTGCCATTTTGCAGCTGTCATTGTTTTCGTATCTTTTTTCTTCCTTTTTGGCAAACGCGAACGCGACATTTTCATTGTTGACGCTTTGCTGCATTTGTTGTTGTTGTTGTTGTTTACGTCGTTTTAGTTGCTCGCATTGTTTTTTGTTACTGCTGCTGCTATGGATGCTGCAACAGCAGCTCATCTGTCATTCAAAGTCACATAGCATGCAATTTTTGTTGTCATGACTTTTTCAATTTCAATTTTTGGCATTGGCAGCTAGAGCTGCGCACGAATGTGGCATCCACAATGCCACATTGGCACTTGCCACATGCAATGCTGCAGCATCGACAGCATTGACATGTTTGCATTTCAATTTGATTGGAAATATATTTCATTGGTTTCTGTGTTCAATGCGTCAAATCTATTGAAATATGCATGCAACAATAACAACAGCAACAACAACAATTATTGCTGCAACAATAACGATAACAGCAACAACATCAACTGATGCAACAAAAATGGCAAACAGTCAAACGTCAGTCAAACGCGGCCAGTGCAGCTTTTGACCTGCAGTTTGTTAAATGTTTAAGCGGGGCTTTGGTTGTCGTTTCCCATTGATGCTTTGGGGCGAGCTTCGGCATTCCCTACTGCCCCACCGCCCCTCTTGCCACCGCTCAATATCCCCTCTTTGGCCACATTTTATTCAGCAGCATTCAAAACCCAACCAGAGCTATTTGTATAGCGCCAGACTAAGCTGCTTCATTGGTTGGCAGCCTTAGCAGCAGTTCGTTGAATTTTTATAACGTGGCCACACACACACGAACACACTCATACTACACACACACCCACAGCTACACCCACATTAACACACGTACGTATACTTATTTGCCAAAGTTTTGTGTACCTGCGAGGGCTTCTCCTTCTATTTGCATAAAATTACCAATTAATTATGCACCCAAGGTTATAAAATGTTTCCTTTAATTATTTATGCATAAATGTTACAATTGGAAATAGTATTTCCACTAAAATGTATTTATTTTAAATTAGAGCTTTCTTTATTAATAGTAACTAGATTCAAAAGCAATCATAATATCATTTGCACTTTTGTTAATCTAAAATAAAATTAGTATTTTAACAATCAGAATATCCCATAAACATTAGTTACGTTTTTAATATACTCTCAAAATTATCTCATAACTTTGCTTTAGGAAATGGAATAATTTAATACTTTTAAATTATTATTACAATGGAAATTTATCTTTGTCTAAAAAGTAATTATTATTATTCTCAGTTTCTCATTTCAATATTAATTTCTGAAAATATACTTAGCTAATTGAAATAAATTTATTTGAAGAATCGTATTTTAAAATTAAAATTGTCTTATAACAGCACAACTTTAAGTATTTTTACTAATATGTTTACTATGTTGTTAAGCTTTATTATATTATGAGGAAATTGCCTTCACTTTGCTTACATTTCAATTTGTGTATTATGTGTAGTATTATTATCGCCGGTATTTGTCAAGCAGCCCTCGCTAGTGGTCTTCTGTAGTAATACTCATACCCACACACACACTCACACACATATATGGGGTGTGTGCGGCAGATGGAGCTCTGTAGTCCAACCAGCTCACTGGAGCATAATTTTTGCGGTTCCTTTTAAGTTTGCATATCAATCGAAAATTTATATGACGGTAAAGCGCACACAGAGCTCCAGCAGCAGCTCCCCTTCCCTGGCCCCCTCCCTGCTCCGCCAGCAGAAGCCACAGCCCTCCAAGCAAATGCAAATACCATATGCGATATATCTGTGAGTGTGTGTGTGTGTGCTTTTGTGGGTGTTTGTGTGTGCGCGCGCATACATTTGCAAATGTTTTATATGCAAATCCGGCAGAGGAGCCATAAAAGTAAAAGGTAGCGGGCGGTGGCAAAGGGCAACACATTTTTCTACCTTCAAGCTGAGGTATAACACTCTCCACTTGTGTTGGTGAATGTTTATGTGGGTGTGTGTGTGCGTGGGTGTGTGTGTCGATGTGGTGTGTTTGCTGTGCGCCATATTAAAAATGGCGGCAAGCGCTTGCTTGTTGTCAGGGAAAACACACAACAAACGTTGCTGCTGCTCTCCAGACAAGTTGCAGCAACAGCCCCTGCTCAGGCTCCCCCCTGTCCATTCCCCTTTCCCCTTTCACTGTTCAAAGCCGAAATCACCCTTTGGCCACCTGCCCCCATTGCACTTGTCGCAGCTACCCTTCCGACGCAGTCGCTATCGTTGCCGTTGCTGTTGCTGTTGTCGTTGCCGGCACCTGCGACTCGACGCGCCGTCGCCCAGAGCTATTGTACAAGTGTGCCTCTGTTTAAGAGTGCGTGTGTGTGTGTGTGTGAAGCTTCCCCAACCAAACTGGGCAAAAGACCCAGAGCCAAACCCTTACCCTGTTGGATGGCAGCAGCGACAATTCTTGAGGGGAAATTTATGCAGAGCAGTAAAAAGCAGAGGCAGCGACGCGTTGGCCAAAGCAGAAATGGTGAACAAAAGTGCGCAGCTACAACAACAACAACAACAAGCACAATAATAATAGCGTCAGCAACAACAACAACAATTGTTGTTAAAATAAGAACAATGCAGAAACAAGAATGGCGTTCGTGGGCCTAAGCGACTTTTCCAATGCGCTGCAAAAATCAAAAGGGAAAATATACATACATATGTTTTAATTTCAACGATATTATGGATATTTTTAAAAAACAGACTCTTGATAGACTTCTGTTTTTTTTTAAGATAGATGCATACTTAAATACAGTGTGGCCAAGTTTAAACTCAAACAATAATATTTAAGTCTAGATGGTTTTTATACCCGCTACCCATAGGGTAGAAGGGTATTATGACTTAGTGCCAACAGAAAATGTATGTAACAGGCAGAAGGAGGCATCTCCGACCACATAAACTATATATATTCTTGATCAGTGTCAACAGCCGAGACGATATAGCCATGTCCGTCTGTCCGTCTGTCCGTCTGTCCGTCTGTATGAACACCTAGATCTCAGAGACTATAAGAGCTAGAGCTACCAAATTTGGGGACAGTACTCCTTTATGTCCTACGCAGATCAAGTTTATTTCAAAAGTTGGATGCCACGCCCCTTTCCGCCCCCAAAAGTCTGTAAAAGCCGTAATAATAGACCTAGAGCATTGAATTTTGGTATGCATAATAATAATTATATTCTCAATGATTCCTGTGAATTTGGTTGAAATCGAATGAAAAACAAGGAAGTTATTAAAGAATCAATTTTATATGCAAAATTCACTTGCAGCTGCCCGCGCTTTGTTTGTTAAGTTGACCATAACGGTGTTGCGGTATTTTACCCGCTATTTTCAAATATATACAAAAAAACAAGTTTTAGTATATTTGGTATGTTTTTTGTTAAAATGTAATTTAATTTTTTTGTTTTTTCTCGAAATGGGTTGCGGGTATCATACGGTCGAGCACTCTCGACTGTAGCTTTCTTACTTGTTTAAGATAGTTCAATAAATAGTTAAGCTAATATATTTTAAATTGAATTTTATTAGCACCGCTTTAAGAAAGTCATAATATTTTTAATATTATTTCAGTTTAAAATTACAACCAATAGATTTTTAGTAAAATCTAATAATTTACAATACATTTTTCTATAATTTTGAGTGTTAATTGAATTCTGACCAGCATCTTTTTAAAGTTTCTGATTTGTAAAAGGAGAATTCGGCTCAAATTAAAGCCGTGCCAAAGGCTGTCCTCCAGTCAAGGCGCCAGCTTTGGACCATTTTTTAGAGAGTAGCGCAGAAATGTGGCTAGAAAAAAAAGAACGGTAAATGGGAATAAGAAAAAGTTGGGCATGCTAAGGCAAAAGATGCTGAGCGTACCATAAACGTTGGCGCTTGGGGCGAGTTGCGTCCCTGGGGCAGATGAGCTGAGAAAGCGAAAGAGAGAGAGAGAGAGAGGACTGTAGTGGGGAGCGTAATAATAAAACATAATGCCAAAGATAAACCGTTTGGCTTGCCAGGAGCAAAATCGTTTCGGTTTTGAGGATTGCGAACTTGGAGCTTAGCCGTCAACTTGACAACTTTTGCGGCAACCCTTTTTTCCCAGTCCAGAACTCAACGGTAGCCAACAGCTACAGACATATGTATGTACGCCGAGGTCGAGGGAAGGGGTTAACAGCAGGTCCTATTATCAGCGGCATATTGTCATTAAGTTTAATGCGGCTGGCAAATGTAACAATTCTGTCAAATTTACTGGAAGTTCAATGCAGTGCACAAAAAAAAAAAACGATGCGATTGTGATGCGTCAAAGTCGACGTCGCGTGTTGCCGTTTAAATGCTTTGAATCCTTTTTAGCAATTGTGACTCGAAGCGGCAATGCAACCCTCAGCAGCCCCCTGTGCCCAAATAATAGTTCTTTGCCGTCGCAGTCAAACATCACATAATTGCAGGGCGCAGCCACGCCCACTTTATGTGCTGAATGCTGCGCTGTGCGAATTGGCGCCTAATCAAGCGGAAGATTTGAATGAGCGAACGCTGCCAACACCCACCCACAGTTGAGTGGAACTTTGGCTCTTGGCTAAGTGTTGTCATTTTGGTGGCAATAAAAGTATATTTTTGACAACCGCATAAAAAAGGAAAAAAGCGTCATCGCATCAAGCACGCCTCGCTGCGCTTTCGTCCTTGTCGTCCTGGGAAGGCGTTGCCAGGCTGCGGCTGTTGCGATTCTGCTGTATCGAGACAGAATGAGACTGGGCGTAGGTCAGTCAAGTGTGTGCACAGGGCACATCCTCGCCAGCTTCCACTTGGCTGCCTTGTTGTTGTTGATGCTGATGCTGTTGCTGTTGCTGATGTTGCTGTGACTTCTGACCCCTCAATTGTGTGCCATAAATCACGCATCGTTTGACAGCCTCTCCGCTCTGGAGCACTGCCTGCCGCCCGAAACAGAATCCTTGCTCATTAGTGTAGGGCGCCAGGTGAGCGTGCAACAGGCACGTGGCACAAGCTGCCTAGAAGGCTTCACAGTGAAAGTTTATACACTTTTAATTAGCGCTAATGATGAAAGACAAGCTGTGGCCCCAAAACCAGGGGAGGCGGAGTAGAGAAGGGGTTGGCGTATTGACTTACAGATTTAAAAGGCAACGGCGAGTCGCAAATTTATTGTAGGCAATAATCCTTAAAGTTTAAGTTACATTCCAAAGATAAGGCGCAGGACACACGGCCGGACTTTGAGTAAAAATGCCTCAATAAAAAACTCGAAATAACCGAAACAGCAACAACATATACAGATACAGATACAGAGGGAACAACAACAACTGAGACTAAAAATACACGCAGAGCAATACCAAAATGACGATGCCGACGGTTCGCTTTAATTGTCGGACGACGCTACAGTTTTTGTTTCTGTTTTTGTCTTTTATTATTGTTGGGACGTTGCGCCGACGCAGCGACGTGAAGTCGACTTTGCTGACTCAGCGGCAGCAACCGGTCCCTGCGCAATAGTCCAACTCAAAGAGCCGGGTATACGACTTGATGAGACTGCGACTGCGACTCCGAATGGAGCTGGAGCTGTTATCAGTGCAGGTTTAACCGAACCTATAAACAACCGCGCGGAATGCCATGCATAAATGTCCCCAAATTAGATAAACATGGCGCCAATGCAATCGACGGCGCACACACAGCTGCCCAGCTCAACACACACACACACACTCACACACGCACACACACCTATCTCTGTCTCTGTCTGTCGCGGAGCCAAACCCAATGTTGAGGTCGCCATTTCGAGGCGTGTTTTCTCTCATTTTGTTACGGCCGCCAGTCGGACACTCAGTCAGTCAGTCAGTCACTTCTTCTCTTCTCTTTTTTTTTTGTTGTTCCTTTCCTTTTGTTTTATCTTAATACCTTTCCTAATTTCTGCGCCGGACCCGAGCCGCCGGCTGGCGCTCATTTGAATAGATGAGAGTGTTCCAATGTCTGTCTCTGTCGCTGTCTCTGTTTCTGTGTCTACCTCTGGTGCCTAAGGCTGTGGTGCCTACAAGTTCCATTTGTTGTCGATGTTGCTGCCGCTTCGCTTGTTCGTCTTATCAGTGTACAAATTTTCGTTTTGATAAGACCCCTGACTCCAGTGGTCAGCCCATGTAAATGTATTACACACACACACACACACACACAGAACACACCAAACACACCAAACACACAAAGGAATAATTTGTTTTTATGACTTGGAACTATGGAAAGTTGATGTGATGTGTCTTCCAGACATAGAAAGTCAATGAATTCTGCCAGACAGTTCTTAATTGTACATGCATATATTTCACATTAAATAAATACAAAATAAATTCTTTTGTTGCTGTGCGTTGCTGTCAAAAAAAGATTAAAGAACTTGGTTTGGTTTTGTAATAAATTTCGTGTCTTTTATAAGAATTATTTTGATGTTGATGAAAAGTTGTGTCTTCTTTTATGCAGCTGCTGTGCGCCTATACGAATTATAGCTATTTAAATGTTTAAATCATAAAAAATGCTGAAAAGAAAATTAAATTCGGTTAATGAATTGAATTAAGATGTTCATCAAAAAGCAAGATGTTAGATAAACTGACCTATGCTCTCAGTTTTAAGTCTGTTATTTTTGGAACATCATAATACAACGTATTTTTATGTATGGTCATTTGTTTTCTCAACTAACTGAATTTTACAATTTTATTTGTTGCTTTAAAATGCTTTCAACGTAAGTTGAATTAAAACTGTAACCATAGATTTTGTTATAATAATTGTAGGTTGGCAACAGTTTTATTTTTGTTGTAATAATTTCGTCGTTCTTAAAAATATTAATTTTATTTTGAATACTTTACTGTGTATTTAGTATGAGTAGAATAATTACATGCGTAACTCTAGAAGCTCAGGCCACGACTGTTTTATCTAAGTTGTAATCCAATATGCTACAATATTTTCACTACTGATAAGGATGGCTTAATTACAGCTTATAGCTTTATGGCCGACACTCACTTAGGCATGTAGATGGTCCTTGTAGAGGGAGATAGAGCGAGAGAGAAGGAGGGGGTGTTGAATACACCGTGCAGTCGATGCTGGCTTGTTTTTCGTGACATGTGTTATGAGCTGATAGCGTAACCCCCCATAAAAAAAATGCGTTGCACCCCTCGAGAAGTGGCAAAAACCGAGTGCAGGGCCTCGCTCAATAGCCAAGGCTTACGAAAGTCATAAATTTCACTCGCAACTTTGCCGCGAAACACATGAATTGCATTTTCGGCAACACCCCAGCCAAAACACACACACAAGAAACAACAACAACACCCCGAACAACAACATGGAAAATGCACAAAATATTGCGCGTTAAATTCAATTTTGAGAACACCCCAAGAAGGCAATGCTGTTTTGGATGGCGAGCGGGGTCTCTCGGCCTTAATGTGGGGTTGTCCTCGCCTTGACATGAGCCTTATTAGTTGATTACAGGACGCATTATCGTGATTATCGCGTATGTTCGCCCATAGAGCAAGGCGCAGTACGACGACAAAGCACTGCGCTGGGAGATCCATAAATAAATTCAGTCAGGGCCGTAGAAAATTGAATAAAATTCTGGCCATGGGCTTCTATTAGTAACTCCCCCATACAAAAGGGGTGTGTCCGCAAAAAGTGCAGTGCAATTTACAGCTAATAGTTTGATTAATGGCCATGGACTCGAACTGAGCAACAGTTTCCGATGATATTGATGATGAACCCTGGAGCTGAGGTCTCGACCTAAGCCATAAGCCCTATAATCATGGCATGTTTCGGGAGCTGTGATTAGAGGAGGATGGCTGCGGATGCGGTGTTGTGCTGATTGATAAGATTAGAGCTGTAAATAGATTATGCATGGAAATTATATGGAAAATGTGGAATTTGAAACAAATGTTGACATTTTGGAACAACATTCAGGCGCCGCGAAATTTGAGGCGTATTGTAGCAAGAGTAGGAGCAGCTGACCAGTGGCAGCTGCTGCTGCTGCCACACGTCGTCGACTACAGAAAAAGGGGGTTGGGAAAGTGGTATCGAGTGAAGTGGAGTAGCTAGCAGAGGAGGAGAGGGGAGGGGAGGGGAGGGGGCAAGTGTAAACTGCAGCATATTTCAATGTTTATTGCTCGACTCGTCAAAAATTTCCACACTTTTGATTTTGTAAAGGATGCACGTCGAGTGGCAGTTGTTGCTGAACTGAGTCGCGTGTTGTCCTTCAAGTGGCAGCCACACAACACACAGTCAGCACAGCACAGCACAGCACAGCGCACTCGAAACACAGTTGCCATTTTTGTGGTCGCTCTTGCCACACAGCCGCAGCAACAACGAGAGCAGCAGCAGCAGCGGCGGCAGCGATAGCGACATCAACTGCCAACAACTGGCACATCCATTGAAATTGTGCGCTCTATATATTGCTTTTATTGGTTTTCTACAAATATTTAATGGATTTCAAGTGGACGCTCTGTTGTTGTCGTGGCACTTCATAATTTTTGTATCCCAAAAGGGTTGCCCCCGTCCCAGGCCCATCCGAGAGTGGTTTCTGGACTGTGAGTCATGTGAGCAACTGCTACCGCTTCGACTACTTAGCTATGATATGTGTGGATCAATAGCAGCTGCTGTATTTTTGGCGATATCGTTTGCAAATCTCTGCATCGTTAACAAAATGTTTCAACTCAAACTTATCGACTTCTGGTAGGGAGTTATTGAATTGGGGAACGTAAAATAAAATGTATAGAAAGAATTCAACAGACGTAAATTAATATATAATAATGCTAAAGTATTCAATTTATAGACAGCTCTACAGAGAGTAAGTAGAAAAACTAAAATATATTTAAAGAACAAGATAAAATTTTTAGAATACTAACTATTATTCTCTTTTTTATCTCAAATTAAATGTTTCCTGTTAGTACCAAAAAAAATCATCGAATTGGTTTAATTATGCTGCCTTAATACAAAACTATTGCCAATAATAAAGGTTGCAAGGACAATTTGAAAAACATTACAATTACGATCGTTGTAGATTTCTTATTTCAATTTCAATTTGCCAAATAATGGAATTATTTTAGGCAATTGCAATTAAAAATATAAAATATTTTATGCCTTTACAATTAAATTCAATTTAAACTGAATTATATTAAAACTAATTTGTAATTGAAAACATATCGAATACTTATCATGTTTTGCTATATGTCTACTGTTTGAATACTTTTCTATGTTAGTTGTACTTCTACTATTCGATTACTTCTCTCGCTTAGCCATATTTCCACATGTCGAGAACTTCTCTCGATTATAGAGTCATATTTCAAAAAGAGGTTTCATAGTTCAACTCTTCTAACATACTTGTTTATATGGAAGTGATCGTCAATTTGCACAGGAAACAGCGCACGCTGCGACCACTTCCTAGATGAGTGATTTATAACTGATTAGATGTAGACGGTGTCCCGCAAGAAGTTGGCCGAGTGGCACAGGCACAGGAACAGGTAGAGAGTGCAGAGACACGGAATCTGGCATACCAAAGGCATGACGCATGACGCAACTGGCAGTCAAAGGATCGCAACAGCGACAAGAACAACAAACAAACAAGCAGCGATCTTCAGTCAAATGCGCTCATAATGAAATGGGTGCAGCGACTGCGACGGCAACAGCGACGGCGACTGTGACTGTGACTGAGACGCTAACGCTGACGCCAGAGGCTTATTGCGGTTGACTCGCCAGCAATGTCGAGGCACTGTGGGCGATCATTAGGGCCGATGGCCACTGCAAGAGGCCAGCTCGGTGCCAGGCCAGAGCAGTCAGCGTTGTTGTCGCGCCGCATTGATTGTGGCCAATAAATACGCAATTGATTTTGGGCTTCTGGTATTGCGTGTCTCGGACGTTTGCAACGGCGACTCTGTTTCTGTCTCCGATTTGGGCGCAGGTAAAACTGGCGGGCCCAGCAGCGTTCTTATCAGCTGCAACGCGAATTCCTGACGTGCGGACAACCTTAAGCGTTCCTTAAGCACATTAGCGTAGTCAGCGGTGGTCACAGCAGCGTCAACAGCAACTGCGACGTCGCGACGCGAAGCGATGCGTCGCTTGGACACTTTGCCTTATGATTTATTGGTACACCTTCAAGGTTCCAGCTTATCGGCAACTCTCCACGGCGCTAGGCCTAAGCGGCTTAAGGCCCCAACCAACCACAGCAGCCAACTCCCAGCTGCCAGCTCAAAAGTTTTTCCCCCCCACCACATACAAGTTATTAAGCTCTGCGAGGGGAAGCAAATAAGAGGAGGGCATGTTTTAAAAGGAAGAAAAAGTGAGAGAAAAAGCGAACGTTTTTTACAAATTTGCTAGAACAAAAAAAGTGCGAATTTTTAAGCAGCATTTCAAAAACTCGCAAAGGGAAGACATAATTATGAATTTTAAAAACAAATAGTTAATCCATAGAAGAATTTAAAAAATAAAAGCTTTAAAAGTATTATTGAGATAGATAGAGAACAAGATGGTTAAAAACATGCATATATTATAAACTTTTCAGAGGTTTGCGCTTATTGAGAAATGTAATTTACTGCATTTTACGAAATGACAAAAACTATTATTAATCTTTTGATAATAAGTTGGTTTACGTTTGAGTTTAATAATCAAAGTGCTGATATAGGTATTATAAAATATTTGCTAAGTGAAAATTTGCTTGGTTTTTGTTCTTCTTAGACTTCTTGTTTACTTTGTAAATATTTGTTATCAATTTGATACAGTTAAATGCTGCAATTCTATAAATCTTAGTATACTTTTTAAGATTTCGTTTGCCAGCTGGAAGCTGAAAGTTTTTGCTGCTCCCGTTTGACACTTTAATCAGTCTTTAAGTTAGACGCACAAGAACTCAGAGAATATGTGAATACGAATACGAATACGAAAACGAATGCGGCCTTTGCCAAAAGCGTGCATAAATTGTCTGTGGTAACAGCAGCAAAAGCAAAAGCAGCAGCAGCAGCAACAACAACATTAGTGACTTGTAAGCGCATATGAATAAATTATCGGCACACACACTGATACAGAGAGAGAGAGAGACACACACGCACAACACATGGAAAAAGAGTGCGTGCAAAAAGCAAAGCGCCAGTCAGGCAGCCAGGCAGTCAGAGAGGAGTCAAAGCCACAGTTGGCAATGGCAATGCGTTGGCGAGTTTTGCCTTTGAAGTCACAACAGGAGCAGCAGTCAGAGCCAGTCAGAGGGGGAGTGAGGTGGGACAACCCTCGGCCGGAACACGGACACGGACACGGCATTATTTGTCGTGTGTGATGCCATATGGTGGCTATTTTGGTGATTAAGCAGATGATACTAGCTACGAGTGCAGCACACTCTCGTACACTCTCGTAGAACACACGCCACTTCAGTGGCAGTCAAAGGGCAGCAAGCCAAGTTAGCTCATCCCCGTTCCACATAGTTTCTCCTGCCATCGAACAGCAGCAGCAGACAGTGGAAAAAGTTCGTCGTCATTTCGACGACTGCAACTAGGATCATAAATTTTGTAACCCCTGGCACGACGAGAGTTGCCGAGTAGCTCTAGTCACAGTTCTGCAGCGACCAAGAGTATTTTCAACTAGTTTTGTTGCCCCTTCCCCTCCCTCTGGACTCCCTCAAGTGGAGTTTTTTGGGTAGTTCGTGCAGCTGATGGTCGAAAGCGGCCAAACATGCGAAAGCCTCTGAGTTAGGACGCTTTAATAGCAGTTTGTAAAGCTCCTTTGTAGTGCTTACTGATTGGAAATGATATAGTAGTTGAATCGCCATTTGAATGCTATAACCGTAACTTTTACATGATCAATTCCTAGCTTAGGCTCTAAGTTGAAAGCAGTAAAAATTGTTGAAAGTATTAAGGGAGGTCTTATAACTATATTAAAAATTTCTCGGTTAACTAATTTCTTTTTAGTCTTTGTGTGACATTATTTGTGTTAAAGAACTATTAAAAATTTCACAATTAATAATAGTACTTATTTATAAACTATTTTTTAAATTTGTCGGTTACCTTTCATTGTGTGTGATTATAAATTTTGAATAACCTTAAAAATGATTAAGATTATAAGCAACTTGTAAATTAACCTCGTTTTTAAAACTTTTCTGTTTATGAAAACATATTTTTTTGACAATTTTATATTTTCTCTAGTTCGCAAAGCGGCTTTCAGACAGAGTTCTTATAATTTGTGTTTTATAAAAATCAGCAAAACCGCTTAAAATTGGTTAACCTTTTGTAATTTGTTTCTATTCGGGAAGCTACTGAAATTAAATTTATTGCGATAGCAGCATTGTGTAATGCTTTTTGCCGCTCAGTTTTTTCTTGTGCTTTCAACATACTGAAAGTGAGCATTAATTCTTTTTCCACTTTAAAATATTTAAATTTAAATAAATATAAATAAATCTCCATTATACCTCTAGTTACTATGCATAATAGTTTATAATCAGTTAGTTGTGCACTTTAACACTCATTTCTTTAGATGCTCCCCCTAAATGGATTAGTTCTGAGTCGCGAGACAAAAAGAATAAAAGGAGTTGAGCGAAAAAAACAGTTGAAATCACTTAGTCCAGCAATTATCATTGTTGTGCCAATCATGACGAAGTCGAAATGTAATGCGCAATCATAATAGAGTCATAATCCACCACCAATTCAATTCAATTCATTTCAGTTCAGTTCCCGGCTCTTCGTTTCCCACTCAAAATAAGAGACTTGCCAGCAGCATGAGGAAGGCTTCTCCATTTTTTCCCAAGCAATAAACCAGTGAAACTCCCTTGCAATCAGTAGCGGGAATAGCAACATCATCAGGCGCTGCAAGTGCACCGCATGTGTGTCATGTCCTGTATCCTGTGTCCTGTGTCACTGCTGTGCGACAAGCCGTTAATGAGCGAATTTCGCCATGCCACCGCATGCCGCACACGCCGCACAGACGGAAAATATTAGCCACAAAACACGCCCCGCATAAAAAATGATAAGCATTTGGGGGTGGGCTAGAGCAGGGGGCGGGGGGCTGTAAGTGTTGCACGCGCCGGACACGGCAGCGTGACACAAAATAGAAGCGAAACAAAAACAACATTGCAATGTGGACAAAAAACAATTTCCCAGGAAGCGAACACGAAAGTGTTGAGCATTAAAGTCAAAGGATCAACGCCTGTGAATTAACCAATGAAAATCGAAGGATAGCAACAACGACAACGACAACAACGCTTAAAGGTTGCATGCATGCGGCATAAAAAGGAGCAGCGTATCGGCGGTTGGGGACACACGTGCAGCCATAATGAAAACAGGAACGAAGCGTCTCTGAAGGATGAAGTGCCAGTGTCCTCCCCAGGGGAAACGGGCGAGTCGAAGTCAGCGAGAGTCGGCCGGCCACGTGGACGAGGTCACGTGACCAGGGCAAAAACAATAGACCGAAAATGCCTCGAACGTTGGGCAATCAGGAAACGGCAGCGGGAGGACGTTAACCCCCCCTCCCCCTTCTGCCCCGCTCCACATAATGTGCAGCTTCCTTCGCGCACAAATTGTTAGTATAAACAACAATTGTGCGCACACGTGGCGGCCATTGCAAAGTTAACGGGAGGACAAGTGCAAGGCGTTGCCAAGGACGACCCACAAGGATGTGGGTAACAGTCGAGTAGTCGCATGTGACGAGTGTGTACTCGAATGGCTTGCAACAGCAACAATTTATTAGAGCAGCAGTTGAGTTGTAGATTTAGATCGATGCCCGAAAATTGCCGAGTTCCTGCCACAGCGCGAGGCACGCGGCACGCGCCATTCAATTGACGCCCCGCCGCCAAAAGTGATTAACGCATTAGGCGTCGTCGTAGTTGCCGCAAATGCAAATCGAATTGCGAGTGCCAACAATCTTGGCGCTCTTGGCCAAAATGTCTTTTGAGCGTATTTGCCCGCCGCAGGCAACACACACACACACTCTCTTCCTCTCTCTGTCACTATCTCTCTCGCTCTGTGCTCTTGGCTAAGCAGCTTAGGCCACATTTAACGCGTCTTGGGCAAATACAAAGCCACAGCACAGCACAGCACAGCACGGCTCAGTCGCTGTTGGCTGTAGGCGTGAAAAGCGCAGCGATGGCGACAAAGGCGGCACTTTTCCTTTGGACCCAACTGCGGATGAGAATGTATATGTACTATATGTATGTGTGTGTGTGTGGTTATCCGACTATCTCACAAGCCGACTATCCGATTAGCCTAATGCCCCTTGAGCCCCTCTGTGCAGCCAGCAAAGATGTTTGCCGCGATCATCTTCAATGATGATGCTGCATTATGTCATTTGCTTTTTCTACACCTTTTTTTATATCGCTCGCTTATCGCTCGCCCTGATCGAATGCCGTCGAACGCTGCAGCTGCCCCGTCACACACTGAAGATACTTTTCAAGATTGTCCACTTTCCGTCTCTCTCGCGCCCTGTTCTGGCTATGACTCAATTGGAGATATGAGCAGCCTGCCTCGCTGTGATCTATCATGGCTTATGGCTAATAACAATGCAATAAGTCGAAAGGTAGCGTCATAAATTAAACTCTTCAATTCTTGGTTTCCAATTTCAATCTTATTGAAAATAATATTATGTCAGCTAGCGAATTCAGGTTCATCAATTGTTTTCGATTTTGTTTAAATATTCCAATACAAATGCTGGAAATCTTGATTAAAGTCCTGTTGAAATTCGATTCTTGATTTAGTTTTGTTTTTAATTTATTGTGGAATTCTTGAATTTTGTTTCTGAAATATATATTTCACATTAAAATTGAATTCTTTATTACTTTGCAATGTCAACATTTTAAACAAGTCTGTCTCCTGTTTAAAACATATTATTAATGATTTCTAGTTAATTCTTAAGTCGATTCAATTATTTTATTTATTTATTTCGAGGTTATAGCAATGACGCTAATTAAACTTGTTGTGAAATATAATAAAATACTCATTTAAATATATAGTTTTTATTCTTTTACAAATATGGTTGTAAATCTTAATTACAATTGGGTATTAAATTTTAAGCTATTTAATTTTCTTAAAATTTATATTTATTTTCAGTAATTGTTTAAATAATTAAAAACGATTTTGTTATTAGCCATATTATATTTGCAACTATTATTCTAATTAATGAGTTTATTGAGAGAATGAATTTCACATTTAACGCTTATTTTTTATATCCCTATATGCACCATGTACATATGTACATATATTTAACTATAAATCGCCACATTCAATTTCAATTGTGCATTTCCAAATTGATTTTCAACAAACTGTTATCTCTGTTTCTATCGACAAATGCGGTGACTGTTCATCTTTGAGTCGTGCCCACATCAGAGTAATGCTCAGGTTTTTGATGGATCGCATCGGGGGCGGGGACGGAATTTGTTAAACGCCACATTATGTCAATTTGCCGTTGCCTTTTGCCGTCGCTCACCTTTGAAGACCTTTGATCTTCATCAATGATCGAGCTCAAGCGTCTTCTAATAACTGAGAAGAGGAGAGAGAAAAAATGAGAAAAGAAATATAAAAATAATATTGAAATATGAATGCAAACAAATATCTTATTTCTTCTGGCCTTTTCAACTGTTGTTGTTGCTTTTGTTGTGTATTTTGCGGCACGACTCAAACGCGTATATTTTCAAAAGGGTTTCAGCTGGTGTGAGTGAGCGAGTGTGTGTGTTTGTAGTTGTAAATTGTGGCTATAGATTGACTACCAAGTAAACATGTCGCCACTTGACTGACAGCTGCCTGCCTCCTTCTGCCGTTGCCTCCAAATCCAAATGCGGCTTTTTGATGCGCACCAAAACGCGCCGTCAGCTAATCAATGCAATTAGCCAGACCGTCGACTGCTGCTGCTGCTGCTGCTGCTGCTGCTGCTGCTGCTGCTGCCCTGACCCCCAAAAATAAAAGACAGCCGGGAAGGAGAGAGAGAAATGTGGAACCTTTTAAAATGCCAAGCATTTTACAGGTCTCTGCCCGCCCCTCGACGTTTGATTACCTCTCAGAGGTTGTGCCGGCAAAACTTTTACTTACGCGTGTGTTGCACATTTCCTTTTTGGGGGCCCCCGCACTGCAAGCAGCCGAATGCCGCATGCCCCATGCCCCATGCCCCATGTTCAATTATTGTTTATTTTGGTTAGCGTTGGCGGCAAGCAAATGGACTGCCATATATAAAAATGCACTCAGCTGCAGCCTAGACAATAAATATGAATTTGAAAGTGTGGCCTGTGGCCCCGGACCGTGCTGGGCCTGTTGCATCCGCATCCATTAGCTGCCACCAGCGTCTAAATATAGTGCAACAAGGTCCATGATAAATGCAGCACACACACACACACACACACACACACAGCAAAAGGGACAAAGACACTCAGAGAGATAGAGAGAGAGAGAGTATTTGTCTTTACATTTTCCGATTTCTTTTATTTTTTGGCATTTCTCATAACACATCGTCGCTGTCAGTTGCAGTAATTGTGCCACATGTTCTAAAATGTTCGCAGTTCGTTTGTCGCTCAACCCACAGTACTTAGTCCAGAGATTTACGGCGCAGCCAAAAAGAATCGAATACATAGTAAAGCTGCCAGTCACAATTGCCAAGATCTGATCGATATTTAGCTCTCGATTCCGATCTTAAGTTGGCGGCAACGGCGGCGTCTCGGCGATCGAGCCAATTTCTTGTGAGTTAATGCTGCATCATGATCCGTTTGGCTGGCGTTACTCCGTGACTGACAACTCCAACCAGCCACATGACGTTGTAGTTATTTTCTCTCTTCTTCTCGATGTTCGTTTTGTATTTCGACTGCTTTTAAGATTCGAGATTGAGATATTTCCATAATGCGGACTTGACACTGACATTGACGAACGTTGCGACTGCATTTCCTGCCTTTGCGAACAGGTGACTTCGCCCCCTCCCCCCATCTCTCTCCGCCTCTCTCTCTCCCGCTGCCTTAACCCTTGGCTGCCGCCCCCCCTCGACTTAACTGTGTTTAACCCCCCCCGCCTGGCGTGCTCTTGACTTTTGCTTTTGGGCTCCACTCAGGTGTTGTTGACCGATGCGGGCGTTGCGAATTCATCAAGTTGACTTTGTCAGCTTGTCAAATGGCCGAGCAATTAAAACCGCACAAAACCGTCGTCATTAAAGATTTGTTTGTTTGTTTTGTTGCTGTTGTTGGTTTTGGTTTTGGTTTTGGTTTTGTTTTTTACGAGTCTCGGCGAATATTTAACAATTTTATTGTACACTCGCATGCGCATTCTCCATCAAAGGCAATAAAAGCAAATATCACAACAACAGCAACAGCAACAACAATTGAAGTAGCCATAAAATTTTCGTGTATAATGTTAATGTTTTCATCAGGCGGAATCACCTGGGCTCTGTTTCTGTCTCTGGGTCTCAGTCTGGCTTTGGGTCTGGTTTCGGTTTCATGTTTTATTTTCGTTAATTTTTTCATTATTTTTATTTCGTTTTTTTTGGCGAAAGGTGTTTCTAAAGCAGTTCGTCTATTTGTAGTACAAATGTTAGTTTTTTATTTTGTTTTTTATTTATTTATTTTTTTGTATAACGAGATACGTGCCATAGATTTGATTTATGCTAATCGAAACGCATAAACTGAACGTGGAGCTGGAACATATGCAAAACGTTCGCTTGATTGCGAACCCCCAACACTCATCAACGATTACAAAAGGGACTGTGACTCGAGACGCAACGAGTCGGCGACAACTTGCGGTTCGTAGAGGGCGGGGGTCGGGGGATTTGGGAGAGGGCCCGTTGGGTTTTTGGTTTGCAGCCATGTCAAACGGAAATCTCACACAAATGCAAACTGCAGCGGCAAACCTAATGGATTTCCGTTAGCCAAGACGGAAAAGCATTGGCACTTGAGTCGACTACAAAACCCCAACCTCAGTCTCAGCCTCAGTCAAGCTCAACGCAACCCGCATGAAATTGTGCAGCCTTAAATGACATTTGTAAGCCTCTGGCCCCTTGTATTCCTCCCCTCTCTGCACTCTGCACTCTGCACTCTGCTGAGACGCCTCTCAAGCAAGCGCGAGGCTTTTTGTTGCCACTTGTAAGCGGTTTGTTTCATTTGCTGTGGATAAAACCACCGCAGGGCAATGCGGGAACGATACCTTGTGGCCAGCTCATTGTTGTGCCAAGTGATGGCCAACTGACTGATGGCCAAAACACCAACTGACAGTCGGAGACTGAGAGACTGGCTGTGTTTGGCACGTTGCGGTTCCGTTGTTGTGTTCACCTTCACGTTCCTTGGCCAGACCGACACCAGCGTGTTGGGATTTTCGCTCTATCTACTATATACATATATTTTTGCGGAGAAACTTTGTCTTGGCACCTCGCCTGATGAGTTGTTCTGGGGCTTTTACCTGTGGATTCTGACAAACAGTTTCCATAAGCAGCTGTGGCAGCTGTTTCCAGTCTAGTGTGGAGCTTAGAACTTTTATAATCGTAATTACACATTGCGGCTATATGTTTATGCAGCATTGAGATAAATGCGAGTTGATAAATCAATCACTTTAAACTGAATTCTCTATGATTTCGACAGATAAATGTGATCCAAAGTTGGACTGATGCTCGGCAAGTCAAACAGTCTAAATTTAAAGGGGAAAATAATTTAACAAGAGATCATAGAGATAAGGGATTAATAATGTAATCGGCTGGAGTTTGTTTAAGCTTTGAAAATTTTAAATTGAATAACTTTTCTTACACAAACTCTGTTTTTATTTGAAAGCGCAAATATAATTTATCCATGGACTCCTTCTTTAATTTGTGTATTCTCTTTGAACTTCAACTCTTTTTACTGTCACTGATATCGCAAACATTTAAACATTTAAATTCACGCAAAGTGTTAATTATTATTTAATTGGCAATCGACAATTGAGCGTCGCGTCGCGTCGCGTCGCGACTGTTTCTGGTTTGAAGTTTTTGGTGGAATTCCGTCAGCTTTTGGCACTTTTGAGCACTTACGCCTTTTTGGCCCTCATTAGCATAACAAACGGTAGGATACTTTATCGTCTACTTGTTGTTGTTGTTTAACACTTTGTTGTTGCTCTCGCTGTTGTTGTTGTTGAATTACAAATGATATTTGCACAAAGGCGCAGAAATATTGCATAAATTCACTTTTATTACAGCGCGCCATACAAAATGTACTGCAGAGACACTATAAACACACACACACATGTGTTCGTATATAACGCGGAGTAGTAACGGTATTTATTGCGCGTCGACGCCATTTTGTTTGAACCTTTTGCAATATTTATGCGTTGAAATCAACACGCAACACTCGCAACGAAAGCCCCAACAACAACATCAACAGCAGCAGCAGCAATTGCTGCACAGTTGTAAGTCCCCCCCTTCCTCCCTGCGCCCCGCTTTACCCCTTCGCTTTGCAGAACTCCGACCTATCGAGCGGGTGAAACCGAACAGGCAACCAACCATCCAGCCAACATGTTGGTTATCGTTATCCTTTCGCCTTGACTGGCGACAACGAAATGCGCGCTCGTTGAATACTTCTGCTCTTCTCTTCGCTTCTCTGCCCCCGCCCCTGACACCGCCCCGCCCCCCAAACGCCTCTTGCCGCAAAAGTCCCTACACTGCCCGACGCTGTAATTACAATGCAGTTTAGGGTGCTGAAAGCTTTTGTGAAAATGTGCTTTATGAAATTATGATTATAGCTCAACAGCTGCATACCGAATGGGTTGGCTGGTTGGAGCTGCCATTGCCAGGACGAGCACGAGCTCCAGGACGAGGACCTGCTGCTGGTTGGTTGGTTGGTTGGTTGGTTACTGGGGACTGGCATTTAAATGTGTGGCAGCTTGTGCAAATAATGAAAATGAAACAACACTTTGGCGCATTAAAAGCATTAAAAACAGTTTGCCATATAAATGTGTCCTGTGTGTCTCTCATTCCCTTGTTGTCTCCTCTTCTCCTCTTCTCGCACTTCTCGCTCGAACTGTTTGCCAGTGCGTATACATAATGTGCCTCCAGCGAGCGCGCTACAACAAGCATACGCCCCATATGCCGCCCACCTCTCCTGTCTATTGGAGTTGGGTCAAAAACATATCATTTACTCTGCATATGCACTTCCATTTTTTTCTTTTTTAATGTTCATATACTGCTCCTAGATATAGTCCAATGTTGTGAGCTACACAATGCCTTGAGGTTTTATATAGGTTACAGAGAAAGCAGAAAATATTTCTGAGAATTTTCGACGAGCATGCAATATTGTTATTATTTTGTATGGTCACTCACCTACAGAAAATTACTTTTAATCGCATGATTAAACAAAGCTATCAAAAGTTGCTGTAGAAAACAAATTAATCCAAATATTATTTCAGTTTTTATTATAATTTTACCAAAAAAATATATTTTGGATGCCAATATTTCTTATACTTTTATTTGAAATTGTTTTAAGTTGTTAGAGAATAGTTATGATAGAGAGCTAACAGCTGATAGTCAACTAAATTTGCAAGGAATATTTTTTGGAGCACAACTTTAAATAGTGCTGCTAAATATTTGTAAAGTTAAGTAAAGTCCCAAATATTGCTGGTATTTCATTGTATATAAAATATAATATTTCACCACTAATTGTCGAACTCAATATCAAAAGCTTTCAAGAGTATGTTGGACTTCTAAGTGCACAATAGTAGTATGTCTAAGAAGGATACATTTTTGCAATATCAATTTCAATCCAATAATCAAATTGTTATAGATATTTATAGTAAAATCCATTTAAAAATGTGGATTTCCTCAGTTGGTAGAGTAGTCAAATAATGTTTAGTTCCATCATAGTTTTGGTTATTAAACTGGTAACTTCTGCTTTAGGTTTCCATGCCCCATTGTTGGTGTGACCTCGCACTAAGCGACGGGCCGCATCCCTCGGTCCCCCTTTGACCCCTCCCCTCTTTTTTGGCCAGCCGGCTTCGCAAATTGCATTTTCAACACTTTTGTTTATGCAAAAAATATTTATGCATGAGTCTCTCAACAACACACAGAGCGAGAGTGTGTGTTTATGTTTTGGGGGCTGAAGCCATGCCCATATTTTCAGCAGAGCATCTGCCTCTGTTTGTGTCTCATAGGGGGAGGGGAACAGCACTTAACTCGTAGGCAGAGGGGAAGGGAGGCAGCGAGGAGAAGGCATGTTTCTGTATGCTGTGCTGCATAATGCAATGCAAACATGATTAATGCAAATGTTTTGCGTGGTGGGCGTGGCAGGCAGCTACCATGAGCCAAAGGGGATAGCGGGTTAATGGTGGGGAGAGTATTGCGGCGTGGATTGGTTTGCTAGGTGTTGCCTTACATTTGCAAGTTGGCTTACGACGTGGCAATGGCGGCTAGGTGGCAAGGTGGCAAGGTGGCCAGGATGCAGCCGCACTTAGTCGCTATCTAAGCAGCGGCAGCAGCAGCAGCAACAACAACTGCGAAAAATTTCCTTTGGTCGCCACACTCATATTTCATGGGCTTTACGAGGGTTTCGCCTATAACTTGGCGAATTTATGACAAATTGCGCGACACATTCGCGATAAGAAAGTGAAAGGAGTGCATTTTCGCAAGCAGCACACTCATTTATTCATTCATTCATTCATTCATTCGTTTCGGTTAATTCATTCGTTTTAGTTTTAATTTTCTTTGCTCGCCCGCCTATCGCACTGCTTAAAATTGATGAAATTTGTAGCTTCAGCCATGCGCATAGCTCAAATGATTTTACGAGTCTTCACACACACACACTCACACACACACACAGACACACTCGCACACATGCATGCATGCTTGGTCACAATGGCATAAAGCGTCCTTTTGGCTTCAGGGCAACAGAGCTCAGACATTCCAATCCGTCTGCTTCTTTTCTTAAGCCCAGCCCGCAGCCCATTCCCCGCTGCCTGCCACGCCCACCGCACATTGAAATGGCGTCGCTTTCATGGCACAACACAAAAGTGTAAAATGTTTACGCTTCGCTTGGATTTCCTTTTGCGCCTTTAACTCCGGCTCGGCTCCTTTTGACTTCCTTTCGACTTCCTTTGGCGCCTCGCTCATCCATTCGTGCGGAATGAGTCGTATTATGCTCTTTAAGAGCGCATGAGAACTATATAAAATCGAACTTATGTAATGTGTCCACTTTTCAAAAAGGTTCCCTTCTTATACTATTGGCAATCACAATAGAAATATCATTACTAGTCTTATTTTTATGATTATATGTTACGTGCAACCATTGGAATTTTAACTCAAAACACAATTATTATTTCCAAAGTTTATCAATGATAAAAACTGATAAATTTGGCAATAACAATTGTATTTCGAAATAAATATTTATAAAAATAACTATATGACATACATATGTAATGGTATTTTTTTGTTCAAACGTTAGAATTCATTTACTCATCATACTCAGTTTCAGCATTAGAATTAAAAATGAGAATATACTTTTTATACATTTAATAATTATCAAAATTAAATACTTTTAATATATACGTGTATATTACTATATACAGCTGTGTTCGAAAAAAGCAGTAAATTTTTCACATCTCAAAATTCTACTAACGTAAAGAAATATAAAAAAAAACTTTGTAAAAAAAATTTTTTAAAATAAATATGATTATCCCTCACATTGCGATTGCTTAACAATTGTTCCCTCCAAAGCATTTTTAAATCGAGAAAATAATTTCTCTTAAATAATGTTCCTCTTAGTGAAGTACATTTGTAACTGTTCTTTGTTCGTTCTTCGCCCCAAAGAACTGCAAGTCTTTTGAGCTGAAGTATCTGTTGGCTGATAGTTGAGTTTCTGCTGCAGTTGAAACTGCCATTTTCTGGCTGTCTTGCTTTCAAACTCGGAGCTTTTCATTTGTCTGGCTATTGACTTTGTTGCCATTGCAATGGCGTGTCTGGCGATGCTTTAGCCCCCCTCTGTCCAGACCACGTTTATGTCATGTCATGTACCAGTAGCTGGTGTGGAATTCTGTTGCTGAAGGTGTCTTCATGTGGTGTGGCTCGGGGTAATCGAAATCAAAAACGGGTAAACGTCGGATTTGTTGCGTGTCTGAAGCGCATCGCTTTTGGGCTCATTTCACTTCATCTGCTGGCACTGTGGCAATCGTTTCGGCTTTGATTTTCCAGCCGAGTTTCCCACAGATCCGCACGCTCACACACACACTCAGACAGAGAGTCTTGGTTTTTTGATTTCCGCTGATAAAACGGAACTTGCAGACAAAATGCTCATTTCCTTATCAAGCAGCTGCGCTTTTTACTTGCAGTTACATTTCAATTCTCGTTTCACATTCGGTTTTCCATTTCCACTTACAAGTGAAAATATTTCTTAAGTGGATGAATACTGGAGTACAATGTTCCCCTGCCCTCCGGGTTCAAGTGCTTAATTTATGGCGTAAAATATGGAAATCGTCGCAAAACACAAATGCCGACAATGAGGCAACATTTCTCATTTCCAAACGCTGTCTTGAACTTGGCCGTCTGAGCGAGAGAGAGAGTGTGTGAGAGGGAGGGCGAGCGATATTAGGTTGAGTAAACTTGAAGATGCTCAAACGATCTGCAGACTGATCTGCCGCACACGCGGATTTTTATTGATTCCCATGTTGAAACAACTCGTGATGAGCAGGAGCAGGAGGAGTGAGAACTAGTTGTGCTCTCGTCAATGTTCTGTTAATGGAAGGGCGCAACGTGACAAGGGGGCGTGTGTGATGGGCAGTTGAGGGAGGGGGGAAGCTGCCACACGACGCTAATGGAATAATGCCGACGAGACAGAATACGACGCGAAGTCTTCCAGACTGCGCCTGCAACTTGCTCTTCATCATCGTCTACAACAACTCTGGTGTCGCTCCTCTCTCTCTCTCTCGCAGTCGTTCTCTCTATCGCCATCTCTGTTGTCGTCATCATCTTTGGAACACTGCTCTCGGCTCACCTTGGCACCCAGCGATCAGCCGCCTAATTTATGCCCCGGCTGCGCCCCGTCTCCTTTGAAGTTTCAATTATGCGCCTCATATGTCATTTTGTGCAAGCTGATGACGCTCTTGCTGACGTCGCAACGTCGCTCTTCAAGTGGGAGACGACGACCAAGTTGCAACAGCAACAGCAGCCGCAGCAGCAGACGCTAAAAGCCGCGACATGTTAATTGTGCCGCTTGGCTCATAAACACGCCAACTTGATGGCGAGCGCCAGGCTCGAAAAACGGACAACCAGTTGCCAGTTGCCAGTTGCCAGTTGCAAGTTGCCAATGGAAGTGGAAGTGGAAGCGAGACGAAGACCGAGCGAGAAACTGCAGCACTTGGCATTTGAAATTGAAATGGATAATGGAACTCAGAAGAGAACTAGAAAGGGTGAGCGACATTCACAACAGGGCATCAGCAGAAAAAAGAGGAGATTACTTCAAAAATTACTTCTCATTACAAAGACGCCAAAGAATTTGAGAATATTTAAAATTTTACGTTAGTCTTGTGATGCTAAAAATTGCACCATGAACCAATGAAACTTTGTAAGATTATTGCAGATATTTGTTAATACGGTACCTTAAAGTTGTGTCTTCTTAGTAGATAAAATAATTTTTAATTTTAATTACTCTACATTGGTATTTGAATATACTTTTTTTCATAATTGAGATGCCTGTTGAATATTTAGAATTTATAAATATTCACAGGTATTATAAATTGGTAATATTATTGTTGAATTAATCATACTGAAATAATTAACTTTTATCAGAATTTTTATTTTAGTACAAATATTTTTTCGTTTTACATATATTGCCGAAGATTTGTTGTTTTTTAAGATTGAGCATAAAGAAAATGTTTCGTCAAACTAGACTCTAAAATTTACTTTTATGTAGATGTAGTTTGCGTAGGGCACATCCATGAAGTAAAAAGAATTTTTAGGTATACATTGAATTTTGTTTAAAAATAATTGTTAAGGAATATATTTTTATGCCTTCTTCATCCGTCTTTTTTGAATTTCCAATCCATTAGTATCTGTGCTCTCCTCCATTTTAAGCCCGATTCTATCTGCAAATTATTTTATTGTCCAGCACAAATCCAGTTCAATTCAAAATAATTACAATTTGGTAATGAGCGTAAAATGTTTTTCCCATACGCTCCCAAGTCTCAAGTGGTTCAGTGGTTGGCCAGTTGCCCCATTGTCCAGTTGTCCAACTGCTGGCCAACTAAAGCCATTTAAGCCCAGGTCTGGTCTGCACGTGTGTCAGGCTTTTTTGACTTTGGACAAGCGAAGAGTACAAAAGGTGTGAAAATTAAACAGCGTTCAAGGATTACAAATTATGACACGCCACGATACCGTAAAGCAAATGAGATGAGATGCACATGCGGCCAGAGGTGGAGGTGGCAAGGTAAACCAGGAAGAGGGGGACAGTTTACCACCTCCAACTGGTCAAGTGTCAAAAGGGGATTTGCATGAAGCGTTGACAGCTCAGCTCGGCAAATTCTCTGACGCTCTGTGGGCGTCCGTCAGCCGTGTCAAGTGCGTCAGTTTGCCACGTTGTGATCGCCACGTTGACAGTTTGCTTGGACATTTCAAATGCACCGCAAAATGCGCGAGAAGCAGCAGCAGCAACGGCAAATCGCTTAAGCTCCAAGTATAACTGATTAAAATGGCTTTAGCTTTGATGCCTCAACCAACAGCTTACAGCTTACAACTTGATGTTCCCCATCCACCCATTCTCTTGATATGAGTGCAAGTTGGAGTGTGTGGATATGAGACAGTTTTTACCTTGTTTAATTATATTCAATGGATATCATTTGCAAATGCTGAGTGATTGACTTGAATTTAATCGAGATAACTAAGTATTTGTATATGTATGTAGACGAAAGGAATTGAATGATATTAACATTATGTTCATTTGTATCGTTAGTTAAAACATTCTATATAGCGTTAGATTAATACTTTTTTATTTATTTTTATTTTATCATTTTATATCTTGTATTAAATATATAACTTAAAAAATCCCTAAATACCGAAGTAAAGATTTTCATATTTTCGTACAATTGATATTTTAATAAGTAATAAGTAATAATACCATTTAATCTAGAGTGTAAATGATCTCCCAAATGTATCTTGTCTAACTTTGTACGAAAGTTTACTTAACTTTGTATTCATAATTATTGTTTTTATGAGTTTTTCATTATATTATATATTAATTATTTATTGGATTATCAACAAAATATGTAAATTTTCCTTACACATTAAATATGTGTTAAAGCAATAGATTATTAGGTTCCCACAAATGTTGATTTCTACAACCTCAGATTTACCCGCAGGGTATCTCGCGCTATACCATCGTGAACAAGTTGTTTTTTTATGTTTACCAAATGGATTTGTGTACGACATTATTTATGCAGTTGCAGTTGCAACTTCGTCAATTTTTGGCGGCCCTGAATTTTGTATGTTGCATGAACCAAATGCGCTTTATGCATTTTTAATGTACAAGCCTCACGTTAATGTTGCAAATCACTTGCAATCATTATGCCATATGCAAAATAGTTGCCAAAAGCAGGAGAGAGGAAGACCAAACACAAAAGATGCAACAAAACACAACAGATAATAATAATAAATGAATGCCACACAAAGCCCGAAAGAAGTCGCAACAAACAAATGTGCAACCGAAAAAATGTGCAGATAAAAGAAGAACGGCAGAGGGAGATAGAGACTGACAGATAGAAAGAGAGGGGGATAGAATTTGAGCAAGGGCGAACAAAGAGAATGCAACTTGCCTGGACAGTGGCAGCTTTAAATAAACAAGGAGAACGGCAACAATAACAACACAGCAAGAGCGCTTTTCACTACCCAATTTTCACAGTTTTTCCTGCAGCAACACACGCCACTTACACCCACACACTCACACTCGCACTCACACATACACACACGCTTCAGTTGGCCGCAAAAATGCAAATAGTCAACGGACCGCGCTCGCATTTTACGCCCTCGCGTCGGTGCCACGCCCACTCCTACAATCCACAGCCACGGCCAATAACAATGCAAAATGCAAATATGCAATAAAAGCAAATGGCAACGACACATAACAAACACACAAAAAAAACAAGAAAAACAAACAACACAAGAAATAAAAGTCGCACGCTGAACTCGATGTGAAAATACTTTGTAGTGAATCAGCACAATACAATAAAAATATTTTGTAATAACTTAAACATTACAAAGTGAACAAAAAACTATTGACAACCCGTAAAAAATGTTAATCAAATATTAAAATGCAATTTTTTAAATAATATTTAATGTCGTACTTTAACAAGCGAACCACGAACAAGATTATAATGATTTTAAAAAATATAAAATGTGCGCAATACATAATTAAGATTTGTTTAATTTTCTCATACCTTTTATTTGTAAAGCATACAGTATTATGAAAAATTAAAATATCAGCAATTTCTGCAAATAAAATACACTCTTTTGCATATGGTCAGTGGGTATAGAAAGAACTGTGAAAATGCGAATGTGAATTCAAATTTCAAATGCGTTCGCGTTGCGCATTGAGAACACAACAACAATGGCAAGAGCAACAGCAATATCAACAATAACAACAATGAGCATCAACAATGCGGCAACATTGTAAAAGCCAAGTTTAATCAAAATATGGCTGGATCTACGCTGAAGCTCCGCTGTGGGCAGCGGGTGGCAATGCTGCCATGGAGGATGAGTGGGCGTGGCCTGTGCCGAACAGAGATTTTTTAATTTTTTATAAACACGCAAATTTGATGCAATTTGTCAGGACATGCAGAGAATTTGCGGGTTGCCTGTCGCACACAATTCCACAGAAGCAGAGAGAAACTGGGGTCATAATGCCATTGAATATTACTATTCAACTGTTTTTCGGTCAGCATATTTGATATGTGTTCACAGTCATAACCCGATCTAATCGTGCCACATACATAAATGCTATCTATCTGTGCATGCCATGGTATGTTGTAAATGGCAAACTCACTCGTTGAGTGTCCCCCAAAATTAAATTAAAATCAAAACGTGCTGACACCGAACATGATAACTAATTGACAAAGTTGTCTGTTATTTGAGCAGCTGCTGCAACTGTTGCCACTCAATCTCTCAATATCATTATTGTCATTGATGGCAGCACACCGCTTGAAACTACTGCATATATCTACGATATGTATACGACCAGTTGTACTGATAAGCTTCATTATTAACTGACAGACTACTAAGCAGCGAGCAATCTGTTCGACAATCCACAAAATTATTGTTTACCCCAATTGAATCCACTTTTGCAACTTTGCCGTGAGTTGAGACAGTTAACTTATACAGATAGATTTTGATTTGCAGAATTTTCGTATGCATAGTAATTAAAACAAACTTCTAGGTCATCAACAACTTGTACATGGATACAAGATGTTAACCCAGTATTTTAATAGATTTTTAACTGCATTTTAAACCCGAATACTTTTAATGGAGATCAGAAATTGTGCAACTAGATGCACTGCATGAATTCTCTGTCCGTTTATTATTAGATGCATTTTATTTGGGTTAAATACTGAATGGATTTACCATTCGAAGTTAAATTAAAATTAATACTCAAAAAAGTAAAAGTTTCTTCCACTTTGGAAATGCTTTGCAAATTATTAGTTATTATTAAATCCTTAATATTTGGGATAAATTCTTTATTTATTTTCTATTCGAAATAAAATTCTCGGCACATAAAAGTTGTAAATTCTTTTGTTATTAATTTGAATTTAAATTTCCCATTTTAAGCAATGCCTTACAGGGTATTTTCGCCTGCACCTCGCTCCATAGAGAGCTTGCAGGGTATCCATAATTTTAAATAAAATTGCAAAAAACAAAAATTGTATGCAAATGCAAATAATGGGCTGACAGCAAAAAGAGTGGGACAAAAGAGACCAAGCGGGGAGTGGGAGTGGGAGGTGCGTTGTGGTGTGGAGGGCAGTGGAGTGGGCGTGGCAGTACAACGCCTGCAACGTTTTCGATGATTAAATGCAAACACGCAAATATGACGAGCGACTGACTCGTCTGACTGTCTATATCTCTTCATCTCCATCTCCATCTCCATCTGCACAACCGAGTGTGGGAGAGTGTGTGTGTGTGTGCGAGTGTGCGTGTGTTTGTGTTTGTCGACTGCCAACTGTCTTCGAAATATGTAAAAAATAAAAGTTGGCATTAATAATTTATGCAATATGCACACACAGACAAACACACACGAACACCACAAAAAATACACACACGAATAAATGCACACACACAGAAGCAGAGAAATATTTACAGAGATACGAAAGTTGTGCCATAGTCGAATATGAAAATTGAATGCCTTAAAACGTGGATATAAGTAAGTAGATGATTTGAATACGAATATACTCACATACATATGTATGGCAGAGGACGAGGACAAGCATTCGTGCGGGTACTCAAATAAATGCAAACGATTCTTATGGCTTTTGGTCGTTTCTGCAATTGTGAACAAAAAGCTGTCAACGCTCTTTTTGCCCTCCAGCAACAAATAATAATAAAAACACAAAAAAACGAATGGAAAACATAAATGAAAATGTTGAATGGAAATTCTTCTTGGTACTCTGAATATTTCATGATGCATTTTGTTGGCCAGTGAATCGAAGTGAATAACAAATGCGGCAGCAGACTCGGTATCTTATCTGGAGAGGCAATGCTAGTGAAGGGGAGTGGCGCTAAAACATATGCTATGATTTAGTAGTTTGGTATCTGGCTGGCAACGCGTTTAATTAACCACTTACATGCCTTTAATTCAACTGCGAAATTCATCGAGTGCATGACGCGGCGATAAATAGTTTTCGTTACAACAATTTGTGGCTGCCACAGCCACAAGTTCCACTCGAGAGCAACGCTTATCAGTGTTCTTATCGCGTCAGCAATTTGTTCCGAGAGATAAAGTTAAGCAGAAAAAAAAAACTCCCGGACCAGGCGAACACATGGCATTGATTTATGTACGTCTAGAAAAAACCCCAATCGAGCCCCCAACTATAAAGCCAGACGAACAGCAAAGTCAAACTAAACTAATGCATAGTCTGGGTCAGGCAGCCGTTTTGTTAGTTTGTTCTTTGGCATTGGCAAACATTCTGTTATACCATTTGTCGATTTGATTTGCTATACCCTGGGAGCTTAGCTAATATTAAAACGGGTAGTTTATGGTTTGAAGTTGATGTAAAAATCGACTGGCAATTGACAATTAATGTCGACAATTAATGTCCACAATGATAATAATTTAAAATGACATAAATATATTAATATAAAATATCGACCACAAGTAGAGTAATTATTTTAGATTTATTATGGGGTATTTTTGTGTCCATCATACGCCACTTTGGCCTGTACATTTTCATTATTTATGCATATTTAATATCTTTGAAATGAACAAATGAACGCTTTAGTGGCCGCACTCTCTGCTCGCCTCATCACTTCTCTGCTGTACTATACTCATCAGCTTACAATTCTGACTAGTTATTATTAAAACAAAGAGCGTGCCCAAATTTATAGCCATATTATTTGTTATTTATTTAAGCTATAAATATGCATATGAAATACAGAAATGGCATCAGGTTTTTTATGACTAAAATACCCTATGCAAACTGGGCATGATTCAGTGCAAGTGAGAGCGCGATAAATGTGATAACAAATGAAAGACGATTTGTAAAACTTTTAAATAGAAAAATTATTCTATTAAACATATAGAAAATAAAAATACAAAGATTTCTTTAAAAATGGTTTAGTTTTTTGGAGAAATATAAAAGGTTTTGTTTGTGAGCCGGTTGATGAGATTACACCATATATAAATATAATTCATTACAATATAAATAAATTTAAAAGCTGAGCAAATATTCATGGCCCTTCTTGATAAATGCAATTATCTTTTTGACACTTCTGCATAAATTACATAAATATTTTCTAATACTTATAAATGAATTTAAAATTATTTAATCTGTAATTAGCATGTTTTAAACAAAGTATATCAACGATTTCCGCTCGTAGTGTATTTTAAAATTCGTACAGTTTGTTTATGCATTTTATCAGTTGGCTTTGTTGCCGCTACGGGCTTCGGGCTTCGGCAGTGGCTGCGGCTGCTGCCACTGGTTTTCTCTGTTGTGTTATTTATGTGGCCATAAATTTGCAGCTGAAAGCAAAGCCCCGCGAATGGATTCGTTCACAAATAGTTGCACACTCAGTCCGTGAGTTCGTGGTGCCAACCATGGTAAGCCTTGACGCTTCGTTGCCTCTCTCCCTCCCTCCCTTTCTCTCCCTCTCTCTCTGTTGCGATTCACGTGCAAATGAGCAGCCGCATTTGGGTAAAGCCGCTTAAAGGACTCGGACATGGGCTGGGACATGGACAGCAGCTTAGCCAACTGCGGTTCGCTGATTTTCAATGGGCTCAGCCAGAACCAGGAACAGCACCAGGATTCAAAAGGACACCGCACAGGCTGCATGATCATTTTTAGTAGTTTCTGGAGTTTCAGTCGTCGTGTGTTAGTTACATAATTTAACGTTTGTTGCAAACATTTCCGCTGAATTTGAGCCGCACACGCAACCCCTAGCATGGAGAGCAGGAGCAAAAGGATACGAGTATTTCTTTATAATCAGCTGGGTGTCATCGTAAGGTCATCAGCAAGCAGCAAGCAGCGTTGCCCACACACGCAATCATTGCCCGGCTCTCACAAAGCCAGAAAGTCACTTGCTGGCAATTCAAGTGGGAATTGGAGTCGCATTCAGTCAGAGCCATGGCTCTGACTCGGCCACCCCCAGGTCTTCAGTGTCCAGCTGCTTATCAGAGGCCGTGCATCGCGCATAATGTGCGCCGTGCACGTCAACGGACCTCCGTCCTCGTCGCTTGTAAACAAATTAGAAGCGTATCCTGGCCGGAAGTCCAGCCACACACACACACAAACACACAGAGGACAGACGGACAGTTTAGTTGGCAGCAGAACTGAACAGCAGCGAACTGAATAGACACGGTATCTCAGCCATCCTGTATATTTTGGGCCAAGCACAGCGTAGCAAACAAAACTGAAAAGCCAAAATCGTAAAGAAAATATATATATTAATATATACAGCCAAATGAACCGACAACTGTCCCTTTTGCATATCCTTGCCACGAGCATATTCACTTTGTCAGCAAGACAAAAATAGAAGAAATTGGGAATAAATCTGAAAGCATTAAAAAATGATTTAAATTAAAATTAAATTTAAACTGTTGTTCGACAAGAAATCATTTATTTTTATATGGTCATAACTATTATTACCATAAAAATGGGAAATGCGCAAAAAATGATTTACTCTTCTAGAAAAACAAATTTACAAATATTAGCCCTTTTCCAAAACTATTTTAATTAAAATTAAACACAAATATTTTCCATGTTTTGAAAAGTAATATATGCAAATTGTAGTACTGTTTTGATCTTAAATATTTTCTCTTATTTTTTTACTTTTCACGTATAACAAACTGATTACAAAATAATATATTATTTTCCTTTAATTTCAGTATTTCTTGCTTGAAGGAAAAGGTATTCAAGGTAAGTCAGTTCTCGTGTTTTGACTGAGCTTTGGTCAACATTTCATTATTTCTCTACGCTTTTTTTCTTGGGCTGCGGAAAAGGCGCGAAATTCGAAATTTGTTTGCTTAACTGTTGTTGTTTGTTCGTCGGGTCGGCCACACCTTGAAATCAGTTTGCTGTGCTGCTCTTTAAGTTGCAATTAACTTTGTGGCTTTAAGCTGAACGGCAAGGACTTGACTCGGACTGGAACTGGACTAACGGGACTGACCAAACCCAAACCCAAACCAAAAACCCGAGCGAACCCCTGTCGTAAAGCCGAAACATTATGCGTCCATTGCACGCAATGTTCGTCCGGCACTTTTTCATTTTAATTGGCATTCGCCTACGCTTAACTAATCTACACAAAACGCAGCTCCCAGAGGGGTTGTTCTAATTGTTGTTGCCGTTGCCGTTGTACTTGTTGTTGTTGATGTTGCTGGTGTTGTTGCTGTTGTCTATTGTTGTATTGTCATAATTTTGATTGAGGAGCCAACGCGGCCCAAATTGGTATTTTGTGATATATTGACTTACTCGCTGAACTGTCGTCTGCTTAGTCACTCTCTCCACTTTTCCCTATGTACTATATATTTGTTATTGTCGTTCTTGCTGCTGCTGATATTGTGCCCAACAATTAGAGCCAAAGCCAGCGACCGCATCTACTACACATAGCAATTATGGTTTTATGGATCCTGCCGCTCGAAAGGGTTGTTTGACGCACTGTCATTTGCCTACTCCCCCCGCCCCTGTCACTAATGTTGTCACTACCATATTTTGTATACATATATTAAGTACTCGCATACCCTTTCCGCACTCCACTCCGCAATCGACTCTCATTCCCCCATTGCGAGGCCAACAAAAGACTCGTCAAGCACTTGGCTTCTGCTAACACCAATTTGTTCATTGATTTTGCGCTACAAATTAAAAATAATGTGTACCAACAAAAAATAATAGATAAGGCCCAACAGCGACGAGCTAAATACTCTAAATATTGATCGATACATTGGGAATTATGTGAAGTTCTTTTCACGAAATTATCGTATATTATAGAACACAAGTTTTAATTTTCAACAATATTCATCATCCATGTTATTTAAACGCTCACAGAATTTTAGTTTTATTATTATATTTTTTATATTTCCGCAAATTGAAACAATTGGTTTAGCTATAATAATTTCTTCATGCTATTTAACAGTATAAAATAATTCTTAAAATTATAAAAAATATTTGCCCATACTTCATTAGTTTCTACAATGCTATTCAATTTCAGCACTTATAATTTTTATTATTTTTATGATAAAATCGAGGTGATTAATTTGGCTGGCCTTGTCCCAAGTCTCCTGGCATAGGGCATATGCCCAACCCCATCAATTGATGGCATTGCTGATGTTTGATTGTGCAACTGTTCGGCGCTGTCGCATTTCATTTCAAGTTGAGTGACTTCAATCTGTCGCCAGAGAGAAGAGGTCCTTTCTTGAGGCCTTTTACTTGTATTATTACAAGTATATTACTTCGTATTATTTGCAGCCGCCTTTCAATTTCGCTTAGAATTCGCCAACCCCCTCGACAGGGGTTGTGCATATGGCAGCATTAAAAAACCCACACGTACAATGTCCAAAGAAATTAGATGTCGTCGTTGTCGTTGTCGCTGTCGTTATCGCTGTTGTTCCTCTCATCCTTTCCCTTCTCCACAGCCAGCATCTTCTCTCTCTCTCTCTCTCTCTCTCTGTCGTCGTGTGACATAATTCAGGCTAGGTGCAACGACGTGGACAATGAGACAATGGACAGCTCAACGCACACGCCCACCGCCCATCGAGAGCAGCGAGTCCAAAAGACAAAAGACGCTCCACGTCGCGACGACTCGTCACAACTCGTCACCCGTGAGGACTGTCGTCGTCTGATGAGTTTTATTTCTGTTCCCTTGTTTATTTTGTGTTTGCCTGACATCCTTGTGTCGTCCTCGCATCCTGGCCACCCCGGACACGCCCACAAATTGCTGAGGCACATTATTATTGTCGTTTTTAATTTGTGTGCCCCAAAAGAAATTGCAAACAGTGCCTGGCCATTGTTTGCAACACTTCAAACGTGAAATACAGACAGCCTGGCACAGGTTGAAACACAAAAATATTACACGATTGTTTATCATCTACGGGTGCTTTGGACGTGAAGCTGGTTTTGCTTTACAGTGGAGTCGAGTCTGTAACCAGATGTTAAGCAATGATTTTGCCGCGGGAAGAGTGGAAACTGCGAATCTACTTTAATCGCTTTTTGCTAATTTTAACAGTTCGTCATAGTCACAATCAGAATTTCCAAAAGTAATTCGGCCTGAAAAGCTTAAGAATTTGTTCTTTTTTGAATGTAAGTTAATAATTACTTATGTTGGTTAGTCTTAGAAAAGTAAAATTATTAATGAAACGCTATTTAATAAGCACACATACATTGCTCATAATTTTCGTGTGGCTCATTATGAATCAATTTTTAGTTTAATTGACAAGCTTTATTCTATTTTTTTGGGAAATTATTCCCCAAAATAAATAAACTATGCTTTCAACGCTTTACTCGTAATTATATATAGATTCAGAGGTATGCAAACTCTAGTTTTATTTCTATTTCAAGTTACTGACTGTGATAAAAATAATTATGGTAGCTAGAAATAAACTTACAAAACCAATTGTGGTTCCAACAGATACTAAGGGGCATATTAAATCAACTCTATATCCAAAAATATCATTCAGGAATCGATAGATTTGTGGCTCTTTTCTCTACTGCATTTCTGACACAATGACTGCAAATTAAAATTACATTTTAATGGCAGCAACTCCTTTTTGAGTCATAAATCAGTCGCAATGATTCTCCGCCATACCCAAGATAACGAATAATGCAAAAGTTATGTTTAATTTTCTCTCATAATTCTTTATTATATTATTAATAATAATTGATTGGACAGAAGAGCCTATAAAAATAAAGAACTACATTAGCTTGCCTTGCATAAATTATGATTAGCTGGTACAAAAAGGAAAATACGATATGAGAAAATACTTCAATTGAAATAAGTTAATCAAAATGAGAGTGCGAAAGTGGCGAGTATTTGCGTGAATGGGTTTAAACAGAGATAGATGTAGATGTATTAATACTTTTGCAAAAACTAACATAAATTATGATGATAACCGTAATAAAACTATGCGAGTTGTTGTTTGTTGGCGTTGTGAATGTGAATGTTAATGTGATTTGTGAGCTGAGATTTTGTTGATATATGAGGCGTTAATTCTAGCATAAGAAATATATATACTATATAGAATATATAAGTATCTGTTGATTATAAATTATTTGTAAAAATATTATAAATCATGTTGCTTCAGCATTCCTAAGCAAATTTCACTTGCGAATGTTTCGAGTTAAGTTATTGTTTTTGATTTTCTTTGAAAATAATATCACTTTGTGGGCGAACGAGAAGTTCACACACTGGGAGAAATCAGGCCTTGTTTTCGGGCTGCTGTTGATTATTGCCATGATTCTTGTTGCCATTATTCTTGTTGTTGTTGCCACTGTTGTGGTGCATCATTTGAATCAAACGATTGCGCTTCGCAGCATCCGATTTGCTGTATTCATCAAGGAACTGTCAGGGATAGCGAGATAAAGAGCGACAGATTGCGTTTAAGTAGCTTAAAAGTACTATCTAGTATATAGGATATGTCCTCTACTCACCCCTAGATCAAAGTCGCGTGATATGACCAGCCTGGCTGGGGCATTGTTGTAGCATATGGTGACCAGGAATGGATAAATCACCGGGTGAAATTCGGTTGGCAGTTTGGCCAAACTCTTAAAGATCACCGCAAACTGTTCCGATATCAGCAGATCCTGATGCCGTCGATTGTTGATGCTAAAGAACGCGATCGAAGCTATCAAATCGATCAGCATTGTAGACCGCTCGCCACTCTTTCTATCGATCGTTTGGCCAACGCTATAATTCAATAGTATGGTCATCACATCCAGCAGTTTGAGCGACAAAGGACCCTCCACGGATAGCACCTCCTGTGGGACAGAGAGAAAGGATACAGCGTCGTTTAATTGGCAACACTTGAAGCGTAGAGAAAACAGAAACAACTAAACAAAAAACAGAAAACCCAGAACAGAGAATTGTGGAATCACTGTGCAAATGTTTTAATTAAGTCAAAGCAAATATCAAAGAGTGGCACTTGTTTAGAGCAGGAAGTGAAGTGCTCAATTGTTTGTTGTGCGTGTGTGTGTGTGCGGTATACATTTATTTGCATAGCGGAACAGCGCAGGACGAACACACTGCGACGGACAGACAGACAGACGGACGGACGGACAATGAGCTCTCGCTTCTAATTTGTTTGCATTGGCAGCCGTGCGGCGACCGACGAAGGCCAAAACAGAAAAAATGAAAGACCAAAATAAATACAAGAGTTGCGCAGTCAAAGCGATACCCTCGATGTTAATATTGTAATTAAAATAAAAATACACTAGTAATTAATAATATTATAATTATAATACAAGGTATGAGGAATGAGTACTGAAAATCAAGGCACGGCCTTATTAATTAAAAGTAAAACTAAACACAAAACCTTCAATTAAATCAAAATAATACATCTTCGTATTTAATTTATATATTTTATTTGTTTATTATTTTGAGTATTTATTTATTTAAATTAGTTAATTATAATTAAAATTATTAACTAACTCAAATGCTAGCGCTGGCTGCTTAGGCCTTCGGCTTGATTTTGAGTATGAAATGTGGTAAATTAAATTAAATTAATCATAATATGTTAAATACACTGCATTCTACATTACTTGATGTTGGTGGAAGCAATCATATAGAGCTAACTATTATTTTAAACAATATGTGGTTTATTTAAATCCCTATACACAAGGAGGGTTGTTCACTTGAGCAGGCTTAACTTTATGCTAATCTTACGCACTTTTAAGTTTGGCTGCAAAGTAATTAAGTTACCCCCTTTTGGTGTTGCATACGCCAAAGCTACCCTCGTTGCAAGTTGGGCAGTGGCAATCCCAAATCCCCACGAATAATAAAAACGGAGAACGAAACGAAAAAAAAGCAAAACTGAAACTGGCAACTTGTACGAGCATTGAGTAAATATTTAGCCAAACAATTGACGTGCCTGGCTGGTTGGCAGGAGGCTGACGGCAGGAGGCATTAGATGGGAACAGCAGCAGGCAGAGGCAGGATATGAGCGAGGATTTGTGCATGGCTCAGAGAGCAGGCGATGCTCGCGATGCGATGCGATGTGATGCGATGCCGCGGCATCCTTCAAAAAACAATCAGTCTGCCAACAGGACGCGCTCGGCTGTGCATTTGAGTGTATGTGTGTGTGTATGCGTATGCGTATGTGTGTGTGGGTGTGTGTGTTGTGCCTTGTGCTTGGGTTAAACTTGAAAATTTCATTTTACAAAGTCAATATTTGCGAGGCAGCAGCAGCATCAACAGCAGCAGCAGCAGCAGCATCACCACTTCAAAATTGAGTTGCTCTGCTGTGTGTGTGTGTGTGTGTGTGTGTGTGTGTATCTTTCACTGATTAAAACCAAATCAAATTATTTGCCAGCCATAGTTATACATATTTTTTAGACAGCCACAGCAGCTGAGGCGTTGCTGTGGGCTGGCTTTATCTATTTTTGTGGTAATTTAAAACAAATAAACTGCTTGTGGCTGGCTGGCAAGTTTTTGCCTAACTTGCGTCTAATCCATGAAATGGCTCTGCTGTGCCTCGGCAAAGTTTGCGCAACAAATTAGTTTGTCAAGTGCGTTGCGGGCCATAAGAGAGGGAGGGAGAGGGAGAGGGCGAGTTGAGACAGGGACGAGCAGCGAGTTGCGTAGACAACTTGAAGCTGGGGCACAAATATTGACACAACGCAGCAGGAAATGAAATGTAGACAAGGCAATCAGTTAGGCAATCAGTCAGTCAGTCAGTCATTCAGTAACTCGCTCATTCGCTCAGTCAGTCAATCAAGCCATCATTCACTGCTTTGCTATGCCGTTTCATCTGCAACTTGCAACATGCGCACTGCATATTCCAAATGCGAGCAGTCTCCTTGCGACATGCCCCCCACAAACTAAAGTGTCAAAATATTTGCTCCTCCTTTCTCCTTTCTCCACATCTCCCCACATCTCCAACCACAGTGGCTGCTGCTTCAGCGATCCGCCAAGTTAAGCGAATGTCAGCAACGCCGCCATTGCGGTTCAATGGCGCTGATGTTGTTTGTCATTTGGCGCTGCCTGTTGTGCAAATGTCACTCCCTCTACCTTTCACCTGATGACATCTGACAGGCAGTCGGAATATTTGCCAATATGCAAATTTAGCCAGCACTTGACTCCACACTCTCTGTGCTGTGTTCGATGGCAAATCCGCAAAACGGCGACAACTTTTCGCCTAAACATTTTAAACTGAATTCGAAGTTTTTCCACAGCCAAGCCAATATTCGTCGCGTCCCACAAGTCGGGTTGGTTGCGTTTTCTTTCAATTTTCTCAGGCGATTTCACGTGCGACAAACTTCTCAAGTGCAGAGCAAAGAAAACGCAACAAAAACAACAGAACGCAACAAATAAAACGCAGAGAAAAAAGGAAAACGAGCGACCTAATGAAATTTTCAACGGCTGACTTTGTGATTTGTTTAAGCGTTTGCCCACTTGAAGTGACAGCAGCAGCAGCAGCAGCAGCCGCAGGTGAAGAGTGAAGGGAGGAGGGACGGGAGACGGGGGACTGGAGGCAGAATGGTTTAGCTTAGCCTGACAACTCACCTGAAAAGTGTTCACATCCACCGAAGCCAGCGACACGTAAAGATTAAAAGTCGATGCCGCCAATGCGGTCGTGCGCGACGGAATGCATTCACCTGCAATGAAAGATGAACAAGATGAGTGAGAAGGTGGAGCAGGAGGAAGAAGCCGCGGGAAAATCGCAGACGAGGCTAAACGGATATTGAAGCTGCGATGAAATATGCACGCTGCACTCTGTGCCATATTGTCGCCATTAAAAAAAACAAGCCAAGAATCTATATTATCGACTGCGAGAGCACGCTGTAACTAATGATATACCTTACCTATAAAATTACTTATAGAACACAATATGCAAGCTCTCGACCGTTTTATTCCTTGCGACAGTATTTTAATATTCCACTATATCAAACATGCTTTGATAAATGTATTAAGCATTTTTGATACATGTCCAAATGGTTCCAGTTATTTTCTCCTGACTGCTCAATATTCTCCTAAAAACATTTTTTATTAAATTATCTTATTAAGATCAAAGAATCTGAATCTTTCTGAACCTATTCCTAATGTACTCACAATTGTATTGCTAAATCTCTTCCAACTTGTTCCCAAACATTTTCGTAGTGTTTGATGCAATCAACTTTTATTAAAATACAATTCTTCTCTGGCAACAATATATCTCTATTTTGATCGTTCACTTGTCAAAGATTTTTTCCACTATCAGACACTCCTCTCATAGTTTCTAGCAAATACAGGGTATACATTCAATACTTGCAAACAACAAGTAGCATAAAGTTTACAACATGACGAGAAAACAGAGCTCAAAGATTAATTTCCGCCCGCGAGCAGAACGCACGTAGACTGCTCAGAGGGAGATGGAATGCAATTAGCACCTCGAGAAAAGTCAAGGCAGATGTCCGGCTACTGTTTGGTCGGCAATGATTCGGATCTCGAATTGTGCTACGATTTGGTAGCATTCTAGCTTACCTATTGGCACCACACTGCCGGCCAGCATCGAGACGGTGCCAAAGAGCTCTGTGGATTTGGCAGTGCTCAGCAAACGTGTGGGATCGGCAGGACCTGTTGGGAAAACGAAGAACAAAAAGAGAGGAAGCATCAATTAGAAGTCCTGTTTGCTCAACAGAGGTGCGACTTTTTCCCTTTTTTAGCCGCCTTGTGACTTTGTGACTCACCTGGCGGACAAGCATCAATGAATCGGGTGAGGAAACCCAACGTGGTCAGCAGGCTCAACATGACACTCTGGTTCTGCTCAATGGACTCGCGCACCTTCATGCAACGACGCGACAGCATTCCAATCAGTCCTGTGATCACCGCATAGCTGCAAAGAGTTCGAAAAGCATGTAAATTAGTTAGGAATTATGTGCAGGATATAAATTATGGCGCACTTTTTGTGAGTGCTGTTTAATGATCATGCTGAAAGGATATGTTGAAATCAGAGAGTTGAGAGGCCGATGAATAAATCCAGTTGCCAACTGTGGTCCTTATTACTTTTATTGATAAAACTCTGTCCAATCATTCATTAAATTATCCTGATGATCGAAAAGAATATTTAAAATAAAATCGTACTTAAATAATAAAGAAATGTCATTTGTGGAGATATTTGACATTTGAAAAGGAAATGCTTGAATTAATAGAATTATCAAATAATTTAGGCTTTCAAAACATTTATTTTTGACCAAATAATATCGTGAGTTCTTCACTGAGGGAGAGTTTTCAAAAAAATTATGATAGATTTAATAATTCGAATTGTCGCACACTTTTCGATGAGAAGTGTGCTCAATTGCTCAATAACAGAAGCATATTCAATGGTATTCATATTCGTATCCGCACACTTTTCATATGGTAATCAGGGGCACGCGTTTGGCATTAAACGTGCTCGAAATGCAAAAGCGATTAGCTGGCATTCGCATAAAATGTTGCTAAATGTTTGTAAGCAAATAAAACCGAGAAGAGAAGGACATGGAAAATGCTGAAGAATGGACGGCAAAAGCTGCTGAATATCTGTCTGTGACATGGCATGCATAGAAGAGCTCACCAATCGGGGATGGAAGGAGGATAATTCTCGCATTATTTTTGCTGCCGTCCGTTTTGCTGTTGTGCAAATATTTCACTCGCATGTTGTGCTTACGTTCAATTAGAGCTTTGTTGATTACAAACACTAAAAATATCAAAATCAAACACAGATACGAAACGAGACGAGACGAGACGAAAGGAGTTGCTTCGAGTGGCTTTTGCAATTCGTGATTTATCATAATAAATGGGTAACACAAAATAAACAAATTATCATCAATTACAGCAAACCGAGACACAATTGTGTAAAGAGCAATCGTCGCCGCTCTCTTCAGCAGAGCAGTCGAGCAATCGCCTCTCGTCGGCCATCACATAAATGAATCGCATACAAATTTATACTATTTAAGTGGAGAATTCATCAGGCAATCGACTAAGCCCAACAGCCAACCAATGCTCAGCATCCAGCTGTGGCGTACGCGTCGTATGAGTGATTGATACGCCATGACAATGGGCGAAAAACGAAATAATAATGAAGCCAAAAACGTTGCCAAACCAAACAAATATGGCCCACAACAAGAACAACAGGAACAGCAAAGGATATAGAGCATTTGACCCCTTTTGACACCGACTTGGGAGCCCTACTTGAGGCTGCAGTGTGTGCGCATGTGGAGCTCAAATAAAAGCGTCCATTACTCAAACTCACACACACTGCGTCGTCGTCCACTTGGACATGGTGGAGGTAAACAAAAGGCGCCCCCGCTGCCCTTCGCCCGCTACGTGCTTTGGAGATGCGACTCCCAAAACTCGAAACTGGAACTGAAGCTGAAGCTGCGATTGCGTTGTGATTGGGCTGGGAATGAACTCCTCTGGCGTTGTCAACTGTAAACATACTTGAGCTTCCTGTTTTGCTATTTGTGCTCGCAACGCTCGCCGCACACTTAACCAACACACACACACACACACACACACACCCAGACACAGTGAGATACACACACTCCCAGGATAGTCGAGAGCATCGTCACCCACATGATGTTTGCTTTGGGGTCGCCGTCGCTTGGTCAGTCGACGTTCCAGCCGAAAAAGTACTCGGCAAACTCATCAGCACCACAAAAATATCCTTAATAATTTTCTTAAACCAACAAGCACAAAGCTGTGTGAAGGATGCTTTTACCCAGTCAACAGCAGACTCCCCCCTTCGCCCCTTCCACCCCACTTGCGCTGTCATCGTTTGTCATGTGTCCTCGTCCTCGTTGTCGGTGAGGACATCGCTTTCGCTTGTGCAAAGTATTTAGTTCGCATCGCCGGGGCGCATCAATCCAAACACAAAATGGCCAACGCCGACGACGAGTATCGGATGTGGCTGAGGTTTCCCTTAACCCCAGCCGCCCTCCTTCTACTTCAGCTATTCCCTTTTGCCTTGGCCTCATATTCCGCACATTGCCCGGCTCCCATTCCGGCCAGTCACACATAATCGTCACTGCCCGTAAAATAAACAGCAGCAGCAACACTAGTGGCAACAACAGCAGCCGCAGCAGCAGCAACGATGGCGACAAAATAAAAATAAAATACGAGCGCTAAACTTGACCAGCAATAGATCGAATACTAAATGCACTCGCAGTGATGGAAATCGTAAGGGTTACAATTTAATATTTGACACTAAAGGTGAATTTTTTTTAAGTGTATTTTACATTTTTCATATTTAGTCTATTAAGGCATATTTATCAAACTAAGTATGAAATAAATAAATAAAATCTTCAATCTCTAGAATAGTGTTTAAGAGACAATCCTTTAGTTAAAATAAATTCATTTGGACTTTGTTGAATATATTGAAATTAAGCTAATTTTTGTAATTATGAAAAGGCAGAAATTTGACAATTTTGTCCAAATTATCCGAATACGAATTAATACTCACTATTTTATTAAATTCAGAATATGGACATATTAATTTACATTATGTTGCCACAGAACAAATTTCATGTGAAAACAGATGTAATCGCATAAATGCTGTAGAATACAGTAATGAAATAAAACGCAACTTTGTTTTACCGAAAGCGAATGGAACCATAATAGCAGCTAGGGTATATAATAAAATACGAGACCCAGGGCACAGGACATGAGCATTTCGGCCGGGTGTGAAAAGGCATTTGGTGTGCAAAGCTTGAAATAAAATAAAAATAGTGCCGCAAAAGGACGACGTGCAACAGCAGCAACAACAACAAAATTAACAACCTTGTTATTTGTGAAAACACGTTCGCTAAATACGCGACAGTCGACGGGCGTTGGCCAACAACCCCGCCAGGACCATCAAGGATCTCAAGTGTTGTGCCAGCACGCGTGTGTGTGTGTGAGTGTGTGTGGATGTGTTGCAGACAGGCGCAAATATTTTAACAAGTGTCAAATGCACACGCTACTTAACTAAGTTGTTGCTCTCTATTTTTTCATTTCACTCCACATTTTTTGTAACTCTATTTATTTTTTTTTATTTTCAGCTGGAATTCTTCACGTGCGCCGCTTCTCACACACCGCCAAAAGAAAGAAGCAAACTCAATTGATTAATAAACAAAACAGGGGCACTTGCAACGCTTCTCCGCCCCTCCTTAATCGAGAGCTGGCTGAGAGGCATGGCCAACCCCCCGCTGACCATGTAATTTGGCCATTTGTGTGCATTGATTTCGGCACTTAAGGCGCATAATCATCATCAACGGAAGCTGCAGCAACGGCAGCCGAGTCGTGGCAGCAACAACGACATCAGCGGATTTGTGTTCAACAACAAGCAACACGGATCGCTGCACAACTCGAATGAAAAGCGACAGCGGGGCTGAAGCAGGGCTGTAGGCCAGTTGCATGCCCCGCAGGTCCAATGGCATGCAACCAACGATGTCGAGTCGACGTCGAGCCGGCTTCAGAGCGCATAAGCAGGATTAAAATCAAAACAGATTTGCGTTGACAATGACAACGGGCACCAACAGCAACACAAAAGCAGAGCGAACGATGCAGAGCACAAGAGAGAATGAGGCAAAAAGGACATGTTAATGTGCGAGGTTAAACAGACAGCAGGCAGCTACTTGCAGCTTGTAGCATGCAACAAAGGCGGCCAGGGCATGTAGCTAGTGGCAGGCCGAAACAAGTTGTTGATATGTGAAACGAAACACCTTGCCATCCACTGAAAGGATACAGACGTACAACACAAGGACTCGACTCGCTGGGAAATGTCATTTCGAGTTGATTACGAACAAACTTACATTGAAATAAGGCGAAGAGGGCGCCCGGGACGTGTGCTTAAATAATTTTCAAATGATATGAGAGTCCTGTTTGCGAGATTTCATGCCTTTCGCCCCGGGGACGCTTAACAAGTGCCCAATACAAGTGGAAACCTTGCAACATATGTCGAAGCAACTAAACAAAATTGCTGACCATGGTGAAGGATTGGAATTCGATTTGCATTTGAAACAAATAATACCTAGCATTGTAGATATAATTTAAAATGAGGAAAGCGTTAATTCGCTTGTCCAACATAATATATTCAGCAATTTGAACAAACCAAATACAACTATATTTGTATTTGTGTTATGATGTGTTCAAGATCCTTGTATATGAAAAAAGAAAAAAGTAAATCTATTTTTTTTAATCTAATCCGCAAGGACATCCTAGTGATGTTTCCGAAGCTAGAACTCAGCTATGTCCTTACAGATTATTAAAATTACATTTTGCAACACACGAAACAATAAAATGGGAAAAGGTTTCCAAAAAATGTCGAATATTTTTCAAGGGGTTGGCATAGAAAAAATTGCAAAAAATCAGAAAATCCGCAATATCTCGGCCATTTGAAGGACGATCGAGATGTCATATGGCACAAGCATAGGTCCAAACAATACAAAACAAATGACATTCTAAAAAGGACGAATATCCTGCAAACAGCCAAGTTACAGACTTTTTTGAATACACAAAATAGCTTATATATCGGCCATATCCTGTCCGATCCTTGTAAATCTTATGCCAAACAAATGGTTTCATTAAGGACTATTATCGTGCCAAAGGACATTTCAATCGTCCTTGTAGTTCTCGAGTTACCCTGCAATTTTCGGTTTTCGCTTGTTTCTCATAGCTCCCGGACCACAAAATTTGAAGTGTAGGATCCTTAGATGACCCCATATTTTTTTGATGCCGATCGATAGAGTTGGTCCTTGCGGTCTTAGCAATATATGTTATTTGAAAATGCGACAGGATATGACCGAATTATAGCTAATTTTCGCAAAAGAATATTCGTTCATATTCAGACCAAATAATTCCGGAAAAAGCGCACAGGCTATTTTCTTTTGTTCATTGAGTTGCCAAGACTTCCGATTGGCATTTGACACTTATAAGGATGATCCTGCAAACAACTAAGTAGAAAAGCGCTGGATCTCCGCTATGTCCTTGTTAATCCTGACAACTTTGATTTAAACCAACTCATACCAACTGGCGCTTTTGACTAACTAAAGGGCATTCCAATCGTCCATACTACTTTTAGATATCCAGCATTCCATAATTTTGACCACTTCTTCAAATTTAATTTTTTAATGCTACTCAAGAGAGGTCCTTCCGAACTAAGTGTACCACGCCTATAAGTCTTTACTGCAGAAGTTTTCCAACGAAATAAACATTTTATTGGTTTAGAGTCTCTTGATTTATTTATCAGCTTACAAAATGTTTTACGAATACTTTTATTCAGATACTTTTCTATCCTTACTGATATGCTATGGAACTACATTTCTATTATTTCTAAATTACTGTATATTTAATTGAATATTCCATTCATTGCACAGTGAATCAGTCAATCGGCAAAGTCAACAAGGGCTCAGTGGAAAGGTGGCAGCTGTAAGCTGCAAAGCAACCCAAATGCCACAAAACCAGAAAAGGAAATCAAAATAGAAATAGAAATAGATTTAGATACAGTTGCAGTTGCCACCAGACTGTGTCTGCTGCTGCTGCTGCTGCTGTGGTGCGCCTAAAACAACATGCAACAAAACTGTAACAAAAGCAAAAAAGGTGTTAAATGAAAACTAAACCAGGCAACGACAGGCAGCAAGCAAGGAGGAGGGAGGGTATACGCTGGAGTTTATTAAAATGCAATTGTTGTTGCTGGTTGTCAACACTTGATTAAGAGCAGCCGCATCGAGGCGACTCGCAGCGACAGTTGACAATCGGCAAAGCGGCATGCGGCATGTGGCACATCGCCGCGAGGGTTGACAGAGGCTGAGGCTGAGGCAGAGGCAGGCACGTCGGCGCAATGACAGCAGGAAAATCTGTAGTTGTAGCTGTAGCTGTAGCTGGCGTTGTCGCGTTCCGCTTGGGTGTCATGTCAAAACAATGCAACTTGAGCCGCATTTTTAGGGTTACGAATGCCCCGAGGAGAGTCGAGTCGAGTCGGGTCGAGACGGCAGTCGGCAGTCGAGCCAGACTCTCGCTGCTCTGATTGCCCACAAGTGGCTGCAGTCGCCGTCGGAGTCGCTGTGGCAGCAACAACCCTCTGGGCAAATGCAATTTGAATAAGGCCCATGAAAATATCTAATTGAAAGTGAAAGGCTGGCAATAAGGGGGCAAAACCCAATGCAGATGACGATGACGATGATGATGATGCCTGGCTGCACACCTGGTGACTGGGCAAATGGCAACCGAGTCCTGACTGCCGAATGCTGTTTACATGGCTGTAAGCAAAACTTTTGGCCATGTTTATGCATTAGACGTGTCAGATATTTTTTGTTACTGCATCGCATGGTATTTTTGGCTGCCCTTTAGGGCCATTAAGTTGCCATTTCCCACAAATGGGGGAGCAGCCAAACGACGCACAGCTACTGCAAAATTTTCATATACCACATGAAAGTTTTCCAGAGGGTCAGTTGAACTAGAAAATATTTAAATATTATTTCACTAAAAGTGAATAGTAGGGGAAAAATAAATAAAACTAGAAGTAGTATCTAATAAAAATACAGAATGCGAAAAAATATATAATATTAATATCAAATAATAATATAAATTAATAAAAATACAATTAGATACAAATAATTATAAAAATATATATCAAAAACAAACTACAAAATAAATATAAAATATAATAAGCAATGAATAATATTGTATATATATTTTAAGTAAACGAATTCTTGTCTCACTTTTTACCTTTTCCCCCACAAACAGGGTATTGTTTAGTCGCAACATTGTGTGCATTAACTGATTGCTGCGCTGCCAACTCGACCCACTTTTAATGGGTAAACGGCAACGGCAATCCAGAATGTTAGCATGTGCAGTTAAGTAACGGTAACATCCAGTATAAACATTATCAGAGCCCCGTCAACACAACCGGCGTCGTCGTCGTTATCATTAACAGCGCGACAACGACAGCAACAACAACAAGCGAGAACAACGACAACGGGCAACATCATCATTTTATCATCATAATTATTGAGTTTATTAGTGCGTGTGGGGAGAGAGAGAGCGCGACAGGGACACAGAGGACCAAAGGGAGACAGCAGTAGAGTCACGTATTTGGAAAATCCGTTGGAAAAAGCCAAAAGCCATCCTCACACTCACACACACACACACTCAGAAATGACACCCACAATAAATCCTGGGCACAGTGTCACAATGCGACTAAGACAATTCGTCATGTCAAATGGCTCAGTCGAGTTAAGATCTCAATTCTGGCTAATGGAGTTGCCGACGCACAACTCCAGCAAACAGCAACAATAAACGCCTTCTTATGAATTTCAATTGGCCCACAAAATGTCCTTGCCACAAAAAGGGGAACTAAGTGAATCTGTGGAACGCACTGCAATTGGCAACGGGTGTATGAATTTATTTATACCCAGGCAGAAACAAACATAAAGAGGGTGTATTGCGCTTGCATGCGAATGAAGTAACAGCTCAATAAAAATAAAAATTGTACTTTATAGATTAAAATATTAATTATTAAAATTAATTACTAAAAAATTTATTTTCAATTTGAGGCAAAATTAAAGAACTGAAGTATGGAATTATTGACGCAATATTTTTTACAATTATGTTTTTTTCTGGCTATTTTATATTTTAAAAGTTTTTCGGAAATTCTATAATTCAAAAATATCAAACTTTGTAAATAAAAAAGTTACCATACATTTCATAGTGATTAATGATTATTGCTAAATTTAAAGTATTCATTTTGTTTGTACAATCTATTTCATGTTTGAATATTTTTCTGTGAGCATACATTTTAGTTTTTGCTTAAATATCGTAATGGTTCCATGGGTAATTTTAGAATATAATGAAGATTTAATCAGCGCAATGCACTTAGAAATATCTGCTCTTCTACAGGGTATACTTTAGCCGAGCAGTCCTGTTGCACTTATCGTGCGTAATGCTGACTTGTTTTGTGTGTGTTTGCATTACTAATATGAAACGCCCACCACAGCAGCAACAACAATATCAACAACAACAGGAGCAATAACAACACGAGTAAGAAGGACGTTCGTGCGTCTCCCTAATTCACAGCAAGACGCTTGTCCTGCAATGGCTGCAACGCAGGCGGGACGGGCGGTCCTTGGACATCCTGCGGCGCTAATAACCCACTTACTTATAGTTATCCCTTTGTCCGGCTGCCGCTGCCGCTGTTGCTGCTACCGAAGCTCTGACAGGCCATCAATTATGAGTATTATGCGATTATTACTTATATAAATGCGCCAAGGGAGGGCGAATACAGAGCAGGATGGAGGGTGGAGGATGGAGGGTGAAGCAACAATTGCAATCAAATTGACCACAGCGAAATTTCCAAAATCGAAATGCATTCAAAATAATTCCAAAACCATAACAAAAACTTTTTTAATTGATTTTGCTTTTTTAAGTAAAACATAAAAATTGGTCATGGATTTCGTCAGCCGTCAGTCAAGAGATTTCTCTCAAATCGCGCTGTAAATTTCGAATTAAATAAAATAAATGTTGCACAAATCAACGTGAGAAGCGTAACAAGGGGAAACTGAAAAAGGGCCAAGGAAAAGCGCAATCAAAACCAGAAACTGTAAACAGTAAACAGAAACAGAAACAGAAACAGAAACAAAAACAAGTACCAAACACAGCTGTGAGAGCAGCCGCACCTTGATAACAGCGAGAAGGGAGAAAGGACAAGATCAGAGGGGAGAGAGGGGAGAGGGAAGGTGGCCAAAGATAAGAGCAACAATATAATTAATTTCGGGTTTTCGCCGTGTCAATTGATGAATGCAAATGCACTTTTACATGCGAATCAAGCAATTTCGGTTAGCGTTCATAATGATTCAGAGAGCGCTGAGAGAGGAGAGGCAGAAGGGAAGGGGGGGAAATGCGATGGAGCAAAAGAGACGGCGCCACTGCAGCCACAGCGAATGACCGCAAACCGCAGGCAGCGACAGCAGCAGATTGAAGAGAGCGAGCGAGACAGAAACAGAGATGACAGCCACGCTAGCGAAACCGCAGCGAAAGGATTGCGTGTGTGTGTGAGATACATATACACGTATATGTGTGTGTGTGTGGTTATGTTGGCCTTTTGGGCGCATCATAAATAATGCGGCCAGGTGACACGAGTCCCCAGCGCTTATCAAGCGAAGCGCCATGAATTTAAGCAAAAAGAATGCGAATAAATAAGCAAAAATATAAAAGAAGAGCGGCGAAGAGCGATGCGTAAAAGGCCAACAATAATGGAGTTGAGCAATAAATGGATAACGATGCTATATACCCAACCCTCCACTCCAGACCAAGAATCCGATTCGGTGTCTTCTATTTTATGGCTCTGGCAGCAGCTACTTACAGCCGGATAACTCGCTTAAGTATATTCTTATACTGCTAAATATATCTATTTGTACTTCAATTTGATTTAGTAAAAATGATTAAAAACAATTCATTTGATTTTTTAATATTTATCTTTTTACTTCAATTTATTTATTTCTGTTAAAATTAATCTTGTATCAATCTCTTTAGTCTTTATTGGATTTTATTTCAACTATAATAACAATGAAACAAAAAATGTATCTTTTGTTTATTTTTCTGATATTTTTCTAATTGATTTGTTTTTTAATTTGTTTACCTACAACAAATGTTTCCTCAATGCGGACGTTTCAACTATTGAATCAAAATAATTTATTTTTTATTCTATTTTATATATAGTTATATTCCAGTTATATTTTTCCGACTAAAAATATTTCAAAATTTATGATTCTTGCAGTAATATCCCAAGAATAGTGGAAATATTCAAAATTTCAGCAAGACATGAACAGTTGAAAATATTAACTTGCCTAAAATTCAATAAATTATTTATATGCAAAATAATTATTTTGAAGCACCTTCACTTAGCGGAATTATAATATTGGGATTAACTTTGCATTAAGTCAACGCCAAAATGCACTATATGGTGTATTAATAATAATCCCCATAAGTCTGAAAACTAAAGCTCGCCGTTTCAGTCAATATGACTTAATATCGCATCAATTTCTGATTACTTTATAATTTATTGAAATGTCAACCCCTTCCAAACACACACACACACACGTAGTCACAACCCCTTTGAATGAGCAGTGAGATTAGGGGTTAAGCCCCTAAATACACATATGCTGGAGAGTTGATATTAATGAAGGGTTATTTATATGACAATTATTTGTTATTGACTTATTGCCGAATGCCACGCCCCCCGTCTCGCCCCTTTCGCTGAAGTGAAATGCAAATAAATTTGCGACAGTTGCCTCGTAAAAAATCTTCTGCCGCTTTGCCACCCCTCACTTTTTACTTTAAAGCGTTGCGCCTCATTAAACGCGAAACAGAGACATTGGCAGGGCCAAGGACACGACTGTGGTGGCCATTACCACGCCCATTAATGCAAATTAAACGCAATGCGGACATATGCCTAGAAACTGAAAGGACCGAATGAATCCGCTCCATCCATGCGGATGTCACAGCGCATTATCATTCATAAATCAAAACATGGAAATTGCTGAAGCACATGCACATGACTCTCTCGCTTCACTTTCGACTGAGGGTTGACGGGTTTTTTCAATTTTCCGCCCTACCTCTCCCCTCCCTGCTCAACACAGGCACAGTCTGATAAACATGTACAACGAAAAAAGTACAATTATGAATAAATTAAGACATTTGCCGTAAATGAGCAATGTTGCCTGCTATTAAATTCGCATTAAAGCGGCCAACAGGGAGATTTGCTTGTCAAGTAGCTGCTGAAATCGCGTTGCTTTTTCAGCCGGAATCCGTGCGCGAAAAATGCAAATGAAATGCGAGTAGCAACATAAATTTGTGACATGTGATCGTCATATGCGGTAGGCCGAAAAAACTAAGACAAGTAAACAGAGTAAAAAACAACATAAAGTAAAATACGGATGCGGCAATCACACACACACACACGAATCGCTGTCGAGCGCTTTTCAATGAAAATTCATCAGCATCAGCATCAGTCTCAGCCACAGCCTCGACATCAACATGTCATCAACGTCGACGTCGCCGTCAGTCTAGAACCAGAGCGAAAAGAGTTCCATGGAGATTGTGTTTTTGTTGTTCTTCGTTTTGGGGTTCAACTAAAGTCTGGTCGCTTGTTTTCTTAGTAAGAAACGCCACCCAAAGCGTTTTCCATTTGCCTCAAGGAAAAACTCAACGGGGTAAACGTTTTTACCACACATACATACATTTATATATATATATATATTTTGACAGACAGTTGGCAGCAGCATGCGGGATGGTAGAGTGGAGAGGGGAGAGAGGGGCTGCAGTGCGTCTTCAATTACCGGCAACGTTGAAAATAAAATTTCAGCAGCGGATTTTGCCATATGGGAAATGTCACTTGGCTAAAGCAAAAGTGCGGCCAAGTTGCAGACGAAGCGGGGCAGAGAAGCGGGGAGACGCAGCTGTAGGTGGCAGCCAGAAGGGAGGGGGGAGAAGCAAGAGGAGAGGAGCAAGAAGGTGGGGCGACAAAACGGAGTTCTTCTGCCTACCGCACGACGACGGAGGAAAATCAACGTCACCAAATGGACAACACACGTGGGGCCGCAATAACGACGACGACGGCGACGACGTTGATGATGATGACGATGACAATAATGAAGTTGTTGTTATTGCTGCTGCTGCTGCTGCTGCTGATGAGGATGACGGCAATGGGGGCCGTTAAAAAGCCAGCGCCAAATAGCTGCGAAAAGTAAAGCCGCTCGTAAAACTCAAACGAGGCGAGGCAGCAAAAACATGGCGCCAAATAACCGCAAACATAACGGCAACCACAGCAGCAACAACAGCGCAGGATCACCACATCGTTGGCGACGTTTGCCGCCATTTTGTAAAAGAAAAGTGCATATAATAATATAAAGCAACAACAACAACCACAACAATAGCTACACATAAGGAATCATGGCGAAAACAGCATTAAAACAGGTCAGAAAAAACGCTGGAGCATAACGAACATAAGAATACACTACAAATTCAAGCTTTTTTGAACACTATCAATATTATGGCAAGTTTTTTCAAAATGCATTGATATTTATATGAATTGCCTTCTTGTTTAATTATGATTGCAAATTGTTTTGGCATTTTCTTTTGTTCGTAATGATTATAGTCAGATTTATAAAATAATACCCTCATCAAAACAAATAATTTTCATAATATATGCCAACATTCTAAATCTGTTTTCATTGCGCGTTTTAAAATAAAATAAAAATAACAAAAAGTCCATGAATGTATAAAATTAATTTTAACATGTAAAGAATTACTGTCAACATAAATAGTCCAAAAACAAAAAGACTATTCATAATCTAGACAACTGGTCAATGCCTAATTCTATTACCAATTAATTAATTATTAATAAGCAAGCGTTTTTGTTTCAAGTTTATTATTATTGTAAGTAAAGTAATAACTCCTATTTGAATGCATTAATTTAAGTAAATGTCACGCTTATCAATCGATATTTCAATATATATTTATATTATATACAGTATATATTCGCGCAGCCAACTCTATAGCAAAGTCAACACTCCTTTTCGCACAGAGAGTGCGCAAATAGACGTGATAGCAGCGAAGGGGAGTAAGGCAGCTAGAAATGATGGTTTGAGCGCTGGCTGAAATGGGCGCCTGTGATTTGGCTTTTGTGAAAAGTGGAAAGTGGAAAATGGCGAATATGTCGCCGAGCATCGTAAAAAATTATGCCCAACGTAAGGCGGCCTCGAGGTCCGCCCGGCGACAGCTGGAAGGGGAAAAAACAGCCAAGGAAGCGAAGGAAGCGAAGGATGGAGGAGCATTTCAGCGTCATATGTGACCATATATAAGAAACGGAATGAGGAGGACTGTGGTCAAATGGCGTTCTTATGGCACTTTAGTGGCAAAATCAAATTAGAATTTATGTTAAGTTGGCAATCATAAATGGCGCCCAACGTGTGGCGGGCGCATTGGATCGGAGAGCCATAAGCATTGATGGAGCCAAAGATTATGGACTGGAACCCGGGGACCCCCCGAGATGGAATTCAGTGCAAAGATTTTTAGTTTTCGCCATAACTTTTTACAGCTTTTTTTGTAGTGCCGAGTCAAGAGAGGGGGAAGGGGGAAGGGGGGAAGGAGGAGGATGATGCACACTTTTAGGCGCATTGGATTAGTGGCTTGTAATGTGCGCCATCTGTCGGCCACTTGAGGGCATTACTCACGCCACATTTGGCGCATTCAAGTGCTTAGCGTGTTAATTTGCACCAGCTTCAAAACACAGGGGTTGGCAGAGAGACGACGGAGCAGAGGGGTTGTTGCGCTGCCCTCGGGCAGACACTACTAGAGACACTCTACCACGGTGCTAAGCCCTCACAATTGCCGTTTGATTGACTGATGCGCTCGCTGGTCGCTCACTAAAACTCTAGATAATGTGCTTGTTGGAACTGCCGATGCGCATTAGCTCCCAACAACAACAAGTAAGGCAAGGCACTGAATAAACGACAAGACTGCGAGATACCCTGCACTACTTAAAATTGAGTTTTGAATGCCTTTTTTATAGTGCGATTTCAAACTGTTGTAAAAATGAGCAAGGGAAGCTAAAGCTTTGAAATTACTCCGTTTATTAATGGGAGAGCGACGGTTCGATTTTGTTGATTTGAGAATTTTTAGATTGTCGTACATATTGCACATAGAGTCTGAGCTTCTTATTTAAATAATTTCAGAAATATATGCCGTCAGACAAGTCGTCAATAATGCAGAAGGGCAGGTAAACAAAATCAGTATCTTCTAATTTGATTGGAATATATTAGTTTGGCAGTACAGTAATAAATCGAAAAATGTTTTTTATTAGCTTTAAATGCATTACATACATATATTATTGCACATTTCGGACTAATGCATAATTTTTGTAATACGTAATCTTTATGATCGTAATGATCACTATAAAATTTGTTTTAATTGTGAATTTCCAAATGATTCCAACATTTTTTGGGTGTGCAAGTATTGCCATTACGCTGTACACGCTACACGTCTGCTGAAATATTACAGGGTATAACTATAGCGTGATATAGACTGCTTGTTGAGGGTGCAACTAGATGAGCAACGGCTCAGCCGCAACATCATCCTCAGCTGAGTGCCTGACGAGCATTAAATTAACTGTAGCTGGCACTGCGAGGCTGCACTTTACACATTTTACATATGTCACCTAAGATCTGCACTGGCTTTGCCTGCTGCTTTGCTGCTCTGCTCTGCTCTGCTGGCGTGGCCTACTTGGTGGGTGGTTGGTTTGGTTTGGTTTGGTTAATATTCCCTCGAGTGATGAGCACAACAACAACAGCAACAACAAAAAAATAGCAGAGAGCAGAACAACAGGCAACAAGCCAAAATCAAAGCGCATGCACTCAAAAGATCCGAAACTCCGCATGGACTCTACGTAACTCAATAGCCAAAAAGCCGACTCCGCCTTCGTCTCTCTCTCTTTCTCTCTGTCGACCCGTTCGTTACCTTTGACATGCGACGCTGGACAGGCACTCATCAAACTTTTGACATGCAGCTGAGCATTCCGAGGGGTCGGAGGTGAGCAGGCGGCAGGAGGAGGGGTTCAAGAGAGCATTCGAGAATGCTGCTGCGCCTTTTTGCATGCAAAATGTCAGCGCATATGTCAGACTTTTGCATATGACCCCTTTTCCCAGCCCCTTTCCCCGCTCAGCCTTGCCCGATTTCAATCGAGGGGTGATTGTTGCATTTCCAGCGGGAAATAGACATCATCATATTTAAATATCCGCACATATTGCGGCCATAAAGCAAACAATTGCAATGATGTTATAATAATCTAATCAAATATTGCCTGGGGTGCCATCAATGCGATATAAATATTGCTGTAAACTCACTTCATGAACTTGCATTGCAATTACAAATTCATTTTAATTACTTAACTAAACAAAATAATTCAAAATAGAAAAAATGTTTTACAAATGCAATTGAAATTTGCAATAAATTTAAATGGAATTTTGTATTTCAATAATACAAAGTATTTACATTTGTTTTATTGAAATACAAAATGGTAACTTTAAAATCTAATAATATTTTTCGCTGTAGAAAACATCGATAATCCCTATTTCAAAAACTGTTAAAAATTATTTGATATTGTATAAATCTATGTTAATAATCAGCATGAAAGTCTTGAAACAATTTCATGTTTGTGCTGCATTTTTCTTATTATAATCTCGGCTATAATATTTGAGTTTGGTGAATGAAAACTTTGCAAAACAATTAGTTCCAGAAAAGTTGAACTAAACTATAAACTTCGCTTGTTTTTGATTGGAAAATGTGCTCAGTAAACTCTCGCTTTTTCGGTGCTGGGTGTTGGCTTCATTTTTTGGCTTTTGTGTTTTGCCAATTTCGGTTGTTTTTGCTGACCTATGTCCAAATGCATTTTGATGCAAATCTGAAGTGAACTTCTTTGAGTTGCTCTCTCTCTCTCTCTCTCTCTCTTGATTTTCCCTCTCTATCTGTTTGTCCAGGCATTGCTTTGGCCGTGTTCTATCGCATTCTCTGTGTTGGGCTATGATGTCTCTGTAACTGTAATTGATGCTGACTTTTTGACAGTTTGAATGTCGAAAATGAACAGATGAAGCGGACCCAGGGAGGAATGCACTGCAATCGAGCACTGAGTTGAGGGTGTCGGGGAGGGGTAGGGAAGGGAAGGGAAGGGAAGAGGGTGCTGTTGTTAACTGTCGGCTACTGTTACAAAGATGACAACTCTGATTAGTTTTGTGACAGTTTCGTGATTCGAATTCAATTGAAACATGCAGATTTAGCAGGAGTTGCAATTTAACCGACGAGATTTCAATGCGAGCGTTGCACGCACAAAAGCTGACTGCTACAGCAACTCAGGGTTGCCAGTCGACTGCAAACGCTGCAACGCTGCGGCAGCCGCCGTTAAGAGTCAATATTTTGATTTAGAACGACGTCGCAGCAACGACAACGGCAGGGAAAACAAAAGGACGAGAAAGGAAAAAGGAGCTCGGAGCGCGCACTAAGCAAATAGAAAACTTTCTCGTTGCCGCCAACAAGGACAATAGCGATTTGGGGACCCAGGGAGGGGGCGGGGTATCAGGCTAAGAAGTGTTCAATGCCTGCGCCCATTGTCAAAAAGAATCAACAAAAAAATGAAATCGGATATTAAATGCACAACAAACAGCAGCAACAACAATTACAGCAACAACAACAAGGAAAACGAACAAAGGCGAGCGCTTGAAATGAATACGACAGGACGAGATACTGCAGCAGGAGCAGGAGCAGCAGCAGCAGGGCAATGCCTACACTGAGAAAAAACAGAAACATGACATCGCATCTATTAGTTATGACAGCTAAAGATGCAGACGAAGCTATCATAAAAGTGAATTTGACAAAAAAAATCAATTTTACTAAGAAAATCATTAAAAAAAACCCATTTAACACTGATAAGAAAAACAAAAATATGTGAAGAGAGAAAAATAATAATCAAACAACACTGAGCTAGAAAATAAAATAATATATTCGACTAAAAAAACAATTTGCTTTTGAACTGACTTTCATTAACACATGAAGGTGGCTTTTATAACACAAAAAATAAAATAAAATAGAGAAAATAAAGTCAAAGATTGCAGATAATTACACTCTTTAATAATTGAAAAATAATATAATCTATATGGAAACAAATAATTGAAAACCAATAGAGTGGCTGAAAGTCAAGAACTTCTCGTTGACATCAACTTTTGCTAAATGTAATAAAATTAAGGTTTTCTCTAAAAAGTTGTTCCACATAACTGCTGCAGTATTTTTCTCAGTGTCATAGTTGTGGCAGGGAGGGATCGTTGGTGGCAGGGACAGGGACAGGGACAGGGACAGGGACAGAGACTGGGAGCGGCCTTGTGTGTGTGGTGGCAACTAAATAGTTGCACTAATATGTCCATGACGATGGCAAATGGTAAAATAAAACCCACAGCACGTGTGTGTGCGAGTGCGAGTGTGTGTGTGTGTGCGCGTGTGTGTTTTGGAGTCTGAGTTCTGGGTTCAAATGGGGTCTGAACTGCTGCTGCTGCTGCTAGGAGCCGCTTGTAATTGAGGCAAAGTTAAGAACGAAGCGAAACTGTAAAGTGCATGAGAAGTTGCGAATGAGGATGAGCAGAAAGGAGTAGGGAGGAAGGCGGAAGGGCTCCCCACTGGCAACTCGAAATGGCCATTCGATATGGTTACTTAAAGGGTAATTAAATTAACTGTACAGCAGGAGAGCCGCTCAGCGTGTTGTCCTCTCGCCGATAACCCAAACAAAAGGACACGCGGCGCAAAAGTTGAGGCTGTAGCAGAAGCTGCAAATGAAACTGAATCAGAAACAGAAACATCAGAATCACAGAGCTCTTCTCACTTCAACTTTGCCCCCCCCCTTCAACTCGTCGACTGGTTACCACTTTTTGCTGTATGCATATTTCATTATGACAGCAGCAAGCAGCATCGCTGGGAAGGGGGTTGAATGTCCTGCAGGGGGTTGCTTGCCACGGGCGGAGGATGTGGCTGCTGCTGCTGCTGCGGATGCTACTCGTCTATTTATGAAAGGAAGCTCTGTGCTTCGTGTGCGCCTTATCGCGTGTCAAATCATCGTTATGATTGCCTTTACCTACTTTTTGAATCCCCTCCCGCTGCCCCCTTACTCTGAGCATTTGATTGGCCAGACAACGCCTTGAAATTGATGATCAGACGATGATTAAAATGTATTTGCTTTTTTATGCTAGTTGCGGGAGGGGGTTTTGATATGCCTAATGATTATGTTGATTAATTATGAATCAATTACATTGTAAAAAAGGTACGCTCTCTCACACGGCACACACGCTGCTGAAAAGCGTATTTGAGAAATCAAATTTGATACGGTTCAAGGATAAATAATTGTCAGGATGGGGCGGGAAAGATTTGATGAGGGCAGCGAGAAGTTAAGCTAGGTTAAAGCTAAAACAGAGACCCGATGAAAATGCTTTAGATAAGTTTAGCTCTGATTTAAAATGTTCAAATTTCGAAGTGAGCAGAAATTAAGACAACTGGAAAACAGGAATATTTTTAACATAATTGTTTTAAAAATTAATTAAGTGTCAAGTGAAATTCGCAATAATTGTTAAATTTGTTAAAATTGATATGATGTAGCCTCTAAAAAGAGTCTGTTCATTTCATATTCATAATCTATTTAACCACAAGGAACTTTTGAATGATGATATTTTGGAAATCAGTAAATACAATCCGAAATTTATTTGAAATCTATATACATTAATAAATAAAATAAATTGCTATAGTTAATCAAAGCAGTATCAATAACAAAACTCTGCTTATTTAAGCAACTTCAAACCATTCGAACTGTCAACAAATATTTCAGCATGTTTCAATCATAAAAATCAACAACATTTTATTGCAGTTGAATAAATTGATGAAAAATGTAAAATGTTATAAAACTAAATATATGCATATTTCTATTTCTATATTGAATTCAAAACTCGACTGCAATGAGAAATATGTTCATTCAATTCAATTCAATTAAATTTAGAAAATGGAAACTCGTCGTATTTCGTATTTTTGCCAAATTCGTTTAAATATGGAAAAAAACCTGGTGAAAAGCTGGAAAAATAGCAGAGCAACAAATCTAGTCAAAGAGGACGAAGAAATGTGGCCAAAATATCAAAACCAGCAGGTGGCAGATTAGCATGCTGATGACGCAGCTAAATCCCAGTGGGTCACACACACACACAAAGTGTATCTGTGTGCATGTTGCATGCTAAAAACCAAATTATTTTTGTGCATTAATTATTAAAGTTTGTGAGCAAAGTCAAAGCAAATAGAAGCAGCAAAGAATTGAAAAGGAAACTTTGCACAAATTGAAATCAAATTTGAGTTACATTTGTGCACACAACGAAAAAGGGACAAGTATGGCGACCCCTCCCCCCTGCTCCACCCCTTCTTTAAGCAATTAAAAGTAAACAAAAATTAAATTATGCAGCTGCAAGAAGCAAAAAATGGAGGAAAAACTGCACGTAAATTGGCTACAGCATCAGTTGGTCTCCCAAATGCTTCAATTGAATTACGAGTCAGCCGAAGAAAACCGTGAAAAGAGGCGACAAGCGGGGGGACGACGGGGGTTGAGGGGGCTAAGGGGCTAAGGGGCTAAGGGGGGCTTTGGCTTGCCATTGAAGTGCGGCGAATTGAATTTCTCTTTACTTTTCGTTTTTTTTAATACCCTGTTCCCATTGAAAATGTCAATGGGAATGTTAAATGCATGACCCTATAAAGTAAATATATATTCTTGTTTAATTTTGTTTTATTTAGACATGTCTGTCTGTCTGTGTAAGTACGTAGATCTCAGAAACTATAACAGCTAGAGACACCAAATTTGGTATGTAGGTTCCTGCTTTTCAAGTTTATTTTCAAATTTGGATGCCACGTGCCTTCGCCATAATATATAAAAAAAACATTTTTTATTAACTTCTTGAGTAATTCTAATCACTAATATATCCTATAATTTTTACTACCAAAACAAAAGATAGTTGTTATACAATTTTCCCTTTAAGGAAATATATACTTTTAGCGTGTATGTGCGTGTATAAACGAGTTACGATTACAAACCAACAGGGGCAGGGTATCTCGTAGTCGAGTACTCTCGACTAGAGCATTGTTTTGTTGTACACTTTTTCGCCAAAATGGCCCAACGTATTGTGTTGAGCGAAAGCGAGGGGGAAGGGGAAATTATAGTCAAAGAAATTTGATTTTGCAGTAAATGGTAAGCAGATAGAAGAAGAAGCAGCAGAAGCAGCAATGGAGAAGAGAAAACACAACGTTTTGTAATTGAATTGAGCGCCGAAAAGCGCGCTACACTAAAATAAAAAAAGGAACTGGAGCAACAACAACACACAACTACAAAAGCGAGAGAGAGAGGAAGAGAGCGAGACGAAGAGAGAGAGGGAGAACAATGGCGGCGGTTGCTAATAAAATAAACGAAAAGCTTTTGTAAGCAAATTGAAAACATAAACAAACGAAAATTGATCAACAAAAAGAACTAGAAAAACGCAGAGGCGATGAAAGGAGTGGGGAGTGGGGAGAGGGGAAAGCGAGCGAGCACAAAGGATAAACGAAATGTTTTCAGTAGCGTGCCGCAGCAAAACAAAAGCCAGCTAAAATGACAACAAGAAAACCAGCAAATGGCCAACAAAAAAGTAGCTGGGAAAAATGCATAATAACAAAGTTCTTCGTTTTTTATTTTTGTAGTTGTAACAATGAAAGAGGCGAACACAAAAAACACACTCACACACACACACACAGAACACAATATACAAATGTATGTGAAATTCAATTTGTATGAAAATAAACAAAATGGCGACTGCGGCGCCAATCTCTGCCTGCCTGCCTGCCTGCCTGTATGTGTGTGCGAGTGTGTGTGAGTTTTGGGTAATAACAACAAAAATTCGATTAAAACTTTTGCACTGCACAAATTAAAGAAAAACATTAAAGTTTGTGCCCCAAAAAATTAAAGCAACAACACAGCATGCAACCTGCAGCAGCAGCAGCAGCAGCAGCGACAGTCATAAAAACGTAGAGGCGAAAAGTTAGCGAGCGAGTGTTGAAAGCGCCCCAGCAGCAGCAGCAGCAGCAACAACAGTAACAGTAACAATAATAATAATAATAGCAAGAGCAGCAGCAACAACAACAAGAATGGCGCTGCCCAGTTTGACAGCCACTGGCCAACGTGAACAGCCTTGGCAGTGCCTGGCAGTTTGGCAGCCACTGCCACTCGCACATACAAATATACACATACAGCAGCAGACTAGTTGTCGCACTCGCACAATGTTGACACGCCCTCCTGTACAGCACTAACGCTGGCTCACTCCAACACACACACGCTGCGCTGTTCGAATTGGATTTTCGAACTCAAGCAGATTTCCCCTCACTAGCATAGTTGTTGTTGTAGGCAACAGTTTTGTTGTTGTACTCACTTTATCATGTCCGGTAGGCGTTCCGGGACCTTAGGGTGGGTGTTTTTCTTGACATAGCTCGATGATAGCGCCTCGGTGCAGGCCAGCATTAGCTCCGTGGACAACTCGACCGGATGTTGTGGTGATTTTTCTTCGGGTAACTGCAAAACAGGGAGACAACGGCAACAAAATGTGAACGTCAGCAACAAAAAATAAACAATCTTAAGTTAAAACGTGTCAATGGACTTCCAAGTTGTTGTTGTTGTTGTTGGCGCTTTAGTTGCAGCACAATTGTTGCATGCTTTGCGGCGTTAAGCGACAATTTTCGTGTGTGTTCAAATTAATTATAAAAGTTAACAGCAACAGCAACAACAACAGCGTTCACATCAATCAAAATGTTAATTGATGTTTTTTTACGCGACGCGCTTTTTATCTCTCCTTCTGCTGCTGCTTCTTCTTGATTACATGACAAGCGGCGTGCGCGCTGATCTATCAGCAAGTGGCGAGGGCGCGGAGAGGGAGGGGCGAGGGGAAAAGGGGTAGGGTGAAGTAGACAAAGCACTACAATAAACACGAGCCAAGGTAACAACAACAACAACAACAGCGACTACGAACGAAAGTGCGACCGACGTAAAAATATATTTCATAGAATAAAAAAAACGATAACGATGAACAATGAAAACGTTGCCGAAAAGAATATTCAACTAAAGGATACCCTGCAAACAGAACATTATATGTTTCCCACACATTCGCACTGCAGCAAAATGTTAAGCGGACTGCAGCTGCAAGACAGAGACAGCGCTAAGAGTGCATTGCTTATACCCGCTATGTTGAGCTATGCTGATAAAAGCTGTCTGCTATAGACGATTTACTTGAAATATCAAACCGATCTTAGCTGACAGCTCCACACATTTACTTTGCTTACTTAAGCTGCCTGCTACAAACCCAACCTCTTAGTCATAAATCGCCATTGGAAAATGCCTTCTATAGGGTATTTAAATAAGAGTGGCTTTTTACGCATTTTAACGATTGATTTAACAGCAGGCCGCAAATACATATACAATAAACATTTATGTGCATAAATGTAAATAAAAGCATAAAAAAGCACACGCAAAGCTTGACAGCCAAACGCTGACAAATTGTGGATACTCAGAACACAGGAAAGGAAGGGGCTTAAAATCGGAGGGAACAATCGGTAGGGAGGCGGCTAGTTACAGACGAATTTATAGGCCAAGCGTCAAAGAGGACGCCCCGGCCAGTAAATAAAATTCGAATAAAAATGCCACACAAAAGAAAAGCAAGGCGAAAAAAATAAAGAAATAAAGCAGCAACAAAAGCGTCACAGAAATGGCAAATAAACAAGCGAGCAAAATAAGAAAACAATAAACTTTAAAACTTGGCAAGTTGAAGCGAATTGCTATGCAGACAGAAAAGACAAAGTAGGCGACCTCAGAATACCCTGCAGAAGTTCAACAATTGTTGTAATTAATTTTACGAAAATTGGCTTGAATTAGGAAAGTCAATATAATAATAATACTTAAAATTAAATTATAAGTATACAAATTCAGAACTATTTATAATTCCTTTAAATTTAAAACTTTCGATTTTAAAGGTTTAATAAATGTCTTACAATAATATTCCTCTATACTTCACAGAACGAAAGCAAACACTGGATCTATAGTACAATCTGATTTGTCTGGTTAAAATTTCTAACAAAAATTATTCTCTATTCTTAACTAAAAAATTTTATTTTTTCAAGCCCTTTCACGAAAAAACCTTAAGCGGCAAAAATAAATGAAAATGTTATAGAAGCATTTTTATAGTTAACTTCAATGTTCAAATTGGCAAAGTACTTAATAGATATCTTAGTTATTATCCTAAAAATGGCTTTTGAAATTTTTAGTGTAGATGCGTTTCAAAACTGTCGACATACGACTTTATAGTTAAACAAAAATGGAAATGTAAAAAACAAAAGGTCTTTTTGGGTGGAGATATATTGAAAAATAAAACATATTTTTCCGATTTTATACAAATATTATTTATATTGAATATTTAAATAAATATGCACTGAAACTCATAAATATTCTTGAAACATAATATATTGCTACTTTTAAAGAAATGTGTAATGTATATAAATATCAAAATATAGTTTCAAATAAAAAAAAGGAACTAAAAAGTAAGAAAATAAAAACCCTCAACTGCAGATATTCTGCGAACCATAAAGAACATCACCGCTAATATCACTAAACCCAAAGATCGAGTTTGATGCCACAATACCCTACAATCTGGCTGGCATTCTTTTTATAGGTATAACGCAGAAAAGGAACGAAACGAGCAAAGCAGCGCCGCCAAGTGTTAAGTGGCCGAAATGTAGGACGAGCGGGGGGAAGCACAAGGAACAATGGCCAAAAGCGCGAGCCAAGTTTAAAACGAGCGACGCAATTGGGGAATTACGATTTGGATGCGTTCCATGGCAACAAAAGGCGACAGATTGGCGACATTTTTATGGCAACATTTGCGCAAAAGTTTCGTGCCCGCCACGCCGAGGGAGCAATCGCGAATGGACTCACCTGGAAACTCTTGGAGATGGCATCGAAGAGCGTGGCAATGGAGTTGCCCAGCAGCGCATGACGCGCAATCTGCGGACAGACGGAGCACGCATTGCGATAAAGTTGCACAGCCAATGTGAGGGATCTAAAAAGGAGATAAATTAGTGGAGCTTTTAAAAGGTGGCAGAGTGCTGTCTTACTTCTTTGAGATCTCGCTGTTCTCCTCCAGGCCCTTGCCGATGACATGGGTGGCGAGCACGCCGAGTCCATCCATGTGCAGGAACGCCTGGAAGTCGCAGGTCTGAGCCTTGGGTATGAGACGCAGCAGGTTGCCCAGCGTGCGATCCAAGCCCTGAGCACCGCCTCCTTTAATCACCAGATTCAACAGCTTTGGCACGCTGCTGTCGCGCTTCAAGTGCTGCGGCACCGCATCCAAAGTGGCCAAATACTCGCTGGCACTGCAGAGAGACAAGCATGGATTAATATCGATACCATTCCGACTCGGCTGAGACTCACCATTGACTCATGCGCTGCTTGAGCTTCTTCATCTTCTTCTTGTAGCTGCGCGAGTGCTCGCGATTGCCGTTGACGCCGCCCAGCTCGGACAGCGTCGACGACAGATCGCAGTCCTCGTTGGTAGTGCTTGTGGCATTGCCGTTGAACAGCTCCTCATCGTCGTCCTGCTCGCCACGCGCCTCGTCCTGCTGCCTGGTGCTGGGCATCGTCAGCTCCAGCGCCCGCTGACGTATGTGCTCGATGTTCTCCTCGTGGCGACGCGCCGACTCCAGCTGTTTCTGCTGGATCTTGCGCTGCAGCTCCTCGGCGGTTTGTTGCTGCTGCACCTGCAACGCCAGCAGACGCTCCTCGCGATCGCGCGCCTTCTCTCTGGCCAGCGCCTGACGCTGCCGCTCCTTTTGCTCCTGCATCTTGCCAATGCGCTGCTCCTTCTCCAGCCGCGTCTCGTTCATCTTTTCCAGCTTGAGCAGTCGCTCCTTTTCCAAAGCCTGTCGACGACGCTCAACGGCCGCTTCTTTAGCGGCCTTCTCCTCGACACGCTTCTGCCGCTCCTGCTCCAGATCCTGCAGCCGGCCCTCGGTCTCCTTGAAGGACTCCAGCAAGTCGAGTCGCTTGTTCTGCGCCTCAATGTTCTTAATGAAGTTGATCTCCTTCAGTTTCTTGTCCTCGTCGTGCGCCTTGTCGATGATCTGACGCAGATAGAGCACTCGATTCTCGGCTGCGCGCTGCAGTCGTCCCTCCATCTTCTGGCGCTTGTCCTCGATCAGCTGCTTCTTGGCCGTCTTCACGTCCTCGACGCGCACGAACAACTGCTGCAGCTTGGCCGCCTTCTCCTGCTGCAGCAGCGCACGTTTCTGCTGGGCTCGCGCCTGCTTCGCCTGGTACTTCTTCAGCGTCTCCTGCAGCGAGCGACGGCGTGAGGGCGACGATAGCTTCTGATGCAGCTCCTGTGCGCGCCCAGGATGACGCGCCACATAGGCTTGCAGTGTGGCCAAGGCCTCGGCTCGCTCGTTCCAGGACATGTCCGAGAGCAGCGCCTGATAGCACGACTCCAGCGTGGCGTTCTCATCGTCGCTCATCGTGATGAAGACGCCCGCTGCGTCCAGGCCCAGTTCGGTATCCTCGTTCTCCTCCAGCTGCACCTCGCAGTCCGTTTCGTCCGTCTCGGTGTCCACATCAATCTCGGTGCTCTCCAGCTCACGTATCTGCCGCTCCAGCGATTCCTGCACCTCGACAAGCATGCGCTCGTTGCGCTCCTCCTCCACATCCTCGGCAGTCTGCTCGTCGTTCTCATCGCAGGCGCTCAACAAGGAGGCGCCCGACTTGACGCAACCATTGGGCAGCTTGCTCCTCGCAATGCTCTCGTACAGTTCCCCAATGGTCTTGGAGAACTCGCAGTTTGTCTGGATCTTGATGTCGATCTTGTTGTGATCCTCGTTAATGGACTCGCAGGTGCTGGCGGATGATCCGCTGTTGTCGTGGCTGCTCTGCTCCTTTTGCTCCTTCTGCTGCTTGCGCAGCGCGTTCTTCTCGCTGCGCATGTATTCCTTGTGCAGCGACGTCATCTTGAGTCCAGTGAGATCCGATTTCTGTCTTTTAATCATTGAAGTGCGTCCGCTCAAGTAGCTGCTGACGTTGGAGCTGCTACGGGCCAAGCCCGTGATCGTCGCTGGCTTCTGTTTCTCTTTCTCTTTATCCTTGTCTGCCTGATTCTCCTTCACATTTTCCTTATCTTTATCAGCATCCTTGTCCTTGTCTTTCTCTTTTTCCTTGTCTTTGTCGCTGTTCTTGTCTTGTTTCCTCAAGTTCGCAGCTGGTCGCAGCGCTGGGAATGAATTCACCTTGGCCTTGGCGTTCTTAATCTCTGGCCGCTGCGATGGCGGCGCCACAGTCTTGTGGCCTGCCTTGTTGGCGGCTGCTTTTGCAGCTGGCGCTTTGCCCGCCACCGTTGGCTTGGCATTGGCCGCCGTCTTGGCCTTCTCGCGCTGCTGCTTGTCCTTCTCCTCCCGCTGCTCGTTGAGCAGCGCCAGCGTCGGCAGGCTAGCGTAGCCCGTGGGCTGATTGAAGCGGTTCGCCCAGTGCATGCTGCTGCGGCGCCGGTTCTTCACCGTCAGCCAGCCGTCGTTGGCGTCGTGCAGCTGCAGCTGCTTGGGCTCGGAATGTCGATCGTCCAGCTTGATGGTGCTGCGTGAGCTGCTCAGCTGCTCGTTGCTCGCCTTCAGCGTCGACGTGGAGCTGGCAATGTCTTCGCGCGAACTCAAGCGCACGCTGGGCAAGCTCACACGCTTGCCAACAGCTGTTCCAGCTGCTCCTCCAGTTGCTGTTGTGGTCAGCAGTGTGCTGCGCGTGCGTTTGACGAGCGGCTTTGCAGCTGCGGCTGTTGCAGCGGGCGCCGCGTTGCCATTCATATCGATCATGGTGCGCGAGCGTGCCGAGAGTCTGCTGGCCACATGGCTGGGCGGCCCATAGCACTCGGTCTTACTGGAAGGACGCGGCGGAGGCACCGCAGGCGCCGGCAACGTCGTCCCGCGTGCTGTGCGTGCGGTAAACGGCTTTAAATTCGAATTGGCGTTCACATTATTGTTGCTCCGTCGCAGGCCATTGACACAGGCTGCCGTCTTCGCCAGCGTCGTTGGCTTGCTGTTGACCAGCTTGCTGTTAACTGTTGCTGTTGCTGCTGGCGCCCCAGTTGCAGCTGTCGCTGCTGTCGCTTGTGTGGTTTGTGTCTTTGGATTGCTGCCACGCGCTGCAGCTGGACGGTTGAGCACGCTGGAGTACTTCAAAGGACTATTCTGCATTGCATTCCCACCCGCATTAAGCGTGCTCACAGGCTGTGCTTTGGGCAGCGGTGCCACAGGCTTGAGCTGTGTGCTGGGCGGCGTCGGCTCCTTCTGGGCCTGAGCTTGCAGCAACGCGTTCTCCATGGCATCCAGCCGGCAGACAGTCAGCTGCAAGGCTGTGGGCTCCACAACAGCCGCAACTTCAGCTGCTGGTTGTGAAAGCACGGGTAGCAAAGCTGGCTCAACTGGAGCGCTGTCTACTGGCGTTGTTTCTACTGCGCTTTGAGCTGCGGTCTCTGCCTGTTGAGCTGCTATAAAAGTTTCAACTATTAGCAGTAGTAATTTCAATTGTAGTTAGATGCTTACCTGCCGCAGCTTCTTTTTCAGCTGCCTCTCTTTCAGCTGCCTCTTTTTCGGCGGCCTCTCGTTCAGCTGCCTCCCTTTCGGCCGCTTCGCGTCGCATCTTCTCGCGCACATCGGCTAGCGTCAGATGCGGATCCTCGAGGTCTGTCTGCGAGTACTGCGTGCTCAGCTGTAAATACGGTTTGTCCACGGCACTCAAGTCCTGCTGCGCTACCTGCTCCAGCGAGGTGTCCGAATTGGAGCAGCCGCCATGTTTGTTGGCCGCAAACAATTCGCGCACATTGACGCGCATCGCACCGCGGGGCAGCTGATCGTAGGCACGCAGCAGCTTCTTGGGCGACACATGGCCGTCGCAGCAGGGCGACGTCTTGCCGGAGTTGCAGGCGAACAGCGCTGGACTCGATTTGCCCGAGGCCGTGGGACTGCAGAGGCTCTTGGTGCGCACGCGAGGCGTCGGATTGCTTTTGCGCACCTCCCAGGCGAGGCTCTGGGGCCGCTGCTGCAGTGGCCGCGAATCGTAGTCCCAGCTGACTTTGAACCACTCGCTGAGCGCCTTGAAGTCACGCACATAGTTCTCCAGCACCAGTATCGCCTCCTGGCAGCTTGATATGTTCTCGTAGCATTCGACAGTCTGATAGATTTCGTTGACCGCTCGCTGCAGGTTGCCGAAGAGCAGCGCCCAGTAGCGTGCCTGCAGCTCGGACTTCTTGTCGCGTCCCGTTGAGGCGCTGCGCACTCGCGGTCCCCCATTTGAGGCGCCTCCACTGCCATTGCTATGGCTGCTGCCCTTGGCACGCATTGTCGTCGTCGTCGTTGTGGTTGTTGTGGGCGATTGGCAGTGTTTGGGCGTCTGCTGGCCGTTGGGTGACTTTGGCGGCGCCACAGGCGGCTTGCGGCACGAGGGCATCGGGTAACCTAAAAAAGCAAATAGACAACATATATAACTCCGAATTCTTGTTCACAACAAAGCGAAGCTTACAGTCGCCATTGGCTACAACGCCTTCACCATCGATGACGACGCCGCCTCCGCCTCCACTCGAATCGTTGCTGTTGTTTGTGGTTGTCTCATCGCAAAACTGGTAGACGAGCAAATTCTTCGCCTCGCGTCCCTCGCGACTCAGCACCTCTCGCATTTCCATTGCTGTTGTTGCTGCTGCTGTTGCTAGGCCTGGGATTTTATTGTTTTCTGCCCACTCCTCCGAGCGAAACGTTTTTCAATTTGGCAGCTGTTCAGGCAGCTTAACAGTTTGTCGCCTTCTAACAGGTTTAATGTATTTGGATTCACACCAATTGCTCCTGCTTGCACAAAACTATCACTATTTTCTATGTTTCAATTGATTGCTTGGCAATTTACCGCACACTTGTGCTCGATTTTATTTTACTTCTCAACTTCTCTGACATTTGGTTTCGTTCGATGTTGTTGTTGTTGCCGCTTTTGTCTGCCGTTGAAAATTTCGCAATGACATTTTTGCGTTGTACGTTCGCTTTTGGTTGTCTACTCACACCAACTCGCACTCACACACACAGGCTACTCAGCTCAAACACAATGAATCTGAATAGCCAATTGTGTTTTGGCAATTGTTACACAGGTGTTTTTATTACAAACTAAATATAAATTTGAAAAAGCACCAAGAATAAGAACTGCATGCCAGCCACTCAGCTGTTCTGCTGGCCGTCTGTCTATCGAACAGTGTGCACACACTTTCAACTTATCGATAACCAGGCGCGATATATTTTGCAGCGATACATCGTTTACCTGGTGAAATATGTATTATTCCAATTGCATATTATGTCAGCCATTTCGAGCTTAATAACTTTACCAACAATAAAAATAATACAAACAATTAAGCATTCTTTCGATAATTGCCAACAAGCTTACGTACAAATTGTATATTTGGTATATTTGGCCAGCTTATTTGGCACATTCTGATCTACTACCTGCGGTCACCTCCGCTATTCGCATTCCGTCACAAACAGTGGGGCGAACCACACACACACACTCAACTCGCATTCGGACCGTGATTGCGGAGTTTTTGTTTTTGCCATTCGCTTTGAAAAATTTCGATTAAACACTATATGATTTTAAATTAGCAATTTGCAATTGCTAACCAAACCAATTCCGTCTAACGTGCAACGAAAATACGTAAATACATAAAGTGGCTCGCTGGCTGGCAAACGAAATAACCAACAAAAAACTGGACAGCAACAAATATAAATTTAGAGAAATGAAAGTTTAAATCGTGTGATGTCATGTCGACGACGACGACGACGGCAGCGACGTCGACCACCGTTCTGTTAATTGAAACTTCCTGTCCTCCTCTTCTGTCTTCTTGTGCTTAACGAGTGCCGCCCGTCCACAACACGGTGCACAGTGTGTGCAGCAGCGAATGTGCATTTAAAGCGAGATCCTCTCTCAACAAGGACCACGAAGCGACAAGTGACAAACAAAAAACAGAAAACGAAAAAGAAAAAGAAACGCTACGCAACGAAAAAGATTCTTCAATTTTCATTCCACGGGCAGCCAGTAGCTCCAATGTGCCAGTGAATAGCAGCACAAAAGAGAAAAGGTGAAACGAGCCAAACTCACACACAAGCACAAACACACGGACACACATACACAGACCCCACTCATATTTATTCGCACGCACACAGCCGCGCTACACGCACCACGCTTGCGTGTGTATGTGTGAGTGGAGTGAGTTTGTTTTGTGGAGCGGGAAACACAGAAACAGCAGCAGCAGCCCAACCAGAAGAAGAAGAAGCACTCAAGCAACGTCCGACAACATAAACAACAGCAACAACAACAGTGAAAATAAATAAAAGGGAGCATTTCTTTCATATTGATTTCCCTCCAAAACAAAAAACAAAACACAAAAAAAAGGAAACAAGTAAATAAGCAAAACAAAAACAAGAACAGAATTTAAAGACAATTCCGCCCAAGCAGCAGCAGCAGCTGCACTTGCTACACACAGAGACTGTGTGTGTGCTACCGTCCTAAAGCTCTACACACACACATTCCCTCCCCCCCTCCATCGTCCTCATCATGTCCAGCGCCGCCAATAATGATGGCGCTGCCCAACAACAACAAACAGTTCTGGAGCTGCGCATGGAAGTGGAGCGGCTGACACGCGAACTCGATCAGGTGTCCAGCGCCAGTGCTCAGTCCGCTCAATATGGCTTGTCGCTGCTCGAGGAGAAGTCCGCGCTGGAGCAGAAGTGCGAGGAGCTCGAAACGCTCTACGACAACACACGACACGAGCTGGACATAACACAGGAGGTGAGCTCAATTCCACCAACTAGCAACCAATCAATCTCTCTTTCCCTAAACGGTCAAACAGCTGTCTGAGTGTGTGTGTGTGTTGGCTGTTTCCAAGCGAATTCCAATTGTCGCTTATCTACCTGCACACACACACATACACACACACGCACACAGACGTGCTCACGGCTAGAGCAAAAGTTTTGCAATCGGCTTTGAATTTGTCTTGTTGGCAACTACAGTGAACGTTAGTTAAACTCAACAAACCAGCAAGCAGAAGTTTATTTCAACTGATTTTAATTTTATTTGAATTGAACACTTTAATTTTATCGATTTAGAACAAATTTATTAATTAGTTAAACTTCAATAGAAACGATCAACACAACTACTCAGAATTGGAATTATTTTTATTCAAGTTTAAATAGAAACTTAAAATCAACTATTTCATCTAAAATACATTCAATTTATTTGGAATACATTGAAATATGCTTACCTTTTTTATACTCTAATGGATTTAGTTCATTAAATGTCTGAATATTATTGTTAATTCAAAATATTTCATTCAATGTAATATGTATATGTACATATGTATGTATATATTTATATAAATCAATTTATTTATGAAATAGAATTTATTTAATAATTTTGATGGAAAGTTAGACCTTATACTGATTACTAAAGCTTTTTTATTTGGAGATAATATATTAATTTATATTGAATGTTGTTGAACTTTAATGTTTGTTCACTGCATTGGTCTTTTTTAACTTTCTTGGTCTGATTTAATTCACTATTAATATTGATTATTACTTTATGCAAATTTTATTATTTACAATTTGCGTTAAAGTTCGTTCACTGTAGTCGTCTAGTCGGTACTGTCCGGCTCTGATAATCACGAATCATTTAACCATCCAGCTGGTCACATGTTCGCCGCTGTTCGTTCTATAAACTTGGCTTGCGGTACTTGGCGCCGCCTCAGTGAACGCCCCCGCTCTATAATTCTCTTTGCACTACTCGATCTATCTCTCTCTTTCTCTTGCCCACTCTCTTGGTCTCTTTGTTTGGCCGATCACGGTCAATTTGGCCTGTGCTTTATCATCGCCATTCAGCGGAATAGTAGACTTTGTTGCTGTTTTTATTACAACATGGCCAATACACACAGACCGTCAGTCAGTCAGTGAGTCGGCAGCAATTCTGCCATTCCATTTTGCACCTATGTTTAGCTGTATTTTTTTATTTTTGCCAACTGCTGCCTGCCTCACTGGCTGTCTGGCAATTAGCCATGCCAATTGTTTTGGCATTTCCGCTGGAATTTGAACGTGCAATGCGGAAAAGCCAACTACAAAGTTTGTCCTTCGTCAAATCAGAGAAATAAAGGAAAAGGGAAAAGTGTGGTAGAGTTGGAGGAAGGGTTTTGCCTGGCGGCTCATTATCATGTTTTTATTTTGCACCTCGTTTCAACGATTGCCTGTAGCGTTAATTACTGGTTGCCAAAGTAAAGAATCGCTTTATATACTGCAATAGGGCAAATGGGGGAAATTAAGGCGTTGCCTTTAAGCTTGCTAAAAATAAAAATTATGTCAAATTAAGTTGGCAAACGTGACATCATTTAAATCACCTGTAATTTTGCATATTTCTAGGAACTTGTTTACGATTTATGTATATAAAGCTATAAAATGGTGAAGTCTGATACATATTTGATTTAAATTAAATAATCAAATAAACAATTTTAATTATTGCATAACATATTACAAGCTATAACACAATTGTTATCAATCAATAAACTTTAAAAATCTGGACTGCAACTTTCTATCCACCTCATTCTTAATTTGAAAAGTTCTCAAATAGTTTTTTTAAAATAGAATTCAATGTGCGTCCAGCAGTTGATTAATTAGCCGACAGGTGGCGCCCACCACCTGCCCATTAGTCCCCGCTTTGCTTGATAGTTTCCAGCTTGTTAGCTTTGAACTCAACTGAACTTTAACGAGAGCGCCGTGAGCAAAATACCACACTTACACTTACACAAAGCACACACACACTTACACAAACACAAACACAGTCGCATATTCACACTCACATACACACAACACTCTCTCATTCACACTCGCACACAGATTAATGCATGCTTAAAATTTAAAAACGAAAAAAAGAGAAAAAAAATTATTCGCAACGTCGCCAAACGGCGACAACGATGATGATGACGACGACGGCGACGTCGACGACACTGCGGGCATTTTGCGCTTGTGTGGCGGGAGATTGAAGGGGATTAAGGCGAGTGGGGGGAAGAAGGGAAGGAAAGTAGCAAAATGGGAGACATATTTCCACTTGCACTTGTAATCAAGATATCAGGCCGTGGGCGACAACCCTGAAATGGCAACGCAAGTCACAACGTCATCATCATCATCGTCGTTGTCGTCGTCGTCGTCATGCAAGGGAATTAGCCAGTCTAGAATTAATAGAATATTTTGCATTTTGGCTGGCGGCAGCTTGAACAGATAATTGTGTGTCCTCGACATAGGCAGCAGGATAATCGAAAATTGGCCGAAATGCAATTGCAGTCGATACAAATATTTGCGCAGTTGGTTAGCAGCCCCAGAGAAAGGGGAGGCGAGGAGACAGTTGGCAGTCGTTGTTGACCATTTATTTATTTAGCTTTGTGTGTGTGGTTCTTGTGGCACAACAGAGAGGCAGAGACAGAGGCAGAGGCGTGACTGGTCTCTGCTTGCTACACATGTTGTTTTGGACGTGTCTAACTGCGGCAATTAAAAGCACCTCCCCTGTACCTCGATCCCTCCCTGCATCTACAAACAAGAGCCATAAAACGAACGCAATGCGATATGTTTGTGTGTTTGTTTTGTGTCTGTATGTGTGTTGGCCATATTTTATGACTCGACTGACGGGGGCGCAGCCAAGGACATTTCCCCTAGGGAGTTGCAGTCGGTTCTCAGTCCTGTGTCCTCTGCAGTTGTTTGTGGCTTGCGAGTTGTTAACTTGGTTACTTCACTGCGGCCGGGCCATGACAAAAGCCAAAACTTTTTAATACCAACTTCAATAATTAATGCTCTTATTTGCACTGCGCTTCTCCTCCGACCCACATGATGGATGAGCAAAACGTTGGGAAATGGGAAAAGAGCTTACTATGCAAATTGTGTAATTTTAAAGTGCGGTAAATGAATAGTCTAGAAACTAGAAACGAATTTAGCATAGCGTGGGGATTACTACACAAAATAAACATTGTCGCAATCATAGCAAGCAATTTTATTTTATGCGACAAATCCAGCAGCAAGGGAAATATTAAATAAATATAATATGCATACATAATTGTGGGTAAACAGCGCTAAATAATATAAAGGAGCAAAAATTCTATTAAAACTGTTTTTATTGTAGCTATCAAAAATATATTTATATCAGAGAATATAGTATATATTTTTCCCAAAACTATGATGGCTTTAAGCTTTAATCCTCTGCCTATCAACATGTATTCAATGCTTAAAATCCAAGCAAAATTTTACTGAATAAAATGCTAATCAGTCAATATGTCATCAAGGATTATTCTCTCCATAGAAATTCAAAACTTTTATGAAATTCCACATATGTAGATGATTTAATTTAATAATTTGAAAGTTGGTAATAAAAATTCTACAAAATACTAAAGGAATCTAAATTTTATGAATTACTTACCAAAAATATAGAAATTTAAATGAATTATGGAAATGACAGAATAAACTCAGAGGTTGTATCATAAATATATTTGCATAACAAAATATATTTCCTAAAAATCATGCGTTAAATCTAGTTTGGTCAATAGTTTGCTTATCAATATTTATTAAAAGCCTAAGCCCCTAACTAAATTCTACTATACTATTAACTAATGAGTCAATATGCCATCAGATTATTTCTTCCATTGAAATAAAAATAAATAATTCTATACACTTTAGTAAACGTAAGCAACCTAATAATTTGTATTAATTTCCAATATCATGGTATAATGGAGTCTATAATACATAATAATAATCAGTAGCAAAGTTGGATTATAATTATGATTGCGTTAAGCACTTAATGGACTTTGTTTCGACTCCAACCGACAGTCATAGCAAAATACTCGTGCCATAATCTGTCGATTCGCGAGTTGGCAAACAGCGCAGCCAAAAGCCGTTTAACAAATCCTAGCCAGACACTTGCAATTGCAATAAAAGCAGCAACATCAAAGCGACAACTAAGCAGACTATAGAGGACACAGAGGCAACTAAAGAACTGAAAGCACGATGGCAAACAGAAAAAAATAAGGAAAACGTGGAAATCCCGACGAAGAAATTATAATGATTTGACGCTGATGTTCTGTTCTGCTGGCGCAAATTGCAATTCTACGGCAATCAAATCCGGCAGCAGCAACAACTACAACAAGGACAATTGGGGCTGCGAGTCCGGGATATGTGGGGGGGGGGGAGGAGAGGGGCATACGGCAAGGGTTAAATGCAGCGCTTGAGCTCTGACAAAACATGTTTCCGACTTGGTTGCAGTCGCAGTTGTCATTGCTCTGCTTGCTACCGTTGTTGTTGTTGTTGTTGTTGTTCACTGGTCTCTGGCTTCAGTTGCTGCAAGGGAAATGAGCAGGAAAAATGTTGCAAGCGAGCCAGCAACACACACACAGACGAACAGACAGGCAGAGACTGAGATATTGTGTCTGTCCCCAGGAGGCGTCTCTGCAATGAAAATGTAAAGCATCAGTTGGGCCACTGATGAGCGCTGCCAGCAGCAAGAGGGGCAGCTGCAGGAGGTGGATGCCACAGCAGACGAGGCTTGTGAGTGAACTTTCTGTGCCATTCCATGACCATAATGGCCATGCAATTTATTTGCACCAAACTTATTTGGCGCTGATTGGCTTCCGTCTCGGCCCATAGACACATTTTATGAGCCCAGCCCAAAAGCCATCGCTCTCGCTCAGTCGCTGCTCTGGCATCCTTGGAGTGCTGCCAATTGTTGACCCACAAATGCAAATGCAAAGGCAAAAATGTGGCTGCATCTCCCAAGTAGCATTTTGGTCACAATATTACGAGTTGGCCCGATTGCCTGTTAACTGCAAATGATTTTTATTACGACTCCTGCTCTCACACACACACACTCACACACGGATGATGCAACAGTCTGTGGCATGTGTGGGATGACAACACAGCGAAGTACAGCACAGCACATTTATCCCTACTGCATTTGCATACATTGTTGTCGCAAGCTGCAAAAAGGATTTACATGTTGCGGACGCTTTTCCATTTCCACATTTCCCACACATATTCGCAGTGTGTTAAGAGCATCATTTAAGACATATATACGAGCGCTATTCCCTTTTCCCAAAGGAAGGTATTACGACTATGCGAGATCATTAAATGTTCATGAGGGTTTTCGAGCGAAGCAGCAGTTAAATTACAAATTAGCTAAATAATTATGATGTTTGCACAGCTAACGGATTAGTCTACGTTTCATAGGTAAGCAGACAAATTACTTGGCAGAGCATTTTCGAGTTAATTGGGTAAAAAATATGGTATGAAGAGGAATATGGTAGAGCAACTCTGTTTGTCTGTAGACAAAATGTATACAAGCAACCTAACTTTTTAATACAAATATTTAATTCTTTCATTTTGTAAATTTTAAAAATCAATAACTTTTCCTTGGCTTGAAGCTTATGAAAAATTATTGTACCATTTCAAAAGGTATATTTTTCCCCAAATATGAAATTTGAATAAAGGGTTAAGAAAGTATTTTATAAATTATTTGAAGTGCTTTCCTAGCTGATGAAATGATAATTTTGCACGAATTAATAATTAAAACTGTAGTTTGTGAGGACAAAAAGTGCAATTTAAAACGATAAATAGTATAAAATCTTTATCCACACTATACACAGTATTTTTCTTTCAATCTTTTCGCAAGATTCCTGCCAACGTTTTATTATCAAACGTATCTTTACATAGAGTATTTTGCTCACCTGTTCATGACAGTGTTTAGTTTTAGTTTACAGTTTAGTTGTTTTCCATTTAGTTGAGAGCGTAATTTGCGTTGCTTTTATGTTTATTGTTGCACGCTTTCCATGCTGAAATTATACATTTCCCTTTGGGCCACGGGGGGAAGGAGGGGGCAAGGGAAGCGAGCGGCGTTCTTCTGTCGCCTCGCCGAGTCGCAGTGTCGCGTTTTGTTGCTTATTTTCATTTTGGCGACGTTTCAAATTCAACAATGGCAGAGGGAGTGAAGGGGAAAGAGGGCGCAATAGAGATGGAGAGAGTCAAATGCGTGCATTGACATGGAGGCCACAAGTGCGTCCGCATCCCATGTCCATGTTCCGAGTGCGAGTTAAGAAATTACATGACAACCTACAACCAAACCGAGGCAACAACTGTTGTTGTTTTATTCATTTTGTTGCTGCTGTTGTTGCTTTGCATTTGCCTTGCTGTTGTGTTGCCTGCTACTGATTGTTATTGCCACGAGGCGTGGCAGAGGAGCTGTAGCTGTTGATGGTGTCGCCATCGTCATTGTCGCTTGGCGTGGCCCAACAATCTGCTCAGTCATTCATGGCATACTTTATCAACATCGTGTTTGTTTCTCCCCATCCACAGCTGCTGCTGAGGGGGAAATTGTTATGAGTCGCCCATTGCCCATTGCCGTTGCCGTTGTCACCGTTTGTTGCCCACGTTCGCCACCTAGGCGACTCCGAAAATTCCGCTACTCGTTGCCATAATGTGGGCAATCTGCTCTATTTTTAGTGGCCGGCAAACACGGAAACATTGCAACAGCTGTTGCCACGGTGGAGTTTGATGCTGCTGCCAGCTTCATTTAGACCATTTTTGTTGACTGTGCCGCAGATTCAGATTCAACCGCAAATACAAAACCCACACACACACACAACAGCAATGTGCGTTGCATTGGAACACACCTAAACTGTTTAGCTCTCATCTCCTGCTGCTCCCGTTGCCGTTGCTTCTCGTCATCCTGGTCGCTTCGCCACGCCTGGTTGTGTTAATATTTGCTCGACTTAATTAAAAATCTTTTCTAATTTGCATAAAGTTCATGTCATGGTGTCATTTATTGCGGTTGTTGTGGCAAGCCTGTTGTCTGCTCACTGATGTTGGTTGCCCCTGCTGACCTGACCCGTAGTCGACGCCATTGCAAACGCTGTCGAGCTGTTTGAAGCCAGCTGCCACTCAAATATCACTCTCTGTTTGTGGATTCTTTTTTACGTAGTCTACTGTAGATATCCTAAAAGAGATGAAAATAAGTGGATATATATTGTATAGTACTTCTATGTGAATATAAATAATTATATTATATTGTCTAGCAGCTTCCATCTTCATCATTAAATTCCTAAAAAAGTTATTAGTAATTATTTTACCTATTTTAATGCAAAGGGATATAGATAAATCCAAATCTACTTGTATACGTTTTGTGCAACTTATTAAACACGTGCGAACATAAAAGAATATTTTCTATTGTCTAGCAAACTTATCCATTAAATTGCTGAATTAATTACTATTTTATACATTCTAAATCAAACATATATTAAGCACCTATTTTACCAGTTGCAACCTGTGAGCTGAACTGTTTCTAGTTCATGACTTCCGCATAGTTCACACTTGGCTTTGTAATGCGCTTGAACTTCATGATAAGTTCAAGAAGTGCTTGCTCTCAATGTCTGCTCTCAAGATTCATGTCTGCTGCCATCATTTGCATGCACTTAGATATAGATTTGCGATGCTATACTTTACAATAAATGTATGTGATGTGGATGGCGTCACGTTTAATATATTTGCACTAGTTATTTCGAAAAGCATTTAAAGGCAAAGAGTTGACAGCATAGTTGCAATGTTTTCTTGGCTCTTTTAACAGATCCAATTTCATTTAAACTTGTCGCCAACGTGAGTTTCTCAACTGTCTGTTGTTTGTATTTTCTTTTACACCCCCACACTGTTGATGCTTGTCCGATAAAGGGTGTTTCACTAGCAATAAGTTACATGTTGTAATTTATTTAATTTACTATGCAATAGAATCTATTATATTCGATAATAAATATGGAATTTCTAATATTAACTTGCGAACATCTGAAAGTTTGTGTAGCGTTGTTTCTTAGCTCCCATTTGAATGTGCAGAATTGTACGAGCACATTAGACCCATTTAAATTAGTTTCCCCATTACAATTTACAGCACTTAAAGAAACACCCTCTTTGTGGATGTGTTTGTTTGCCTATACGTAGCCTAGGTGGCGCCACTGTGATGTGTAGTGGCACACAAAATAAACACTCGCAGCTCTTGGCTTGGCTGCCTGCCTTGTTGAATGTGTGGCGATGACGGTGACGGCATTAGAGGTCTCAAATTTCCAAGTTAGTTGCGAGCTCAGACTCAGTCTCGGTCTCGGTCTTTTGTTTGCCTTCCATTGCCTTTTCATCTACACTAATTAACGAAATGCACTTGCCACAAGCTGCAGAACAGCTCCTCGGTAGGTGTGTGTGTTGTGCGATGCTCAAATTGAGATTACTACAGCAGCAACACAAACAACTGGCGACAAAGGCGTTGACGTCGCCCCAAGGCATTGACAATAATAATAAGACCGCGAAGAGAGCGGGGGGGTGGAATGTGGAAGCGAAGAAAGGATAAAGGGCTGCAGTTTCAGGCTATTTCCGTTAAAATTTTGGGCCAACCCTGGGGTTGCATTCAGCGCTGTACAAGATTGCCGCTTGCTAATTACACAGCATTTAAAAATACTTCAAAGACACAGCCAGCTCTCCTCTCTGTCTGCCAGCCCTGCCCTGCCACCCTCTGACAGCCCGTATACATTCCACCGCACTCTCTGCTCTGTGGTCACTCACGAGTATGTAGGCCGCCCACCCGCTGTTGCTCAAGTGGCAGCAACGATGCTAGCTGATGATGGCGGTGGCAGTGGCAGTGGCAACTCTACTGTGAAGCACGTACTCGAAATGGCCATAGAAAAACTAACGACTGCCCGGCGAGATTTCAATTAAAGCCCTGTACACGATTACGATTATGGCCCAGCCCAGTTTCAGCTTTTACCTTCCACGAGAACTCGGTTCAGTTCCAGTTCAACTCCTGGCCATATGGACACGTCGCATGCCTTCAATCAGCGGCTTTTATGGCTGCACAGCTAAAGGCTTGGCTCGCACACTTCATAAATGGAACAGAACACTGAAAACAAAAATGTATTCATTTAAATTATTGAAGTATTTTTATTAGTTCATTATTGTTACCCACAAATTCGTTTATATTTTATATAAAGGAATGTTTGTCATTAATTTCTCTGTATACACTTAATTTAAATATATATCCTGTTATTTTATCCTGATATGTCATTTGAACTTTTAAATAATTGTTTTGCTTTAAATTGCACATATAATTTAACTACCTACATTACTATTTTATTTTGAATGTATCTAATTTCTTTACCAATTTCTCGCAGTATGCGTGAACTTGTATTTACCTTTGGCAGTGTCCTGGGCGTGTCCTTTTCCTGTTAAGCTTGACGTGTACGTGCCTCTATAACGCATTTTGCAACACTGCCAATCGCAATTAACAGAAATCCAATAAATGCTCGCCTTTGAGTGCGAATATTCCCACTTTTGGCTGCAGTTCTTCCCTGTCCACTTCTTCAGCCCTCTATCCACTGGGAGATCTGTAATAAAAGAAAATTGTGCCCCCCAAAAAAAGCAAAGATATTTGCGTCATTTAATGAAAAATGTAACCAAGTGGAGCGAATGAAAAGAGTGGGGGCGTCTCCGTCGTCGTCGTCGCAATAGCAGCAGCAGCAGCAACAAGCGCCAGCCATGCTCCCCAGTGACTGACTGACTGACGCCCCCATTGGATCTCTCTCTGCATCTATCTCGGCCTCCACGCCCGCCTTACACATGCAAATGACTGCAATAAAAATGGCAGGCTGGCAACTTTTATGATTGTTATACCCTCGAGAGGCCAGTGTCTGAGACAGGGTATATATTATTTGCATTAAAAATCAGAAAGCTTAAGAAAACAAAAGTTGTTTAAGAAGTAAACCAAGATTGCAAAGAGTTAAAACTGATTTCATTTTGAAAATGCTTAAACAGGACTATTTTGAATAGCTTCTGCATAAAAGGAACAAGTAAGAAAGCTACAGTCGAGAGTGCTCGACCGTATGATACCCGCAACCCATTTCGAGAAAAAACAAAAAAATTAAATTATATTTAAACAAAAAACATACCAAATATACTAAAACTTGTTTTTTTGTATATATTTGAAAATAGCGGGTAAAATACCGCAACACCGTTATGGTCACACTGTCAACTAAACAAACAAAGCGCGGGCAGCTGCAAGTGAATTTTGCATATAAAATTGATTCTTTAATAACTTCCTTGTTTTTTATTGGATTTCAACCAAATTCTCAGGAATCATTGAGAATATAATTATTATTATGCATACCAAATTTCAATGCTCTAGGTCTATTATTACGGCTTTTACAGTCTTTTGGGGGCGGAAAGGGGCGTGGCATCCAACTTTTGAAATAAACTTGATCTGCGTAGGACATATAGGAGTACTGTCCCCAAATTTGGTAGCTCTAGCTCTTATAGTCTCTGAGATCTAGGTGTTCATACAGACGGACAGACGGACAGACGGACAGACGGACAGACGGACAGACGGACATGGCTATATCGTCTCGGCTGTTGACACTGATCAAGAATATATATAGTTTATGTGGTCGGAGATGCCTCCTTCTGCCTGTTACATACATTTTCTGTTGGCACTAAGTCATAATACCCTTCTACCCTATGGGTAGCGGGTATAACAATTATGTCTATCCTTCTCTATTTACGACTCAAGTATTAGATTCATTTAATAGTGTCAAATCAATCAATCAAAATTTAAAATAATATGAAACAATCATTATTCATTGACTGCTTAATTCACTGTTATAAATGGATGTGGATGGATATGAAACAATAATTTTTCAATGTTTACATATTCCCTATTTTAACTTCTGAGTGCATTTTGAAGGGTATGCAACAATCATTATTTATTTATTGCTAAATTGCGCTTGATTTGGCTTTTAATATTGCTTAACGAGCTACTGCATTCTACAGTTTCCCCCTTTAATTTCTCGCACACTTTTTAGGGCAACTATAGTCGTATATACTACATTTTCAGTACTTAATTAGACTTTTCATAGTGTTTAACCCCATTCCCGTTTTGCATTGCAGGCTCTTACCAAATTTCAAACCTCACAGAAGGTCACCAACAAGACGGGCATAGAGCAGGAGGAGACGCTGCTTAATGAGTCGGCCGCTCGTGAAACCTCGCTCAATTTGCAGATACTTGATCTGGAGAACGAGATCAAGCAGCTGCGCCATGAGCTGGAACGTGTGCGCAATGAGAGGGATCGCATGTTGCAGGAGAACTCCGATATTGGCCGTGACAAGAGCGACAATGAAGCGGATCGATTGCGTCTCAAATCCGAGCTGAAGGATTTGAAATTCCGCGAGACGCGTATGCTCAGCGAATACTCGGAACTCGAGGAGGAGAACATAACGTTGCAGAAGCAGGTGTCCGGCTTGAGAAGCTCGCAGGTGAGTCCACAAGAGTGTTCCTTTTTTTAGTTCGTTCTACAACCCTCTTGTTTTCTTAGGTGGAATTCGAGGGTGCCAAGCACGAGATTCGTCGACTGACCGAGGAGGTGGAGCTGCTGAATCAACAGGTCGATGAGCTGGCTAATCTCAAGAAGATTGCCGAGAAGCAAATGGAAGAAGCGCTGGAGGCACTGCAGGCAAGTCACATATAATTCTAAAAGGAATTCCAATTTATTCCTCGTCTCTTGTCAACAGGGCGAACGCGAGGCCAAATACGCGCTGAAGAAGGAGCTGGATGGGCATCTGAATCGCGAGTCCATGTACCACATTAGCAATCTGGCCTACAGCATACGCAGCAACATGGAGGACAATGCCAGCAATAATTCTGATGGCGAGGAGGAGAATCTGGCACTGAAACGCCTCGAGGCAGACTTGAGCACTGAACTCAAGTCGCCCGATGGCACCAAATGCGATTTGTTCTCGGAGATCCATCTGAACGAGCTGAAGAAGCTGGAGAAGCAACTGGAGAGCATCGAGAATGAGAAATCCCATCTGACGACCAATTTGCGTGAGGCCCAAACAAGTCTGGATAAGTCACAAAACGAACTGCAAAACTTCATGTCACGTCTGGCGCTGCTGGCCGCGCATGTGGATTCCCTGGTGCAGCTAAAGAAACAGATCGAACTGAAGGATCCCAAGGCGAACAGCACCGATCAGGAGAAGGACGAACAATTGCAGCAACAGCTACGTGCAATAATCTCACAATATGCCAACTGGTTTACGCTTTCCGCCAAGGAGATTGATGGCCTCAAGACTGACATTGCCGAGCTGCAGAAGGGTCTCAACTACACGGACGCCTCGACCTCGCTGCGCAACGAGGTCACAAATCTGAAGAACAAACTGCTAACCACCGAACAAAAGTCCCTCGATCTGCAGAGCGATGTGCAAACACTGACGCACATCTCACAGAATGCTGGCCAGAGCTTGGGCTCGGCACGCAGCACTTTGGTGGTACTCAGCGATGATCTGGCGCAGCTGTATCATCTTGTTTGCACGGTCAACGGAGAGACGCCCACACGTGTGCTGCTGGATCACAAGAGCGACGACATGAGGTTGGCATTTAAATATACTTAACAATTATTTAAACTCCAGCTAACTCCATCTTTAATTTCGCAGCTTTGAGAACGATTCGCTGACTGCCATTCAGTCGCAGTTCAAGTCGGATGTCTTCATTGCACGCCCGCAAATTGTGGAAGATCTGCAAGGACTCGCTGATTCAGTGGAGATCAAGAAGTACGTAGACACGGTCAGTGACCAGATCAAGCACCTAAAGAACGCCGTGGAGCACACCATTGATCTGAACAAGCACAAAGTGCGCGCCGAAGGTGGCGAGAGTAAGATAACAACAGCAAGCACTGCAAAAAGAACGCAAATTAATCTAATACTCTTTACAGCTGTGGAGAAGGCCAACAATGAGGAGTTGGAGGAGCTGCAGGAGCAGATAGTCAAGCTGAAGAGTTTGCTGTCCGTAAAGCGCGAACAAATCGGCACGCTGCGCAATGTGCTCAAGTCAAACAAACAAACCGCCGAGGTGGCGCTCACTAATCTCAAGTCAAAGTATGAGAACGAGAAGATCATTGTCAGCGACACCATGTCCAAGCTGCGCAACGAGCTGCGTCTGCTCAAGGAGGATGCCGCCACCTTCTCAAGTGAGTCCCAATACTAAATGCTTCATTAGTTCCATTTTAACTTGCATTTTCTTAAAGGCTTGCGTGCCATGTTCGCTGCACGCTGCGAGGAGTATGTGACCCAGGTGGATGATCTAAATCGTCAGCTGGAGGCTGCCGAAGAGGAGAAGAAAACGCTCAATCAGCTGCTGCGCTTGGCAGTGCAGCAGAAGCTGGCGCTCACACAGCGTCTGGAGGAGATGGAAATGGATCGGTGGGTGCATTTGGGTCGTTAATTGCAGCTGCAAAGAACCAACACAGAAATCAAAGTCATATTTATGTCTCACAATATTCAAACAAAAATATAAATATTCCCTGTAAAATATACCCCCAAAAAAACGAGCCCTGGTAAGCATTTTTGACTGTGGCAAGAACATGTTTGCATGAGCGCGCCTCGCCCCACCCGCTAACCTGCTGCTGGCATCCGCCTAACAACATTAAAAAAAGGAACTGAGCTTACTTGAATATGTAGTCGATATACCTGATGCTAATAATAATACTTTGTTGTCGATTTGATTTGTTGATGAGCTTTCAATTAATAATTCACATGTGTGTCGTCGCGTCGCTAATTGCAATTTCTATTTTTAATTTCTGCCACAGCGAGATGCGTCATGTGCGCCGTCCGATGCCACCGCAGCGCGGCACCAGTGGCAAGTCCTCGTTCAGCACCCGGCCATCCAGCAGAAATCCGGCGAGCAGCAATGCGAATCCCTTCTAACATAAAATCAGCGTGCAGCGTAAGCTTTTGGCTTTAGTTTATACTTTGCTTAAGTTGTAAATTCGTTGGAACGTTGGACACGGAAGGAAGGATCCGCTTACCCTCGTCCCCCACAACCGGAAATGGAATACTGCAAATGTATTTTTGTATTTTGTGAACGAAGCTATAGCTATCTTTCTATCTAACGTATCTATCTATCGATTCCTATCCTATGATGATGATAACTATATTTGTATCTGTTTCTATTTGTATTTATTGAGAGTTTAGTTAGACGAAAAGTTTTGTGTTAGGCGAATCACGCAACAAACGGTTATTAACGGTTAGTTACTTAAACGTCCAATTAATTTAATTAAAATTATACATTTACAACATTATAACACACGTGAATAATTGTATTTTTCTATATACACACACACACACAAACACAGAAAACAAAAAAACAAACAAACAAGAGAAAAATGTATTCAAAAGAAAATGTAATGTATTTAAATGTCTTACGTTTGATTTAAGTTTTGAGTTTTGTTAAACTTTCGCGTTCTGTTAACAACGCTGTGCGCAAGCGAAACTGATGAAAACATAAAACAAACATTTGATGTTGAGATGAAGTAATGCATTAATGCATCGATATTGATAACGATATTGGCAATTGAAACCATGTATTAATTGGCCTGATAAACTATGTAGTACTTCAAAATGAGTATTTTCACGATCTGTGTACGTAAGATGAGGAACAACCAGAAAACTTTGTTAAGGGCAGCTCAAACGAAACCCACAACAAATGGAGATTTCAGTCTGACCCAAAATGTAAATTATACAAAACATATACTATATATATACATCGTATATATGTATGTGGAGAGCAACTATTGTACTTTGTGTATCAATGGGATGCGTCTTAAAGACGGCTCGGGCCGCCTTCAAAATGAAATTATAGTAAATTAATTATTGTTTGCAATTGAAAACAGAAGAAAGAAACGGAAAAAAACTTAGTTTTTTTTTAATTATTTTGCTTAAACAGCAGAAATAGCGTTTAATTTGTGCATTATTATTTAATTTAATTAAAACAAAATAAATAAAAAACAATTACTACTAAGCGATTATTGTTAGCAACAATTGTTTTTGATTTGAGTTAGATCCTGCATTAATAATTTGTTTATGTCGATGATGGTTAAACATGTGCTTATGATTTGCCTAGAAATACAGCCTTACAAATAGAATATTCTATTACAACTAACCAGCAGCTTAACCAACATAAAATAGCAATAAAGAGAAGCGTTAATGTTTAAACGAATATTATTATCATTATCATTATTATGATTATTATTGTAGTAGCTAATTAAACACACACTCAAGTAGCGAGCACGTTTTAATCCAAAACACTAACGCAAAGAAACCCCAGAATAGAATCGTAGCTGTTTTACACTATCCAGCAGAATGTGTTTTTCGCTTCAGTTTGAGTTTCGTTTCAATGGGAAAAGATCTTGAACTTGAATATTGCAAATTGAAATATACAAGTGCGTATATTGTGTAAATTTACCGAGCCATTAAATTGAATTTATATTTAAGACAACACACACACACACACATACTTTACATCCATACACACACACACACCGACATCGTCCACTCATAAATGCAGAGAAAAACCTATATGTAGTAATTATTTATGAGAAAAGTTGTAAAGAGAACATAAAGAAACATAAATCGTACATAGTATTTCACAATGATTTTATTGTAATTTTACCGTCCCTTTTTGCAAAACGAATTAAGAACAAAGTCTATTTATGCAAGAACAGCACGAAATAATAAAAACCTTAAGTTTCTTGTCCAAACAACATTTGCATAAAATACTTTACATCCATCCTCTACATTCATACTTACATCCATTTATGATCCATTATCGATCGACCCGTCAAAGCCAAAATATTGATAGCCAACAAAAAACAAAAACAACAAGAACAACATATGAATAACTCAAGAAAATACTTCAATTAACAAAATAATAGTTTTCTATTCGCAACAAAACAAACAAACAAATAACATAAAGTAAAAAGCAATTGAATTTAAGATTTGAAGGATATTTAATATAAGTTTTATGAAGATAAAGGAAAGGCGTGGCAAACGGCAATTTGCCACTTGGCCACAATGGACAAACATACATATGAGAAATGCGAAAAAAGCAAAGTGAAACAAATGAAATGAATATAAATTATACATATGTGAAGAATAAACAAATTAGCAAATAATATTTACATTGTTTTCTTTGCATTTGGGGACTTACATCTTTTCTTCGGGCCAAGTTTAAACCATTTAAACGCTTTGCACATTTTACAACGATTATAATTGCCTTTGTTTGTTCGTGCGTGAGTCGTGGCACGACGTGTCACGACGTGCTACATGGAAAATGGTCACCCTAATCGAGTGTGCGCCGCACTCAGTCAACTTAAAACGGATTGGCTATTATCATTTATCTACTGAACATTCCCCCATTTAAACCGGCTGCTATAAGACTCCCAGTACAAATAATATTATCAACATGCGATAAAGCGTATACGCAATTCACGTTAAATAAATAAATAGCACCATAAATAAAATGTTTAATGTAACAACGCAAGCGCCGTAAAGTGAGTTCAAACGACAACAAAAAGTGATCTTCAAATTGAATGCCATTCGTTATATTGCCTTGTGCAACGACAATTAAATGTATTAATCGCATCCAGTGCCGGGAGCAAAGCGAAAGTAATTGCAATCATTTGACTCACCATTTACATCGAATATCCCAAAAAAGTCCAGTGACCAACTTGCGTCACGTTATCGATACCGATTCCAATCAATGGCGATGTCAAGTCACGCGCCATCGTCACGCGGCGAGCAAAACTACCGATATTTTAGCCAGGCGAACATAAACGAGCAGCTGCACGACGATGCTCTATCGAACAGTCGACAACAAAACCGATACACGCGCGGTCTCGCTCTCTGCCTGCCGGCAGTCGGCAGTTTCGTATACACAAAGCAAACGCACACACAAACAATCTCACAGACGAGCACTTTCACACACAGCGCTCACACACACACACACATTGGCACTTGCAGAAACGAAATTGAATGCTGAGTCAGTGCCTTCCTTTGCCTTCTGCTGCCGTTGCTTTGGTTGGTGGTTGGTTGCAGCGTTGTTTCTATACGGCAGCCCAGTGACGTTTGCAGGGGGGTTGCCCTTTCGAATAAGCATAGGCAAAATATTATTGGTGCACGCTTAAATTGGGCTATTAAATAATCGACAGAGCGACAAATGCGAGGCGCATTGAATTTCACAGCACAGCAAATAACTTGAATTCTGGCCAATATTTAATTGAATATATAGTTTTTATTGAGCACACACTATGTTCAACCCCCAGCATAAATTTCAGGGCTACGCGCCTGGGAATATCGCTTTATTGGTTGGTGAGCCGTCGCCCAGTGGAACTTCGAAAATTTTGTGTTGTCGAATTGCACAAACCGAACATCAGGCGCACAGCATTTGGGACAGGTGCTTGCCATGCTATAGTTGGATGGCAACTCTTATTGGCTGCCGTCTCAGCTGCTTGTCGTTTGGCGCGTTCAACGCTGACGCGCGCACACAGACGCACACACACACGCGCCGCTGTGTGCATGTGTGCGGCTGTATTGTTTTGAAATGATAGCGGCCGGGCAGTCGGCAGTCAGCTGTTAGTGTTACTGTGAATGTGACTGGTGCGACAGGCGCAGACCAACCAGAAATGCTTTAAAGAGGGATAAAGACCGGCCCAATGGCCAGTAATCAGTTCACTTCAAAACTGGCTCGTCGTACATTGATTTTTCACCTCACCGCACTGCGCTCCCCTGCCCCCTGCAATTGATGTTACTTTGTGGAGTTCTTACTTCAGTGTGTACACACACAGAAGAATTGCCGATAATTATGTGGGTGGAGTTGAAATGCTTATCGCATATTGGCCATTGTAGTTGTTTGCAATTCCAGTAAAAGCTTAATAACACATTCCATAGCTAATTTTGCAATAATCAAACTTGCTTTTAATTGCACCAGCGTTAAATTGTCAACATTAGCAGCGCATGACTTCAATTAAAATTTAATTTCATTTCATTTCATCAATGGCGGCAAAAAAGTAATTACACACGTTTAGGTGCGATACGTTTTCCTTAGAGGGGAGACAACTCACCTCACATGCTGTTATCGATTTCAAATGTAATGAGCAGCAACCATATTAATTGCTGTGTATCGTATAAATGATACAATTACCTGCACTTTCGATAAATTGATGTATATAATTCTTAGGTGACTCAACTGTTAATTAGCACACATCGCTTATGCATGTGCATTGCTAATCCGAAAGTCCACTAGCCCCTATATATGTCCACACATATAAATTGCAAGTAATTGATTGTTATAGGCTGGACACGGTCCGAATGCAGTTGAAAACTAACACACACACATTTTTGCACACACACACATGCATGCATCTGCATTACTGAACAGGATTTCCAATTATGTGGGTGGAGTTGGCATTGCTATCGCATTGGCCATTACTGTTCCTCCTTCACCTGCCGCTACAGCTCTTGTTTTATTCGATGATAGGGCCCAGGCCTATTGGCGATGACTTAAATTGACGGTCGGTACTTGTAATTGGCTTTTTGTCTCTTTCTCTCGCTCTCACTCTCACTCTCGCTCATAAAAGGGCCGGGGCCAAGTTCACAATTGGGATTCAACAAGTGGGCGCCAAGTTTGATTCACACTGGGAAAATAGCAACGGCTAGCATAATGCAACACCCGACAAACGCACACTGTCTCATGCGAGAATTGCGAGTGTATTTTGCTTTCTTTCCTTTTATTTCAAACAATGACAGTAAATTTGTGTAGTGCGATTTGTTGTATCGCGCGTCATTTAACAGGCGCCCAGCATTTTCAGCCAGCTGCTTTTTGAGCATTTTAAACGCGTTCTTGAGCGGGACGACTGTAGTGCACTGTATGAGTGCAGTGTGTGTAAGACTGAGATGGCAGCTGTGTCGCATGTGCTTTCACATGGTTCATGTCCACGCTAAGAGCAGAGCTTTGCGTCGAGCTTTTGTTGTACGCTGCTGCTGCTGCGCTGCAGACATTCCCTGAAATTGGCTTAAATTAATATTTATACGTTTGTGTTTGAACTGGCCACAAAAGAGAGGTCACACAAAAATTGACAGCTGCAAATATTTAACACATTTCCAAATGACATTAAACAACATTAAATACATCAAGTGGGTTAGATCTGCGCGACCTTCATTCCATTTTGACGGAATGCGTCAACTCCTTGTCCATCATAATGTCGTCAAATTATGCAAAATTAATTACACTCTTTAACAGATTTAAACAAAACAAAAAAAACATATGCTGCTTAGATGACTTGATAACTGACCAATTATAAAAATATGTTGCGCTAATTATACGACAGTTAAAAGAATGGCTGAAACTGTAGATATGCATAATGTATGAAATAAACAAACCGACTGATTTATTCGTATGCATAATTAACTGGATGTGCAATGAGGAACATTTGAAGACCTTGTTAAAAAGGCAAGGAACCCAACAGCTGATTTTATTAATTCACAAAAAATGATTTGCATTATTTTGTGTTGTTTTGTTGTCTCTTATCCGGGAATCTGGTTGTAAGCGGTTGAAGGGATATTTAATTACTTATAATAATTAAATGCATTTGTAATTTAAATCATTTCTTGGAAGTTTCCTTAATCTGCAGCTGTTTAAATATGCCGCTCTCTTTTATCGATATTTATCGGTATCCTTGCTTTATCGAAGAAGTTCCTTTGCATATCGAGTGCCGTATCAATGAGCATTTGCTGCCAAGCGATTCAAAAACATGAATGAACTTTGAACGGACAGTTTAATTCAACTCGAAATGTATTTGTCATCGGTAACATGCTGAGAATCCACTAAGCCCAGAAGAAGACCGCTCTTAAAGCGGCAAAATGAATAATACACAATGACAAGATTCATTGATTGCTTGATGACCATATGAATAACTCGCAAGTCCATCAAAGTCATGGCCGGTTGCAACATTGATGGGCAAAGTAATCCCCAGAAAACACAGCATGAAACAGATCCAAATACATCAGCGTTGAAGTGCAGAGCGGAACCAGTCACATGCTGCTCCCCTAGCTAGTTTATTGTTCTGTCACGCGCTTCGACTACGACTTCGACTTTAAGTTCGACTTCGACTTGGCTCGGCTGTCGGTGCTCGGGACAATATAACGAATACAGACAGCAGCAGCAATAGCAAAGAGCGGACATCGCGGACAACGTCATCAAGTGGTTTTAGTTTTACATTCACTTTTTTTTCGCATCCGCGTATCTTATGCGTCCACAACAAAAGTGCCACTGCTACTGATGAGACGGACGAACGGACGGACGGACGGACGGACGGACCAACGGACTGCTCAAGAAGTGCTCTTCACGGCGACGGCGGTACTGGCACTGGTACTGGGTACGAAAAATGTTGTTGTCGCGGCTCAAGGTTGAGGCAAACTGGTACTGGTATCATCATCAGCCACAGCCACGGCACAGCCACAGCATCTGCGGAGTCTCCAGCGCTGTTGTGGTATTATCTCTAGTTGTAGTAGTAGCTGTTGTAGTTATCGTAGTATTTGCTGCCGCTGGTTGTTGTCGCTGCTTGGCACGAGTCTCTATGCATTAATTAATAACCATATCCATATCCATAAGCTTAAGTATTTTAATGAAGTCAACACTTGTTGTTTAGAAGCCTTTCTAGCTAGAGCTGCACAACGAAATAATAATGGTGATCATTGTTCGGTCTGTTTGGCCTTGAACTGATGCGCCAACAAATCGGGCAGATCAAAAGCTGTTTTCTGTGTCGCTGTGGCGACAAGTACGCGAGTACTGCAAGCCATAAAAATGATAATATAAAAATAAAAATATACGAAATACGAAATACAAAATAATATTTATGTTCATGATAATGACGAGAAGTATGTGTTTATTTAGCAGGCAATGTCTGCACTTAGCACTTCTTCAGCAACAGCAGCAGCAGCAGCAACAGCTTCAGCAGTTTTGTATCTTTTTATTTTACATGTGTACATTTTTCAAAGTTGGCTCGTTTTGAGTTTCAGTTTCAGCTCGGCTTGTTGTTGCTTTTTTTTATGATTTATGAGCAATTTCTAAAGTGCACTTGTTTGACCGCGTACTACAACAAGTCGGACAGGTCGTTGTTGTTGCTGTTGTTGCAGTCACTTAGCCCGGCCTGTGTGTGGTGTGCTTTAAAAATGTAATAACAATAATAATTTGAGTTTTACTTGGGCATCTCGCATCTCATCTCCCTGACTGATCTGTGGTTGCCGTTGCCACAGTATTTGTTGCTGCAATTGTTGCTGTCGCTTCTAATTCTGTTGACAGATGAGGTCGCCAAAACGCCAACGTGTGACGCAGTCACACACACACACACACACACACACACACACTCAGAAAAGCTGGCAACCCTGAAACTGTTGCCAGCTTAAGCGAACTGCAACGAAACTTACACAACGGCAACGACCCATGAACTTTACACAACGCCGCTGTGCGTTGCAGCAACTTCAACTTCAACACCAAGTTGCAACTGCAACTTGTTGCTGCCACTGCCACTGCCGCTGCTGCTGCTGTTGTTGTTGCACATGCAGCTTGCTTAATTTGCTCAGCTTTTTGATATTTTTTGGTTGAGGCAGCCAAGGCTGCTGGGTCAAACGATGGGTCATTGGTCTCCATCTCCATAATCGCGTCTCAAGTGTGGGAAGCCCACTCGCCTCTCTGTGTGAGTGCTTGTATACGTGTGTGTGTGGGGTGTTCAGGAATTCGCTCGGTTCATTGGCTATTTGTTATGCCACACACACTATCATGAGCACGATAAACCACAAAAACTATACGCTTAAAATCTATACTCAAATGATTGTTGATGTGCTGCTCTGGCTTTGATGGCAAAACATTAAAAAGTTGATCTGAAAGTAGAATCTTGATGCTGTGAGAAAAACTTGTTTCAAATTAGGCATAAATTGGTTTAGCATAAACTTAAGTGGAACATCAATAAAACTAAACAGAAAAGGAAACAAATTTGTGAACAGTCCATATTCCACGCTTTTTGAACAATCACGCTTATCGTTTAGAACAATTTAATAATTAAAACAAATTTTAAATGGAAAAAATTAATTTATTTGATTAATGCTAGCAATAATAATTAAAATAAACTGCGAAGCTTCTGCTTTTATAATTAATAATAAATAATTGAATATTATTCTAATATTCTGTAACCTTTAATAGTGCACATTTAAACCATTCAGTAAAGTCTACTGAGTAAATGTAAAAGACAGCATCTATTAAATACACAAGTTTATACTTACTTACGAGCCAATTTTATCAGTATTCAAATGTATCATCCGTAGAAGACTCATGAGAAGGGAAAACCCCAGAACCAGTTTATTACTTAATGAAATGTATTTCACCTAAAAAAACAATGCACATAATTTGACATTAATTGCAACAGACTGTTATAAATAAATATAAATATAAAAGATTTAAGAGCATAAACAAAAGATACTATTGTATTATTTTATTTCTTTGCAGACCCGTTCACAAGAATATTTATATTCAAAAATAATACTTGGAATAAAGTGTGATTCACTGCTCTATTGAGCATAATTATATATATGATAATAATTAAATGACTTGATAAATATTTAGAAATTAAATAATTTAATGCAATTTTGTAAAAATAATATTTTCAATATATATATATTTTAATATTATCATTAAAAAATGATAATAAATAAATAAATTCATTAATACTTAAGGAAATGCATTTCAATTGGGCGTGAACACTAAAAAGACACCTAAATTCGGAACTGAATGAACTAGTTCGAAAGACACAAATGACAGCTGGCCACGCCCACTTATCTAGACGCCTTAAGCCACAGAAAGCAATTAGCAGACAACACACAGCTGAAAAAGATGATTGAAAGCAATTGGGATCACAAAGATCGCAGTTCGTTGCCTAAGTCTTTTGTTTTGTTCTCATCAAAAGCACAATTTGTCTGTCTGACTCTGACTAAGCATTTGTGATTTATGGGCATAGCATGGAGTCAAACATATGTTCAATTGATTTCATAAGCATGACACTGCACACGCCCCAAACCTGGGGCAGCATCGGCAGCACAAGAAGAAGCAGCAGCAGCAGCAGAAGATGAGGTAGAAGAAAATCAAATAATATACATAGAAAAAAAAGGTTATAAATATGCAACTTCCTCCACGACATTGTCTGGCAGTTGTTGCTGCTGCTGCTGCTGCTGGTGATGATGATGTAAAAATCTGAATGTAAAACACACAAATTATGCAAAGTGAAGTCTATTGCATATTCAACTGCAACACTCACAGCCAGCACTTATTCTATAAACGAGTCGGAAATTTATTTATATTTATGGGCAGTCGATTGCTTGCCACATCCGCATCTGCCCCCTGAGCAGGCAGGCAGGCAGGCAAGACCGCATCATAATTCCGTACACACCTACAATTTGTTAATTGTACTCGTACTCGCGTATGTTATTCATAAGCATTCATTCTTATATAATTTGTCAGATTTATGGGTGCTGATTAGACAACTGGCGATTCTAAATGATGCAGTTCGCAGTTTGCAGATCTCTGGTTATGCAATTGGCCTGCGGCTTGTTTATGTTGCATTGTTTAGCCAGACAAGCCAGACAGACAGACAGTTAGAGAGCGAGAGGGTTGAACTCTTATAAAGTCTTATAAAGTTAGCTCATTCATAAAAGAGCTTCAGCTGAAAGATTCTTGCTGAGTGTGAGTGTGTGAAATGTGTGTCAAATTTTGCAACCATCTCAAACTGAAAACTCTTGTGTTGTGTATTTTTGCCTGTGTTTTGTGTTTTATGTTGTGTTTTTTTTCGCATATGAAAATTTTTGTCACGTTTTCCGTGACGAATTTAAAATGTGCCTGGGCACTTAATTCTTTTGTGTCACACCAACCAACAACAATAACAATAATGATAACTGCAACAAATGGCTGACTGTTTGTGTTGTTGTTGTTGCTGCTGGTGCTTTACACAGATGCGCTAAATTGCAGACATCAATCATTTTTTCCATTGCGTAATCATTCGGTGTCTGCAGCAACTGCAACTCAACTCGATAGATTCTTTAGCTGAGCTCGGCTCAGTTATAGCGCCCAATTCAAGTCAATTTATATACTTTATACCCATAGTTGTCGACTATATAAAGCTGTGTTGGTGTTGCGACTGAATTTTTGGTCTTGGTGCTCGTCTTGGCAAGGTCTTGATTAATTTGTTGCCAATCACTTTTTGTTGTCGCATGACAAAAGCCGATGCCAAACTCCAACTCAAACAAATAAACGAAACAACGAAACTAAATGTACATAATTACAAACACACACACACTCACACACACACACACACTCTACTCTCTGTGTGTGTGTTTGTGTTTATAAAAAACCAAATTTAAATTTCAACTAATGTGTAAATGAACATGCGACGACGGCCTCTTGGGGTCACATTTGGCAACATTTCATTTCATTACGAATCATCAGCAGCGCATTTAAAAGGCATTTCAAACATGACAGAGCTTCTTAAATACAAATTGCAATTACCAGTGCGATGCCAGTGCGCATACGCTGCGTATACGCGTTGTCCTTCACGCATTCCCAGATGAGACAAAAAAAAAAACAAATCAACTTCACCTCAGAGTCCAAGTTGCCACTAAACTCGACTCATCGCCAGCATCTCAATGCTAATGCTCGAAAATTCTATGCGCCCGCTTTTGAGCAGCAACAACAACGAATAAATACTTTGGATCTATTCACAATTCACGAGGGTCATTCACAATCTAATGAACGGTTTTATGGCTTTCGCATCGGACACTACACGAATATCGGCTTAATGCTAATTATCAATTTATCAATCACAGCCCGCTTATCGACAGCTTACGCAGCATTTAGCGTCTGGCTACACTTAAGAATCAAAGACACTCAGTATGGAAGTTATTCGGATTTTTAGATGAATAGAATACGAATTTTACTCACATTAAGAGAGTCTGCAATTAAGCTTAAATATACATCTCAATTTAAATGCAGAGCAGCTTTAACCTTAAATTAGGCAGCAAGTAATGCAGTTCAATGTGAACTCAATTAAATTAATATTCAAGTATTAATTAATTACCTAAGGCATTTCTGCACTACAAATATATATTAAACTGTGTTTGTTGACTGCAATAAATATTTAAGAAAATTTTCCTATGTCATCTGCATAAATAAAATAAATTAATTAAAATTTATTTATTTTAGAGCAGCAGTAACGAACTAAGTCTGCAAAAATGTTGTCTAAATTTATGCATATTTGATTGGAATAATTCGCTTTAGCAGCATCAGTAAACTAGTGTAAATATTGTACAATATTTTTTCAGTCAAAATATTTTGAAAATAATGCAGCAGAAAAAAACATATTTAATTTATAGAACTCGTCGATTCACCCACGCTTATGAAAATCTGTGTTGCAGCTGAAACCGCAAGTGTGAAGTGAACCATTCAATCAAATCGAATCAAATGAAATCACATTTAATCCAAACCAATTGAATTCAATTTCATTCCATTCACACCGCTTCCATTCCATTCCAATTCCAACTCGAATTTTTAATTTTTTTCGATTTCAATTCAATGCAATGGAGATCATAATTCAAGCTAAGGTCAGTCGTCGCTGCATGGATGATGATGATGCTTCTCTCTTGGGGTTTGTTTGTTTATTTATAGCACCGAAAAGTTTCTGTTGTCTAAGCAGATTGATTATATTTGTTGCTATTTATTCTTCTGCTTGGTTTAGTTTCTTGGCAATTAGCATGTTCATTGTTGATTAAGTTGGATTTTTATTTTTTGCCTTCTTTTCTTCTTTTTGTTTCCTTTGGCTCATTATTATTATTATTTTTTGTATTTTTCTGACAGCACATTCGCGGAAGCTTCAACAACAGTTTCAGCTCGAATTTAAGTTTCAGTTTATTTGAATTTGTTTTCAGTTTGTTTTTTGCTCTTGTTGTTGTTGTTCTTGTTGTTGGCCGTTGATGGGGGCTTCCGGCGCTTGAAGCTCGTGATCTTGTTTAAATTTTTGTTCAATTTGATTACGATTTGTTTGTTGTATCTGAATTTGATATGCATCGATTTATGGAAATGCGAGCAAAAGTATTTAAAGATCAACGCCTATTGACGCTGCTGTTGATCGAATTGGTTTCCAACCAACGATGGATGATGGGCTTAGTCACTCGAAGGTCGCCACTCGTGGGGTTCGCATTAAAACTGTCCATCAAGCTGAGTGGCATGAGGAGCCCACGGCGCGTATGCGCAATTTGCATACTAACAAAATATTGAACAAGATTCTCGAGTTGCCCGATAGTTGGTCTTATCAATTCAACTCAACTCGACGCTTAATTGCCATGATTAGCAGAACAGTCGATGACTGTTATTGAGCGAGTCGCGAGTTGAGGATCGCTGACTAACCAGGCGATCGATCGATTGATCGCTTCGTGGAATCATTACTGAACTGCCCCAAGGTCAAAGTGCTAACTATCGCAGGAAATGCATGCAAGAAAAACCCGCTACTGGGGCGAAACTGATTAAGAAGGCCGGCCACAACAGCAATGAGAGACGCTGCTGCAGCGGATGTTGATTTATGCAGCAGTTGCAATGCAAGCGAAGTGCGAAAAACACAACAGAAATAAAGCCAACAAGCAAGTAACACCAAACTGCGGATGTGTTCAAGCTGCGCAACAAGCCAAGATCACCAAAAGGGCCATTCGAAATGTGCAACAACAAGCAGCGGTGAATTGCATAATGTTAACAAGATTGCGAGTATGTATTCTATTGATTGCATCAATTGTTTGCTTGTTGTTCGACTAACCCAGTCCAAGTCCAAACAAACCATGTGCCAAACAAGGCTATAAACTGATCGACGGCTTTCGGCACCGCCTTGCTCTTTTGGCCCACAACAGTCAATGGTCAACGCAAAGAGCAAAGTGCACCCAAGAACCAACCAGTCGAGTGTACTTGACCGCACGATACCCGGTACCTATAAAGCCACTGACAACTTCTGTGTTTACGTTATGATAATTGAGAAATAAATTATGTTTAATGTTTACGATTATTATGAAATAAATTATGTTTAATAAATTGTTATGAAATTAATTTTGTTTAATGTATTTACTTCGTAAAATCCAATTTAATTTTTAATTTAATAGCATATTATTTGTATTGCAAAAAAGGCATTTGGGAGTCAAACAATAAGTAAATATAATTACTGAAACATGGAAATAAAACTTGATTTGAATAAAAAACATTTTCAACATTAATATAAAATGCATTAAAATATTATTGTAAATTATTAATTTACACGACTATAATAAAACTTCTCATTTGTTGCATTTAATTAAATATTAAAGAATTTGCACTTTAATTCTAACAAAAACACTTTATTTTTCAGCATCGATACTTTAACAACTTTTCGCAAAAACTAGAAGTACTTGGAAAATATTATAATCCCATATATTGCCAACCCAATCTAAACACCTTATATTTGCACCCAATACACTCAATAGTTCAATAATTAAAATCAAGAATCGTTAAATAATTTACACTTTCATTCTTACACACAAACACTTTCCTTTTCAGTCGCAGCACATTCGCAAACTTTCGCTAAAACAATTAGCAAATATGCAATAAAATATTTGTGGTTCTAAATAGTTAGGGGAAACCTTTCGCAATCAAGAGCGACTTCCGCGATTGCAAATGCTAAAATCAGCGCAGCTGGCACAGACTGGTAATCTTGCACTCAGATTATGCAATAAAAGTTAACTGAAATTCACACAAATTTTAACACAACTCAGCTAAATGTAATTAATTCGAACTTGGTGTTAATTTTCATTGGCCCACCGAATCAAAAATAAAAGAAACACATATATGCAGAGAAGAAATAGAAATACAAAAATCTTTTGCACATGGCTGGCAATCAATGTCTGTGTAGTAATTCAATAAGATTAATTAAAATATACAAACAAAATACACAGCTGGAGTTTGGAGCTTGGAACTTGTGGGGGAATTTGGCTGTCTTGATTTTAGTTTTTGGTTTGGTTTTTTTTTGGTGGGTCTGGGCCGATGTAGAGAGACCACGTGAGAGGCGTCGGCCTGCGAAACGGCTCAATAAATTAGTTTTCTATTAAATGCTACTAAATGGCAAACAAAGGCGCCACCCAAACAAAAACCACAATCACATAGATATAGATATTAGTAGATGATAGTGTGGAGTGTATGTGTGTGCAGTTTCATGGCCAATTAGCAGACAAAAACAGAAATCAAGTCAGCAAGTCGCTTGGCCATAAGGTCAACCTGAAGATCGGAGCCGTGTGTCACAAGTTCAGCTGGCCAAAATGTCAATGCTTTGCGTGTGTCTGTTGTGCGGTGGGGTAAGGCTAGGCCAAGCCATTAAAAAGGATCTATTTTGCTTTTTATTTCAGTTGAAATGAAACTCGAAAGCCAAATGACAAGTTCCAGTTTCTTGAGCGTGGCTCTTTTGTTGTTGTGTTCACACCAAACACAAAATAAATTACATAATCAAGCAAATAAATATCCATTTGCATATTTATGAGCGAAAATAAAATGCTAACATAAATGTCAATTTTAAGAACCAAAAACTCAATACTCCACTCCGTTCAGCTGAGCTTCAGCGCGGCTCAATTTAACGGCAGAGCCGAACTGTGTGGCTATAGCTATATTCTCGGATCTCAGATCCGGCTGGCACTGCCAAGCACCAGCTGTTTGGAGAGGGGGCCGAGCGACGGGGCTTGTGGCGCGTTAAATGATATTTATGAGAGCAGAAGCCCAATATACGCAGCTTATCCTTTACCAGTTCATTCACATGGCAATTAATGAACAAATTGGAAAACAACAAAAATGCAAAAAACAGAAATTTTAAAATCAAATTCAAATCATTTGGTTAGCTTCTACTTTGAGCGCGTGCGATGAGCCGCGCGGAAGCCAAAAGCGCAGAGCCCACGGCGACATTTCGAAAGGCTTTTCAAGATCAAGGCCCAGCTAGCAACAACAACAACAACAACAACAGCAAGAGCAACAGCATCAGAAACAATAGCAACAACACTTGACAAATTGATATATGAAGCAAGCCCCAAAGCCATCGAAGCCGTCATCGAAATGATGCGTAAAAGGTGCGCCAAGTGTTTGCATAAATTTTGAAATACGCGGTATTTGTTTTGAGTGCCAGGCACTCAACAATCTAGAAGAGCAACAACAACGACAACATCCATTGGAGATAGAGCTATTAAAATTATAATGATCGTAGTACAGTTTTAGCCGAGCAGCAACAACGAATGCCCTGGGACCAGAATAGAACAAACAAAACACTTTTGCCTCAAATTCAAAGTAAATAAATAAACTCAAATCGTCTCGCCAGTTATAAATATTCATAAACAAAAGTTGTCATTGTCTGCTAAGATCTTCGGGCTTTCAGCAATTGCTATTTTTATTCTCCCTATACTATATTATTTTATTGTTATTGTTATTATTATTATTACTACATGCAGTTTTTTTTTGCTCAAATTAAAGATATCCTCTTTGTTCAATTGAATGCGCCATTTTGAAAACAATATGTTTAGTTTTGGCCATAATAATGTTGCACATCATTTCCAACTACTAACTGACTTATGATATGAGATGCGAATCAACGTGCGCGACAGAGAGAGCAACACTATAAGACAGAGAGAGAGAGAGAGGGAGCCGCAGTCGAAGTGAAGTCGAGTCGAAGTCAGAGAGCGCGAGAGTTTAAGCTTTGACACTGCAAATGCTCCGACTCTGCGATCGCTCTCTCTCCCTCGCTCTCTCTCCGTCAGACTGTGGCTCTCTCGCTTGTAGTTAGTATTGGGGAGTGGCAGCCGCCCATTTGGGCAATTGGAACGTATAAAAGCCGGTACAACGGCAGCGCAGAGCATTCGTTGCTATTCACATTTACGTCTGGTCTCGTCTCGTCTGGTTTTGTCTCCGACGCAACATCGGAGTCTGAGTTGGACCACAGGGGAACGAAGCAGTTTGTGAACTTATCGTTATTATACACACACATACAGCAAAGGTAAGACGCGCTCAAGGATATTCGAACTCTCCCAGTGTGTTTTTGTGCGTTTCGCTTGTGTTTCAACTATCGAAGGACTTACAACAGCCCAAATGCGGCAACTGTGACAATATAATTCATAATTAATCGCAATCATACAAGTGCTCTGTGTGCTGCTCCTTGCTGCCAGGATGTGTCAACAAATTTGGATTAAATGCAAGAACAATTTCACATGTATTTCGTGTCAACAATTTCGTTAAAGTGAGCGCTCTTTGTGCAAGTTCGTTGCCTAAGTCTTTCGTTTATTGTCACAATTTTCCACAATAGAATTCCGTGTGTCGATTTCAATATCCAAGTTCGTTATTAAACATTTTTGTGGTCAAGTTTCTTCTGCTGGAATGCTGATTTTACAGTTAAAGTTCGTTGACTGCAGCTATCGAGACGTTTTCCTAAGCTTTAAATCCTCCTCTTCAGCATTTTTGAAAAACTCTAAAAAAAAAAGCTATAAATGTAACCCAAAACATTGTAAACGGAAAACTTTGCGCAACTTGAAACAGCAACATAAAAGACTTCCACACTCAAAATGTTCATGCATAAATTAAGGAAACCAAGCGAGTGAAGCACAACTAGCAGATACTTTGTAAAAGACATTCAAATTTGTCGCTTCAACTAATTAAAGTATTTAGAATACGAATCTAATGTATTTGTCGCTTTTATTAATTGAGGAATTTAGAATACGAATCTTATAAAATTGTGGCTTAATTAATTAAAGTAGTCGGAATACGAATTTGATGAATTTTAAATGCGAATTTCAAGAAATTGTGGCTTTAATTAACTGAAGTTGTTGCAATACGATATCAATTTAATTAAAAATGAAGAATACGCATAACATGAAAATATGAGTTTAGTCTACGATTATAATATATTATTTTATAATCTCAAAAGATTTGATTTAAATTTCCACATATTGGAAACAAGTATAATTATTTCCAACTCTCGCTGGCGATTGACGCTATTGTTGATGCTGATCCATAAAAGCAGCTAGTTTATAGGGCAGCAACTGTCTTTGGCCCATCGCGGACAATTACAAAAAGCCATTATGCTTTTTTTGTCAATGGGCTGCAGGGTATGGAAAACAAAAGACATAAAATGTATGCCGTCTTGGTATGCATAAATATATGAATTGGCCAGCCGTCACAAAAGGGCCCATAAATAAAGCTGTACATACTATGCATAAAATATATACAAATATATCTGTTTGTACATACTTATGCAGATTGTATACATGGCTAGTTATAATGAAATGCATCATCAGTTTTGTCGACTGATTGATATTGATTAACATTCATGAGCCGACGAAACAACAAATAACTATAAACGGCAAACAAAAAAAAGCGCCGATGGACAAATTACAAAACGCAACTTAAAAAAACAACACAACAAAAACAAAAACAAACACACACAGACACACACCTCGATATACATACATATGCGAGTTTCCTAAGACAGGCGTGAGCTGATTTGAACTTTTCACTTTAAAGCTCAAAAAATGTCGAGTCGAGAAACGAATTAATAATCGAATCGATAGCGCAACATTTGAAATCAAATCAAATCAAATTTTCATTATGCACAAAATTGTTTTCAATTTCCAAATACAGCTGCTGATAAGCGTTGACTTTAGCGTCGGCTTCAACTTTAGCCATTTGCCCAGCGGCAAAGCTTGCGCTCAAACCATTAGGCGATCCATTAATGATTTATGTTGCCAAATCCAATTCCAAAAGCTGAAGACACCGCGTCTGTTTGTCTGTCTGTCTCCCAGTCTGTTGTCGGTGGGGGCAACTCATGAATACGTTGGCGATAAAGATCAACCGCAGCAATGAAATCAAATTAACATGCGAAATTTCAAATTTATATGTTCCCCTCCTCTGTGCGTCTCCTCCTTCTCTCAATCTTTTCGAACTGAAGCAAGCACCGCCAGACATTGAGCTTTGATTGATGGCATTGCATTAGCATCGGCTTCGACTTCGACTTCGACACGACTTGATAGCGAGAATTCATAAGGAAGAAACGTCGTCGTTTTGTATTATTCGGCGGGGGCATTAATCGATATGCTAAAGACGTGGAAGGTTCTAGCCAGGCGAAACGCAAAGACACTAAAGCGAAAAAGTCAATAAAACCAGTTAAGGTCAGGCTGGTTGGCTGGCTGGCCAACTCGTTGGCGTGTCTCTTGTGTAATCAACATGTTTGCTGCAGATGCTAAATGAATTTTTATTTATGAATAATGTGACGATGCCGATGCCGAAGTCGAAGTCGAAGTCGCTGGCGAAGCCGATGATGCTGATGCTGATGCTGATCACGTTGCCGACGCTAAGCTACAATAAAAATAAAGTTTCAAGTGTCGACGTTGTCGTTATTATTATCGTTGTTGTTGTCGTCAGTGAGGCAGTGTGTCAGTGGCCGCTGCTGTGCTACTTGAAACGCCTCGGGCAACCGGTTGGCTTGCCAGCCAAAGCATCCTTGACATAAAAACCACGCGCGCCAAGTTACATCTTCGATAAACAGACACGCACACACGCACACATTGACAATTTGAGACGCATTGCGCATACGCACCGTGCTCGCTTTATATTATTTTCTACAACAATTTCTAACTCACCGCTCTCTCTGTTTGCAGATGAAAGTCACTTTGGCATTAGCGACTTTCTGCCTGGTGGCTGCCTGTGCCGATGCACAGAAGGGCAGAACCACAACAACCACAGCGACCAAGCCGGGCCGCTTCCTCTCACTGCCCGTGCCCGCCAAGTGCGCCAGCCGTAAGTACAAACCTATATGTCTATAAATAAACTACCGCAACCTTAATGGGCCTGAGACCGGTCGGTCGGACGATCGGTCGGTCGGTGTGTGACACAAAAGTAAAAGTGTGAAACGTTAGGAGAATATCAAATAGTGCGCATCCAGCGATTTGCCAAGTTTGCACTTGAAATCGTTTGGCAATGCTACGTGCTACGTGTGGGTGTAGCCGCAATAACAACACAACAATTTATTACAAATAGTTTCAATTCAATTGCGATGATTGTACATTTCGTTGAATGAATGTAGAGGCAGGTCGGGTGACGTGATCGCTAGCATTTGTCACCCACGCACTTTCTTTGCCAGGCCAGAGCATGCAGTCTTTGTCTGTCTTGCTGCACTCGGCAGCGTTGCCACTCAGCTGGTAACATCACCTACGCCCTTTGATTGCACTCGGCAACGTTGCCAGCTCGCTGTGTTTGTAACTAACCAATTATAAAACAGCCAGCAACTGCACGTCATCGCTGTTGCAGCGGCAATTGCGAAAATTTAAACAATAGCGTCATCACTGCATATCCGGTACATTAATGAACACTGTGCAGCTAGTACTAATTAGGCATACACACACACACACACACAGACACAGTCAGATACACACAGAGTACATCCCGTTCGAATAGAAAATGCAAGTTAATTTTTTTCCTTTTTTTTTGGGCAACGTCGCAACGTGACGGCCCATAATAAAGTTGCATAGCCAGTTTAAAGTCGCTATTTTGCCGTTGCTGTTGCTGTGGCTTAGATCTTTCATCTTTTAGAAATTTCCAGTTATACAACAAGCACAACTTTAAGTTAAATAAACTAATTATCTATTCAAAACTTAATTACCGGCTCTCTATAGACGCGACTCGTTGAATGTTGTTAATAACAACTTTCAGGCATGCAAACTGCTGCTTGCCTGCTTATTAATTTCCATTTAAAACAGAAATACAGATTTTTCTAAAGCCAACGCTTGAGATATTCTGCTTCTGCCCGCTAAGCGGAGCTTATTAAGCGATATTTATCAGCCAGAGCTAGTTTGGGAAGTTTTTCTGCCCAAATGATGCAATTGCAAGCGGTTTTCGAATATTTGCAATTTTCGCAATTGCAGCAGCGGCCTCAGCCAGGAAAACTTGACGAAAGAAAGTGAGTTTTAAATGCGCGCGCTAATACGACGCCCAGAGTTTTATTGCCTTGACCCGCAAAGTGAGGAAATTGCAGCAGCAGCAGACGACAACAGACATCAGACAACAGGCAACGGACAACAGCATCGGCAAAAAATAATAATAATGTGCAAACAATGGCAAATAAGGTCATTATGTTAGACTTAAGCTGATTTGACGTGAAGTGAGACAAGAAGGCGGCATCAAGGGGACGGGAGGTAGTGACGGGAGGTAGTGACGGGAGGTAGTGACGGGAGGTAGTGACGGGAGGTAGTGACGAACGAATAAACAGGCAAAGGCAATTGCAAAAGTGACGGCGGCGGCGGCAACACAGCAGCAGCAGCCAACACAACTGACATGGCAGCTTTAAAGCCGCTTAAAGCGCGCCTAATGACGCGTGCCGCCTGCCTGCCTGCCTGCCACCAAAACGGGGCGTGGCGCACAGGCGGGCGTGTTAAGACAAAAATAATTCAAAAATCACTGGCGAAACAGCAGCACACAAAATGTGGAAACGAAAACAGAAACGAATAAACATAACGCTCCAAAGTAGTAGCTAATCAAATGGACGCTGCACGGCAGCTGTTGCAGCGAGGCAACGATGTGAAACAAGTTTCAAAGTAGCAGTTGAAGGAGGAGGAAGAGGCGGAGGAGACGATGCCGCTGAGGGTGTTAGGAGCTGCAAAGCTCCGTTGCAGTGCAGTTGCAGAGCGCGCTGCTGGGGGAATATTCCATTGTTGGCTTTACCGACGTTATTTTTTTGTTGTTTGGCAAATGGAAAACCTTTTGACACACAGACAAAGGAAAGCAGCAGACGCTACGGCGTCGACGATGACGATGACGCTGCTGACGGACAGAGGAGCTCAGCTGAGCTTAGCACAGCAGCCAAAAAACAAAAAACACTGCATAAATTGCTGCCAGTGAGATTGCGCAACACAAACTGTGGGGGAAGTTGTGTAAGCATCCGTGGCATGTTTTGCCAATCATGAGGCAAGCCAAGCATCATCCATCGCATTGAACTCAAAATGTTGGCGCAACTACAACTACAACTGACCAATCTTCCTCCACTCTTTGCAGGCCCCAAGGAGTTCTCCTACCGCGGCAAAAACATGTTCCTAAGCACCCATGTGCCGGCTCTGGCCAACAGGAAGGTCGACTGGTTGGATGGCCGTAATCTGTGCCGCGAATACTGCATGGATCTGGTCGCTCTGGAGACCCAAGAGAAGAACAATCTGATCTTCCGCGTCATCCAGCAGAACGATGTGCCCTACATCTGGACCGCCGGTCGCATCTGCGATTTCGCCGGCTGCGAGAACCGTCCCGATCTGGAGCCCAAGCACGTTTATGGTTGGTTCTGGTCTGCAACTCGCGAGAAGATCCAGGCCACCAACCGCATTCCACAGGGCTGGGGCTACAATCCCTGGTCGCAGACCGGTCACAAGAAGCGTCCACAGCCCGACAACGCCGAATATGACATCAACCAGACCAAGGAACAGTGTCTGTCGGTGTTGAACAACGTGTACAACGATGGCATCGCATGGCACGATGTTGCCTGCTACCACGAGAAGCCTGTCATCTGTGAGGATAACGAGGAGTTGCTCCGCTATGTGGCGGCCACAAATCCCGGCATTCGTCTATAAGTTGTTTTTTTTAGCAGCTTAATAGCTGAATGCTTCGTATTGTTTGTGTAATTTTAAATGAAAAAAAAACTACTTATTATAATACTCCCTAAATGAGTTTTTGTATAATTTTTTGTTTAATGTGTGTGTACGACGAATGCAAGACAAATAGACTTTAGAATTTATATAATTCCACACACCGATCTTACCACCTATATACACACCTTTATACCCCGCCTTCCCAGTGCACTGAGGCCTGCCCTCAATAGCAAATTTCAAAATTCACACAAAACTCTATCCTTTCGAAACTGCCACTTTTACACGTCAAATTGTATTTATATTTATGTGAATAATATGAAAACAAATCGAAAATTGTTAAGTATTTAGTATTCACTGGAATTCTCACTTTATTCTCTACATGGAAATCTCTTCTGCACCATTTTCTATTGCCGCCCAAAAAATCAAAGAGATTCAATAAAAATGTTGTAAAAATCCATAAAAAAAAAAAAAAACAAAAATTTAAACAGTACCTTGATTTATTTCATGATGGTTTGCATGATGATGTCGTCCTGGTGAACGGGAGCGACTTCTATAAAGATTTTTGTTTTTTAATTTGGAACGACTTCGAGTATGATTTGATCGAGATTCTCGACTAGAATGTGATTTATGACTACGGTTCTCTTCATCTTGTTTAGATCTAGAGCGCCGTTCGCTACTTCGATGTAAACTCTTCCCTTTCGATTTAGAACTGTCCAGCTCTGGCTCAGGACTCTCAGACCAACGCCAGTTACGAGATTCCCGTTCATTATCATTCCAGCTGCAAGTAAAAATTTAATTAGGTCAAGAAAAATATTCGAATTTTAAAGGTTTACCTAGGCGCACTGGATCTGGGCGTGATGCTGTGAGATCGAGCACTGCTCGGAGTGCTGTGTGTCTCCAAGTTGACATTGAAGACATTGTTAGGGTTGCGAAATATGTGGAGATAACCACAATTGTAACCCTTTGGGCATTTGCGTGTTAAGGACAAACCTTAAAGAAGCAACAAGTTGGATAAAAAATAACCTAAGTAACTATTATAGACATTAAATATAAGATCGAGTTTTTGTTTTTGGCAAAGGATACTGGATATAGCTCTTGATCTGCGGTTCACGTACCGCAAACAGCTCCACGCCAAGCGTTCAAATTGGAGAACTCCACGTTCAGCCGTCTGGAGGCATAATAACGACCCTGGAGATTAATAAATGCGCGCAGTGCAAAGCTAGAAGTGAACAAAATAAACCGAGTTTATTGAAATAAAATACGACGCTTCATTATTTTTAGTATTTAATATATATCAGGGGTCGAAGAAGTAGATAGAATCATATTTCACTTACCGCTTTTGGGCGTATTCCACAAAGACATTGCCCCGGAGATGGGGTAGCGTATTGCGCACCGTACGGAAATTTACAATTTTGCCAAATTTCTCCAGTTCGTCGACCACATCCCTGAAGAACTCATCGTAGGCGGCACGTAAGTCATGATCCGTCAGCTCCAAGTGCTCATCAGACTTTGCATACTCTGTTTTTGTATCTGCAACTTGCAGCAATGGATGTGTGAAGAAGTGACGAATTAAAATGATTCTCGAGAGCATCGGTCGACGATGGTTGAAGGTGCACGTCTGGCCATAGCGACAGCAATTAGTGCGCGTGAAGAACTCGCATAGGCGCTCCTCGGGATGTGTTTCAACCACACGTCGCAGCTCCGCGGGCGGCGTCTGCTGCGCTGCATTCTCCATATAGTCCTGCATACTTTGCATCATTGCCTCGAACTCCGCAGCCGCCTCGGCTTCCAATCGTTCCCTCTCTTCCCGCCGTCGGCGATGCTCCTGCTGCAGTGCAGCCAACTCTACGGCTTGCTGGGCACGTAAGCTCTCAGCTTCTGCCTGTTGCTGACGCAACTTGGCCGCATCCAATTGGAACTGTCGTTGTGCGAGCGCCTCGCGGCGTAGCCACTCGGCCTCCTCATCCTGCTGCACGCGTTCGGCTGCCAGACGCTGAAATTCTTCCAGCTCTGTTTGCTGTTTTAGCCACTGCTGATACTCCGGATCATTTTCTTTTATGTGCTGTGCGTTTACATCTCGTTTTTGTTTATCCCGTGCTGCTTTTTGTCTCCGTCGTTTTCTTTGCTGTTTCTTCAGCAACTTACGCCAAGCACTGCAATTACAAAATTCAATTTAAATAACATTTAGCACTTAAACAAATTGCATTCTTACCGCTTTGCCGGCATTTTATTGTTGTTAGTTAAATCACCCTGTGTATCGAGTGTGACCAAATGCAAAATTTTAACATGCCTATTTATTGTTAACAAAATTATAAAATGTATTTTCATTTAATTTAATAATTATTAAACAAACTAGTTAGTCTTGTTTGCTAACTATTACATTCATTTTAATTTATTTTAAAATTTAAATAGTTTGTCAGCAACATCTTGTAATTTCCACTGTGGTTAACACTTCAGCTTGCTGTTATATACAGCTGTTAGCAAGCAGTGTCAGCGACCTTACGTCAAACCAGGTATTTCTGGTATTTTAGGAAGCTTTTACTTATAATTTGTGATTACTGACAAGAGTTTCTGTAAGCGGTCGCACTTTAACTTCTGGTCTATTTTTTATGTAAATACTAGAAGAATTACCAGATAAAATACACAAAAAACCGTAAATTTGGCGCTCATAATTCAAAACCATCGTAATTAATTAGCACATCAACAACACTAGCTATGAGTACAAACAAAGTGCGCAGACTGTACCACCAGAAATACCGTAAAGATTGGGAACGTTTTCCATCGTTCGCTCCTTGGCTTTGCAGAGGCGACGACGGCTACTCGGCTCACTGTAAAATATGCGATGCCAACGTCTTGGCTCGCTTCGCATCCATCAAACAGCACAACAACGCCGTCAAACATCAGAAGGCAATGAAATCCTACCAACCTGGACTAAAGGTAAGCAGACAGATATCACCAAGAGTTGAATGAACTTAAAATCCGAATGTTTTCCATGCAGAGTCTAAACAACAAGACGGAAACCAATTCGAAACAGAACTCCAAGAAATCTGTGCTCGCCAAGCTAAAGCCAAAACTAAAGCGTATCAAGCAGGAAAAAATCGATCCTCCCTCACCGCCTCCTCCTCCTCCACAGCGTGCTGGGGATGTAATGGAACGAGACACTTCTTCCAGAGATTCCATACTGGAGGATTTGCTGGGCAACGATGATGACATCGAGCCGGAGTATTTGATCGATGAACATGACATGAAGGCAGAGATGATTCAAGACTACAAAATGGATGAAATCAACGATGATAACTTGACGGATGACAACATCATCAGCGAGTTTGATTTATTTGGCAAAAGTCTTTCCCTACAACTCAACCACATGGAGGTAATTTAATTTGTGTGTTTCTCTTTATCACTTAAATAATCAATTTGAATTACAGCTGGAGGATGCGTTGCTCTGTCAGGAGCGACTTCAAGTAGTCTTGACGGAATTTCGTCTGAAAATTCTGAAGCGTAAAGCAAAACGCAGTTTTTAGGTCGTATGAAGTCTGTTATATATTTTACACACACGTGTGTATGCTGTTAAATCCTTACTAATAATATAATATCATTAATAAAGCTATTGACATTAGAACATGTAGTTGATTCATTTTTTAATTCATTTTTTCCATTAATATTTTAAACTGCATTATCTGGAGTTTATTAGTTTATCTGATGAGTGAAGTGTGACCGAACAGTCAAAATGTTGCCATATTTTGTCAACAGTTTCCATAACTGTTAACTTAACATAACATAATACGCATAAAATAGAAGGCAAGTTATTAAACAAATACATTCACGTCAGAAATAGCAATCTTCATTCTGCTGTAAAATCATTTATAATGGAACATTACAAATATTACTGAATTTTAATCAAAATAAATTTCCAACTTATTGAATTGCCTGAATTTAATGTTTTTATTAGTTTCTATTATGCTTCAAGTGTGACCGAACCGTCAAAATGTTGTCGTTTTTGTTAACAGTGTCCTTTGCTGTTAACCTAACACAATTCGCATAATATAGAAGCCCAATATACATAAATTACTTTTATTAACAATTTAGTCATACGTCAGCTATCATAATATTTACTAAAATTTATTAAGAATACAACTGTATTCTGGACATATGTATATGCTGATGTAATAGCTGTTTAAGCATCTGTGAGTCAGTGACCTTCGGGGTACTTTTATGGAATGTTTTAGGTAATTTTGTATTTGACACACATTTATGTTATTATTGACGCGTTGGCTGTCGAGCACGGTCGCACTGCAATTTTCGTGGTTTGGTCTATGTATATTTCCAAACATATGTAAATACTAAAATAATTACCAAATAAAATACGCGTTAATCGGTAATATTTGGCGCTCAAATAATTCAAAGTAAACAAAAAAGGTAAATAATTCAAAGTGCACCTTAAAAATTAAGCAGTTCCAACAGCAACAACAACATCACAAGCGATGACTACAAACAAAGTGCGCAGACTGTACCATCAGAAATATCGGGAAGATTGGGAACGTTTCCCATCGTTTGCGCCCTGGCTTTGCAGAGGCGACGACGGCTACTCGGCTCACTGCAAAATATGCGATGCCAACGTCTTGGCTCGCCTCGCATCCATTAAGCAGCACAACAATGCCGTCAAGCATCAGAAGGCAATGAAAAGCTATAAACCAGGGGTAAATGAATTTCAAGCGACTAGCAAAACGCGAAACTAAATTTCCCAACTCGCTTTTTAGGTGCCCACAATGAGACAGCAAATTATGGCCAAAATCGAGGCAAAGCCGATTCCGCAGAAGCTAATTGCAGCTAAACAGAAGCCAAAAGTCAAACGCATCAAGGTGGAAAAGATTGATTCGGATCCAGAGCCGCCCGTAGAACAAGATGCCTGTTCCAATGATTCCATACTAGAAGATTTGTTGGGCAACGACGAGGACGACATTGAGCAGGAATACGAGGTGACCGAAGAGGTGATCGAACATGAACACGATCATGATCACGAACAGGATGTGAAGCCAGAGCTGATATCAGCTGAATATAAAATGGACGAGGGAAATGAAGAGCTGATGATGGATGATAACATCATCAGCGAATTTGATTTGTTTGGCAATAGTGTTTCACTACAACTCAATCACATGGATGTAAGTTGAAAATTTCTTTTCAAAGTTGATCTATTATTTAACAACTTTACTTTTCTTTCAGCTGGAAGATGCATTGCTTTGCCAGGAACGCCTTCAAGTAGTATTAACAGAGTTTCGTCTCAAGATTTTGAAGCGCAAAGCAAAACTCAGCTTTTAATTAGATTGCTAAACGATAAGTCTATTATTAATTTTATTATACATGTATTTTTGTGTATTTCGACAAATTAAACCACTAACTTTAGAGGCTCATTCCGCCTCAATTTCATCGATAAAAGCGCGACATTTCTTCTTCAGCACCTTCACAGCTTCCAGGAATATCACCTCAGGCTTCAGAGCACCAACCGATTCCACACTAAATATGTAATGATCTCGTACACGCGCCATGGTAACAGCGTCCGCTAAATGAGGGTAGCGGTAGACATTGCGGCTGCAGCTGTCGTAGCGCGCATCTTTCACGTACGCACAATCATTCTCATCGATGCCAATCACGCCGGGCGAGAAACAATTCTGCAGCAAATAGGCATCTTTGCCGGAGACTTCGCGGTTCAAAGTGATTTGCGGCAGAAGGCGATAATAGGCGGTGGCCACGGGTGAGAACTTGGCATGATCTTTACCAATGCCTTTCACCGCAATCAGACGCAAGTCCAGCTCGTGTCCAGGCCGCAATTGTGCAATCAAAATGTCATCGTGTATACAGCTAACGGCGCTCTCGCTATAGATTTGTGCCTGCTTGCCCTTGGGCAGCCACTTCAGATGCCCCGAATACACCTTGTGGTTCTTGTAGATGTCATCGAAGTTGGACTGTTCCTTCGAGGCGTCCTTGCGGCGCGTGCACTTGACTTTCAGCTCATATTCCAGCGTATCTTGTTCAGTACCCTGTTCGGTGCTTTCTTCGGTGCGATAGGCAAACAGTCGGGGATCCGCTTTGAGCGGCAGCAGTCCCATGCGATGTGCCAATACTTCGTCCTGTATAATCGAAGTATTGTTGTAGATATAGACCTTTTCAATAGCCATGCTGGGCACCTCGCTCAACATGAGGCGGCGGAAAGCATTTGCGATGGCCGGATAAACGCCAATTAGATCGAACTCCAAGCCGTGCTCCTCATCATTTCTACAAGGCATATATTTATGTATTCTTGGTCAACTAAATGGTTAAAAAGCTTACCTGACGATCACCACTTGCAGTTTGCTCTTGAAAGCCCCCATGTTAAATACCTCATCGGCTAGGCCATAATCCTGAGGATCCTGCTTAAGTTTGTACTCCTCCAAGTAGAGCAGTGGCTGCTTTATGTTGCCAGGCATTGCAATGCAGGTGCAAGTCAGCAAAAATACCGAATAATTACAATTAAATGACGAAATGTCTCGCGGCACGTGGTGTTGTCAAAACAAATCGAATTGAACAGCGCCAATTAGCGATGTACAAACATCGATTGAGTTATCATATACCATATGGCAAATGTTACCGATGGTGAGACTCAAGTAGATATGGCGATATATCGTTGGCCTTATCACTTGAACGGGTGCCATTTCAACTGTGAAATAGTTTATAATATTACTAAATTGTATATTTCTGTTGTTTTTAAAATTTGGCTTACTTCATTTAAAATATAAATTTTAAAAAATATACTTTAACGCTCTATATCGCAAACATATCGATAGTGCTGAGCGACCATCGCTGGCAGTTCGATAGTGCTAATGATATTTCCCCACCTCTGCTAGACCGGCGAAATTTGTTCTCCAGCTGCGCAGCGTTTACGTAAAAGTTTATTAAAAACAAAACAAAAACATGTCGCGAGCTCTACAACGTTTAGCTGGCGGCTGCAGGCGCTGGACGCAACAATTGGCACAACAGCAACAACGTAACTTAGCAGCCGGCGCAAAAGATCCCACAAAAGGCAAAGGTCCCATATCATGGAAGAGTTTGGCTGTGATTGGGGTGATGGGCGCTGGAGGATTGGGATTTATGCTGTACGTCAAGAGCGAGAAGGATGAGGCGCTGCTAAAAGAGCGCAAGCGGCAGCTGGGCAAGGCGGCCATTGGCGGTCGCTGGGAATTAACTGATGCCGATGGCCAATTGCGCAAATCGGAAGACTTTCTGGGCAAGTGGCTCTTAATCTATTTCGGCTTCACTCACTGTCCGGATATCTGTCCCGATGAACTGGAAAAGATGGCTTTGGTAGTCGATGAAGTTGGTAAGTCTACCAAGCAATAAATTCCAGAGTAGAATCCCATTTCTGTTTTTTTTTGCTTGCAGAGAAATCACCACAAACTCCACAAGTTCAGCCCATATTCATAACCGTGGATCCGGAGCGCGACTCTAAGGAGGTGGTGGGCAAGTACGTTAAGGAGTTCTCGCCCAAGCTTCTCGGTTTGACGGGTACCGTGGATCAGATTCGGAATGTTTGCAAAGCCTTTCGAGTTTACTTCAGCGCAGGCCCTCGAGATGACGACAACGATTATATTGTGGATCACACCATTATTATGTACTTGGTGAATCCAGATGGCGAATTCGTGGACTACTATGGCCAAAGCCGAGACAAAGATCAGTGTGTAGCATCGATTTTGGTCAACATCGCCAAGTGGAATTCGTTAAACAAGAAGGGCTGGTTTACTTAGGATGTCGTTGGTGCTGCCAGACTGTTTTGTTAAAACATACGCCAAGTGGCAATCTGTAAACAAAAAAGCTGGCTGTTTGGCTCTGCCAGACTGTTTTGTTAAAGAAAATTGTTATTTTGTATCAAGTTGGCAGGGCTACACACAATAATATAACAACCCCGTTTCTGACTTGTAATTCGCTCGCTCTTTTTGACGTTTGTGCTGCGTGGATGTTGCAGAAATTGTTTTGTTTTCTCGCAATAAATATTCAATAAATTACAAAATGGTGTGTGCATAATTTTTAAAACACGTTGCGCTTGACTCTATTGTTAGTGAAGCATGAATGCAACAAGAGTGCGACACTTTTGTGAAGCAGTCTGCAAACATAACCTAAAAAGAGGCGGCGCTTCGTGCTGCAATTTAATTTTGCCAATATTGTAACAACAAAACACTTTTGCAGCGTCCGTTGATGCTGCAAGGCCACGAGCGTTCCATTACGCAAATCAAATACAATCGCGAGGGCGATCTGCTCTTCTCCAGCTCCAAGGATCAAAAGCCCAATGTTTGGTACTCGCTCAACGGCGAACGTCTGGGAACCTATGATGGACATCAGGGCGCTGTCTGGTGCCTGGATGTGGACTGGGAGAGTCGAAAGCTCATAACCGGTGCCGGTGACATGACCACCAAGCTCTGGGATGTGGAGTACGGCACGGTGATTGCCTCCATTGCGGCCAAATCTTCGGTGCGCACGAGCAACTTCAGTTTCTCCGGCAATCAGGCGGCTTATTCCACGGACAAGGCGATGGGACAGAACTGTGAGCTGTTCATCATTGATGTACGCAATGCGGACTCCACGCTCTCCGAGCAGGCGCCCACACTGCGCATTCCCATGGTGGAGTCCAAGATCACATCGATGCTGTGGGGTCCATTGGATGAGACAATCATAACAGGTAAGTTTGGAGTTGAGTTTCAATTGAAGAGTTAATGCTTAACAATTTTATGGGCAGGCCATGACAATGGCAACATTGCCATCTGGGACATACGAAAGGGTCAGAAAGTGGTGGACTCAGGCAGCGATCACACCGCTGGCATCAATGACATGCAGCTCAGCAAGGACGGCACCATGTTTGTAACCGCCTGCAAGGACACCACAGCCAAACTGTTCGATTCCGAATCGCTGATGTGCCTGAAGACCTACAAAACGGAACGACCTGTGAACTCGGCTGCCATCAGCCCCATCTTGGATCATGTGGTGCTGGGCGGTGGTCAGGATGCTATGGAGGTGACCACAACATCCACCAAGGCGGGCAAATTCGATTCACGATTCTTCCACTTGATGTACGAGGAGGAGTTCGCTCGCCTTAAAGGTCACTTTGGTCCCATCAACAGTTTGGCCTTCCATCCGGATGGCAAGAGTTACGCCTCGGGTGGTGAGGATGGTTTCGTGCGCGTCCAGTCATTTGATAGTACATACTTTGAGAACATTTTCGAGTAGTTGTCCCCCAAGAGTTCCCGAGTTTCAAGTAGTTTTGTAGCGTCTCCTCCAACACAACATGTTCTTGATAGAGTATTTTCAAATATACGCGAGAACAAGACGAATTATCGTTTATTAATTTAAGAGAGAGAAACATGTACATCAACTTAAAGAGCTATTGTATTCGATATCTTAGAAGAAGGAACGCTTCTTCTGCTGCACCACAACAGGTTGTCCCTGCATCGCAGCCAACTGAGCTGCAGTTGGCATACAACCGGGCGGCGGCGGTGGCACAACAACAGCCCCTGCAGCTGTGGTACGCACCTCGGCACGTGAATCCATCTGCACCACTTGCGGGACACCTGCCGATGTGCTGGCTCCAACGCCATGATGATAAATTGCTGGCAATTGTTGATGATGCGTCATGCCGTAATATTGATTGGTGGGCATTTGGTGTGGATGCATCTGAACTGTTGCTGGCGGCAATTGCCCATAGCTATAGGACTGCTGTTGGCTTTGCTCGTATGTTGGCGGCGGTGCGCGCTGCGCAAAAGAAACAAGATTCCAATCTTTTAATATTTTTTATGTTTAATTTCAATTAACAAACCATTGAGTTGTTGTCATACTGGAAACTGTAGTGCGGCGCACTTGGCTGTGGGCCTTTTTCTATAAAAAGTGTTTTATTTGCTTTGTTTTTGCACGCAGTAATCTTATTTATGCCTTACCTGCATTGGGTTGCGACATTTTTCTTTGTGTTTTTGTTATTACTTGAATGAATTTTGCGAATTGGCTAGAGATGTGACTATCGATGTTTTTTAAAATTTATTTAAGCATCGATGTTTTAATGGCAAACATTGATGTTTTTTTGCAGGCATCTAATGCAAAATTTATTTTTTATACGATTAATATTATTAGATGAATTCGGTTATAGATTGCACTTTAAGTTGAAATGCCGAAAAAAAAAAGAGTAACTGCATTCGTTTGATAGTTCGCAGTTGTGAAGCCCTTAGGATACTTTTAAGTATTTGTATACCAATAAGTATATCAAGCCGTTTACGGTCCCACTATGTTGTATTTTAATTATTTGCCAAACTAGTGATTTGCTATGAAATATCATACGCCACCTATTTCATGTTTATGTTTATTAATTTAACAATATTTGTAAATTTCCGCCTGAAAGTTTGCACAAGTACATAGAGTTGCCAGACTGTTTTAGTATGGCCATTCACACAGCAACGCCAACAAGCGTCAGCTGTTTGTCAAAACGAGAGGAAGACAAGAGCGCACCGTTGTTTTTTAGTCTGGCGAAAACAAAAATTTATTAAAAACAATTTAAAAACAGAGTACCTACTAAAATCCATTTGTATAAAGTGAAACCTATCTTGAACTGGTCCCACTATAGAGCATGGCCCACGCTACATCGCAGGTACGTTAAATATGATTTTGCTGCCGCATCGATCCTCGTTTTTGTGACGCAATAGTTGTGAATTCTTGGCTAACATTCGTTACGTTGTTTTGACAGGGCGTCCAGCTATTGCATGGCTTCAAGCGTCCCAGTCGCTTCGATAAGGGCCTGGGCGCCCAGCTGCCTCCTGCCTACAAGAAGTTCTGGCGGGAATGGAAGCTGACGAAGCCCGCGGCAGTGCATTACATACCCAAGGAGCGCGAATGGGAACGCGACGAGGTGACCCATGCGATTAAGCCAGTTCAGAGCATACCACTGCCGCTCATTGATCCCCCCGAAGCACATCAGGGCATTTGGGGCGGTGAGGCCGTCATCAAGGGCTTCCAGAAGCGTCAACAGACCAAGCGTCGTGTGCCGCACTTTTGGGTGCCGACGCTGCAGCGTTCTGTAGTGCACAGTTTGGTGTTGAACGAGTATATGTCTGTGGTGGTGACGCAACGTACGCTGGAACAGATCCACGAATGCCATGGCTTCGATCACTACCTGCTCAAGAACCTGGCATGTGATCTGCGTTCAGCCTTGGCGCTGAAACTAAAGCGTGAAGTGCTGAAAGCGCTACAAAGCGGTTGCCCAGCTCTGGCAGCTGAACCCAAACTGCAAGCGGAGGTGGTCAAGGAATTCACTCCGTATCTGGAGTCGTACACAAACGAAGAGATTGATTGGTATGGGCACACGTACCTAGAGGCCATTCGGAAGTTGCAGAATCAATTGCGTGCAGCCGAACAAGTTGTGCCGCACAAGGTCGAATTTCGCAGCAAGCTGATTGATCAGTTGCGCGAGGCAGGCATTAGTGAGGCGGGAAAACTGGAGTCAAAAGAGGCGCAGCCGAGTGCCGAGCACAAGGATGCGGACATCGAAGCACTGACCAAGCTGTAAGTAGCTTTTTCTAATTGCGAATTCCTGCCTAACTTATGTTTTTATCTGTGCAGTGAAACATCGCCCTCATCTTCCAGTTGGCTGTCCAAGATCAATCCATTTGGCAAGAAGGAAACGTAGAGCAATACGTTGACTCGTTACACTGTTTATCTATATGTTGGAACTACAAAAATTAAATAAAGCAAATGGATGTCTCTCCAGATTACCAGAATCGTTTTATGTTATTTTAATCAGCGTTTATTGTATGTGTTTAGTTCGTTAGGTAAAAAGACTACATAATAACATGGAAGGTTTAAGGAAACAGCACAAAAACACACAACGTTGACAAAAAAGGAATGATTGCAAATCCCGTCGTATCTTTACAACTTATACTGCTATAAGATCTAAATGTATTGTATAAATATTGTGCCAAAGATATGTCCCCATTGTCATCGTCATCTTGAACTATGCAATGGGATTCTTCTTCATCAGCTCAATGTCGGCATTCATCATGTCGCTGACCAACTGCAGGAAACTAACCTTTGGCTGCCAGTTCAACTCGCGCCTGGCTTTCGATGCATCGCCCTGCAGTAGATCCACTTCTGTGGGCCGGAAATACTTTGGATTGATGCGCACGCGCACAATGTCCGTGTTGCGCTCTACGCCCACCTCCTCCACGCCCTTACCACGCCACACAATCTCTCGGCTAATGTGCTTAAAAGCGGCTTCCACAAATTCTCGCACACTGTGCGTTTCCCCCGTGGCAATCACATAATCCGCAGGCGTTTCACGCTGCAACATCATCCACATGGCCTCCACATAGTCGGCGGCATGGCCCCAGTCGCGCTTCGAGTCAAGATTGCCCAGCTCAAAGTACTCCATCTGATTGAGCAGAATCTTGGCCACCGAGCGCGTAATTTTGCGTGTCACAAAGTTTTCGCCGCGTCGCGGACTCTCGTGGTTGAAGAGTATGCCGTTGCAGGCAAACATGTCGTAGGCCTCCCGATAATTGATGACGATCCAGAAGCCATACATCTTGGCACAAGCTAGCAAGGATTTTAAATACAAATATTAATAGCAAGTAAGAACGATTTATAAAAGATACCCTGTTGCCTTAGCCTTTACTATCTGGGTATAAATAAATTTAATTTTTGAAAATCTATATATGTATTTTAAGAAATGCAAAAAAAACCTAATTCTTAAATTCATTTTAATTTTTTTTTGTTTTAGTTCATTAACAAATTAATATGAAATAGTTCACAAGTTAAAAAAAAAAATTAAAAAAAAATTTTTTGGCCTTTCTAATCTAATGTATTTATTTATTTATTTATAGATCTAGCTTAATAATGATAAAATTATAAGCTAGTTTTTTATTTTTCTGCTATGGCAGCGTAGGCCTTCAGCATTATGGTTGTGTTCTTATAATTGTGACTTATAATTAATTAACAAATATTTACATTATTTACATTGATTTATATGACTATTATTTATACGAATGTACATGGTGGATGATTAATTTATGAGTTATTAGATTTTGTGATATAAATTAGTGGCTTTTAGGTATTTAAGCATGTTTGATATGTTTGAGGGGGTGGGAGTGGATAAGCATTGAAGCGGGTTGGTATTTTTAAATATTTGTTGTCTATGATAATTTAGGGAGTTGCATCTTGTGAGTATGTGTTCTATTGACATTGTGTCGTTACAAAAGGGGCATATTCTGGGAGATTGGTCGATGTAGTGTATGTGTGTTAGCTTGGTATGTCCGAGTCTGAGCCTTATTATTACCATTTGATCTCTACGTGAGAGGTGTAATAAGTTTGCTCTAAATATTTGGCAGCTGTTGAGTTTGTGAGGATTGTTTGTTTGGTACCAGGTGGATGTTTTGGTCAAGTCAGATTTTAGTTTTGTATAGTGTATGGTTTTTAGGTGTTTTAATATGTCGTTTGTGTTAAGATTTTCTTTTGTAATCAGGGGTTGTTTTGCAGCGTTTTTCGCGCAAGTGTCTGCTGTTTCGTTCCCTGTTATCCCTACATGTCCGGGTACCCAGAGGAGCTTGAATTTGGGGAAGGTTTTCTTCAGGGTGTTGCGAGCTTTTAAAATGTAATGATCGTTGTTGTTAGGGTTATTTATTGCGTCTATTGCAGAGAGGGAGTCGGAGCATATGCAGAATTTCCCTTTTCCATTTTTAACTGTTTCTAAGGCTTCTACTATTGCAATCAGTTCCGCTGAGAATACTGAGGAGTAGTGGGGTAGGAGATATGATCTTATATTTATGGTTTCATTTGTGATGGCGAAACAATTTGTGGTATTGTGTTGTGATCCGTCTGTGTATATGTAGGTGTATTTGTTCTTGTCTTTAGCTTTGATTTTTGAAAATTCAGCTTGGAATATTTCTGGGCTTGTGTCGTTCTTATTATAGCGTCTCAATGTTGTGTCTGTCACTATTTGGCTTAAATCCCATGGAGGTGTGGTTTGGGTGTGTAGTTTTGTGGGTTGGCAGGGTAGGTTATGGGTTCTGCTACATTTTATTATTTGGTCTATTGTTGAGTTGTATTGTTGTCTTCTTGATGGCCGGTAGGATTTTAGTATATTGTTTATTGGAGAATTTTTTGCTGTTAATATGCATTTTATTAGGTTGCATGTAAGGAGTTCACGTCTGTCTTCTAGTGAGGCAGCTCTAGCTTCATACATGATGTTTTGAGTGGGTGTGGTTCTGAAAGCACCTAGGGCAATTCTAAACGCTGTGTTTAACGTGGATTTAATTGGACGCAAGGTTGTTTTTGGGCAGTATCCAAAGATGGGGAGGCAATAGTCTACTTTTGATGTAAGGACTGTTTTGGTGATGCTAATGAGAGTGGATGTGTTGCAGTTAAATTTAGGGCTTGAGAGACATTTTATTATGTTAATTGTTTGTTTGAGAGAGTTATTGAGTTGGTCCGTGTGTGTTTTCCATCTATGTTTGTCATTGAAATATAGGCCTAGAATTTTTAGTGAAGATACGTTTTGAATTTGTATGGTACCTGTTGATACTGTGCATTTGCAATTATGCTTTCTGCAAATATGCATGTGCTTGCATTTAGAGGTAGAAAGTGTGGCGCCTGAATAATCAGACCAGTTTTGTATCGTTCTGAAAACTGGTTCTAAATTAATATTAATGTTTTTTGAGTTTTTTAGCTTTATGATTAGGTTAAAGTCGTCTGCGTAGGCACTTAAATTAATATTTCGGTGTATCGTGAGAATTTCGGCTAGTTTGTTGTAGGCTATTATAAATAGTATCACTGATAGCGGCGAACCCTGGGGGATGCCATTGTGGAGGGGGTGGAAGGTGGAGAGCTTATTGCTTATTCTAACTGTGATTTTTCTGTTTGTCATGAAGTTTTTTATGTAATTTATTATCTTAGGTCCTGTTTTCCATTTTACGAGTTGGTCAAGTATTGAGTGAAGTCCGATTCTATCAAAAGCTTTTGCGAAGTCTAGGGATATAATAGATGTGTGGTTTCTTCTGGAGATGGATCTAGCTATTAGATGGTCTATTACAAGTAGACTATCTATAGTCGATTTCCCCTTCTTGAAACCTGTTTGACTGGTATGGGTAAGTTTATCATTGGCGACAAACCACCAGAGTCGCTTTGCTATTATTTTGTCCAATATTTTTGATAAACATGAGTTTAGTGATATGGGTCGATAGGAGTTAATGCTGGTTTTGTCTGTATTTGGCTTAACGATTGGGACTATTATGCTATTCTTGTAAGATTGGGGGATGTAGTTGTTGTGTATGCTGTTTTGTAGGTTGATTATTCGGCGGATTGTCTTTTTGCCTACATTTTTTATCATGGTATAGTTTATTCTGTCAAGTCCGGGTGTATTTCCTTTTAATGTGTTAAGAGCTGCTAAAAATTCGATCACTGTTATTTCTTTTTCTATTTCTGTAGCTTTTTTACTTGGGATGTATGTGTGGGTGACGTGGTTGTTTAGTGTAGTTTGTTTTATGCTTTTAAAGGTAGGAGAGAAGTTAAGGTCGGATGATGCATCCGAGAAGTTTTTGCAGAAGAGTTCGGCAATTTCTGGTTTGTTCGTGGTGTTTTGGTTTGTCGATGGGTTAAATATGCAATGGATGTGTCTTTGCGGATTAAGGCCGCAGAAGCGTCTTATATTTCTCCAAATTAATTTTGGTGGTGTGTCGGGTGCTATTTTTGATGTAAATTTTTGTACGCTAAGTTTTTTTGCTTCTTTTAGTGTTCTTCTAAAAATTGCATTTGCTCTTTTAAATTGTATGATGTTTTCAGTAGAAATGTTTCTTTTTAATGTGTGCCATTTTTTTATTTTTTCGTCTCTAAGTTTTTGTAGGTTTTTGTTCCACCAAGGCACGTTATGTGTTTGGATCGTGGGGTGTGTTTGTGGGATATATTTATGTGCGCTAGAAATAATTATTTTTTGTATTGTGGCTGTTTCTTTGTTTATGTTTGTGCTTGTTTCTAGCTTCGATGAAAGTTCTTCGGTAAGCTTTGAAAATTGTTCCCAGTTGGCTTTGTCGGTGATAAATATGGGTTTGGAGGGGGTGTTTGGTGTCTTTATTGAGTTGGAGTTGAAGAGGTTAATAAGGATAGGGAAGTGGTCGCTGCCAAAGAGGTCATCTTCGGTGCGCCATGTACTGTCGATTTTTAATATTGGGCTGCTGAAGGAAATGTCAATGTTTGTTAGTGTGTTGTGTGTGCTAAGGTGTGTTGGCGAACTGTTGTTGAGTAGGATGTAATTGGACTGGGCTATAAATCTTTCAAGTATTTTGCCTCTAGAGTTGTCAGTCTTTGAACCCCAGTTTTTGTGCCAGCCATTAAAGTCGCCTGTAACAATCGTGGGCGTGCTTGATGTTTGTAATACGTTTTGTAGGTTTTGTCTAGAGAATTTTTGGTTGGGAGCAAGGTAAGCTGATATAATTCTAAATTTGAGTTTGGATGTTACTTCAGCGCAAATTGCGTCGAAGTCATCATTTAGTGCTATATCTCGAGTTTGTATGGAATTGTGAATAAGCAGAGCTACCCCTCCATACGTAATGTAATCTGCACATGTATATCTGTAACACTATTGTGTTACATTTAAAATTAAAATGTTTCAATAATATTATAAATGCAAAATGTTGATTAAACTAAAATCTTTTTAATGCTTCTAACATAAACTGAAGTATGTTTTCCAAGCGAAATGTCAATTTCGTTCATTCAGAGGACATGAATACGGGAATCTCTATAGCAAATTTAGAGTTTATAGTTCAAATAGTCTCTGAGATCGAAGCACATACATGGACGGACTGAGGGAACAGGGCACAAACCCAAATTAGTCCTACAACAATATTAATATGAAATGCTTACCATATGGCGATCGTGGGTAAAACGGCGTCTGTTCGTTTTGCGGCGTCTCCACCACCTTGCCATACAGCTCCGACGTGGATGCCTGATAGAACTTGACGGACTTCTCCATGCCGCAGGTGCGAATGGCGTCCAGGATGCGCAACGTGCCTACGGCATCCACTTCGGCGGTGTATTCGCTCAAATCGAAGGAGACCTTGACATGCGACTGTGCGGCCAGATTATAGATCTCGGTAGGCTTCACCATATTGATGATCTTGACAAGACTGCTGCTGTCCGTCATGTCGCCATAGTGCAGCTTCATTTTGCCGCCCTTGTGCGCCGCAGGATCAGTATATAAATGCTCGATGCGTGTGGTATTAAAGGTGCTGGCACGCCGTATAATTCCGTGCACCTCGTAGTCCTTCTTCAGCAGCAACTCAGCGAGATAGGAACCATCCTGTGGAGGCAACATAAAACACTTGTAAATAACACGTAAGCGTTAAGCATAGCTGATAACAAGCCACAAGCCGGCAATGAGTCATGAGATTAGCGTTTTTCATCCACCACCCACCCACCTGCCCCGTTATGCCGGTTATCAGCGCCACTTTGTCACGAGTTTTAGGGTTCGCATCGCCAGCTCCTGCAGTGCCATTTAAATCCTTGTGATTGCTGTTGTTAGTTAGCCGCGCTTGTTTGCTACCAGTGGCCTCATCGTTTGTTGACATCTTAGTTGCCTGCGCTGTGCTATAATACTATTTTGCTTTGTATTTGTAGGTGTTTTTTAAGTTCTCTTTGCCAACGTAGTATAAACAATGTTTTTTCTTTCTTCAATTGTGTAGCGGGAAAAGTTGCCACCCGCTAGAAAACTATAATGCTGTTGACAAGGTAACGCTCCAAGAACGATGCTTGTCGGCAACATGCCATGTATACGTCATAAATGCGTGCTCTCTCTCTGCTGCGCCTACCTTGTACAACCAAAGAATCACGGCTGTGGCAGTTGCTTTGCGCAGATCTGGCAGCACTGTGCAGCAAGTCGTCAACGAGAAATACACAAACGCAGGCAGCGCAATTGTTAAATTATAGTAATTTATTGTTTATTAAAAAACAGCAGACAAAATGATGGTAAGTTGAAGCATAAATGATTAGAGTTCATAAATGTTAGTTATACTGCATTTAAAATGCAGCATATTGAAGTAAAGCGCACACAAAGAACTCGCAGCTTATCAGTCAAATGGGCGTAATTAGAATTGTGTATATGATAATTTCTTATTGCATTGCATGCAATTTAGGACGGCACGGATGAGTCAAGTAGCCCCCTGCCCAACAACGGCACCATGGAAATCTCATCACCAAATCCATTAGCACCGACAACAACAACAAATGGCAGCGGCACAGCAACTTCGCCAGACAGTTCGTCGTCGGCGCCAGCGACGCCAGCGGCATTAGGGGAGAATGCGCTTCACGTGGAGATATCGGATGCATTAAGCGAGAAGGAGAAGGTCAAGTTCACGGTGCACACACGCACAACGCTGCCAGGTTTCTCGAAGAAGGACAACAATGTGGTGCGACAACATGAGGAATTTGTTTGGCTGCACGATCGCATTGAAGAGAATGAAGACTATGCGGGCTACATTGTAAGTGCACCATAAAGAATTAGTCATTGCAATAGATAATAGCGAAAATCAATTTGTAGATTCCGCCCTGTCCGCCCAGACCGGACTTTGATGCGTCGCGCGAGAAGTTGCAGCGTCTGGGCGAAGGAGAGGGTAACATGACAAAAGAGGAATTCAAGAAAATGAAATCCGAATTGGAAGCGTAAGTAAATTTAAGTTTCTCGCTAAAAATACTGATTTGAGAATAGAATAAAAAAAATGTAATTAACTATTATTATTGTGGTCAAAAATATTGAGTACGGTTTAAGATTTATAATATTACTTAAATTTCTATTACCTCTGAGAAAACGTTACACTAGTGTTTGAATAACTTATACTGATTGCCGTTTCAGCTAAATGTTAATATTTATTTTATTTAAAAATTGTTTTAACTTATGATTACAGCGAGTATTTGGCCACGTTTAAAAAAACTGTTGCCATGCACGAAGTATTCTTGCGTCGTCTCGCCAGTCATCCAGTGTTTCGCGTCGATAATCATTTGAAAGTGTTTCTGGAGTACGATCAGGATTTGTGCGCGAAGCCGCGCAAGAAGATGGCCATCTTTGGTGGCTTTGTCAAGTCGCTGGGCAAGACCACAGATGAAATACTGCTGAGCGCCACGGTGCGTGATGTCAATGATTTCTTTGAGAATGAATTGCAGTTCCTTACCGAGTACCATGGCCATTTGCGTGAGGCTGCCTCTCGCACTGAGAAGATGACACAGCGACACAAGGATGTGGGTGACTCACATCAAAAGATATCGAATGCCTTGACACAGCTCTCAACAACCGAAAAGGGCAACGTGGAGACATTTGTGGCCAAGGCTGCCGAAGTATTTGAACGCATCAAGGTGAGTCAATTAATTTGGTAAGCAAAATTTTGTTAATCATTCTACTCCACAGAATCTGGAGACTCGTGTGGCCAGTGATCAGGATCTGAAGTTGGGCGATACGCTGCGCTATTATCAGCGCGACAGCGATGCAGCTAAGGCGTTGTTAATTCGTCGACTGCGCTGCCTGGCTGCCTATGAAACGGCCAATCGCAACTTGGAGAAGGCGCGATCGAAGAACAAAGATGTACATGCGGTAAAGCTTATTTGGATAGAGAGTGGCAGCATTTAATCTTTCAATTCGATTACGATTCTCTTAAGCTCACGGTGCTTGGCAGCAATTCTAATATAATATCCCTATGCAGACAATAACCCTAAAGAATCTCGAAAATCTGTCCGATAATTAAATTTATTACTGAGCGTTATTGTCTGCCAGGATATTTAATCTTCGGTGTGTCGAGGATAGTTTTCTATTTCTTATTTCAAAAAATGTGATGGTTTATTTATATATTTCTTTTGTTTTAAATTTACTTATTCAATTTCCAACGAATTATCACAACTTCACATTGCTCTTTCTCTCGCATTTCTCTCTCTTTCGTTGTGTCTCTTCTGTGCGTGTGTGGTTGTTGTTGTCTTCCGCTGTGCAGCCTTTGGAGGTGCAAGAGGTATTTGGCATTTATCGTTAACATTCAATTGGTCATCTTAGCATCTAGTATCTTGTAATCTCTTAATCCCAAAACTATCACAAAATACTAGTAGTTAATCGCGTTGCAGTTGCTGCATGCTCCACACACACAAATATTTATGCAATTCTAAGCATGACTTTGCTATGTCTTCACATGATTCTATGCAGAAAATCTGACTAATTATGATTCTATTATGTAGGCTGAAACTGCACAGGCGGAGGCTTGCGAGAAGTTTGAATCCATGTCTGCCTGTGGCAAGGAGGAACTGATTGGCTTCCGTAATCGACGTGTAGCGGCTTTCAAAAAGAGGTGACTACTTTAAAATAACTTTAATATATATTTAATTTAAAAATTATTCTTTTAGTCTCGTGGAGTTGTCGGAGCTGGAAATCAAGCACGCCAAAAATCAATACGACTATTTACGTCAATCTCTGTTGGCCCTCAAGGAAATTGCCTGAAAAAGAGAGCAAGATGTTGACTTGGTATTAAACCCTGCACCTTGTTTACACACCATATGTTAGCCAAGCGCCCCCAAGGAGTAAATCAATTTGGTTATTGCTAAGCAAACAGTTTTATTATCATTATTAATCTACAAAATATCATTTATATATACATATGAGCTATCGCATCGCATTGTATTTTATACGCATGCAGTTTATGATTGCCGAATATGATTTTGTTTGTGAAACAAATCGCTTCTATATATATTTATACATTGTATAACGTGCATTCCTTTATAAAAACTTTACTATTGTACAAGCATTGAATTCTAAAAATATATAAAAAGAAAAAACTATATACAAACAGGCTGATTGATAAATGTCAATAAATTTGTTGCCATTGCCATTTGTTGTCAGGACAACTAGCAACAAGTAACGCTCCTAAATTTATTTACACATCAAACCGCATAGAAACTTCATCAAATTTACGTTGCATTTAACTAGTTTTACTTATTGTGTGTATATATTTAATTTTCGATTTAATTAATTGAAATCATGGATGAGTTTGGTTGCTTTGATGCCAAGATGCCTGCTGGTCCACGTTTGCCGGATTGGCGTACATCAACCTATCGTGGACATCGTCACATTACGGACACCCGACTGGGAAATAAGCTGAGTGCGCCAGTCGAGTGCACCAACAAAGGTATCTATGTCCGGGATAAGTTGATGCACGACAAGCAGCTGTCCGAAGTGGCCGACAATTATACCTGGAAGGTGAGCAGCGTAATCAACTTATTTCAACTTATAACTAATCATTCCATTTGCAGTACGGTGATCCGTTCATCTTGCGTAATCCCTCGCTTAACATGAAGACACTGTTCATGAAGCGCTTCGAGGAGGGGAACTTGCGTTTCGTGAAGCGTAAAATCAAGCCAATGACCAGCGTCAGCCAGGATACGTATACGCACACCGAATTGCCCTTTGAAGCAGATCAGCTGCCAATTCAAATGCCCACTCCTGTCGAAACAACCAAATTGATCATAGATCGCTCGAAGCATAGCTATACCAAGCATTTGGATCCAGGAGCCACCACTTACAATCTCTCCTATGTGCACCTGTCGCCGCAGGATCTGCAGGCCAGCGTTGCGGTTCACGACAACATTACCTTTTGGAATTGGTCGCAACATGCGCCCATTACTGTTCCTGTGGCTCGTGAAGTGGACGAAACGATGTGCGATGAGACTGCGGCGGAGAAATGCACTAAGCGTCGCTTGGAGTATCAGTGTCAGATCCCACGTGTGCCGCACACTGGTCTCATTACAGAGGTGCAGGCCAACTATGTGGATCCGAAGTTGAACAAGGAGTACATCGAGTACAATACGACGGATGTGAAACCGCTGCTAGTTCACGAGACGGTGACGCCATTTGCCACGCTCAGCGAGTATGACGTCTATGGATCTGGGCAACCCGTTATAAAATATGTTTAGCATTTTCAATTAAACAAGTGCAATTCTATTTATGCTGGGACCCTAATCATTATCATCATATTACACATGGTAATGACTATAAATTGTAAATAATATAATCAATTTTGGACCATAAACCATGAGAAAAAAAAACAAACATTAAGATTGATTTAAAATTGATTTAATAACTATTTTAAGCTTAAGGAATAAGTATAAAAAAAAATTATATAAGATTTCTTTGTTTGCTCCCAATAATTTTTAGACCATTATAATTTTTGCGAAAAATATTATTTTGGACTACGAAAATTCTAAATTAAATATTCGGAATAAAAATTTTTACACTTGAAAAAATCATAGTTTTAACAAACTATTTTTATTGCAAAAAAAATTATTCATTATTTTCGGTTCTTGTTACTTTAATTAAGATACGAGTGCCATTGACATTCTTACATGTTTTTTTATTTGTAACTAGAACACGGTAAAGCTGTGTGGTAAAAGATGAAAGATGGAGGTAACCAGCACTTCGTCTTCGTCATTGAAGGCGGGCAGCTTGCTGCTCAACTCGGGCGCCTGACCAATATAGATGGGTATATCCGTCTTGGCAAACTCAACGATGAACTGCCGACAAACTCCGCAGGGTGTGGTGAATCCGGACGCATTATAAGCGACAACGGCGCCAGCATTATACCATTTGAAGCCCTCGCTAATGCCTTTCACCAGAGCTGTTCGTTCGGCACAGCTGCCGGGTGTTAAGGCAACATTCTCAATGTTGCAGCCAGTAAACACACGGCCACAATTGGTGCGAAAGGCAGCACCAACCTTAAATTTGCTATATGGCACATAGGCGTTAACCCTGGCATTCAGAGCATCCTCCAGCAGTTCCCGACCACAGTTGTCTATAATATAGTTTATTATCTTCAGTAAAATTAATTTTATTGCATGTAAGAGCTCACCCAGATCACAAAATCGAATAGTATATTCGGAACATTTAATGGGATGCGGCACCTTGAGCGATTCTGAAATGGGATAACGTCCATCTTGGGGCCCTTGACGCTTGTCCACTTCGGTCTGCAGTTCTCGCAGCTGTTCCATATAGTTGGTCAGTCTTTTGTAGTTCTTACGCTTGGTCACTTCTTTCTGGAGATCATCCAGGCATTTTATGCATTTATTTAGTTCTCTTCGCTTTTGTAGCATTTTTTCTAAAAATTAACTAATAATTTTTCCCCCGACTATCTTGTGCGCCTAAACAAAAATAAACAAATGATTTAATGCAGGTCAATATGTTATGTGAGCCCAAAATCCTAATTTTATTGACAACAAACTAATCGCCTACTATGCGCTCATCATAACTGATTAATATTTATTTGATTTACTCAGCCCATCGGATCATTAATACAGTCACCAACATATAGATTAGATTCTTGCTGCAGCTAATGTGATAAGCTTTGATAACATCCTTTAACAAACACCTAGTTTCCAAATATTGTTGGTAACAATAAAACAAAAATATTTTCCATTTCATTTGCGGCAGTCATTCGTTGAATTCTGGTGCCTTCGACTTTTAAACTGGTCTGATAAATGCATTAAAATGGAGAAATTAAAACTTATTTTTCAGTTAATAACACAAATAATTCCTTTTGGGAGGGTGTTGGATTCTGGTTCCCTACATTTTTAATTAATAAACTAATTTGTAAAATTAATTTAATTTAAAAGAAATTTCCAAGCATTTCTGTTAGAAGAGTGTTCTAGATTGCACATCAGTTAATAGTAATGCATCAGAATTCTAATGAAATTCGTAGTATGATATACATACATATGTAGAAATGTTTGTTCGCGATTGCACAATTCCAGGGCAATTCCCAATAGGGCGCCTTAGACTGCAGCATTCTGCCGATTAATTGAGCATGCATTTTGCGAACGGCGCCGATCATATGAGAGATTCAACAAATCCATTATCGTTTTATTGACGATTGCATAATAGACCATTCCATGTACTCATAAAATAGCAATTTTGTTAGCAAGTGTAGTTGTCGATTTCTTGTTATATTTATAGTTTGTCACTGTAATACACAAAAAACATATAATAACAGCTATGGGATTGAGGATGGAGAAACCTTGAAACTCTTGTTTATCTTCTTAATATGTGTGGAAACTGCTTGGCAATAGATTAAATATAGATGTGCAGAATACGGGATCATCATCAACAAAAGGCTCCGTCGACGAACGGTCGTCAATGCCTCTAGCTATATAGATGGGCATATCCGTGTTGCCTGAAAACTCACGTATAAACTGCCGACAGACGCCACACGGCGATGTGAACACATCCGGTGCATAGGCCACAACAGCGCCTGTGGAAAACTTTTGATAACCTTCACTGACGGCCTTGGTAATAGCAGTGCGTTCAGCGCAAGAGGTTGGTGTAAATGCGGCATTCTCAACATTGCAGCCGTTAAAGATTAGATCGCTCGGTGTGGCACGAAAGGCGGCGCCAACCTTAAAGTTGGAGTAGGGCGTGTAGGCGCGCTGGCGCACAGCATGAGCACTCAGCAGCAGCTCCTTGACCGCTGCATCTGCGTGGAAAACGTGGCAAATTAATATCAACTATTTATTTGTGATCAGCAGACTTACCTAGAGAGCCGTAGGTGGCGACAGTTTCTTTTATTTCGGGCTGTGCGAAGCCTTTGAGCAGATGCGTCATATTAAATATTGAAGTAATTAATCAAATCAGTTCGCTATACTAAGCGAAGACTATTGTTATTTATTTATAATTATGGCCGAGAAGAACGTGAATGTGAAGAAAAAATTGTGCGTGCGGTTCCGTGTTGCTCCTCCGAACGTCCAACGGCAAATGGACAGTATTTGCTGACGGTCAGTTGTGGGCTCGACTATATAGTAGTATATCGTGATGAGTGTGTGTGTTTGGTAGGCAAAAATAAACATTGGCCGAGAGAAGAGCGCCGCAATTCGGCTAGCAGCTGTGGCTGATAACGCTTCCGCTCAAAAGAGCGTCAAATATAGTGAAAATAGACATAGGAGACTAACAATTACAAAACATACATACATATGTACACAAATAGTATGTACACATGACAACAAAGCGGGGGTATTTTAACAGTTGGCCAAAATCGAACTCGGGTATTCACACAGTCAATTGTATATTGCACATAATGGTTGTTGTCTATTTGCCATTGTGAAAACTGAAACCGTTGGGCAACAATTGCAACACACTGGTGCAGAGCACACGCAGTGGCAAGTTGCTTGGCTTGGCCGCATACAGTGCTATGTCCTTGCCAGCTGTGACGAACTCGGCCAGAAACTGGCGGCAAACTCCACACGGCGTTGTGAAGCCGGTGTCCTGCTGGGCAACCACAGCGCAGGCCACAAAATCGCGTTTGCCTTCACTGCAAGAATAAGATGTAAATAAACATAGTTAGTACCGAATATAATCATAATCATAATTCGAATAGACGCATAAATATATTTAAACGAATATATTTTGAGGTTTAATATTTTGAACGAGTTTATTTATTATTTACGATTTGTTCTTATGCTTAAAAATGTTTATGATATCAAATTAATTAAAAATTTTTTTTTTTTAAATCATTAATTTTGAATTAATTTTATTTTGTATTAAAAATTTATTATAGATTTTTTTAAATCATTAATTTTGAATTAATTTTATTTTGTATTAAAAATTTATTATAGATTATAATTTATTGTGAGAAACAAGATAATATCATGATTATCTTTCAACATTTTTTTTTAATGCAAATCATAAAAGGTCTTTATTTTTTACTTTAATTTTTTTAAATAGAAATGTTATTTTCTAAAATTACGAAATGTATAAAATATATTAAAATTTATAATATAAACTCATAGTGCGAGTGGTAAGATTGCGTTCAAGGATTCTGCTTACCTGATAGCCTTCACTGCCGCCGTCCTTTCGGCGCAGATGCTGGCAGCGTAGGCGCCATTTTCGATGTTGCAGCCCGTGTAGATGGCGCCATCGATGGTGCGAAGCGCAGCACCCACAGCGAAATTGCTGTACGGACAATATGCATGATTTCTAGCCTCGTTGGCGGCTCTAATCAGCTCTTGTATGGATGAATCTGTAAGCAAATTTATCTATATATATAAACACACGTGTAACGGTATTGTCGTGGGCTCACCCAAAGTGTCAAACTCGCGGATGTTGGTTTCATCTCTCACTCCATTTAAATATACCTGCGTCATTGCTCTATTTTCTAACACCGTCTAATTGTGTCGCTTGCTATTAGCACAGTGAAATTGTGTACGATTTGACCTTTATAAGGCGGTTGTGGGCTAAGCATATGTAATCATTATCAATCGACCTTCAATCCCACTATGTAAACGTTGAACTTTATAAACACAGCAGCAGCCGTTGATGTAACGTCATTTTTTTGCATGCACACGCAATAAATTCAAGTCATATTGTCCGTTATAGGAAAGAGCAACTGTAACGACAAACAGCTGTTTGCAGAGACATTTCGACAGATATCGATATGCGCTATCGATAGACTCGCAGTTTGTAAACAACAAGAAAGTAGCATGTATGTGTGAGATTTTCCTCCAACGTTATCTAGGCGTTTTATGATAATCGGAAAAATTTGAGTAGACGCATATTGTGTGCTATCAATCATATTAGTGAGTCGTGTGCCAGTTGCGCTTTGTCTTACCAAACAATCTAATATGTCGTCCAGAAACCAGCCACAACCGCAATCTACAGAGGACGTTGACGTCGAGATGGGTTCTGGAGGAGATTGTGTGCGTGAGCGGCTGCCGCCCATTGACTTTGAACTGGACCACTATCCGTACTGCATTGTCTGGACACCGATACCAGTGCTAACCTGGCTGCTGCCCTTCATTGGACACATGGGCATCTGCATGTCCAACGGCGTAATTCGCGATTTTGCCGGTCCCTACGTCGTCTCCGAGGATAACATGGCCTTTGGCCGTCCCACACGCTACTTGCGCCTGCACCCGAAGAACGTCCAGGGCGGCTCCGATGCCTGGGACGAGGGCGTGTCCAAGGCATCCGTCTTGTATGGAACACGCACCCACAACTTGTTCTGCGACAATTGTCACTCGCATGTGGCGACTGCGCTGGGATATATGCATTATAAGGACAGCAGCAGCTGGAACATGATAATTTTGTGCTTCTGGATGTTCGCCTGCGGTCGGTTTGTGGGCATCTGTGGCTTCATTAAGACCTGGCTGCCGTTCGCCATGCTGCTAACGATTGTCGTTCTATTAGCTGTATACTTTTAATCTTAATTAAACATTATCAACACACACGGTACATGATTAATGTTTATTTCTACGTAGATAAGTTTGGAGTTTTTGTTTAACGGTTAGTGCCATGTGAGTCACGTTTGTTTTGGGTTTTAGTTTTTGTTGCTCTCCTCATCATCATTGTTCGAGTGCGCGCGTTACTTCGTCGGCAACGTCGAGCAGCTTGCGCCATTGTGAAGCCGACAGCGAAATACCCTTCTTGCCAGGCAACACTTTGCCATCCTTTTCGTAGTGCTCGCGTATGTCGACCATTTTGCGGCCCCGAAACTCGTTAATGCGCACCTGGCGCATACCCTCTAGCGTCCAATTGGTGGCACCTCCGCCATCACCGGCAGCAGTAGAGTCGCCACCATTTGATTTGGCGCCTTCCTTGGCTTTCTTGCTTGGCGGCGGAGCATTGCGCTGCAAATAGTTATAAGTTATCACCAATTGTCGCCACAAAAGTACGTGCTACTTACATCGTCTGGTCCGCTGTCACTGTCAGATGACGAGCTTTGCTTTTTTTTGCTTATTCTTGGCATGTTCTACTTTTAATTCGGTGTAAGAATTACCTTTTCAACAAAATATTTGGCGCAAATGAAAAGCAAGGCGGCTAACTACTAGAGGTGGAAAAACATCCATGCGAATGTCGATTTATCGATGATGCCAGATTATTTGAATTTTTGTAAATGAGCTTTTTGAATAAATTGTACTTTAAGATGGCTTTAGCTGCTATTTACAACAAACTATAAAGTTTGGATTTTACTTAAATGGCATTCGTCTTGAACTTAGTATAGGCTGCATGCCGATAACAAATAAATGCCATTTGTTAAATTTGTTGTAATTGTTATATCCTAACGTTAAAATTGCTCATTGCGACCTATGTTTTTTCCAATGGTTTGAAAAATGAATTTTTAACGCTAATTGGGGCACTCTGGATTGGCAGGTTTACCAACACTAATTGCAATTGTAGCATTTTTGCATTGTTATCGGAGGAGGCACATCACTAGTTTGCGGCGGCATCACTCCAAGAACGCGCACTTTTTCCTGATTTCTCGAACAGTTTTGCTGTGGGTAGAACGACCGTAAAAGTTAAAGTATTTATCTGTTTTATAAACAGTGATTTAAATTTTGTTTGTGGTAAGTGATGCTGCAGTCCTCGTTGCAATAGCAATATATGCGAGATCGGCGTGTTTCAAATTTTGCGTGCACTATGCTGCTCTTGTTAATGTGTACACATACATATGTACATACATACAAAGTGTGCACTCACACTCCTACAAATTTTGTATTACAAACATAATTGCAAATCTTCGATTTTTGTTGTTGTTGTTTCAGATCCCTTAATTGTAATGTTTAAAAAGGGTGATCCACACTCCTCTGCCGGTGAAGAGGAGGAGGAAGAGGAGTTTGCCGTTGAAAAGATTCTCGACCGTCGAGTGCGTAAGGGAAAGGTTCGTATTACGTTTGAATAATATGTACATTATATGATAGTAATTTGAATGCATTTTTGCCGCTTTAGGTTGAGTATTATCTCAAGTGGAAGGGTTATGAAGAGACCGAAAACACTTGGGAACCAGAGGGCAATCTTGACTGCCAGGACTTGATACAACAGTACGAATTGTCGCGTAAGGATGAGGTGAGTAAAGATGTCTCACCCAAATGCAATTATTTGTGTAATGTGAATGTAATCAATTGACAGGCTAACGCCACAACAAAGAAAGATCGTCCTGGCAGCAGTGCCAAGAATAAGGAGTCTTCGAGCTCAACTACACCCAGCACCAACAACAGTAGCACCGGAAACAGTAAGCGGAAGTCCGAGGAACCCGCCGGGCCTGCAAGCAAAACCAAGCGAGCCCCCGAAGTGGAGGAAGCCGGTTATTTGACACCGGCTGGAGGCACTGGCTTCGATCGAGGTCTCGAGGCTGAAAAGATACTCGGTGCATCCGATAATAATGGTCGCCTCGCATTCCTCATTCAATTTAAGGGCGTCGATCAAGCGGAAATGGTGCCATCAACGGTGGCGAATGTGAAAATTCCGCAGATGGTGATTGGCTTCTACGAGCAGCGTCTTTCATGGTACTCGGACAACGAGGATTAAGTAAACATAACAGCATCTCGATTGCAACATTTTAATCAGCGAATTATGTATTGTCTAATTTAATCTAAATTTCCACACAACACAATAAAATAAACCATTGTTTCAAATAAACTTATGTTTTAAAGTGTAACACACTCGATGTCGTCTGTTCACCATATGCTCAACATATGCCGCTTACGCGTTCAGAAGCTTGTTGGCCACATTGCACTCAGAGTTTTCCAGCACATTGCCACAGCAGGACCAATGCCGTCGCCCCGGATGACCGGCATGTCCATGGCCACAGCCGCTGTAGCCCGGCATGCGACCATCGCACGAGCACTTGACACTCTTGCTTCCCTTGCCGGAACAAAAGGCACAGCAGTGATAGATACCGGTGTGCGGACGCACTTGCCGGCAATGGAACGTGTATGGACTGCCCTTGATTTGTCGCTCATTGATGCTGACGGTGAGGATGAGGGTGCCTTGTGTGTCGGGCGTGAAGGCGATGCTGTAGGTGCCATCGCGATGATCGGACACATCGATGGGCAGAAACTTGGCATTCACCTCCTTGTATTTGATCATGCAATTGATCTCCAGTCCGCCATGACAGAGTGCGACACCATCACGATCTCTGGAGAGCAGCATCAGCTGCACTTTCCTGTGCAGTCGCAGCTGCGAGAAGCCTTCCCATTGCAGTGTGCAGAGCGTTGGCTCCACCGTCTGCATGGTGATGATGCCGTAGAGCGGTATGTCGTGCTGCTCCTTGGTGGCGGGCGCTCGAATCTTGGATAGAAAATGCAGTGAGTCCGAAATCTGTAAATTAAATACATTGTTTAATTATCCAACGATTTATTCGTCTGCGTAAGTTACTAAAATTGTTAAATATAACAAATATTGCAAAATTTTTTCAATAAATAATAAATTATATTCTAAATATAAAAAATTTGAGTTTTGTTAAAACTTTAAAATTCAAATTTAAATTTATTGATTTATTCAACTTTCTTGCGGTATTATTCATTTGTTAATTCTAAACTTCAATGTGTGGCTAACTTTTAAATAACACTAATTATTTGTATAGTAATTTATTTTCAAATTAAAAAAAATTCCTATGGCCTAATTTTTCAATACAAATTAAAACATATTTTTAACAATTCAATTATTCTTTATTTTAACTGCTCTTCAGCAAAAATCAGACTGCAATTCATTTATGAACTTATTTTGACAAAATGCTGCTATTAACTTGTATTTCGCGGTAATGCTAATTGAATATACATATATTTAGAAAATATTTTATTCAATTATAAATTAACTGCTTTTACAAATACATACATATATAAAAATGTCTCGCAGAGTTTTGTAAAATTTTTTTTAGTTTTTCACCTACTAGTTTTAATAAACAAAATATTTAAAAAATAATTTTTTTTGCTACAACTCAATGACTTTTATCAACTTAAAGACATCAGCTTATACATACATACGAACAGGGTTACGGGGTTAAGACAGCTCACCTTGGGATCCACTGGCGGCTTGAACTGTTGGCAATACTCGAAGCGTCGCAGCAGAATGCGAGCAAAGCTCAATATTTCCACCTCGGCGCCAATCTCGCAGAGCTCCTGGCTAAACCGTATAACATCCAGAGCCTGCTGCGTGCGTTTCTCTAGAGGATTAAGAGCTTCACAAAACTGATTAATAACTAACCAAAACTGAAATGCTCACCGAGTTCCAGCTGCTGATTGAGTATCAACTCAATCTTGGACTCCCGGGCGCGACTGATCTGCTGGAGCAGCGTGTTGCGATGCGACTGCAGTGCCTCAAAGTAGCTGTTCATGTAACTCTCCACCTGCGTCTGGATGTCATCACATCTCGCATTAATGCCGCGAGCAATCTCATTGAGTCGCTCAATCGAATGCTCCGCATATTGACAGAGTGGACGCGTCTGCTCCGTTGCCTCCCGCAGCTGCTTGGCCAGCTGCAGCTGCACTGTCGCCTTGGCTATGGGCTCATGCCGATGATTGCGATGCTGCAGCACCAGACAGTCCGAGCAGGCCAGCTAAAAAACAGACTTTGGATGACAAGAATGAGGACATAGTCCAGACGCCTTACCTGCTGGCAGGGCACACAGTAGGCCTTCAGTTCGAAGCCATGCAATCCACACTTGACCAGCAGATGGCTGCTGTCCCCCAATCCCAGCTGCTGTTGCTTTTGCTTGCGTGCTCGTCGCAGCTCCATAATGTTCCTCAGATGATGATTGGCTGTGCTGCGTTGCCTTTCATGGGCCTCCTTGCACAGCGAGCACAGATTCAGCGTGCAGCTGATGCAGTGATAGGTGGCCTAAAACGTATAGAAGTAAAATTGATCAGATATACTACTACTATCATTTCCTTCGCATACTCACGCTGACTTCGTCGCTGCAGAGCGAGCACCAGACACGCGAGATGACATCCTCGCCAGCCTGCAGACGCAGCGCCTCAATGCGTCGCACCAGCATAAAGTTCTGCGGCAGCTGACGCACTCCACCCACTGCTGGGAGCTCCGTGGCGCATTGACAGATGTGACAGCGAATGCAGCGCAAGTTTTCCGATTCGCTGGCAAAACTCGCTGAGTTCTTCGCGTCGATCTTGGTCTGAAGAAACACCATTAACGAATTAGAAACATAAAGTCGTTATATTTGTGGGGATTAATGTTTGATAAGCGTAGCTAATGGGCATAATCACTTGTTTCATCAACTTACCCGCAGCATCATGCGATCCATGGACTTTTTGCTGCGCAGACTGAAGCTGGCGCCGCGCTGTCTGGCCGGCGACACTGTGGCCAGTTCAGGCGTCGAGGAGCGCAGACTGTAGCTGGAACGATCCTCCCAGTTGACCTCCTCGCGCAGCTGCTCACTGGCCAGGCACTGCAGGCAGAAGGAGTGCAGGCAATGCAGCGTGCGCGGATCCGTATAGACATCCATGCAGATGGCGCACTTGAGATCCTCGGGGTAAGTGATGCTCACACAGCTGCTGGCATCCGCACGCAGCTGAAAGCTATTTGAGGGCGACACCATGGGCGAGCCAATGGGCGAGGGAGAGCAGCTGGTTCTAGAGGCCAGAGAATTGAGTGTATCCGACGGTTCCATGCCAGGCAAGAGCAGCGCGCTGACCTCTGGTTGAATGCCGCTATCCGGTGTAGGTGGCGAGATGCGCAGCTCGGGAGAAGCCTTCAAACTGAGAACACGTTTGGGTTTGAGCAGCAGCGGGGATTTCAGTGGCGGCGGTGGTGGAGGAGGAGGCGGAGGAGCAACTGTGATGTCGCTGGCGCTGCTGCTTTGCACGGAGACGGAGGAGGCGCCGCTTAGCACGTGATCCAGCAGCGATTCGGGGGACGTGGAGCTGCCGCCAGTGATGCTGCTGCTCGGCTCGCTGTTGCTGTCCGTGTTGCTCGGCATAACTAAAATCTGGTGCTCCGTGGGCAGGCCGAGAGTCCGCGAACGCCGAATGCAATGGGTCAGCTCATAGACGGGTAGGCGTGGCACCATCTGAGCTTCGCCCACTGCAGGCACAAGATGTGGGGGCGCTATGGTAAAGCTGAGCAGCTGTGGCGCCGACTTACGACGCAGTGCATCCGCATTGGCCATGGTCTCTACAAGCACTGTTTGCTGCTGCAGTCGAATTTTGCTGGCGCTCAATTTGAGCTGCATTTTGGCAGCTGGCGACGCTGCTGCCATTGGCATTGGAGCAGCTACGGCCTGAGGTTGCGCTTGTGGCTGCTGCATGCGCTCATAATCGATGTGGTTGGGATTCTTGGGGCCGCGCTTGAAAGTGAGCTTCGTTTGTCGAGTTGGAGATTTGGTCGCTTTATTCATTGTTCGAATATAACTGAAAGAAGTCGCAGACATTATGCAATCAATTTGCTTTTATTACCTGGGAGTCAAACGTACAAAATGTGGAATCCACATCGACAGCTGCGCGTTCCGTTACCAACTGTTCATCATTCAAAAAAGCTGGAGCGGGCAACGCGTCGCATGCTTAATCTAATTACTCGCAATGCGAATGCATTAAAGTGCTAGTTACAACTGTGACAAGTCGCTCTGACATGGTCAGTTGTGCTTTGCACCCTTTCCACAACGGAATGGAACTGTTCGGTCAGTTTATAGCGCCGGCAGCGCGATGGGTAATTCTTTTTAGACTTGCCAACAAGTGTCGCGTGTGACAAATATATTTGAAATCCATTCCGTTTATGTGCTTTCCACTGAAAAGAATTGTAAACTTCAATATTGAAACCTTTTAAATGCAAAGTGGTTTAAAGTTTTGTTATATTCCTTTTTGTTTTAATTATTTTTTCAATTACGATTAAAGCTGTTCAAAAGTCATTTTGTAATCACCAGAAGCCAACGTCTATTAAAATATTTTTTGAAAACTTCAATACTGAGCAAATGCCGTGCAATAATTATTTTATTGTATCCAGACACGACTGTAATAAGTATGTAAATTTTGCGAATGTTCTTTTAATGTGCCAATATTTATTGATAACCTCTATATTCGCATAGGTTACAAATTCCGATAAGTATTTTAGTTTGAATTCGATTTACATTTAAACTGCTTATCGATTTCGATCATAGAAATCGATGTTGATTATCTACCAAAAATCAATTCAAATTGAACTTAAGGTTTAAGTTTAGCGTACACGATAGGACAAATAGTGCTCAGCTTGATCAATTATTTATTATATTATAAAATTTAAATTCGTCCATTTATAACGGAAGTCTTGTTTGTTATCAATAATTCGGAAGCGTCGATCACAACATACACCAACACACGCGCATACTTGTTGTTGCGATTGCAAACATGCTGAAGCTTTTACGCAAAATTAAACCGTTGGTGCTGCTCGCTTTTGTGCTCTCTCTTTCACACTCTCTTCCCACGCTGGTCGGCCCAGCGGGAGAGTGAGCTTTCGCTTAGGTGGCCGTGGCCCCCACTCAGACCCAACGCAGGCGCTCAGTGCAGTTTGGTATCGGGCAGAGTGCGTACGTTGTTAACGGTTGTTCTTGCCTCGCACATCATCTCGTTCGCCGCTTCGTTTGTTCGTTCGCTGAGCAGTGAGCAGTGTGGGTGACGCGTGTATTTCGCTTTTCGAGAATCGGTCAACAGGCAGACGACAGACAGACGTAGACACAGAACTTGCGGCCAGAGTCAACGCGAACAACTTTCTATTTTGTGTTTTTGTTTTGTTTTCGCTTTCGATTTGAGTTGTATTTTATTTTGGCTGCAGTTTTTGAGTGCGGTAACATTTTCAATTTTGAATTGCGCGTGCAAATTGCAAATTCGAAATACATTGTAACGAAGCTCATTCAATCGCGTTTGTGGAAAATAACAACAACGTTCGCATGTTGTGTAAACAGCATTACAAGAACAAATTTTCGATTGGAACTTGAGTTTTTGTTGTGTTCGCTTTTGTCTTGATTTCCGCATTTGACGCGCTTTTCTCTCTGCGTCGCCTTTCGCTTTCGTGAGACACATTTGTGAATACAATAATCAGCATGGAAGCGGTAAGCATGACTAATTAGCCGGTATTCTACAAATACAATATGCATATAGATCTTGCCTCCAAAATTATGCAAACTATGCACCTACGTATCAGAGCTCCAAAGTTCAATTCAGTCGTGATAAAGCTCGGCTGCCCCATTGCGCAAAAGGTTAAAGTCCCTCTGATTCTCATGTTGCCCCGTTTGCCCTATCTACATTCTATAGCGTGTCTATATTGTTCTCAGTCAGGTTTATCAAAAAATAATACCCTTCTACCCTATGGGTAGCGGGTATAAAAATAAAAATATTTAGTTCACATGATAAGTTCTCGTCACTACGCGACCGGATTACCAGGTATTACTATCGGCCATTCAACGTAAATTTATTGATACTTTGAAACAAGAATGAGACTTGAAATTGTTTGGAATTTACTTTTTGAATTTTACAACAATTAAAATTTCATTTTCAACCAAATAAACTTTCTGTAAGATAAGCATGCATATTTCTAAACAAACTCAAACAGCCATTGTTTAATGTAGTTGACTGTCAAATTGTTTTCAAAATTGATTCTTCAAATAAAAAAGTAAAAAATACAAAAATATGAATTTTTAAATTTTTTTAAATTTATAAATATCAAAACTGATCAAAAAAGTATGTAAATTCAAATGAAATTATGCGGCTTACAATGCTAATAATAATTTATTGATGACAACTGTTAAGTTAAATATACGATTTAATGGAAACTGTTCGTTTACTAAATTTGCCTTGAAGTTAAAATACCCGTTTATGTTATGGGTATTTGGCAAATATAATAAAAATGCGTCTAATAAGTGAACTTCATTAATAAAGTAAAACTGGAACAGATTTTGGGGATAGGAAAATACCTTTACTACTCCACGTTCATCATTCAGGTTATCTTATTTATAAAGGACATTTGACGCTTCTTCAGAGATAAACAAATTTATTGTTATCTAGACATTTATAAAAATGAACACATATTAACTAAATGCTTTATTGCAGACGGAAAGCTTCAGATTTGGGAGCATCGATTATATTGTGTTTCTGGGCATGATAGTGCTGTCCACGGGCACCGGCATTTATTTTGGATGCATCAAGTAAGTGTAAGAACGGATTTTTTACCTTAATATACATATATAATTTAATACATCACAGAAAGAGCAAGAAATCCATTGAGGATGTGGAACCAACGCTACCGACCACAACTAGCACTACAACAACAAGCAGCATGGAGACTCGTAAACATGACTTCGGTTCAGAAAAGATGAGCGAATATCTGCTGGGATCGCGACAACTGAAAGTATTTCCCGTTGCCATGAGTCTAATAGCCAGGTAACAATAAAAGGCACATACGTATATCTACATATGTATGTTTATATTTTAGTATAATAACACTCATAATAATACCAAACTTATCTTTCTGGCGACGGGGTTTATCTACACACAGCTATGTATCGGGCGTTACAATACTGGGCACTACATCCGAGATATATAACTTTGGCACACAATACTGGTTTATAGCGATTGCAATCATACTGCAGGGAATTGCCGTCTCCTACATCTACATCCCGGTATTCGCAACTCTCCAAGTCGGCTCGTCATATGAGGTAAGTCTCGAGTTCCATCATAAACTTTATGACCCCACGCCAAGTAAATATGTGGGGCATATACGATACAATAATGAGTTGTTAAAGGAAATCAGAAAAAATGATAAGAAGAAACCTGACATTGTATGGTATTCAATTAAAGTATACTACGTACTAAAAAGCACACAAATCGGGTATGATTTCGCTGTACTTCCAATTATCATTTATTGATTTTATCATTTACAATCATAGTTTATTAATTTAATGTAACGATCTAGAAGTTAAAGTTGTAGCCAAGTCTTGTGAGCATTTTCATAGAAAACAAAGTTTCAAACTTTCGAGAGTATGCGGAAAAAGATCTAATTCTTTTTATCGTTTATCACGATTGGCATTTTCATTAGCTTATGATTCGTCATTGCACTGGAAACAGAAGCGCTGCCAATTGTAGCAAACATTTTAATTAAGCAAAGACATCACAAAGACTCATTCAATATTGGACTTTGGTCGAAAATAAATGTATGCATACAGCTCGTAGTATTTTGTTTTTGCCATGATTAATAATGTAAATTAGATTCACAGTTGACAGTTGTTGTCCAGGCAATCAATTGCCCAGTCTTTTCATTACTATTTCATGAATGACAAGTTTATGTGATTTATTGATATTTAGTAAAAGGTTAAGGTTGTCCATTTAATAGTTGCAGATATTTTTAAAGAGGCTCTTATTGAAATTAGTTAAATATTTGATTCTTATTTTGTCTTTGCATTTACAGTATCTGGAAATGCGTTTCCACTCGGTTATACGCAGCATAGCTTCCTTCATGTTTATTCTGGATGAGGTGAGTTTAAGCTGATCTAAGAAGATCTGTGCTGATTGTTTTAATTTTAATAAACCCTTTTGTTCATTCTCAGATACTCTTTCTGCCTTTTGTTGTATATGTGCCGGCAATAGCTTTGAACCAAGGTAATTCCCAATCTTATACCTATATAGTATCTCAATTGACTCCGTTTATGTTTTCTAGTATCTGGCATCAATTTGCATGTGATTTCGTCGGTAATTGTGATCGTGTGCGTCTTCTACACTTTTGTGGGTGGCATTAAAGCTGTGGTGCACACGGATGCCTGGCAGACTCTGGTCATGTTCCTCTCCGTGCTCGCTGTGGCCGCCTTGGGCACCTATTATGCCAATGGCCTGGACAAGCTTTTTGGTGATGCCGCCAAGGGCGGTCGCCTGATATTCTCAAACACCGATTCATCGCCCTATGTGCGGCACACCGTGTGGAGCGTGCTCATTGGCGGCTTCTCCTACTGGACGTCGTTCAACGCCGTCAATCAGACGATGGTGCAGCGTTACATGTCGCTGCCATCGTTGAAACAGGCGCGTGCATCGATGGCCATATTTACGATTGGTGTGGCGGCCTTTGTCTCGGTCTGCTGCTATGTGGGATTGCTGATCTTTGAGATGTATCAGGATTGTGATCCATTGAGTGCTGGTCTCATTAATCACGACGATCAACTGTTGCCACTGTATGTGGTGCAGAGTGTGGGGCATATTCCCGGCATGTCTGGGCTATTTATTGCGGGCATCTTTGGCGCCGCGTTGAGCTCATTATCCGTGGTGCTGAACTCCACATCGCTGGTCATCCTGGAGGATATTGTGCGCGGCTGCTTCAAGATGCGACCAAGCGAGCGTGCCTCCACTGTGCTCGTCAAGTCGTCCATCATAGTGCTGGGTGTGGTGGCGCTCTCGCTGGTCCTGGTGCTCGAGAAGTTGAGCGGCATTCTGAGCATCTGCACCTCCATGACGGCCATTGCTGCGGGCACCACGTTTGGTTTGTTTACGCTGGGCATGCTGGTGCCGTGGGCCAACAATATCGGCACTGCTGTTGGGGGTATTGCGGGTGCTTTGCTGGCTGGATGGATCTCCTTTGGCACACAAATTACCATCGCAGCGGGCGGACTTAATTCACAGAAGTTGCCGGTGTCCGTGGAGAGCTGTCCAGGGAATGTCACATTGCCGGAGACTGTTTGGGTGGATGAGGAGCAGGTGTTTCCTTTGTATCGTCTGTCCTACCACTGGATCAATCCCATTGGTGTCGCCACAGTTATTGTGGTCGGCGCCATTGTCTCGCTGTTCACAAAGCCCACAGAGCTGAAAACACTTGACCCGGATCTGATATCACCAGTGCTGCACAGATGTTTGCCAAAGGAATGCTTCGTTGGACGAAATCATCATGCGCAGGCGCAAACGACCCTTCTAAATGGTCAATCATAGACAGCGTGTCATTCTACTGCCACTTCCATACAAAAAAGGAGAGCAAGTAGTTAGCCAAAATATTATATTCCTATAGTACGAATAGTGTAGTTTGTAGCTTAATTTATCTTTAGTTTAGTAGTACAAATTGCAGTTCGATTTTGCAAGAAAAAAGGGCGCGCACATTGTAACAAGGTACAGGAATCTATGAATCTGCATATCCTTCACTTTTTTGTTTAGTTTCACATTCATAATGTTTTTGTTATTGTTTCTGTTAAGTTTTGCCTTTCCTGCATCCAGTTCCCGATTTGTATAATTTTATTTGGCATTTTTTTTTGACGGCAGACTCCCCATGTGTGTATATTCCGTGTGGACTTAGCAAGCATTATGTCTGTGATAAAAATATTCATAAATATACATACATACAAATATATGTACTTAATATATCAGCAAATGGCTGTTGCGTTCGTTAATTGATATGGCAAAATTGATAAATGATTTATGCATTTTACTTTGTCGTGAGCAATCCTAGCATTATGCTACCTAAATTGTTAGCCCCTATTTTGGCCGTGAATCACAAAAATACTTCGAATACTTCGTACTCATATAATTACAATTAGTGATGCTTCTTCTCCCCCGCTGGACGCCGTCGCACCAAATACTTGCGTAGCTGGAAGGCAATCAACACCAGACAGGCAACTGCCGCACTCACATAGCTATTGAAGACAAACTGCTGTGGCAGCATTTTGCACTTAAACACCGCATAATCATCCGGCGTAATGGTGGCCTAAAAAAAAAGCGAAATTAATAGCAAGTACTTAGAAAAAAATTCTTTTGCATACCAGCATGAAACTGGGATTCACATTGTTGCGCCAGCTGAAGGAGGCCACCGTGTATTCGTCGATGCCCAGTCGGTTAATGTTGTGACAATAGTAATGCGAGTGCCCGGCGAAAGCCAGTCGTGGCTTCACCAGCTCCCCCAGCAGATCGGTGGCCTCCTTGGAGAGCACATGATAGCGTTCGCGGAACGCCTCAATGTGCGGGGCATCGTGCTCGCGACAAACTCGATCGGATATGCGATAAGTAGGAAAGTGTTGCATGACAATGGGCTGACTGTAAGGATGACGACGAGTCCGAGCGCATTCCGCCTCGTGAGGATGTTGCATGCAGTGCAGCGTTCGCGATATATTCTTGAGAGCCGACTCTGCCTCCGCGCAGAACAAACAGCCATCGCCCTCCATCGCCATAGAGTTGACGACCACAAAGTGTATCTGCTTGATGGTGTACAAATGCACCTTAGAGTAGTTGAGATAGTTCTCAAAGCGGGACATAAAGAACGGATGCATTCTGAGGGAGAAAATTCGAATAAATATAAATTGCATTAAAGCATAGCTGACTACTCACTTGTAGTGAAAGCCCACGTCATGATTGCCCACCACACTAATTAGCGGTATGCCCGCGGGCAGATTAAACATCTGCAGATAACGCCACACATATTCCTGGAACTGTTTATCGCTGACCATATCGCCCTCATCGAATAGATCGCCCAGCACAAAGACCACGTCGGGCTGGAGCAGTCGAGAGGCTGCCTGGAAGCTGCGTGTCATGTGCCACTCACGATACAGCTTGTCCAGCCAGTGGCCCCGATGGGGACCCAACAGATGCGGATCGGCAATAATCATGGCCCTCAACGGATCGTCCACATATTTCTTGCGCCGTATCTCGGGCCATTTGCACTTTTGTAGCACCACAAAGTCGGCAACGTATTCGCAAAAAATGAGCGCGCACAATACGATTACAAAACAGGCGTAAAGCCAACGCATTTTGCAAATAATAACAATAAAATAAGAATTCCAGATGCCGGCGATTTCGCGAATGTAGCAGAAACGCAAAACAAAAGCAAACCCAGGGATGGCAAACGATGTTGGTAAGTCAGGGTTACAACTTCTCACTTTTAGCTATTTACGCGGCTAGTTTGTTTCGTGAAAAAAACAAACGAATTATTGACATACTTTTTCTAAGTGATCTATAAAACGCATCAATAAATTGCGAAGCAGGTGCAAATTAAAAAAAAACATATTACAATAATAACTTTCCGGTAATTGGGCTATCCCAAATCATAACGTAGGGCTGGCAAACACTTGCGTTAAACCAGGGTCGGAACATCTCACTTTTGGTAAATCACGCAGCGAGTTTGTTTCGTAAGAAAAACAAATTGCTCCCCCATTGGTCGTATTTAATAAGAATTTAATTAAGTTTACACGAATATTTCGTCAGCTAACGAATATTTGTGCTTGTATATACTTGTGGTATGTGAAATAACGAATGGACATTCGCAAAAACTCTCAATTTTCTTTTACATAATTGACGGCATGTGTTTTTCTTTTGCCAGATAACAAACATACATACATAACGACATACGATGGAGGAATATACACGTGAGCCTTGCCCCTACCGTATTGTGGACGATTGCGGCGGCGCCTTTGCCATGGGCTGCATCGGAGGTGGTGTCTTTCAGGCCATCAAAGGCTTCCGCAACGCTCCGTCGGGCATGAGCAGACGAATGCTGGGCAGCTTAACGGCCATCAAGACACGTTCTCCAGTCATTGCCGGAAACTTTGCGGTGTGGGGCGGCATGTTCAGTACTATCGATTGCACCTTGGTGCACTTTCGTAAGAAGGAGGATCCATGGAACTCAATAATTAGTGGTGCGGCAACGGGCGGCATCTTGGCAGCTAGAAATGGTGTACCAGCGATGGCTGGTAGTGCAATCATTGGTGGAGTTCTGCTCGCACTCATTGAAGGTGTGGGCATTTTGTTCACAAGAATATCGGCAGAACAGTTCAAAAATCCATCTCCGCCCACCGAAGATCCTGCGGCCTTGGGTGACCCTTCAAGTTTCTCGTTTGGCAATCCAACGTCCAACAATAAACAATATCAATGAACATGTTATTACATTATTTAATTTGTATATGCACAATAGAGTTTAAATTAATCATAAAAGCCGAAGTCCAAATTGATTGAACCTGAACGAATATCGAGTTGAACTATCGAAACTAAGCTGAGCATGCGTATCGAATTGAGATACCGCGAGCTTAGCGCATTTATCGATGTTTCGCCTATCGTTCTATCGGCTATGTGCAGACAGTTCAAAAACAAAGGAACTTATCAAAATTGTTAGTTTATTTGGTGTTTATGACTGGAATGATATTCGCTTAGAAGAGATCATAAAAGTAATTGAGACCCTGTCCCAGCTCCCAAATGGAGATGCCAGTGCCCATCTCCTTAGCAAGTTTAATGCGCTCGTTTACAGAGTGCAAAGTGGGATAGAACACAATGTGACGACCAGTCTCAGTTCTGTTGGATAAAATATTTATGAGTTGCACTTAGAATTAGATAAACTGCTTACTTTATCTCAAAGAAGTTCTCAATGTCGCGCTCGTCAAAGGTCAAATGCTTCTTTACATGCCGCACCAGTTCCAAATACGGCCCAAAAGTGATGGGACCTCCACCATCGGGTGTATAATCATTACCATACATGTTCAAGCCCAACAGGATCTTGGCACGCTTTGCTTCCATGTCGTGGCAGCCAAGTGGCGCCATATGCTCCACAGCCTTGCGCACCCAATAGAGCGGCGCATTGGCGCCAGGACGCTGCACACTGGAGAAGTCGTAGGTCATCAGGGAGAAGGCATAAATGTGTTTGTACAATTTATCCATATGCTTTTCACCAAACAAGTTGGGCGTGTCCTTGCGTTGCGGTGGTATAACCAGGATGAGACGCAGCTGCTGCTTCTGCAGGTCCTTGACTAAAGGTGAGAGAAGATTAGCCAATATTATTTGGCACAATAATGACATTTTACCCATTTGCAGCACCAACGTAAATAGGATTTGATCGTCTATGCGGCCAGCTAGCTGTGACCAGACTTCGAGCACCAAGCCATCGAATCCGTGCTCCTTGCAGGTCTTGATAAGCATCTCATTAAGTCTGGTTCTCTCCTTCGAATCGCTCAGCAGCAGCTTGATGTCGCGATCGGTAAAATGGTCGAAGATAATGCGCGGAAACACTGCAAAAAGGTTACAGCATACACTAACTATTTGGCAAATGGAGTCTCATTACGTACCTTTGACTGTGCGAATTTGTGGTTGTTGTTGCACCTTCCCCTTGCGTCGCACATCCGTTAACCAGCCCGAGTCGATGTCGTGTGTGCCCGCCACAGCGTAGTCCTTGCCCTGCTTCACAATTTGCAGCCAGACGGGGGAGATGATGTCGAACTTCTTGGCAAAGATCTTGGCTACATCATAACCATGGGAGTTCCACTATAAAATATTTAATTAATGTCACCACGGAAATAATCTCGCATACTTACCGGCGTTACATAGCCAAGTGTTGTGCCATTGAAATGCCTCAGCGCAGTGTCCTTGTAGTAGGCATCGTGATGCAGTAAAATGTCCTTTGGCAGTGGCTCCGACGAAACCAAATCCAGTTCAAACACATCGCTGTCTTGTGGGCCACGTAAGAACTTGGATTCCTTGTGCTTCGACTTGGTTTTGCTGTCGGGCGACAGTGTGGCGATTGCTTGCTGCCCACACAGCAGCAGGCAGAGCAAAATGTGCATACAACAGACGCTCATCTCGCTTAGCGCCGATTAGGAACAAGAAAACCTAAGAAATTGCAGACACAGCAACAAACACCAGTTAAAAACACCGTGAAAACAATGAAATCCATGTGGCACACAACGGGAATCACAACCATATTTAGGTAGATACATTTTCATTACGCTTACCGGTTTGTTGCACTTTTAAAAATTCATAAATATTGCACATAAACAAAATTCGTGGCCAGCGAAAACAATTTACCGGCTCACTCGTCAGATAATTGCGTCGTACGATATCGATTGCAGCTCGTCGTTCGTTATCGATTGCTGAATGGTGGTGGTTGATTGTGAGCGCAGTGTTATCGGCGGATTTTAATTATTTAAATTGCGAATGCACGAATTTTACAAAAACAACTCTACATTAAAACGATAACAAAATGATTAAAATCATTGATAAAAACATTGCTGGGAAGTACCGAGCTCTGTTAATAAAGAATTTCAGAGAATGTTCATTGCATTTATTTATTTTTCGTATCCATTTTTTCATTAAAATATAATGCACTTTTAAGTATTGTAAGTACAATATTATTTAGTTCAGTTTGGCAAATTCTTTCTTGTCTCTCATTTAAATTTTCAGTGATTCCCCCAAAGAATATTAAATGCTTGTTTTTATATCGATATTTATATTATGTATATTATATTTAAATGTTTTATACGGTATAAATTATGGGAAGGGGGATTATTAACATAATGCTGCATTAACTTAACATCAAAATTAATTAAAATTAAAACTAGTGCAATGGACTAACCGAAAACTACAATCGAAGATTGTTTGTTGCCAAATCTACATACATAATTATCACTTTGAAAAAAAATGAAATAAATTGTTTTAAAACAACAAAATTGCAATATACAATTTTCCCAAATTAAAATAAACAATAGCGCTACGTAAACATTAAGAATTAATTAATTAATCATAATCATAGTACTAATCGTAATTATAATCATTTGTTTGTTTGTTTTGCTTTCGCCGTCGATTCAGACAAAAACACGCATTAAATCGCTGCTCGCCGAGCTGCTGCCCGGCGTGGAACTGTTGCTCTTCCACGGATTGTTGTTGCCGATGGAGTTGACGCTGCTGCCATTGCCAGCTGTTGCACCAATGGTTGCAGCTCCTGCTCCACCACTGCATATGTTGCTGCTGTCGGAGAGCGTGCGCATCAATTGCTTCTTGAGCAACTGATGCTGTGGACTCGCATTGCCCATAGGATTGACAGCGACGCCACTCTGCAGCTGCAACGGCAAGTGCAGCGGACGCTGTCGCATCAACTGGCGACCATGGTTGGCATTGTTGCTGCTCCCAACAGGAGAGTGGCGCTGAGGACGCGATGCCATCAGCTTCCGTCGCTTCTCATAGAAACTATGCATGCGCTTGTGCTGCTCCTGCTGCTGCAATTGCTCCAGCTGCTGTTGCTGATCGCTGCTGTCGTTGTGCTCCGACTTCTCCTGCTTCAACTTGCCCGCCAGCAGCTCATTGAGCCGCTTCACCGTCAAACTATTGCTACTGCTGCTGCTCGACAGGCGACTCAGCAACGTGCGTTTGTTGCATCGCAGACGCTCCTGGGCGATGATGCTGCATTTCTGTGCATATATCGTCTTGCCCTGGGCAGGATTACGTGGCAGCAGCAGCTGTTGTTGGGCAGCTGAGGCATTACTCGAACTCGATCCGTTACAGTGGCCTGCGAGCGACGACGACGTGGACGATGATGGTGGTGGCGGGGGCGGGGGACGAGCAAGTGTGCCCACAATGCCGTTGCCATTGGTGCCATTGAGTGAGACCAGGCCGTGATTGGCCTTGCGTGTCATCAGCAGATTCTTGCGCAACGTCGCGCCCATGCCATTAGGCAACTTGACCAGGCCAAAGGTGTTCATGGCCAGCGGACGTGGCGGCCCAGCGTAAAGCGTCATATTAAAATAGGTGGCGGCATCCTCATGATATTTGGCATTCACCAGTTGGCGATGTGGCTGCGCGATTGATTCGCTCTCGTAGCTATTGTAGGTTGCGTTGTTGTTGGTGGCTGGTTGTTGTGGTTGTGGCTGGGCTTCCAGCTTGACAGTCTTTGTGTGGTTGTTGATGGCTTCCGCCGCGCTAACAGTCTCCAGTTTCGTAAAGTCAAAATCGCTTAATTCATCATTGAAATGATTGGCATCCGTTGCAGTTGCAGCTGCAGCTCCCGTTCCAGCTCCTGTTGTGGTTAGAACATTCACATCGACGTTGTCGTAGCCCGCCTGGGTGAGAAACTCGGCAATCACCTGCTGCTGACTCTGCTGATCCAGCACCGACACCTGATTATTGTCCGTAATCTCATAGATAATACTTGGCAGCATCATATGCTCATCTGTTGTCGTCGTTGTGGCTGCTTCGCCCTCTGCTGTCACCTCGGCATCATCAGTCAACGAGGGCACATCATAGACACTAAACTGTGCCACTGCCTCATCGTTGAGCTCCTGCTTCAGCTGCTGTTCTTGCTGCTGCTGTTGCTGATCCGCTTCGAGCATCTGTTGCTGCTGATAGATCAATTGCTGCAGCTGCATGGCATTTATAGCCGTCAGCTGTGGCTCCTGCTCATGCTGAGAATCCTCGCCGTAGACTTGCTGCTGTTGCTGCTGATGATACAGCGCTGTGGCATATTCATTGGGATCCGCATTGATGGTGCCATCATCGTAGCGCAGCCGCTTTGTAGCTGGCTCCTGTTGCTGCTGCTGTTGTTGCGATTGTGGCTGTGATTGCGACTGTGAAGTGTCCAAGGCGCTCTCATCGAAGGGTATGTCCGACTCCACGGTGTTGAGTATCTCGTTGATGAACTTGCTGTCCAGCATATCATCGAGCGTCAGCGATATCGAGTTGTCATCGGAGGTGTTGTGCATGGGCAGCGGTTCCTCGGCCACCGCAGACAAATCCACTTGATGCTGACGTGGCTGCTGTTGTGCCTCCACTTGCGCTGTAATCGAGCAGACGGCCTGATCCAACTCGCTCAAATGCTGCTGCTGTTGATCGTACAGCGGCGCCAGCTGCTTCTCCTTGGCGGGTTTGCTGCGATGATGCGTTGCAGCGGCTTCTGCGGCAGCTTTGAGCTGTGGATGGCAGAGAAAACTTTAATAAATAAATATACAAATCTAAGTAACAGCTTCGTCCGCGTTCCATGTTCGCAGACTACAACTGTGGTTTGTATCTTCGCTAAGCAGTAGTTCAAATCCATGAAGTGGTTTGCGTATTTACTTAGCGAAATAATACACAACCAATTTTAGCTTCTGATTTTAAATAGTTTTAGTAGGAATTTTGATAGTCCTTTGTCGCCTCGTAGCTCTTACCGTTTGGTCTGCGCGTTATTAGTTCAATCAGTTAGTCTGTCAGTAAAAAGTATCTTATATATAAAATATATATGTAGTGTGCACACCTTCTTTTTGCTTGGCTGCGTCTCCTCCAGCAAACTAGGAGCAGGCGAGTAGTTGCTATTGGTATTGGCATGTTCGCTGACATTACTGGCGACGGCGACACCGGCGGGCGTCGTGGGCAGCGAGCAGGATGAGTTGGAGGAGGAGGAAAACACTGTAATGGCTGCAGCTGCTGGGACCGCTGCTGCTATCGATGAACTTGTGTCATCCTTGACAGCCACCGGCGGCGCTGCAGCGGCAGCAACTGTTGCTGCTATGGCACTGGCGCTCTTCTTGGAGGAGGCGCTTCCTCCTGCTGCTGATGCAGCTGCCACCTTGTGATGCAACTCGGAGTGATGGCGATTCTTGGATGACTTGGAACGCGAACGACTTGTGCTGCTGCTGCTCGTCTTGTTGGAGGAACTGCTACTTTTGCTGCTGCTGCTTTTGTGGCGCGACGACGTCGACGATGACGACAGCGTTGTCGAGTTGTTGGCAGCCAGCGAGCTGCTGGAACCATTCGAGCAGCTGGACATCGTGGCAGACAACGTGTCTGTGGGTGAGCCCAACAACTCCGCCGACTCACGCCCAGCATCCTGATTGTTGTGCTCCGCCAGCGATGCGGCTTGCGAGGAACGTTGCGTCGACTCCGTGCCCGTCGTCGTTGTCGTGTTGAGCTTGTTGGGCACCGCATCCCAGATGCTGGGATGCTGCAGTGCAATGTGATTGTTGAAACCGGCCTTGGTGTAGCTGCCATTGCAGGCGTTGCACACCACAATGTCGCGTGTCGCCTGCTTAGGCACCATGTCATAGTAGCCCATGTCGGCGGCATTCAAGCGCTGCACCTGCAACACCGTACGCGCCCCGCCTCCACCGCCACGCAGCTGTGTCTTTTCGGTGGCACGCAGCTGCTTAATCACCTTGTCCAGATCAAAGACCTGTTGCCATTTCTGGCCCTGGAGCGCGGCTAATGCCAAACTAGATGTTGGAGACAACATGCTACCCAGTTGAGCGGCAGCAGCGGCGTTGCCGGCGATCACATCCGACTTGGATGAGTTGGTCATGGCTGCAGTTGCTCCGCCTGATCCTGCTCCTCCTGCTGCTGCTGACGGCGCCTTGGCGTGCTTCGTTGTAGCGTTGTTGGCCTGCTCCGTGTAGTTTAAAGCGGCGGCTACATCACTCATGGGCATCTTTAGCCGGCCGCGAATGCTGCAGTTGACGAGAGAGAGATGCGACGATGGCGACAAATGCAAGGTGGAAGCTGCTGCCTATGTTGATGAGGGTAGAGAGCACGAGAGTTAGCTGGGCGACGCGACTGGCATTTTTCTGTAAGAGCACAACAAAACACACAATTGCCATGAATACTTTTTGCTGCGCATTTCTCATTTATCATCATCATCCGAGATTTCCAGCTGACTGTAAAACTGTACGTCGCAGTTCTTTCGCAACTGTGTCGGAACAGCTGTGCTGTGCTGCCCTAAACAAGTTGGCAGCTCCTGCAAAAACACCAACACCAACACAGATGCATACGCTGCTATCTCGCTCGCACTTGCACGCTTTACGCACACACACACGCACCTAAACCAAAACTACCAACAAACAAAAAAGCCTGTTTGGGAAAAACTGTATGCACTCGCTTAAATTATGAACAAATTGCACAGGTCGCACATTTTAACGTCAATTGCAACGATTTTCCACTTACATGTGCGTTTAACGTTAACACAATTCCATTGTGTTTAACACGGCGATTGCTGTTTAGCCAATTTTCTCATTCGCCTTGCCGTCGCCAGAGTTGACAATGTTTACGACATTGGTGAAAATCTGCATTCCGCATTTGAAGCGATTATTTATTACACACTTGCTTTCATATTTATATCTCTGCGGTGCACGCTCCAATTTATGTTTATGAAGCCGAATGATGTGCAATTTTATAAATTCTATTCGTTGTGTTTGCAGCAGCTGCCAAAACAGTTTTCTGTCGCTCTGCTGATTTCGCAATCGACTTATCGATAACAAGCGCATTCGAAGCGGGCGCCATATTTAAATTAAGAAAATGTAGTCTTTATTTTTACTGAAAATTTAAAGCACGTGAATTTTACTAAACTGTCTGCTTAAGTTAAACGCCTAATATACACATAGAGCTGAGTATCTTTGGGAACAATAAACACGACAACAAACAAATCTCTACGTTGTTTTCCTTTGTATAAGGAAGAAATTGAACTGTCTCTTAACCCTCTTTAACCTTTTTCTGCTGCAGCAGCTTAAACTCTGGTGCCCACACAATATTGTTGATACATTCGCCGAGGAAATAACAGATCAAACTCAATGCCACCATGCCACCAAACATCACAAAACGCAACGGCATCGACAGCACCTCGAGCAGCGGATAAACCCAAACTCCACTGAAGTATTTCACAATATGCACCCAAATGACGTAGAGTATCATGAACGCGGCGTTGCCAGTGACACCAGCCAACCGACTTGGGTAGCGACGGAAGCAAGTGAACAAATCCATGATGGCCAAAAGGGCAACATTCGTGTGCACCACGTGATTCAGCCAACTACAAAGTTCAGTTGTTGAGTAACAAAATAAACAATTTATTAAAACACTTTACCTGGGAAAGATGGCATCTAGTTCGGCTGGAAAGATCAGCTCACGATCCCACAAATAGATGACCCAAAACGAGACGGACACATTGTGCGCAATGGGGAATGCAAACGTGGCAAAGAAGTAATCCCGCAACTGTCTTAAAATCGATTTGGGAGCCACTGTGACTGAATTGTCGCCAAAAAGATCGTTTAACAGGGCCACAGTGTGATATATTGCCTGCAGCACGACATCGAGGAATGTCAGGTACTTGAACTTGCCACCCCAGCGCGTCTTCAGCTCCTCTTCCTCGTGTAGTCCCTCCGGCCAATACAATTTGAATAAATAGTAGTAGATGCCATACGAGAATTGTGCCGCTGCCAGCAGATGGACCAAAAAGCGCAGATAATTGAATGCGCCGCTCGTGTAGGCATCATTGCACGTTTCCAAGCGAGCTGTGTTGGCCTGTGCAGCTTCTCTGGCTGCGTGTAGCTCACGCAGTTGTTTTTTGCTCTTGGTCATTATAATGTAAACAAATTGCAATGTAATAAACAAACGCGGCGTTTTTAATTAGAGGTGGTGCAACTTCGATATGTGCGTACATCGATATTTTCAACTTTATCATTGATTGTTTTGCAGTGGCAGCGTGACCACACTTGAATTTGAAAAACAATATCGGAAAGCGATCAGCTGTTGATTGTTTTAGTTGAAACAAGTTGTTTCAACCAACTCACTACAAACAGAAAAGCAATATTGTGGAAAGAATAATAAATTTGAAATATGACAAATTAATGCACTGAAACAGCATGCAACAAGTGGGATTTGTATAGGTTGCAATGCTCGTGTGTGCGCCAGTTTGCGATGTATGTTAAGAGCCATCATCGATAGTTTGTGCTGCAAAAAAGCGATCAGCTGTTGATTGTTTTGGTTACCGAAGAGTTTGTTGAGCACAAAATATTTTGATAAAAATGTGGAAAAGAATGTTACTAAGCACAACAAAGGCATTGAAACAGCGCCAACAAGTCAGCTTGCTGCAATTCCAATGCCCAGTTGTGCGTCAGTTCGCAGCGAAAGCCACAGCACCCAAACTGCTGCAACTCGAACAGGAGCACATCGATGAGGCCATCAAACTGGAACCCACGCTGTCCATTTACACGCCGGATGTGTGGCAACAAGCGCATGCAACATTTCAAAACCACGGACTGCCGACCGTCAACTTTCTGCGCATTGTCACCGGCAATCCGGCGGTGCTGAAACGGACGCCACAGCGCATCATCGAAAGCTTGGAGATCTGGCGCAGTTGTCAGTTTGGCGAGCATCTGTTGCATTTGCTGCTGACCAAATATCCCGAGCTGCTCGATGTCAGCAATGCTCATCAGTTGCGCACGCTAATGGGCTACCTGAAGAGCCGCGTGTCGACAAATAAAAATGTGTGGAAGCTGCTGATGAATTGCCCTGATATATTGGCCCAATCGGAGCACATTATGGAGCAGAAGTTCAATTATATGTCTGATGTGATGCGTCTCGAGGTTCCGGAGATTGTTAAATCCACTGCCATGTCGCTGCCCTTTGATGAGCTGAGCTGTCGTCACACTTTCCTACTCCGCTTGGGTTTATTTAAGCCGCGTGCTCTGAAAGCGGATCCCGATGAGAAGAGCACAAACAATAGGCTCTATCAGATAACGGACACATCGGACAAGGCGTTTGCCACCAAGATATGCCATGTCACGCTGGCCGAGTATGAGGCGTTCAAGGAACTATTGGCTAAAGAATTGGAGCGCAAGTCTCGAAAGCAAAAAGATGATGACGAGGAATTTAGTGATGATGATGATATGAAATAGTTATTCTTAAGTTGTGATTTATTCTACTAATAAAAAAAAGAGCTTATTAAGCTGAATTTGTATTTTTAATTCCATGTACTTTGCAATAGTTGTCTCTTTAATGCTGATATTTGAATAATCGTTATTTTGGAAAATTTAACAGCTGCTAACAACAGCGCAGCGTAATGCTGTTAAGTGTGCCGCTGTTAAGTTGACAGCGACGTTAGCACGCGAATGGCAACGAGTTTCTATTATCTCTTCGCAAGTGGGAGGAAAAGTTGGGAGAGTTTCATTTAAAATTATATTAAAATCAAATAGATAGCGCAGAAATCGCATTCCAATGCATACGGTCTCGTCCAGGCTGACGTCACCGCGCCACACATAACAACAAATACACCCACCAAAGAAAGTATTAGCAAAAATCAATGACATGTCGAGCAATCCCTTCGATAGCGAGGATGAGCCCAGTGCCGCCAGCGATGAGATATTGGAGGGTTTTCTCTGTCCCATTTGCCGTGCGGACCTGAAGTCCATTGACTACCTCACCGAGCACTTCGCACGCCAGCATGCCGAGGAGGAGGACGCGCTAAAATCAGTCTTCAAAGACATATTCACCAAGGCGAAAAAGAAAATCCTCAACAACTTTGAGGACGAACGCGAACGTGCCCCGCCTGCTGCAGCCGCATCCACGGCAAGTGCCTCCAATGCGTCAGCGGCAAGCGGCGCCTCTAGAACGAGCAATGCGCGAACCCGTCACAACATCTACAACCAGCTGTCCAAGCAAACTGTTGGCGCTGAGCGCGCTCATCTGGATTACTTTCAGTCTGTGCGCAATCCACGCCTGGAACGCTACGCCAGCGAAACGAATAAGCTGATCATACGACTGCATCGTTTGCTCAAAGACTTGCCCACGGATGCAGTGCAGCGCAAACAACACGAACAGCAAACGGTGCCTTGGCTCGATGGCAGCTCCGTCAAGCTGTGTCCCAACTGCGCAAAGAGCTTCCACTTTGCCAGGCGGCAGCATCATTGTCGCCTCTGTGGCGGCATCATGTGCAACGACTGCTCGCGCTTTCTGCAGCTGGAGAATGCAAGTAAGTAAGGGATTATGGTGTATAATTTCTGTATATTAATTCCTCATCCGCTAGTGCAATTAGCGAGCTTGTCGTCCACACGTAGCGAGCCGCTGCAGCAGCTGCATCACGAGGATCGCGCCATTCGGTTGTGTCAGCACTGTCTCTGGCTGTTGGACACGCGCCAGCAGATGCACGAGAGTCGCACTTGTCGTCCGCTCTTGGCCAAAGTCTACGATGAGATTCGACAGCTGCAGAAGCAGGTTGCACCCGACCTGGAGATGTATGTGAAGATTATAAACAGTCTGCTGGACGGCGAATCCATTTTTACCCTTTCGGATGCAGGCGCTTTGCGTGGCAAGATTGGTCAGGTCGCTGAAACAATTGATTTGCGTAGCAAACGCATTTTGACCATCCACTCGGAGCCGGGCAGCCGCGAGGAGGCGTTGAAGAAGGCCATACGCTTGAGCTGTGTGCACGTGATCAAGGAGCGCATGTTGTCGTTGCCGCCACTGCCAGATGAAGCTCTCATCAAGCAAATACAGGAGCGCAAGCGCATGGAAACCGAGCAACGCATTCTCACCGAACAGCGCATGGCCATGGAGGCCTATGAGCGTTATGGGGCCGCCAACCAAGTAGGCGCGAGCATGGAGAATCGCAACTTTGCCCAGGGCGTAAGTAGCCAAGAATTTGATTTCCTAAAGGTTTCATTTCCAAGTTATAAATTAATCAGCTTGATAAGTAGATGATAAATAGTGTGTTTTATCTGCACTTTAAATTCATTCTTGTGTTAATTAACTATCGCTTTAGGAAATCCTAGAAACCGATCTAAGACTTTAACTTACATTACTTTCAACTAACTTCTGTCTGTTTTGCTTTAGTCGGATCTGCAATCTTTGAACAATTGGTCAGCGCCACAGGCGTCTACCACAAATTCGGGCGTGGATGATCCTCTCATCGAGCAGATCAACATTATTAAAGGCTACATTAAGCAAGCGCGTCAGGACATGAACTTCGATGTCGTCGAGACGCTGGAGCTGAATCTGCGCGAACTGCAGCGTGAGGTTTATGAGCGACAACGGCAATCCAGTAACAGCAGCAGCGCCACATCACCTCAAGCAGATGGCTAGGCAGCAACCTGTAGTAAAAATAAATAAGTTTAGCTTAAATATATATACACAGTATATATATATTCATTCCCGCTTTCTGACTAAATAAATGTGAATGCAAATAAAATTGTTATACCCACTAGCAAGGCATTATCAGTTTGTGGCAACCCAAAATTAATTCAGAAAGTAGATATACTGACCATCCTTATAAACATTTATATCACAGAGAATACAAAAGCCAGTCACAACAAATAATTTTAAATGAAAGGATTTCTGAGAACTTTAATACAATACGAAGGGTAGTGACGTCCATAAAAAAATGTGAAGTCCTTGATGAAGGCAATGTAGACATGCCCTTATTTCCATCTCTACTTCAAATCTAAAACATTTTGAATCAATTTTAAAGATGTCTTCACAAAACAAGTGCCTCTTAAGTGATTTCCAAAATTTGAAACATTTTAAAATGAAAGTCAAGTTTTAATTAAAAAACCAAACTTTTTTTACACTTTTTATTAAGAAACAATTTTCTAGTATGAAAATCAAATGCAGCTGCAACGATTCCCAAGCTCTAGTCACACTTTATATTTATATACTTCCATTAAAATAGAGGGTATCAGATGGTCGAGCAGACTCGTTTAACGTTTACTTGTTGACTAAATAAATGTGACTGCAAACGAAATTCGTTTCATTTTTAGAGTTTCGTGTGTTTTGTGCTGTGTTTGTAATGAAGCGAATTGTTTGTGCGTATTACGTAGTGAATTGAACTGAATGTCAAGAGAGGAAAATCCAGAGATGGAAAATTCATCGGAATTTAGGACTTTAGACCCACAGCAGCAATCAGAGATTTCACTTTAGCGATATAAGCTGCTTGGGCGTCGCCGCTGCTCATGCCCTTTATTTTGTTCCACGCCTCCCACTTCGCCTTGCCCTTGAAGTCGAGGAATCCGGGCTTGTCTATATAGCAAATATATTCAAAATTAAACTCTTTATTTTTCAGTTACACCCAATTTTGTTACCTGTATTGCAATCTCCCACTTTGGTCTGCTTGAAGAGACTGTAGAGCTCCAGCAAATCGCTGTCAGCCGGCGTGCTGTTCAAGTTCTTCACATCCTCGGCGGCCTGATCGAATTCCTATAGTATTCACGCAATACCACGTATGTCTTAATTCTCACGAAAACTGCTTATGAATAAATTATTTACCTGTAATTCAGACATGTTTCACTCTGCTTGCTGGTTTCTCGTCTCCTGGTGACTGACTAAATTTAACACGAGCATGCTTACGATTTAATTCAACTTAACATTGTGCAGAGCTGTTAATAACAGCGAGTGCGTGGCCGTTACATTTTGGGATATTCATTCAACAATTTTAATTTGGTAATTTTTGTTTGATTGGACATAAATATATTGATTTTCGTTGTGTATAAATTTAATACTTCAGTGTTTACTATATTATTATTTATTTAAATTTGCAATTTTCAATTTGGTGTTACTTCGATATATATTAGTAGCACTGCTCACCACTATTTTTAGCGATAGTTTGGTCGAGAGAGCGGCTCTGTAATTTAACAGCATCTGGGCTGCTAACTTTCATTTTTTTCCAAGAAATGTGCATAAAAAGTCAATCAATTTATTAAACAGGTTTGTGCACAATGACGCATACAATATCTAAAATACATTGAATATTAAAGGCATTGAATTCATTCATTAATTGCAAAGTAATACGCGAACGAGCTAGTTTTGGCGGGAAAACAGCTGAGTTGACAGCACTAGACTTAACAGTCCTGATATTTGGGTTTGCAGCTCCAATTTTGTTTACAGCTGTAATTTCGCGTTGAACTTGCGTAGCGAACGGACGTGTTTACGCGGGGGCGTCGCTTGTTTTGTAAAAAATCGAAATCAAACCGTAACAAAAAATTTAATAATACCACAAGAATTGTGCGTGTTAAATATTTATGTTTCAAGTGCAGTGCAGTGTGTGCGTGTGCGAATGCAGCTGAAGTGATCTTAATATTAAATCAGAGGGCATTTAAAAAAAAGAAATAAATAAAATCAAAGAGAAAGTGCCAAAGCCAAAGCGATTTGTTATTGCTAGAAATTTTGTGTTGTGTTCTTGCTTTGTTGTTGCTCGGCGCGCAACGCGCTGCTTATGCAAATGTGGTAAGATTGTGTTTTTACTTATTTACTGATATTGTTTTTATGTTTAACTTTACCTAGCAACTAGTATCAAAAACATAAATTCTATTTACACACATGCCAACAAATTGGGCATGCTAATTGGTCAGAAACAGCAACACGTAACTCTTTTTTTCTACTACAACTTTTTAGTGTTCAAAGTTGTGTTGAATCGATTGCTACTAAACACAACATTCCTATGCCGGCTGAGACTTCTCTAGCATGCGATAAATTTATAGCCTCGCACATTGAAACGCCTCCAGCTGCTCTTGACGGTTGACTCTGTGCGATGCATGTGTGCGTGCGTGTGTGTGTGCGTTTTACAATGCAAACAAATTGTACTAGTGTCAGCGGCTACTGCCAACAACAGAAACAGCAACTGAAGTGCGAAACGCAAACAACAACAACAACAACAATGCCGCCATTTGATTTTTTATTCATATACGGTATTCTCGTCTTCTCATACTTGTTTTCCTCTTCCTCACAGTCTTCGCCCGGTTTCGTTTTCGTTTGTGTTGAACTTTGTTTTATTTAGTTATTTATTTATTGTTTCTTTTTCGCTAGATTTAATCGTCAACTATACAAACACACATGCATGCAAAAGAGTGAGACAGAGAGAGAGAGAGACAGAGAGAGAATGAGTCGCTCATTGTTTTCGCTTTAAATAAATTCTTTGCAATTTGTTGCCACATTTTGGGATATATTATCTGATTTGTTCTTGTTTATGGAATGCTCTGGAATTTTGTTGAAATTCATATTTGTTCTAATTTATCTTTGCGAGTTGATTCTTAAAATGCAGACTTGCTATAAATTTATGGCATAATCGATCATTTCTATTTGCGGCGGAAATCTGTTTCCTGTTTTCTAGAACATAAGTAGAACTACTTGTATGTTTATATGTAAGTTAACTTCAACAGCGACCCTCGCTTGCAATCGTTGTTGCTCTCTCCCTCTCTCTTTGCTGCTGCCTTCTCACTTTCCCTTTCACTGGCTGTGTTTATGCAGCTGTTGTGCTGAACTATTTATAAATTCATTAACACACTTCATTCACAACAACACTGCGGCGCTGCTTTTAATTTAGAGCAAGTCTGTTGCTTCTAATTAATGCATAAATAATGCATAATCACACCCAATCCATCATTATCTCGTCATTTCGTATTTGTTTACATTTCCCTTGCTCGCTTCCCCTTCGCTGGCTTCCCTTCCCCCCATGCAGATAAGACACTGCAAAAGTTTATTTCAAGTGGAAATTCGCTTGCGATAAAAGTTGACCTAGTCCCCCAACGAGTTGTGCTTAACCCTCGAGGGGCAAGCTTATCAGCGGATCATGCACTTCAGATGCACCTGACAATGAACACAAACTGCAGTTGTTATTGTCCTTCAATTTGAATAGTATTATTAATAGTCTATAATAACTTTCGTTAGCTGACGCATTTTTGGTTTTTTGGATATTAATCCAATAGGTATTTCTGCGCTTGCATTTTGTTGACTTTGCCTTTGCGATTCTCGCCGGATGATTCAGTTTTCGCATGTTGCGACTTTTACTTGAAAATCAATAATGACGCGTACTTTGAACCCCGCTCTCTATCCCCTTGCCATAGGCATTGTCTAGACTCGCCGTCATTATCAAGTTTTACTTGTTTATTTTATGATTTTTATAATACTCTCTGCAGCAAGCGTTGAGGGATTGTCGCTATAAACCAATTGATATGTTCAGAAATTTATGCATTTGGTGTGGTTCCTCTGGGACTATATTTTTATTGTTTGTTTTTCTTTGAAATGTAGACGTACTGTACTATATATTCATATCTTCAGAAATGTATGCATTTAGTTTGTTTTAACGGCCCATAACATTATGAAATATAGTGTTTTTCATATTAGTATGAAAAATGGCCCCAAACTTATGATATATCGAACGATAAAAGAGTATATTAAGTACTGAAGATGAGTAAAATGAAAAATTTTAATGATTGTTCGTTTAAACTGCTTAGGTCTGAGACATTTTTTTAGTATTTTTAAGGTACTCTTTTAAATGTAGTTTGCAACTCTACATTTTTTTAAATTGTAAATTTGACAAGTAGGCTTTGCTTTTTAGCTGGGGTTTCTTGAATGATGATGTCAGATGTCATTTAAGTTCGAGAAGCCGTACGTGAAGTTTCTATTTCTGCTTTTTTGTTTTTTTTTAAGACAAATATAATTATTTTTGTATTGAGAAAATACAATGTCATTAGAACAGGAGAATTCTTTAATTTTGGCCCAGGAGTTGGCTGCAACAGCAGAAGAAGAAAAGACAGAAGGTGATGATGCGAACTGCGGTGATGGCAAAGCGGAGCTGGACATTGTGATCAACAATGTGGTGTGCTCCTTTAGTGTGAAATGTCATCTCAATCTGCACGACATAGCGCTGAATGGCGTCAATGTGGAGTACAGGCGAGAGAACTCGATGCTCACAATGCGATTGCGTCGTCCTTATACAACAGCTTCCATATGGTCTTCTGGGAAAATAACTTGCACGGGCGCCACGTCGGAGGTGGATGCCAAGATTGCGGCGCGTCGCTTTGCGAGAAGCTTGCAGAAACTGGGATTCCCCGTGGGATTCCACAATTTTCGCATCTACAATGTGCTGGGCACCTGCACCATGCCCTGGGCCATTCGCATTGTGCAGTTCTCGGAGCGGCATCGCAACAACGCCAGCTACGAGCCGGAGTTGCATCCGGGTGTAACCTACCGGATGAACGATCCCACTGCCACGCTGAAGATCTTCTCGACGGGCAGCATCACGGTGACGGCTCAGAATGTTGCCACTGTCGATTTGGCCATTCAACGCATCTACGACTTGGTCTACGAGTTTCGCAATGATAACAATCGCAAGGAGGAAGCACTGCTAAGGGATCGCTTGTCCAAGACACCAAGGCAACCAACACTCGGTGCTCCACGCATTGCTTCGACCACATGGCGTTCCAAGCCGCAGGCGCATTCGTCCATGAAGTTCCTCGACACCATTCCAAATACAAAGGGATCGGAGACCAACACTACGAACACTGTCACCGTGACCAGCAATTCTTGTGGAAACGGTGAGAACATCTTCTCCAATGCTCGTCGTAGGGCCACCGAACGTTGGGTCACCAAGTTGCAAGAGAAACAGTCCCGTTTCACTGATTCCACCACCTATGCCAAGACGTCTTCATTCACTCGTCCACGCGGTGTCATAAAGACGCCCACGAAGCCACTGTTGCCCTCCAACAGGCAACTAAATCCAAACAACTTCCAGAATCCAAATGTACTGACAAGAGCTATCACGAACTTCCCTCCAGCTAAAGTCTCAACTGCGACTCTAGCTACAAACCCATCCTTAATTGCTTCTTCGAGTATTCAAATGATTGATCCAACGGACTTTGAAGTGGATGATCTTATTGAGGAGATCGACGAGGACGACATGGACTGGCAGATTTAAAACTAACTGCGGCATCGATACATAATGGATCACAATTCATTTAGCATAACTAAATGATGAAATTTGATAATTATGATTTTATTAAATAATTCAATTTAGATTGAATTGTAAAGTTAATTTATATAATAAGAAGTGCATATAGTTGGGGACAGTAGTTCGAAGATACATTTTACGCAAAAAGGCGTAACAATCTAAGAAGCTTTATAGTAATATTTCACTTGATACTCATTATTCTAAGCATTAAAAATTATTATGATATTTCTTGACTTATGCTTTGCGGGTATTTAATCTTTTGTGCAATGTATTTTTACTTTCGCAGTAAGTTCAACTATAATCAATTATTATTGTGTATGCTGCGTTTCTTTGTGGCTTTTTATTGAGCTCATTTTGCATTAACAGATGTTTGTGTTCGAAACGATTTGTTGATTGGATCAAAGTTCAGGTCTTTGATGCCATTAATCGGCCATTGGCAGCATCCTCAATTCAACTGCACCATGTGAGCTATTTGTCTAGTTTAAACAAACATTTGCTTTTATTAGCGGATATCTACTTTTGTATTTGCACTGAATTGTCTTTATCCATCGCTTTCGCATTACTTATTTTGATTGGCTGTTATCTATAATGAATTGCGAATGGCTACGAACTGCCATTCATATCTATCGTTGGGGAATTCTACAATATATAAGCCCTAAAGACCCATCATTTTGCTGACAATGCACAATTTGTAGCATTTATCAAAGTCGTTGCTTGCCTTATTTCTATTTGCACTTTTCTTTTTTTTTTTGTGATTTTCTCATTTGCAGTAAACAAACAGAGTGTAGTTGCAATTAGTTTGCCCCAGCTGGCCCAGTTCGCTGTGAGCCTGGCCAACAGCTTTCACTGTCAACGTTAAAAGTCATTTACCACGCTCCCCACTTTCTGCCAAGCTCATGTTCGTCTCTTACCTTTCAGTTGGCCAAAAAGTTGGCAAGCCAAGTTTGTGCTACGTTCAGTTCAGCTCAGTTCAGTGCAGTTCCATTCTATTGGCCAACCCCAACAACAATAGCAATAACATCATCAGCGTGAGCAACTCGAAATATTTGCAACATTTGCAACGGTTGGCAACCCATTGAGGCGTGCGCCTAAAAATGCGCCCTCAACATTATTGCAGGGCTCACTACGTCTATATATATACACATATTGATATACCATATACCAAACGAATAATATAGGTATGAGCAGAATATATGGATTGGTCGGGTAGTCGGGTAGTTGGTTAGCAGCTTGGGGTAGTTGGGCCGAAGGTGGGGGCAACCACATTTATAAAACTGCAACAGCTGCAGTTATTTTTCAGCTTGTTTGTTGTCATTGATGCCGCTGCAATTTTGATATCCACGAACCGAGTATTTTAGCTGTGCTATTAAATATGCAACACGTGCTGGCCATTGTCTTCAATATGGTGGCATAATGCTTATGTATAATTTAAGATGTATTCTCAGCAATTGCTGAATTTCTATCATTTACACCCAAGTATATTATTTGCTTGATTCATTTCTAATTTAATACAAAATTATTTCTCAATCGTTATAATAATATTATTAAAATAGTCATCTGGAATTAAATTCTGTATGTTATAAAATCATATTTATTAATAATACTATATCTACAAATTGTATACTTTTACTCCTCCCTCTGCTTTAAGGGTATTTAAATTTCGACTTATCAAATTCGTCTTTTTCTTATTTGCTTTGCCTTTATGTGTGGCTTCCGTTTCAGTTCAATGCAAGATATTTGATTTTCGATTTCTAAATAAAACGAAAAATTGAAAATGAATTGAAATTTGATTTGGTCGTTTGGGGAAATGTTTTCCATTTCTCTAAATGATGGTGTGGAGTGGTTTTTGCTTATTTGATGAGCATCCTATTCAGCTATAAAAACAACTTCCATTGAGATGGGAATATTCAGGGTTTTCAAACACTTACTTTCTTTCCAGCATCTTTCATTCATTTCGAGTTCCATTTTTTCTGGCCTTGAACTACTTCTTTTAACGATGCTAACACGATGCTCCGACGCGCCTAAAAAGACTTAACTGAATTTATTTCTCTCTGCTTATCTACAGCTGTACCAACTGCCTGGCCTCCTCTTTGTCCTCACCTGCCCCTGTCTATGTGTTTTTTTTTTTTTTTTTTTTAAATTTGTGAACCAGGTAGATGGACACGGCCTTCTGGACAGCAGCTGCTGTTGGTTGTGCTGTTGTTACCTGTTTCAGATGGTTCTCTGGCAGTTTTTGGCATTTACTAGAGCCACAAACATTTTGGATAGTAATCCAACAAATGCTGCGGAGCCTCAGCTCAAACGAATTCCTTCTCCGCATTCAGTGCGTTGTTTCAGTTACGTCATCGCTCACGGAAATGAACACAAATGTAGCATACACTACATATGTATATATATATATATATATATTTAATATATGTTGTAGCTACATATGTTACGCGCTTACAGATAGCAGCTTTGAAACAGCGTCGAAAATGTTCAAGTCTGGTTTTCTAAATGTGCCTTTTTTTGTGTTTTAGTCATTTGCCGGCTAGTCGCAAACTCGTTCTACTAATGTTCTATTACAAACTCATCTCATTATATTGTTTTTTTTTTTTGTTTTGGGGAGAAGCAGGGTGTTATAAGTTTGTGTCGGCTAAAATTAAAACACAAGCTGATTTACATATGTAAAAGTCTGTTTTATAAAATCTTTTCGAGAAAGAGGAGTGGTGACTCTAAGAAATCTAGTCATAAATTCTTTTAACTTTAATAACTAACATAGTTGTTAATTTTACAGCTACGCTGTTGAAATACATCTTGTTGTTTATTTTTTTGGATTAAGTTTAAAATTGAAGTCAAAAATTCTGCTTTAGAAACGCGACAAAAACTCCTGTCATCTTAGTAATTTCAACTTGTCTTATATCGTATTCTCAATGACGGTCGTTCAGTATTTCAAATACTAAACTTAAACTATTCACTCTTAGCACAATATCTCAGTTTTTATCTTAATTATATAATTATTATTATTCACTTAATGCCGTAGACCACATAAAACACTTTTAACAAGATAAACTCTTCACTTGAATTTTCTCACAATCTGCTCTTTGTTCAGATAGCTATGTTGTTGTCCAACATGTTGTCATCGTCTTTAATCTTTTCCTCTGGAACCTTCCAATCGCAAAGAGCAGGAAACTTTTTGCTGACAGGATCTGCGCACTTGGAAGCCATTGGCCCCGTCTCATAGATGGGTTCGTTGTAGATATTGTTATAGTCGTAGTTGCAGGTCAGCATGAACAGGAATTTATTGTCTTCCGGCTCCAAGAACTTGACACCAGCACAGCCCACTCGACGCACCTGATCCCCGACTAACATAGTGAAGTGTCCGATCTTCTTGCTGCAATGAATCGATTGATTGATTTAATTGTTATAGTTACGTCTAAAGACTCACCCCTCTGGGTGCGTGTGGTAGCTGTCGATGTAGCTCTGATTGGCGTCCTTGTACTCCTTGAACCAGTCCAAGACAAACGTCTTCATGCGCCTGGAGTGCGACTTGAAGTCGCGTCCAATCCAGAAGTAGCCAATATTCTGGCCACTGAACTTGAAGCGCGGCGTATTCCGGCACTTGTCGTGGGCAAAGCGACAACGCTTCGCATGCAGCTCGGCCATGTGCTCCAGCTCCTTGTCCCACTTGAGCATGGGCATCTGCGAGGCTGGCGCGTATCCTTCGACGCCTCCCTCGGCGACTTTGTCCCGCACCAGATTGTGCATGTCCAGCAGCAGTTGGCGGCGTCGTGTGGTCATATAGAGTAGCTTGGGACTGGCACCACAATCCTCGCCAAAGCTGCCATTGTTGCCGCAGGCCGTGTTCGTCTCCTGGAGCACATGGCTGCCATTGTAGAATTCGCACAAGGATGGCTCACAATAGTCTCCGCTGGCAGCTGAATTGAATTGCTGTGCTATAACTACAATTAATAACAGCAGCATTGCCCTGGGCAAGCAATCAAAGGTGCACTTGTCTAATAGCAGACTCGGCATTGCGACAGTCAGTCAGCAACTGAGCTCCGGCCGTGAATAAATTTTGTCTTATGAATTGAATTGGTCTGGTCAGCGGTTGAGGCTGAGACTGAGACGTCGCTGCCGTTGGCGTCGTCGCGACGTCAGCAGGGTTGAAGATTTGCATTGCGATCCCTCGCAGCTTTATATGCTAATACCCTTTCATCTGCCAATGAAATAAATAACGAATTAGGGAAGGGCAGACGGTGACTAACTTTCAAGAACTTTTAAAGTTGATGGCTTGTTACTCTATGCTGCAAACTCTTGTGGATCCTGAAGTTTTAAAAAAATAAATTGGAATGTAACAATTTTTTACAAAATTATATTAAATAACAAAATTCTAACATATTGATAATTAAAGAGTAAAAACGTCAACTTTTAAATTAAAAAGTGATCTTATAAAAAACAGCTAGACTGATTTGAACTAGAAATTTTGTTGCAAACCTTTGAAACTAGTTAAAACATTTAGAATATTTCTAAATTGATTTAAATACCAAATTGATTTAATTTGTCTACTACATCATGTTTAATATCTAGAATTAAATATTCTGTATAATTAGTTGAAGCTGTTGCAGCCCTGGTTTTTGTACTTTCTTGTGCAGAACAGTCGTAGTACTATCGTCTTCCGGACTTTTGTTGTGCATTAGCAAACAGGTTTTTGACTGCTGCCCATCACCCAGCGCAATATATTGGGTTTTATGTAAATGGTGTAATCAAGCACTAACTGTGGGAAAAATGCTCGCTTCAAGGCAACTACAATGGCGATAAGTAGGCGTGTTGGGGATTAATTGTTCACTCCGCGGAGTCAGCGAATAATTGATGCTGGTAGTTAACAGGTTCAGTCGAAAAGTGATCGACCATCAGATACTCATCAACTAAATTTAATTCAATTTAAACTAAACTTTAGCTATATCTCAAAATAAGAAATATTGATAATATCGGTAACTTTAATAGGCGGTGAGAAATAGATGTTTGAAAGCACGGACGGACAGACAGATAGAGTATTACAAGGTCTGCGATGTTACAGACATTGCCACCAAGTGACTAGACTCTTCTGCCTTTTGGGACAACGAGTATAAAACGCAGAAGCAAATTAGAAAATCCATTTGAAGAAACGTGCTTTGAAGCTAATCGTCACTAATTATAATAACAATGCTTGGCCATTTATTAATTGTTAATAACAGCACATGTATGAGCCGAAGAATTATGCAAAACCATGCAATCACCGAGAAGAGTAATCAAACTCTGATGTGGCTTTTAAGGTGTATTAAGTATTTTTAATATTATTACCCTTGACAGTGGTCATACGGTAAAAATAAGAAGATGATAATCTCCGGCATGCAGAGACCGTCATACTCTTACTCTCCATGAAAGATCATAAATATCGAGGGGGCTTTTAGAAACCGCAAACAATAACAAAGAATTGCGTATTTTAAAATTCTGCATATCATTGAAGATTCATTCACCTTGAATCTGCTTATCTCCCGAATTGGCTAGAACTTGCATTTTGACCTATATAAACCCGAATATTTTGATTATTCCCAGAATATATTAACAAATCACATAAATTAAATAGTTACCCAGTATCACCTAGTCGATCGCACATTAGTTGAGTGTGTCCCCATTTTATATCGCACGTTTTTAATTGTTTTAATTAAGTGGCAAATTTATCGCAATTCTTATTTATGAATTGACATTTTCGTCACTATTCTAAGATCTCTTGACTAATATTTGTCTAGCTCTATATGTATGTGGGTAATGAATAATAATAATAATCGTAATTGAGTTAGCAAGTCTTTATGCTCATCGGAGACGCATTTTTCGGGACGGCGTTGACTTCTCATGCGTGAATCTCGCTTTGGAGGTCGTGAGAGAATTCTCAGTTTTAGTTTTCGGCAACGCCTCAATGCGTACATTCTCTGTGCAAATTCTTCACATTTATGTCAGCATTTATTCGCAAACATTACAACATATACATATGTATATTGTAAGCATTGTAGATGCTAGTCGATATGCCTGGGAGATCTCTCCAAGATCCAAGTGCTCAATGACGCGTTCGCTGCTTTTTGCAACGCTTCGTCGCCACTCAGCAATTCACAGAGCACATTTCATATATAGTACTTGCTTATTCAGAATATATGCAGGGGAAAATTATTCAAGATAAGCGATTGGGCTCGCGTAATATTTGCACAGTATTTTAAATGCGAAGGTTCTATTTTGAAAATGCTGAGAAATATAATCAATGAGCTGGGAACTCTGCCAGACAGTAAACAAATTATATATTAAAATAAAAAATTTCACCGATTACATTACTCATTCTACAATGACCTCATTTTTATTCTTTTAGCCTACATTCGTAGAGGGTAACTTTTAGTCAGGCAAACTTTTAGACAACTACTAGGTTTAGAATCTGCTTTAATTTGCTCACACTTAGCATTAATAAAGCTGTGATATTACTTAAAAGACCCTTACTGAGCTGCTTAAAATAATTAGTATAATTATATGATTATAAAGAGCATAATTTGACTGCACTTCATTCTTTCCATTTTTCCTCAACGTTGTGCTTAAGTATGATTCATAATCTGAGCAGTTTCTTTTATTTTAATGCATATAAATTTGGTTTTTTTTTTCAAACCTGTGTCGAACTGATTCTTTTTCTCCAGTTGCTCTCTCCAATACTTAGCCATAATTTATACGCTTACGCAAATATCAGCTGAAAACTCAAAAGCAATTTGAATTTATTATCCAATCTTCAAATGCATTTGCAAGTCGCCTTGTGCTCCAGCCAGACAAATCGCTATCAGCGTTTTTACAGACAAGACAATCTTCATAACCCTTCTCTTACTGCCCTTCCCTTTGCTGCCCTGCGCCTCTTTATTAGCATCTTTATTTCCATGTCTGGCGACCACTTGAACTTTGTCTGTGCACCGCCAACTTGCGACATTATGTGTGTGTATAGTTTGCACTTGCAACTTGAATGCACTTGACAAAGTTCTCGGCGGTGCGGCGCGATGCGGTGAGGTGCGGGGCACGCTTTAAAGTGGCCAATCAGGAAGCACACCCACCCTGCAGCCCGCTAGGCAGGTGGCGCCATCTAGCGGCTGGCTACCCTTACCAGCGAGCTATCCCTGAGATCCGCGTGTCTACTGACCATTAATTTCACATTAATTACCATCGTCACAGACTAGCGCGCTTTGCTTTATTTTGTACCCTGTACGAAATGGATAGAGGGTATATGCCACTGTTTGGGAAGTAACACACTAAAAGTTGAGCCCTGCATTCCCTACTGATAATGCTAAATTTGAAGGTATTAACTCTTAAAATTTGAAAAACTATTTATCTTATTATTTATTTATTTACTTAGGTATTATTTAAATTAATTTCTATAGGACAATATTATGGTCCGAGCAACTTAGACCTATTTTACTTACAATTACTACTTAAACCATTTTTTCAACACAATATTAAAAACCTCTTCAACAAATCGCGTTGTTTTTGACAGTGTTATGTTGTAGTTACAACCATGTTACTTAATAATTTGATAAAAGAAAAACAGACTGATCGTCATTACTTCAGCATTTGACTAGATTGAATTGGCAAACATGCCAATTTTTCTGCTAGATATTTACAGGATATTCTGTAGTCAACCCAAATTGCTTTGCGACTGCTTTGACTAGTTTTATTTTTGTAGTTTGGCCGATTGTAAAACGTCGTAATCTGTGGATTATTGGGCCAGCTGATGGTTCGTTTTAAGAGCTGCCTTCGGCTATTTATAGCTAAAGCATTTGCTCCCGGGTTTTTTTGTTGTGTTCGCAATTGTATCGTTCCGGGTTACTGCGACAATATTGAGGCATAGCCAGCCAGTTTGCGGGGGCGGTGTTTTTTTTTTGTACTGACATGTCACGCGTTTTGCTTTTTAATCTACTTTGACTGGTGACGTCATGCGTGGTCATGCCAATGGCCAATGCAATGATTGTCAATGTCAATACACTGCTGCGACTACACACTACTTTGGCCATTGTTAAACCCTTGCCGAGACGCTGGTGGGTTGAACTCGCCAATGAACTCGCCAACTGACCCGGCTGCTGACCTAACGCTGTCGAAAGTGACACGCAACGGCAGCGCCAAAGAAATTCCAGTTCAGACACAATTTTCAAACAATGTGCAACCAATTTTCATAGCAATTAAAATAAAACTGCCAAGAAGTTGTGTATCTCCAGAGAGGGAGAAGAAGAGAGCGATTCGGTGTGAGGTCAACGGCAGTTCAAAGTGTCACGAAGTGTTCCATTCTTGATATCGAAATTTATACTTGGTTTAATTCAATTAAAGCGAATGCATCGTTAAGTAAAATGGGGTGAAAAATTGATATAAATTGTGTGTGTCATAAATCTCCGTATTTCCCCATGTAATACCCACTAATTGTGCAATGAGGCGAGGCAAGCTGGCCAAGATTTGGGTCAGTCTGTGGTCTTGCAGCATGGTGCATGGTGCATGCAACGAGCTTGCATTTTGGGGCAAGTGTGTCATCGTGGGGCGCCTTTATATTACGTATACGTAAATTTCACTAGGGAAATTAATTTCAAAGTGGTTACGCCCCTTGTTACGCCCCTCTTGCCTCCCGTGTCCCGAGCTAATGGCCCGGCAAGCTGCGTCTACGCCTTCGCCTCACTCAAACTGACAGAGCGATGGGCAGATGGGGAGAGACGGACGGGCAAAATGCATATCGCTTGCTGCTAGCTGCTCTTGGCCTACATTTATCTTTTTGGCCGCCTCCCACGACTGCACAGTGGAGCAAATAATATTTCAATCAGCTGCGACACAAAACAATCTTCAATTTACACACACAATTTTTGACTTCTCAATTTTATTTTTTTGGGAGTTTTCTAAAATATTTTGGCACTGTTGCTTGATAAAAGATTCACTTCATTGTTCACCTACTCCAAGCGAACTACTCATATAATTAAAAAAAGTGGATATAAAAATAGTATAATTAATTATTGCATTATGATTGCAAATACTCATAAAAATGCTGTCTTAGGGTAAACAAATTGTAGTCTTAAAATGCTAAGTGTTAGAGACTAGCGCCCTAATTTATAAGCTTTGACTTCAGTGCTAGGAATAAATACATAAAATGTGTTCTAACCTGTCCACTGTGCGCTCCCTGTTGGTAGCATATAAATTTGCAGTAACTGCAGGGCAAGTGCACAGCTGGATGGACTAGAATGGCGAGGTAGAATATTGCACATACGACATGTGTTGCGCTTTGACTGTTGATGTCAGTGGCCCATTAAGAGGGACCACGTTGCCCCATTGACAAACAATTTGGCTGATGCATTTGGACAAACCCCGAGTTCATTTTCATGGTCTCGCATCGCTTATCGCACTCCAGTTGCAGTTCACAGTTTGTCGGTTAGCCAGTTAGCCAGTTTACCAGTTGTTGGTTGGCACGTGTTGAACGCGGTTTTCCGTGTCGTATATAAGTAAAGTGTACTTCTTTTTTTAATTTATTAAAAGGACACGTACTAAACGCATGCTCAATGCTGACTCTTCACAATTTCGCAATTACTACGCCCAGTTAAATGTCGCCAGGACATAACAAAGTGAATTTTAATGGCGCCTAATAGCCCGGCCAGCAGCTACTGGCAAATGTCATGGAAATGAGCCAAGTCTGTCGCAAGTGCGAGTTGAGGACACACCTGACGTGACACTGGCGCATCCCTTTCACATTTCATTTCATTTTTTGGACTGTCATAAAAAGACAACGTTGGTCATTTTATGTAGAATTCTCTAACTACAACATAATTTGATTAGATGGCTGTTACCCGGCGCCATCCAACATACTTGCGACCATCCATCTTCATATATCTTAGCTGGGCTGGCCAACGACAGTAGTTTTTACTACTATTTTCAGCTGGCTCCCGGTGACACGCAACAGTTTCTTTTTTGTGAGCTCCCTGCCACAGCCATTTGAGGAATGTGTCAATGACAGTCGACTGTCAAATGAGTGTCAGCGTGGCAGGTGGCCTATGGATTATGACCTGACATTAACATGAAGCCAGTCGGGCAATAGATAAATGGGCACGTCAACAGGTTCAACAACTAACGGCTCCAAAAAAGAGCGTGGAATAGTTTAGTTAACCGTAATAAGTTTGCATTAGTCTAAGTAGCATTTGAAATGTGAGTCGGGCAACAAGAGTTCATTGCGGTAAACAAAATAACAGGGGTTGTAGCTCGTAGTCAGAAGTTGGGGAAGAAGAAAAGACTAGCAGAAAGGTTGTAGTTCAAAGATTACGTATACGCATTTAGCACTATTTTTCATAGGCAACAGCCAACAGCAAAACAAATGCTTGCGATATTTGAATCATGAACACATGTTAATTGGCATAAAGACTCGTTAAAACTTACAGACAGTATTGCAAGCACTCAAATGTTATGCACATCAAGTATACGACACATGGGACGACTGTCTGCCGTCTGTTTGCCATGCGATCAAGTAAATGCTAAATGTTGATTTCAAGCAATTTAATAATATTGCATTTATATTGCATTCCACCCACAACTCGTTGTGGCTTCTGCAGCTTCTGTGTGTGACTTGACAACGACGAAGATGCCAATGAAATGTCCAATGCAAAATGTGTGCCAAGTAAACAAGACAAGAAACAAGTCAACGAAACAAATATATAGTGAATGCAGTGCACTGAATGTGTAATTTGAGGAGAGGCCAGAAATACTCAGTAAATAGAATATAATTATTGAAAATGTAATTATATTTATTACTTTTAAGCTACCCCCACAAACCCCTTTCTAGGGTATACAAATGCCTGTTAATACTTAAATCAAAACGCAACCGAAATAAACATTCAAGTTGAAATTGTAATCGCATTAGCAACAAGCCAAATAATCATTGGCTGCTGATAGAGAACATCTGGCGAACCGCAGAGTACACAGCCAAATAGCACATTATATCATATTGAATACCGTATATAGCCTATATCATACGCATACATATTTAAGTAGCCGTCTATGCTGTTCATAGGCAAATGCGATGCGTGCTCGGCAAATGAATTGCTGCCAAATAACACGCATCAAGTCAGACATCACTTTGGCATTTCGTCGTATAAATTTCTAAGTGGTTTCTGGGGACCTGGGGGAGTTGGTGGCATATGGGAAGGGACTGGGAAATCGGGGCCATTGTTATGATTACACGGCCTAACGACAATGTGACTCCAGCAGCAGTCGAAGCGCAACACGTGCCTCATGGTCTTGCCACTGACACTCAGCCAGTCTGCCACACCCGCTCGAAGTTCACATCTGGACACATACTTTGTCTGACTCTATGCAGATAATTGTGCATATATAAATACATCTGTACGAGTATATTGGATTAATCATAGTCAGATTGACAGCATTTCAGCAAAAGTTGCTATGATGCAATAAACTTGTTTTATTCTCATTTCGTTTTGGGAAAAATTACTATAGAAAAATTTGTGTGTTGGAATTTCTAACCACAGATGAATTATGTGTGTTTAATCTTAATATATATAAATCTCGTGTCACAATGTTTGTCCTCAATGGACTTCTAAACCACTTAACCGATTATATTAAAATTCGCACATCATGTGCAGTTCGATCTAACTTGAGAGATAGGATAGTTTAAATCTCAAATTATAGTCGCAATTTTAATTTATTGCTAATTATTTGTCTGTTATTATTTGACAAAGGTTGGCAGCACGCTCGATTGAAGCTTGCTATTAATCGATAAACTGCAATCGGAATATTAGCCCCCCCCACACACACACATACTGAAGAGATAGACACACTCACTCACACAAACACAGACACGGACGAGAGGAAAGCCGACATGGAAACACGCGTATTGTTGTTGTGCTAACGGTATTTACTATATTTTAGTAAAAAAAAGAAAAAACAAAAACAGTCACTTGATCGTTTTTTGTAGAACTGCAACCAAATACGCAATGCATTAAACTACCAGACAATTTTTGCACTGTTGTTCAGGATAAAAATGAATTGATTCAGAGTATTTTCCCGGATATACAGAATAATTATTTGAATCATGAATGGCTTAGTCAACGGGCGATTTTGGCAGCCAAAAACGTTGATGTTGACGAAATTAACTTCCAGATACAACAGTTTTTACCAGGCGATCTGATGTCCTTTAAATCAATCGATACTGTTGTTGATGAAAATGAAAGTGTAAATTTTCCGATTGAATTTTTAAATTCATTAGATATCCCTGGAATGCCACCACATAATCTTCGATTAAAGATTGGTTCCCCTATTATTCTCCTCCGTAATTTGAATCCACCTCAATTATGTAACGGTACGCGTTTGGTCATCAAAAAGATCACCGGAAACATTCTTGAAGCAACCATTTTGGCTGGGAAGTTTAAAGGAAAAGTGGTCCTGCTGCCACGTATTCCGATGATACCATCAGATTCTACCATACCCTTCAAAAGGCTACAGTTTCCAATTCGTTTAGCTTTCGCCATGTCTATAAATAAATCTCAAGGTCAAACAATGTCCATTTGTGGTTTAGATTTGGAAAATCCATGTTTTTCTCATGGGCAACTATATGTTGCGTGTTCACGTGTTGGGAAACCGTCGAATCTATTTGTGTTATCTAAAGACAGGTTAACCAAAAACATTGTGCACCGATTGGTGTTAAATTAAATTGAAATTGAAAGTATTTATAATTCAAAAAAATAAATATTAATGCTTAAAAGTTTAAGACTGTCTGCCTAGCCTACCTCATTCATGAGTTTAAGCGTCACATGTTATTGACTGTATTATACTGTAATATACTTATATTTGTTATAAAATTAAATGGAAATAATAAATCTGATAAATTTTTATTTTGTATTTATTGATTTATGCTTAATATCAAGTGTAAGAACATTTTAATTGTGTTCAACGTACTTCCCCTTCAAATCTCAATCCAGTGACTTTGTATACCAACATCAACATTTTCGTCTTTGTTCGTAAATAATTTCATTGTACTAAAGGGTTATAGTAGTAGAAAGTCAAATAAGGAGATCACCATATTTTTTTACAAATACCATCTGTGTGAAAAAGCATAGTGGACTCCGTGACTGATGTTCTCTTATTGTTCCTCTTAGATTGTTTACTATAATGTAATATAACAAAAACTTTAGCCACAGCAACGCGTGGCCGGGTCAGCTAGTATGAAATATAAATTTGATAAGCAATAGGGGAACGGGCGACGAAGAGAGTAATTAATTAAGCAAGATGAGTCATAGTGAAGATAGGCTTTGCTCTTATACATAATTGAATATATTTATTCTTGAAAGATCTTAGAACTACTATATGTATATATGTATACTTGACTTAGACTTCGTCTATCGAGGGTTGCCCAGACTCTATCTATAGCTGCGGCATTCTTTAAATAACAATTCGTATGCTCGACATTTGTTTAAATAGTTTTCGACACAACACTTTCCTGATAACCTAAATATAGAATTGGGACACGAGCAGACACCTTGACATATATTGTCGTAAACATTTAGCACAAATGATTCAGTGAAATAAGCATATATTTTGAGTTAATTAATTAACTGCTAATATCGCTTTTATAAATACTTTTCTAAATGAAAAGCTAACATTTTAAAGTAGGTTTCCCACAAAATGGCATTACCACTAATCTATGCAAATGGCAGAAAGTACAATCAACAGTTGTGCAATATGAATTTAGAGCTTGTCGAAGTACTCTTTGAAATATTTATACAATCTGAAATGACCATCAGCAAAGTAGTTACATATTTATTTAGTGTAATGATGCTTTTTTCTGGCTGGCTGTTTTTAACAGCTTTATCTCTTGAGTGTTCATTTACTTTTAGCTGGCAGTGTGCTTGTGTGTGCCGCACCCACAGTGTGTCTCATTATTGCGCCATTAGATGTCTGCTTGCCTACTACTAAACTACTTTTTCATATGCCTACTACTTTTATGAGCACTCGTAATGCCGGCAGCTTTTGCTACTTTTTTCCACTGTTTCTATATATGTTTTTTTTTTGGGCTCTGTCTAGTCGCCGTCTGTTTGTCTAAATGTGTTGGATGCGAGGGAGAGCCCGGGAGAGGGAAGTCGACAGTTGGTTGCTTGGCACTTGAGCTTTGCCGGTCGCCCACTCGCTGTGCTCTCCCTTTCCCGCTCTCTCGCTCTCTTGCGCCTATTTGCCTATGTCTGTGTGTGTGTGTGTTTTGTTGTTGCTTTGTGCTCTCTCATTAGCCCATATTATGTTGATGTGTTTGAATGGAGACGTCGTCGTTGACGTTGGCATTTGGCATGCAAAGCGGAACACACAAACACTCACACCTTTGGGGCACTTTGTATGTGCATGTGTTGGTGTGTGAGTTTGTTGTTCATTGTTGTTCTTTTCAGCGAGAAAATTGAAGAATTATAAACTTTTGTTCATGCCAAAATGACGTCATGGTTTGCTGGTTGCGAGTATTCGGCTTTGTGTTTGTTCATTTTTAATTTTTGATTTTTACTGAATTTAATGCTTGTGCGCTTATAAATACTATTTGAAATAAACTTTCACTTTTTCAATGGGCATTTATTTTATAATCGAAATTAAATTCGTTCATAACGCAAATGCATTTCTAATTTTAATTTAGAATTTATCTCATAATTTGTATGTGTCAAATTTGTTATTTTAAATAAACTTTCACTTTTTTAAAAGTAAGCTTTGTGATCGCATTTTGTTTTATGTTCAAAATAAAATTCTTTGATATTGCAAATGGATTTCTAATTTAATTTTGATTACCAATTTATCGAATAAATTTATTTTAAAAGTGTCAGTTTTTAAAAGAAGGATTTCTTTTAAACACGTAAAGCAAATGCGTTCATAATAGAGATGCAATTCCTATTTGAATTTATAATTTTATCTCAAGGATTGAGTATGACAATTTTGCTGTCATAGTTTTCAAGTAAGTCTTTCAACTTTTATGCAAAGCGAAGATTATTTTATAAATCACAAATGTTATAAAGTCTTGTTATTTCAGTGGAAAACTTTTATGTGAAACGTCTGTTTATTGTCATTTGCAAAGTTTCTTTAATAGTTGTTCAATTTGTTTGAATTCCTTGCACATCCCATCAAGTTTCTCTTTAACATGTCGATATACATATATTTATCTCGTAACTTTCGGTCGTCATCCACTTGTTGGGCTTCTAATGTGTTCCGTTTTCGCCGTCTAAAACAAATTTTGCAGGCATTATCGTAAGGACATGCAAATAAATGCCTCATAATGTGCCATTGAATGTCGATTACACACGTTTATCCATGTCCTCTGCCCATCCCCTCACTCCCGCGCTCTTTCTCTCTCTGTCTCTCTTGTCTCTGGCGGCGAAGTCAAGCCATGAAATGGCGCACAATTGCGCGACTAATAAAGGCGCCTGGAGGCCAATCCTCGGCAGGCAGGCGAAAGCGGAAAAGGAAAATTGAAACTAACCCAACCCAAGTTAGAATGGCGTGTGACTGCTGTGTCTTTATGGCCGCCAGACGGTAGTCCTGCCACGCCCACAAATTGCAACTGTCTGTGTGTGTGTGTGTGAGTGTGTGAGTTTATCGCGTCCACACCCAACTCTCGGCTGCCAAAACTGTTTGCAGTTCTTACCGTTTTGTCGTGGCTGTTCTTTAGTTGTAATTAAAACCAACTTAATGTTTATAAGTCAAAGATTAAAAAAGTTGTCCTTAAAGCGGGCGAAGGGAAGGGCAGTGCAGAGGGGAGAGGGAGGTGCAGTCACTTGCTTGGCTGCACTTTCTGCTTTTTCTTGCTTTTGCTTTTGCTGTTGCTGTTGTTGTTGCTGCCTCTTGTCAGTTGCCATTAGGCGCGACATGTTCTGACAGTTGCCACCACCGCCCCAAAGAGGGCGCCACAGTCGCGCACACACAGTTGACGTCGCCTTATCTAATATAATTTCTAATTTATTTTCCCGTTTTTTGCTCCAGCTGCGCTGCGCTGCGTCCTCACACAGCGGTGGCCAAACAAATTGCAGCTACTCTGAAGCGCCTGCAAGTTTTATGAATGAGTCGGACCCGGACTTGGGGCACAGGATCAACGTGAATAGCAGCAGCAGCAGTTGTCGGAGTCGCAGCCTCTCATCACAATGGCCTTCAGCTATGCCTGCCTCGTGCTGCAGCGCGTTGTCGTGCCGGCGGTCCTGGTGCTGGGTAAGTAGCAACAACATATTATATTTAAATATTTAATATATTTAGTAAATATTGATCGTATGAAACAGTAATAAAGTATCCTTTATGCAATATTAGCATGTGCGCAGAAATTTTTAAAATTGAAATACAATTCGCTTGCATTTGTTTATTATTTAGGCAACTTAAGTTAGCAGTCTAAAAAAAAAACAATTTTAAATTAAAATAAGCTAGCTTGAAATAAAAGTCCGGAAAAAAACATTAAAAAAAGCTGAAGTTACTAAATTTCCGAATTCGCGAGCATTCATTTATTTAATTAATTATTTGTATTTTAAAGTCAACAAAAGTAATAGGAATTCAAATAATTAACAAGCAAATAAGAAAATATTTATTGTTTATGTATGGAATGTCGTTAATCAGTCTATAGAATTTACTGAGCTTTGTATTAAATTACTAGCTAGATAAAACAAAAAAAGTAAATTTGCCTTTAAACATTAATTTAAAAAAAGTAAATTTGCCTTTAAACATTTATTTTATTATTAAGGCAAAGTCGTTAAATGATCAAATAAATTGTAACATGAATTAAATTAACAAGAATGAATATCCAACAAAATTGAAAAGTAAAAACAAATCAAACAAAAGTAAACTACAAATATAATGTTATAAATAACAAGTTCGAAATCTGAATAATCCCTGTATCATTCTGTATGCAGTTTCTCACTCGATTTCCTTTCTCCTCACTCTCCTTGCAGCATCGCTCATGCGACCGGTGGGCATCTCGTTTGTGTACCTGTTAATGTTCTTCATGTCGCCCTTTGTGCCGTTGGCCACACGTCGCAACTTCAAGGGCTCTGTGACCGCCTTCTTTATCATTCTGCTCGCGCTGAGCACTCTCGTCCTGCTCGGCCACATTGCTCTCCAGGTGCTGGCAGTGAGCACTGCCCTGCCCATCTACAATTGCTCCTTCAGCGAGCGTCTACTGCGGCACATCGGGTTCATGAGCTTCGTGGATCTGCGGTGGGTACAAAAGCAAAGTGCTCGACTTACAGATATTCGCTGTGAACTTTAAAATGAATTACAGTAAAAAGAAAAGTGAATGAAATTAAATATATAAATTTAAAAAAAAAACAGAATATAATGTAGCGCCAAGAAACTTAAACATCAAGTGTATTATCTGTCCAAAATAAAATCATATAAGTGTCAATTGTAATTTAATTTATGGCTAATTTTCTACTTCTTCTCTTACAGACCGCTGGCTATAATTGAATGGCTGGCGCCGGAGGTGCTCGTCTTGGCCACCTCGCTGGGCTCATTTCTCACCGTGAAGCGCATGGCGCTGCAAAATGTGACTGCCGAGCAGCTGGAGAACGGCGAGCTGCCCGAATCACAGTCGGAGCAGCAGGTGAGCAGTCAGCAAGACGCGGCCAATGGCAGCGATGTGCAACAGGCGACGGCAACAACGCCGCTGCAGCAGCAACAGCAGCAGCTGCGGAAACGCGTCTCCATGATCAGCCAGCACATACACTTCGAGGGATTAATAAAAATCTGTAAGCCGCAAACAAAAGTCTAAATAGAATCGACTACTAAACTTTCTGCTCTTTGCAGCTCCTTTGTTCTGCCTGGCCACACTGTTCTTTGCCGCCGTGCTGCGTCCCTCGGTGCCTGGAGGCTTCTACTTCCTCATCTTTCTGCTGGCGGGCACCTACTGGGCAACCTGCCAGACGCTGCAACGGTGCGTGAGATAAACCCCTTTGTACTGACTAACTGACTGAACTATCAGGACATTGAAAGCATGGCTTCTATTCTTTTACCACAGTCTAGTTGCTAAAATTTGTTGCACAAAATTCGAACTACAAGTGCTACAAACTTTGCTGCTCTCTATACAAATTCAATTCAGGCGTTGTAATTTGTCTTGTCTTTTGTGCTTTGTGCACTTTTCAGGGGCTTTGCATTGTTGCTGCGTTGCGTGATGTTTGTCCTTGTGCTGCATTCGCTGTGCATTGTTTCCTATCAGACGCCCTGGATGCAGAGCAGTCTCAATCACACCAGTCTCGCAGCACGGTAAGTGAAAAAAGTGATAGATCTGTTTGAGTTGTCGACTCTAATGACAACTTTATCCACACACAGCTTGATTGGCCTGGAGCCGCTCATCGAGTCCGATTGCGTGCCAGACATACGCATTTTGCTGTACAACAATCGCTTGTCCTTGGACTCGTATCTGAATCCGTTCGCCTTGTTCTTTGCCTACTTTGCACTGGCGCTGACCACAAAGCATCTCATCAAGCCGAGGGTAAGTGAAAATGTACAATTATTGCACTCTTGGAACTTTTGTTTTTCCTTTTTTTTACATAATTATAACTTGACTTGGTTCAGTGCAAAACTAACATGGATTGCTCTTTTTTTGATTTACTTCTGCTCTTCCTCTGCTGCATTTTGCTCGCATTGCATCTGGACTAAATATTCCTATCTTGATGCTTGCCTTGAATTCGGTTTAACTCACGTTCTATTATTCCTCTACCCCAAAAAAAAAAACACAAACTGGAATTTATTTCTATTGCACGCCTACGATAAATACATTAAATATAAAAAACAAAAACATCTCACTTCGTCACTAACTCTATCACAACAAACAAACAACAAAACACTCACTATCAGCTGGAACCGAAGCCTGCCACCGCCTTCGGACAGACACTCGAGTGCAATAACAGCAGCAACATGAACAGCAGCAACAGCAATAGCAACAGCAACAACACGGGCAACAAATTCAACCGACAGCTATCGCTGCTCACGTCACAGGCAACAACACGCAGTGGCGGCGTCTCCGGCTCCGGCTCCAACTCCGGAGGCCATCGCAAAGATGGCTCCGGTGTCGGTGTCAATGCCACAGTCGCTGTCGGTGCTGGAGGCGCCACAACAAGTCGCACACAACGTCTGAGTGTAAGCGAGTGTCCCGTTGTGCGAGTGTGTGAGTGTGTGTGCGAGTGTGCTTGTGAGTGTGTCTGTTGTAGCAGAAGTGCAGTGATAACTTTGACAGTCTGCGGGTGTTGCCAGCTGCCACAAACCTTGGGCTTGGGCTTGGGCTTTCGAATCTTGTGCAGCAGAGCATTGCCTAGGAAACAAGAGAGCAGCCATAACTTGTCTCCTGACTTAATACCTGTGCTAACTACACACACTAACCAACTAGTCAGCAGGAAAACTTTTCACTTTAAAGCATTCCGAAAACTTTTAGACGACACTGAAATTGTTGACCTGCTTTTATTAAATTGCTGTGGAGAAATTTCAAAAGTATAAAGTTCACTTCTGAAATTCAATTTCTTTGTGGTGAAGGCAACAAATGTCTTGTCTTTTGTTTATTAAATTATATTTTATGAAAAGGGTTCAAAGAAGCAAAATAGTTGTATTATTTTATATTAATTTTGAAACTTCCCTATATGTAAATTATTATGCATTTTGAATGTAAATGTTACAGAATACATTGTATTTGAATATATTTTTACAGTCGAAATTAGATATTTTAAAATATTTTAAATGAATTAGTTTTAACGAGAAAAGGAATCACAAAAGGTTTTCGGAAGCGAGCTAAGTAAACCTGCAACTAATTTAATATCTAAGTAACAGACTTCATTGTAGTTGAGGAAATTAAGTATACGCCTCGTTATACCCATACATAATCTATACAACCCGAGGAGCTTGGCGTCTTAAACTAATTTTTCAGTTGTTTTGCTTAATTGCCAAACAGCTGTGTAATTTAATTTTAGTCATTTTTTTTTGTGTGTCGATCTGCGCTTTGTTGCCTCTTTTAATTTCCCACTTCTTTTCTCTCTAACTCTATCTGTTGTATTTTTCTTCTGTTTGTTTTTGTTGATTTTTGTTTTTACGCTCTCTCTTTTATTACTTCTCCTGCTTTAGGTTTCTTTACGGCGTGAACAGCGTGCAACGTTAAATGAACCGACTGAGACGACGCCTGTACGTAAACTAACTCCACTATTCGCTACTAAGTCGCCTTCTCCCCCTCCAGAAACTATAACTAACCAGTTGCTGATCATCCGATCATTAGCTTAGCTCTGTACAACATTCCTGTATCTATATCTATCTCTACATTATGTGTATATACCTATATCTCTCTCTCTCTCTCTATCTCTTGATCTTTAAACTGTTTCGTCATGTTGTAAATGTTAATTGTATTTGTCTAACCACGATCGTACTATTTACTAATTGCTTTGCCTAGTAAAATCGTTCAGTTATCAGTTATATCTCATAACGTTAACCCATAGTTCTCTCTCTCAATATCTGTAACAACATTTAACCCTCAACATAAATATATATTCTGCGTAAGTGTGTGTGTAATCGTATGTATGTGAACCCTCTGGGCATAGTCTAAAACTCGTCTGTATATAGTGCAAAGATTCACCTAGTTTTGGAATAGAACTCGTACATTAACACCCGTAGCATGTAGTTGACCCCCCTTGCTCCACTCTCTCCCCTTTATCGCTCTCTATCTCTCTCTCTATGTATATTTCACTGTATCGCTGTATATATGTTGATAATACTTGAATCTTGCGATTGCTTTATTACTCATCACATACTCGGCATTTCTTTAGCTGGTGCGTCAGAGCACTCGCAAGGCACGCACTCCTCAGGCTTTGGAGTCGACGGCACCCGCCACAACGGCGCCAAGTGGCTCACGTGGCAATGACATCCAGTTGGACACCATGGAACGTCGATCGGAGCAGGAAAATAATACCACGTCCATCCTGGATCAAATCTCATACGGCTTCGTCAGTGTCGGCGGATTTATCTATCAGAATAGCTATATATTCACCAATATACTGATGATGGTAAGTGGGAGACGGCTTAAAAATCAATTACGATTAGCGAAATACACTTAGGAACCTAAAGAATATTTGCACAAATGAGATATTTTACCCACTAAGTATGCTATACTTTATATGAAGCATCTTACGTATTGATTTATATGGATTTGGTAATGTTTACTATTTTCTAAAATTTAAATTCTAAATCAAATGAAAAAAAAAACATTCTTTGAATTTTTTTATTTATTCCCACACTTTGTTTTGTTCTAAATAATTATTATCTCCCCTAAATTTCAACTCCACTATTGCCTTTCTTTTATGCATCAAAATTTATTCACTACAATATTTAAAAGAAATATATAAAAATAATAAACATCTATGCAAACTTGGGACTGTACAAAATTAATAATTTCTCAGCGCAACTTCAATTTTGCATAGTAAAAATTGGGCAGTGCAATAATATGCATCTGTCGCATGCGATAAATGTGTCGCAGTCAAGTCAGCTGTGCGAACAACAAAGCAAATCGATAGCAATAAATGGCGACAGGTTGCACAAAGTGCAGACCAACAGCAACGCAGAACTAGAGCAAGGCGAACACTGACCGTTGACCTATTATAACGAACGCGAAATTAGAACCAATATTAGGAACATTTGTATAGCATACTTTTGAGCGATGTGAAAAATTAACTCAACTAATATGATTGCTTTTATGCTGCTGCAGGCCTGGTCCATAGTATATCACAGCTGGCTGACCTTTGTGCTGCTGCTGTGGGCCAACGTGCTGTGGATGATACCCAATCAGCGCAAGGCCATGATGCGCTCCAGTCCATTCATTGTGCTCTACGCTGAGCTGCTGCTTGTGGCGCAATACATCTATGGCATGGATCTGAACAACAGCGAGCTGCCAACCAGGGTTTCTGTGAGTAACTTTTGCATAGATTAATTTACGAATGTAAATGAATATTTATTTGATGCATCTCCTCTGCAGACGGCGGGCATTAATTTGCAGCAAATTGGCTTCGAGCGACCCATCGAGAATCATATGCGTCCGTGTGTGCCGCTGATTGTGAAGACCGCCTTTGTGCTCATGTTCTGGGTGACGTCGCGTCAGTTCTTCAAGGAGAAGCGCGACAGACGCCGCGATAGCACACTGGCCGACATTATAGCTCCGCTGCAGATAACCGTGGGTTCGGCTGGCTCCACCTACCTCATCAACGACGGCAAGAAGACCTCAAAGTTCCTAAAGAAAGCGGGCGATGTGATCAAGAATTTGCTGGTGCGCCTCTGGATCTGGCTGCTTGTGCTGGTCATCTTTTTGTGCGCCATCACGGGCGATGATATGACTGGGTTCCGCATCTGCTATATGGCATTGTTCCTATTCTTCTTGCTGGTCTTTCAATCGTCGTCCAAGGCGTGGGTCAAGATCATGTATGGCTTTTGGCTGTTTTTGATCTTCTACGCCATGTCCATATTGATATTGATCTATACATATCAATTCGATAAGTTCGACATGTACTGGAAGGACTATCTCAACGTGTCCCAAACACTGTAAGTAGTCGAGAGACTCTTCTTTATACATCTGATTAATAATTTCTTGATCGTTACAGTCAAGCTGATATTGGCTTGAAGCTCTACAAGACTAAGGATCTGTTCCTGCATCTGGTATCGCCCACAATTATTGTGATACTCACCGTCATACAGGTGCACTATTTCCACAAACGTTTCATTGCGTCGCTGCAGCAACAGCCCACCGCAGGCACACGGACTCCCATTGCGCATCAAAAGCAGACGGAGACAGCCGCCTTGGAGGCGGCACCATCGAAGCGTCGTGGCAGCGCCTGCTCTATGAGGCAGCGTTCAACTGAAGCCACTGGTGCTCCTGGTGCCACAACGACCGACTTCGAGACATCTGTGCGTGATTTGGTGCGCATCTCGTTCCGCAAAATCAAGAACAAGTCCGAGTACATCTTCAAGCGTTTTAAGACCGTCTTCTGGCGCTTCCTCGAGCTGCACATCATGAAGGCCGTCTACATTGCGGCCTTCGTGTGCAGCGTCAGCGAGGTCTGTGTGCTGCACATCGTCTTTGTGGGCTTCTGTGTGCTTGGCGCCACATCTCGCAAGGCTATTCAGGTGGTCATCAGTCGCCTCATCTCGTTCATTGTCACCATCATTGTGCTGTCGAAGATGATCTATCAAATTGAGTATTTGGATCACAATCAGTACAGCGTCACCTGCGTGAGTAGCAAGAGTTTCCTTCCTTAATAGTTAATCTTAAATTAGTTTTTCTTATTTTTTAGAGCGATAATCGCACAGCGAACAACGCCGAGTGGATTGGCCTCAACAAGGCCGATAAACTGGAGGGCGGCTTGATGGGTTTGTTGCGCACCTACATCATCTACATGGTCATCGTGACCATGCACGCGGTCATCTCGCTGCGCCAGCTGCAGATGCGCGTCAAGATTGGCGAGAATGCCGCCAATCAGCCAAAGCTGCTCTTCCAGCACATTACGCGTGCCGATGCCGAGAAGGATCTGGTTGGCCTGGTGAAATATCTGCTGAATTTCGGCTTCTACAAGTTTGGCATTGAGATCTCGCTAATTGCGCTCGTCTCGACGATCACTTATCGCCAGGATATTGTGGCTGTGGTGTATGCTGTATGGCTGGTGGTGCTGCTGCTGCTCAAGCGTTCGCAGTGCGCCAAAATGTGGGGCATATTTCAGGCGTTCTTTGCCATCTCCATACTGCTACAGTACATTGTGTTGGTCGGCTTGCCGCCCAGCTGGTGCATGGGTAAGTAAAGCATTTTTTATTTCGATACTAGTCCGGTTAAACTGCAACTGCTAAAAGCTAGAAAGAGTTTGTAGTGTTTGGCATACATGCTATGGTTTGTCTCTTAGCTTAACTTAGCGATGAAATCCATAAGAATTTTTAATTGTAAATATAATAGCGAAATTAAAATTGTGTTGTGCAAAAATTATAGGCTTAAAATGCTTACCAGTCAAACAATGAATTTAATGTCTTTATCTTTCAGGCTATCCTTGGGATGACGGCGACTTCGGCGAGAGCATACAACGCTGGACTATGCTGCCGGGTCAGCTGCATTTTAATCATGTGCCCAAGCTGATCTTTGATTTCATTGTACTCATCATCTTGAATCGGCAGAAGAGCATCTTCTGCATTGAGCAGCGCTATGCCACCAACGATGATTATCCCGGCGGCAGCAATCGCAGCGTCATCGCAGACATTGCTCAGCTTGGTCGAGTGCCTTTCGATAATCCCACGCACGATTTCTGCTCCTACATACGCAACTATTCGGACATCTTGAAGAATGGTGTGCTGTGCGGCTTCTATTGGTTCACCTTGGCTGTCGTCTTTTTGGCCGGCACAAATATCGCTGATCTGCTGGCGCTGGGCTATTTGATTGGCGCCTTTGTCTTCCTCTGGCAGGGCTCGGATTTCTATCTGCGTCCCATTAACACCATCATCAGTCGCTGGAAGTGGCTGCTGGCCTTCAATGTGGCCAACATACTGATCAAGACGAGCTTCCAAATGGCCGGCTGTCTGTTTATGACGCAGTTGACCACAAACTGCTGCTGGCTGGTCCATATGCTGGGCATCACTTGCACCAGCAGTGTTCTCAAGGAGCAGCTCGTGTCGGCCGATGAGGCGGAAGTGCTGACGGACTCCACGGGATGTCCCAAGATCACGCATCAAGTGGTGCTGCTGTGGGATGCGATTTGTTTTGCATTTATCATCTTTCAGCTGCGCATCTTCAAGTCGCACTACTTCTGCCACATTATCACGGACACCAAAGCCAACAACATTTTGGCCTCCAGGTAAGAATCTTTCATATAAAGAGCTGTCCAAATACATTATTATTATTTAGTAATTTTCAATTAATTATTTTAAAATTAATTATTTTTTTCCTTATCATCAAGAAGATCTTGAATTAGCTGTAAATTACTGTAAGCTGCCTTAATCTTTTTATTAATTGCGTTTATTTTGCTGCAGGGGAGCCGACATAATTGAGAGCCTGCGGCAGAAGCAGATTGCCCACCGTCATGACCATGAAAAGCAGGTGCTGCACAAGATCAAGCGCAAGATGGAGCGCATTCGTGCCACGCAACAGAAGATGCTGCGTCCGCTGGACAAACAGACGCACTTCGATGGTAAGTTGGCTTCCTCCAACTGCAAAATTTCTCTGCTGAATTTTTCGCGTTATTTTCTTGTTTTTGTAAATCGCGTGTCGTCTTTTTTGCTCTCGCAATTTTCCAAAAACATTTTTTGCATTTTGATTGATGGAAATTTGTCGAATCGCGCGTGTGTTTTGTGTTCCTAATTAATGTTTCGACCTTAAAAAAAATAACAAAAAAAGGGCAACCCACGCCCTTGGAGCAATCGTTATCGGAAGCAGCGCCCTTGGCGCATCAGAGCAGTTTTGTTTCCTGCCAGGGTTCGGGCTACCAGACTCCAGATGACGCCAGCTCGAACAGCAGCTCGGCCACATCTTCCCCAGCGCGTGCTTCGATGCTGTCGAGCAGCAGCAGCAGCGTGGAAAGCGTCGATAGCGCCGATGCTGCTGTCGTCATTGAGCCAGAGATCAATATTATGCTCTGCGACGACGCTGCGGACTATGTGGATGTGCAGTCGGCCAGCGAAGAGCTGGAGGAGTCGAGCACACTGAAACCAAAGGCCACAGCTGAGACACTGCCGACGGCTGTAAGTGTTGCTGGCCCATCGACGGAAAGTCACTTTAAACCACTTCATCATTCGAAGCCCACGACACCGAGTACGGAAGCGTTGTCGGCGCTGCTTACCGAGGGATTCCTGGAGCCCAAGCGCATCTCCTTGGGTCTGGCGCCGTCGGAGCAGAGTGCCCAGATCACCATGCAGACGCTGGTGCCTCCCTTGGCGGCATATGCCACAGCCATGGCGTCCAGTGCAGCCAGCTCGGCGAATCTGACGCCCAATTTGCGACGTCAGCATCGACGGCAGTCGTCGACAAATGCGGCTGTGTCGTGGAACGAAACGGTGTCCATCAAGCACTCGCCCCTGAAGCAACATGTGGTAAAGTGGCTGGAGTAAATGCGGCAGCTGAATCTCTGTTTACACTCTACTCTTCTACCACAGTCGCTGGAGCACGAGGAGCTGGTGACCATGCGCCAAAAGTCGCTGCATCGCCGGCACCTGAGCATGGGCAATGCCAGCTACTCGCTGGACGAGACCCAAGCGCGTCTACGACGTGCCAGCAATCTCTCTGGGGCCAGGGATGAGGCAGCTATGCGTTATGCCCAGCGACCGCATAGCTGGGGACCCGTGGGTACGGCCTACTATATGGAGTCGCTGATGTGCGCCTTCTATGAGCCCTCACTGCTGCATGGACCATGTATTGGATGAATCTTATTACTCTCGATATGCATATATTTTGATACTACATATTTTGTACCTTTATCTTGTATAAAGATTTTGTTCGATGTGCGTGCCCTTCTAGAGGGGTAATAAAAACTAATTGAGGTCGTGGGTAGCAGGCCTCAATAAAAAGATTTCTCACTCCCAAACTGAATACATTTGTAAATAACACTTAGCGGTCTTCTGTCTATATTTTTTACTCGTTTTATTATCTATATCCACTTCATTGATTAATCGTGTCTTTAATCGATGCTGATAAAAAGCGTTATCAGAGCTATGCGCGCTTCTACAAGTGTAAAATACGATCTATTTTTAAGACTTAATCTACATAATATTTATATCTTCTAACTGTGCTCTTCTGCTAATCCTAAAATACTCGTACGGGTCTAGTACGTGCTACATGCTACGTGCTACGTGTGATATGCAACGTTTGCGTCTCTTTTAATACATTTTATTTTCGCTACAGTCTGCTACAAAATTATTGTGATTTTAAGAAATTTCTTCATGATTAATACGTTTTTCTAATATTCTTGTTTTAAGTATAAATGCTAACAATTCATTTATTATTCGGCTTTAAATGTTATAAACGGAAATTTATCTATGAATGCATATTTTTGCCAGCAGTATTATCTCTATAATTATTTTGGCATCTTTGAAAGAAATATCTGATTAATTATTTTGAGAAGAAGGACAAAGAAACATATTTAACAAAGATTTTCTAAGATTTCACTTTTGTTCCATAAAATCAAACTGTCCAATTCGCTACATTTTGAGAAATATTAAAAAAAAACTTTAAAATTATTGAGACTTTAGAAAACGATTAGGTCAAAACATGAATAAATACCAATAGCACAATCTATTTAAATTTTATTTTCAATTAACCGACAATTTATCTTCAACTTCGGCCGCAGAGTCTTTTTTATAAGATGTTAATTTTAATTGAACTGCTCTTAAATTATTTATTTTTAATTTGATTTTTAAGTTTTTAACAGCTGATTGATTTATGTGTGTGTTTTTTTATAGAACTTCCTGCACCAACAGTACGCAGAAGGAAGGATATTAAATTGCATCCACATGGTAAAGTTTTTTATTTAATTTGTTGTGCTTGATTTGTATCATCTTCATATCAGAATCATATAGACTCGACATAATATATATATAACTATATATACCATATCTTTGCGATATCTTGCCTTGTATATAAACTTTTAGCAGATTCAATATATAATACATATACTAATAATATATCAATAACAGCTGCATGACTATTGTTGCTATAAGCTCCAGTTTTGTCTGCTCTTCTGTACATTATAATCATCTATCTATCTTCTATATATATAACTATAATCTCTGAATGTTGTCTTTAGTTCAATGACTTGTTGGTAGCAAATTATCTAATATACATTTATACAAAATATTTTTAAATCGAAAGCTACGCGAGCTGGAGACTATTACATGTTCGAGGAGATGGATGACAAGTTTGAGCTGGATCTGATTCACGATGAGATCGATTTCATGGAGGAGGAGAATATCACCGAGAGCGAAATGAAAATGCAGCGCCGCAAGACGCTCTATGATGTAAGTAAATATTATTTAAATGAATTAACAATTTAAATATGAATTAAAAGTGGAGTGACGAATGTATTTGAAAATTAAACTTGATAATCGATGTGCATGGTGAATGCATGTCCTATAATTTGTTGTGAATTCCCCTTCAAAAACAATTGCGCGACATTCATTCATCTAAAAAGGTTTGGAAGGATCTGAACGATGCCGAGTATCGTCGTCATTTGTATATGCGTGAACGTTCTTATGCCTCCGAGCCGGGATCACGCATTGCCCTAAAGCTGGACGCTGAGAAGGAGATCAATGAACTGGATGAATTGGATCAAGATCGCGATCCAGACGATGACGACGATGATACGATTGAGTGCGACGTTGGTGTTCGCACTTCAACGCTCTCCGAGCCCCTCGACTTTGGCCGTCGCAGTCAGACGCTGCTCGAGACGCAGTCGCCTCCACCAGCGCAGTCTGTCCCCTGTCCCGATCCAGATCCAGATCCAGTTGTGAGTGTGCAGCAAACACAAAACAAAAAAATACGAAAATTCTTTAATTGGCGCACCACAAGTGTTTCTTTCATTATACATATATTTCACTCGTTAAACGCGCTGCAAACAACAACTACAACCAACCAGTTGGCGCACACTTTATATATTCTACTTATATATATATCTATGTATAATATTTATATATCTTTATCACAGCTTTATTTCGTTCTTTGCGTGTCGATGTTGAAAAGCGACTCACATAATTCTGTGCTCAACTAACCACTCTTTCTATTGCCCCACACAGAAATCAAAGGATTCGCCCGCGGACTTTTTCCCCTCCACCAGCAAAGGCATCTCCAAGGAACGCGATGCGGCGGCCAGCATCGTGAGCAGCCCCAAGCCCACGAAGGATCTCACCGATCTGCCCACAGCTGCCGTTTTGACGACGGCGCCACGCGAAGCCACCTCGAAGGAAACCTCGGATAGCAAATCCAAAATGGAGCTGGACAGCGGCGATGTTACTGCCAAAGACTCTGACGAAGATTTCGACACCAATCCCATTATACGACTGCTGGAAGGATTCCTGGTCACGTTGACCATTCGTCTGAATCGCTTTTCGCGTAATTATCGCTTTGTAAATCGCATTTTGGCTGGCGAAAAGAAGACTCTCAAGGTAAGCCCACATAAAGAGTGTTAGTTATTTGTCACACCTGAAAAAAAAAAACATTTTTAAGAAAATTACGTAATTAAAAATCCCAAATAATTTATTATTAAAGAGCTTATATTTGTTATGATACCTAAATAATCGACATAAAATAGTTAATTCAAAATTTCTTGCAAATATTCTAATGTACATTATTCTTTGCAGGAATCGAGTTCGCTGAATCGTCTTGGACTCTCCAGTGCTGCGGCCATGTTCCACTTCCTGAAATCGAATCTCGAGAGGTATTTAGTTGGCGTCACTCTTCGTCCCTCGCTCAAAGAGTGTGAGGAGTGTGCGTCGCTTGCATTTAATGCCCTTTCATTTTTTTGGTTTTTGTGTCGAGACTGGAAACGTGCGTTTTTGTGTAGCGAACGTTTTTTGAATCTTGATTCCTTTTGAATTTTGATTAATTGTTACGTTTTAAAAGTACCATCCAAACATTCCCGATTTTGTTTAACGTTTGTGTTGAATTTATGAAAAGAAAAAACACATTGCAACAACATTGATTATTTGTTTATATGATTTTCTCTCTTCTTTTTTTTATTTATTTGCATATGTTACCTTTTGTGTTACGTGTGTTTGAAACTGTGAACCTGCTTCAAAAAAAATTAAAAAAAAACAATACAAAACACTTTCGACATTTAATACTCAACTCACCTCACTTCATCGTGTTGTGTTGTGCGTGCATTGTCTTGAACATAGTGATGAGAATGGTGGGCAGCCCGTTACATCATCTACACCGCGCCGCACTCAGGTCACAACAACACCGCCAGCAACAACAACATCAACTTCAACAACTACAGACAACCTCACTGAACACTATAGCACGCCACCCAACACAAATACAAATACAAATACAACAACCACACCGCTATCACCGCAAGAACCACTTGCCTCACTACCACAACCACCACCAGCAACCAGTACACCACACCTCCAATCACACCACGCTGGCGGAGATATCATCGAAATACCCGTAGACACTGTTGATGCCGCAACCTCTAGGTAAAAAATAAAACAGCTACCCCATATCCTTTCTCCTCATTCCTGTTCCAACATCTTCGAGCATATGCTGTACCCGGTGATAGGATTTTAAAGCCAAAATCTGAAGATCTAGTAAATATATTAACTCATGAGGATCGCTGGGAGAAATATTTGAAATAATTGAATATCAGAAACTGAGATATTTCAAGAATATTTTGAGTAAGTAAGGGAATTTGCTTATAGCGTCCGTCCGGTTATTGCGACGAAAACTCGATGGCTTGGTTGGTCCCCGTACAAAGTTAACCCCATACAAACTCCTTTCGGTTAACGACGTAAAATAGTCGGTCTCTTGAAAGTCTCTATAACCGGATTCTACTGGATTGGACAATTTTCTATTTAGATAAGAAAGTAAAATAATATTACCTTTGCGTATACTTGTTACAAATATTTCCATTCTGGGTACATTATAAATTACTTAGCGCAGATTGAAGTAATGCAAACCATATAATTCGTATACGTCCTATAAACTGCACACCTCATTTTAATTTCGTATAAAACATTAATGTTATTTAAGATTTTGATTTCAAAAAGTTAAATTTTTCATTTCAAAAATTAATCTCCATTTACAAAATTGAACATATGAACAACTACAGAATTTAACGAAAATAATAAGGAAACATTGAAATTGAAAAAACAAACCACGAAAAGACTTTACTAATTTATTATTCTTACATTTTACATTTTCTACGTGCATTTTGCTCATCTGAATTTATGTTTTTAGAAAACAATCAATCAGTTCATCGCCGCCGACCAAAGGGTAAGTAAAACTCTAAATTTAACATATTCACCACAAATATTTCGATAACGATAACTGTCCCAAAGGGCAACAAATCCACTCTTACATATACACACACATCTACTGTGTGTGTATTATAATTACAACCTTATAATCTCTTCTCTAAGTAAAACCAATAATTGCGTATAACACTTTTAATCAAAACTTGCGCAAATATGTATTTCATTTCTCCTACTTCTATCGATAACTGTACTACTGTTATACTGTGCATTTTGAATACACTCCTCACACACACACACATACACTCTCACGCAATGCAGTCGCAAATCGGATTGCGGCCTGCCAGAAATACGCATTAAAGCGCCATCTATGGAGCGCAGCGGGCAACAGCAGCAGCAAACGCCACATCATTTTACGCCCCATTCACATCCGCATCATCAACAGCAGGCGAGCATCGGTTCAGGCTCGCTGAGCAAGCATTGGTCCTACGAGCACGTGGACAGGTATTGACCACGCCCACACCACTCACTCACGCCCCCCGCCCACAAAATGTTGCAATTACTCGTAGAGCTGTTGCTGTCTGTTGTTGTTGTCGTTGTTGCTGTTGTTCTTACTGTGCTAATACATGTACTGTTGTCTCAGTCTATCTAGCATCCAGGGATCATGCGTCATCATCGTATCTCTCTCGATCTCGCTCTTACTAACCCCATTAATTATTATAATCTGTATCGATCTCTACTATTTCTCTCTCTCTCTCTCTCTCTGTCTGTGGCTGTCTTTCAATTAATTTATTGTATTTGCTGATTATTTTGATTTTAAGTCAATGCCAATCTATGTGCGTTCTTTGCTAGTATGTATGTATGTATTGTGGTTATGCTTTAATCCTTAAATCCAAACACACCCACAAACACACACACCCGCACACACGCATGTAGATTGCGTAGCATGCAGCGCACACGATCCTTGCTGCACTTGGGCATGCATAATTCCCCTTTAGTCCCCTTAGACCCACCACCCTCCCCACTCTGGTTGTTAAACTCCACTAATCCTTTGTCTAACCCATTTACAGCGCCGGCGAATTCAATCTGGAGGAGGAGAATTTTGCCCAACGAGATCATCACATCATTGTCGAGGTGCTTATCTCCTCCTGGTACGCTCTGCTGGCCAACACGGATCTGATCTGTTATATTGTGGTGTTTATCAATCAGGTAGGAGATGCAGATATTTTGCAGACTGTATAGCCAAGTCTGTCTGTCTGTTTGTCCGTTCATATAACCCTCAAAATCTCGTTGACGAAATTTGTTGTCAATACTCTTGAAGGTTCTCCACATATCCAGTTTTATACAGAATTAAACTATGCTTTACCTTCTCGTTTTATTTCAACTTTAAAACCTTCTCATATTTTGCAGGTTGTTAACGCCAGTCTCATCTCGTTGCCGCTGCCCATCATGGTCTTCCTCTGGGGCACATTGTCGCTGCCGCGTCCCACAAAGACTTTCTGGGTCACACTGATTGCCTACACGCAGGCCATCGTGCTGATCAAGTGCATCTTCCAGTTCAAACTGATCTGGTCCACTTATCACAATTTGCCCAATCAACCGTTGGCACCCGCAAAGATCTTCGGCGTCGAGATGAAGACACACTATGCGGTGTATGACTTAATACTGCTGCTGGTGCTGTTCCTGCATCGCTATCTGCTCAAGTCGCAGGGCCTGTGGAAGTCTGGCTACAAGGATGTGGATCAACAGTTCACCAAGCCCACCGCCAGCATGTGAGTATTAAATATGCATTCACAATTTGTATAGAACACTTTCTTTTAATAAATCATAAATAATATTTAATTTATACTCTACTAATACTTTTTTCCTGCTTGCAGTGATGACCGTGAGGATAGCGACAATCTGTCGCAGCCCGACTCGCGACAGTTGAACGAGGATGCTGCCCAGAAGCTGAGCCTGCAGGTCAGCCAAGTGTCGTTGCCTGGCTCGCCGGAGTACAGTAAGAGCGCCATCAATCAGTTGGAGTAAGGACAGAGTAGTAGCTGAAATCAAATAGCATCTTTAACCATATATTTTCGCCTTTTGCAGACGCACCAAGTACACTTCATCGCTGCACAAGTTCTTCTTCAGCCTGGTGCACAAATCCCGGCTGGCCACCGATGTCTATGCCTTGATGTTCCTCTGCGACTTTATCAACTTCTTTGTGCTGCTCTTCGGCTTCTCAGCTTTTGGCGTGAGTAAAAGACAGCTTAAGCTATCCAAATCCTCTCTAATCCACACTCACTCAATTTGTAGAGCCAACAAACAGAGAGCGATGGCGGAGTGCAGACTTATCTGGCGGAGAACAAGGTGCCTGTGCCCTTCCTCATCATGTTGCTGGTCCAGTTCCTGCTCATTGTCATCGATCGTGCGCTTTACCTACGCAAAGCTCTCGTCAACAAGATCATCTTCCACTTCCTGTCGGTGATTGGCATACACATCTGGATGTTCTTTGTGGTGCCCGCGGTGACAGAGCGCACCTTCAATTCCCTGGCTCCGCCCATCATCTTCTATGTGATTAAATGCTTCTACATGCTGCTCAGCTCGTACCAGATCAAGTCGGGCTATCCCAAGCGTATTCTGGGCAACTTCTTCACCAAGGGCTTCTCGATGGTCAACATGATTGCCTTCAAGGTGTACATGCAAATACCCTTTCTCTATGAGCTGCGGACCATTCTCGATTGGGTCTGCATCGACAGCACCATGACCATCTTTGACTGGCTCAAAATGGAGGACATTTTCTCGAACATTTATCTCATACGCTGCACACGGCAATCGGAAACCGATTTCCCGGCGATGCGCGCACAGAAAAAGGCTTCACTCTCCAAGCTCATCATGGGCGGCACCATTGTGCTGCTAATTGTGATTTGCATTTGGGGACCGCTTTGCTTATTCGCCCTGGGCAATGCCGTGGGCAGCTCCAACGTGCCCTATCAGGTGTCAGTGTCCATACGCATTGGACCCTACGATCCCATCTATACGACAAACAACTACGACAGCATTTATGAAATCGACTCCAAGATGTATGGCCAAATGACGAATGCCTTCTTCAAGAACAAGCAGGCACTAACCTTTATTGCTGGCTACGATGCCTCCGATGTGGCGGCTGTGAAGCTGGCGGGCAACTCGCCCTCGCTGTGGAACATTGCGCCGCCGGACAAGCAGCGGCTAGCCAACGATCTGCGGAATAGTAAGTTTCCAATTCCAAGCAAATTCAACTGGGAATTTTACTCTCATCTCCCATATTTCCATCAAGAAATTCATCACTGATTTCTGCGTCAATTTGCTCATTAACTTATACAGAAAATTCCACACTAAATTCATCATGAATTTCCTCACTGACTTTAATTCTTCATTGAATTATACACTATATTCAAGGAGCTCAAAAACACACTTCAACATAAATACTTAAATTCAACAAGGAATTTCTCCCTGAACTCTGCAGTTCATTTCCCATTTAACGAAACACAAAACTCATTATCGAATTCCTCATTGAAGTATTTTCTATATTCCACACTGAATTCTATTCTTAATTCGTTAAGGCTTCCAGATAAATTCGGCAGTTAATTCATGATTAATTCACATTCACATTAAAAAACATCGTTAATTTTTTAATTTAATAAGGAATTACACACTGAATACTATATTGAATTATCCATTGAATTCCCCATTGAATTACATACTAAATACACAATATTTTTTTTTGTTAAGTATTTTACAATAAGTAAATTATATACATTTTTTGCACGCTGATTTTGACATAATTGAATAAAATTCGATTTATATTTAAAACTATATGCAGATCACACGTTAATAGCCCGCTTCTCCTATTCGCTGACGCGAAAGGCGCCCGCAAAGGATCTTAAGGAGAATGTGGGCGATGAGCACATCATCAAGCTGGACGAGACCTTCGAGGGACGCGCTGCTCTCATCAATATGCTGAACGAGACGCAGGATCCAATTGAAGTCAATGCGAATAGCACGGCAGATGGTAACAGCACCACCCCCGCTAGCAAAAGGACGGACGAGGTGGTTGTGGTGCTGCCCAACATGATACCCAAGTTCATTAAAGTTCTCAATTCGGGCGTCGCATTCGTTGCCACCGTGATGAGCGGCAAGGAGCAGGAGTATCGACCGCTGATCATTAAAATGCATCGCGACAACGCCACTAATGGCCTCTGGTGGGAGATACGCGACTATTGCTATGACAGCTTTTACAATACGACGCTGAAGGATTTGGCCTATAGTGACTGCAACTCGGGCATTGTGATGTACACGTTCAACGACAAGAAGTTCCCATCGACGTTCAACTTCTTCACAGCTGGCGGGTGAGTTAAAAGCGTTCCTGGATCTAGACAACTATTTCATGATTGTTATTTCTTGTTTGTAGCATCATTGGTCTTTACACTACGTTTGTGTTATTGGCCTCGCGCTTCATGAAATCCTTTATCGGTGGACAGAATCGAAAGATCATGTTCGAGGACTTGCCCTACGTGGATCGAGTGCTGCAGCTGTGCCTCGATATCTACCTGGTGAGTTTTTCGTTTAAATTTAAAATAAAATGCATATTATTAATCGTTTTGTTGTGCAGGTGCGTGAGGCATTGGAGTTCGCACTGGAGGAGGATCTATTTGCCAAACTGCTGTTCCTGTATCGATCACCGGAAACGCTGATCAAGTGGACGCGTCCCAAGGAAGAGTATTTGGATGATGATGGCGACACTGATTCCATACCCAGTCGAATGAGTGTGCGTCGTCCTGAACAGCTGCAACAGCAGCATCAATATCAGCAGCAACAATAACATAGGTTAAATAATTTAAATGTTTGAGTTAATTAGGAATTTCTTTACGTATGCAAAATGTACGTATTAATTGCGTTAACGTAGGTTTCAGTCTTTTTTAAATTTATACACCAATTAGTTAGAACAACGTGAATGAAAAACATTAACATTAACGGATATCGAATATTGAAAATTCTAAAACTGAAAATAGAAACACAGCATCCCAACCACAACAGAAACAGAATCAAAACAAAAAACACATACTGTTAATTACAATAATATTTTTGTGTAGTTAATTGATGTCAAGTACTGCCCCCATGTGAATGGGAAAACTGTGTAAAAGTCATTGAGAAAATTGTACACCAACTAATTATAACTAGTGCATGTCTTAAGTCTAGCAAGTGTAACTAATTAATTAAGTGGAAAAGTGTTGCTGTTCGATTAGATAAACGAAATTATAACGAAAAATAATGTTTTGCTAAGTTATTATCTAAGTCATACTTATATATGTATGTGTGTATAAGCTCTATAATAATTATTGTTATAATAATAATAATAATAATAATAATAATAATAATAATAATAATAATAATAATAATAATAATAATGAGAACTCATATTCAGGGATTTTTAGCATTTTACAAAAAAAAACTTAATTGTAAATCAAACTACTAATTATCAACTTCAATTAACAAAACTTAAACTACGCATGAAGCATCCAAGAAGTTGAGTAAAAAAAATAAATGTTTTGTATTTATAATAATATTAAATGTAATGTAAATGTAATTCGTGTCGTGTGCGCAAGCGTCAAGATTTTTGTACGTAAATATTTTTGTTGCCTTTGAAGAGAAAGTGTAGAAAAACTATAAAAATTTAATTGATATTATGTATGCATATGTTGGAAATGTTTGTTAAAGAGAATAATCTATAGTGCTATGAATATATATGAATTATATAGTGGAATGTGCGTATATGTTGCATGCTTGTTTATATAAAGCGTTGAATTTATTTATAGGCATATCACATTAACATATTTTTGTATATCAAATGCAAATTGTATTATTTGCTTAACTGATAAGCGGCAATTTCATATCAAAATGCAATAATTAAAAGGCTTACAATGCGTTCTGCTTAATCAAAATTGAATGTCATCAACGCGAAATAAATAAATAAGCCTGCGTATACTTAATATGTATCTCGAATGGGCAATCTCCAATTAGCATTAGATTAAATACACACACATCACACACACGCCAACTAAAACCTTTATGTGCTATTTTATACATATTTAAACGAATTAATAAACTGAAGATACGAAAATATAACTAATTTTTATACCAAGAAAAAAACAATATAAACATTAACGTAAATCTATAATTAGGGTTTAATATTTTAATTAGCATACAACAAAAAGATCAAAAATACTTACTATGATTACAAATAGAGAATCAAAATTTATTGTATTAAATGGTAAATACATTTGCATTCTTTGGGATTCTCTGGGATTAATTTAAAGTGCTTAGCGAAGGTGTGAAATGCTTAACAAAGCGAAAGCAGTAATATTGTTTTGCATGGGTCCAAAATACTTACCTTGGAGCATAATTAATTGGCTGATGAAATAGAGGTACCCTGTATATTTCACGTGAGGAAGTCTCCATTGAATCTATATACTTTTGATATTATCAAGATCTGCAGAAAATCAATTAATCGATTCCATCATTTTGATTTAAACAGCGCAATCAACTTAATTTATAGATAACAGAGGTTTATTAAAATTCCCCAATAATACTAAAGGTCAGGTCAGATAAAAATAACAAACTCCAGAAATCAACTTTAACGCAATTCAACTGCATTTAATAACTTAAAATAATGACTATTATAAATTATATTGCTTAGCAAGTATGTCAAAAATACAAATTAATTTATAGGTGTTGCCAAATATCCAGGATGTGCTCAGGTAATGCGAGTGGAGCAATTGCGATAGTGCGTAAATTTATTGTCTGCGCTGTCCACGCTGGAGGCGCTCTCGTTGCTCTGTTGCCGACTGAACTTGACTGCTGGATACACCTCCTCCCAGTGGGATTCGCTTCGACTGAGCACGCCACGTCGACGTGGTGTCGTAAAGGAGCTCTCCTGCTGCTGGGAGTCCCTCTGTGTGACGTTGACTGTGTTCGCAGCAGTTGGCAAAGGATTGTTTAGCATCTGTGTAACACTTTTAGACAGTCGAATAGATTGTATGCGATTGTATCCACTGTTTGTAGGCTTATAACGCTCCAGCTTGAGCGTTAGCCGCGCCATTTCATTGCTCATCCACTCTGGTGTACGCATGCTGTCCAACTGTGCGAATAATACCAAACAGAGCGAAGACTTGGGGACTGGCTTTTATAGTTTGACTCGGTGCGAGGGTGACACAATAATCGATACGCCTTGATTTGTCTGCTGGCATTGCATAAAGTGGGTTCAGGGCCTTGACAAGCGCAACAATCGATGAGGTTTCCCACCCTTTAAAGTGGTACTGACCTATTAACCAAGCTCTGACCGACCGGCCGTATGTAGATGTAACCACTTTTGTCATTTGTTTTGTTGTTTGCAACAAAGTATATAATATAATAGAATATATAACATTTAATTAACAACTAAAGGCATAGACAAGGAGAGCGGGACACATACAATAAAAATAGTTAGAACAAGCTACAAATTCGAGCTACTTTGGATAGTTAATAAGAGTGGTGTTTCTTTCATTTTGGTCAACAATAACGAGGATATGGCAAAAACCGTGCTATGTACAAGGACTATGACATTAGGACACCTTGCAGTTGTCGTCATGCAGATGATCGCCATCGAGCTGCACATCATCCTCGGCGGTGGAGAAGATGCCGCCCTGCAGCACTTTATTAACAGCAGCACGTGCCAAATAACCAGTTGTCTCGGAGTACGGCAACGAGTAGAAGGCTGTCAGGTCCTCCTGCTTATGCTCTGTGGACTGCGGCTGCTGCTGTATGTTGTTATCCTTGCAGTACATGGCAAAGGCCTCGGCCAGTATGCCATCGAGGTCGAGGGCTTGCTTGAAGTGCAACTCAGGATTGCTGTAAGATCAAAACTCTTTGTATTTTTTCGTTTACACAAGAATATATCTCTTACCGATTGAGAATCGTGGCCACAATGCAGAGCAGCTCGACGGTGATCTGTCGCCTCTCCGGGCGATCGATGCAAATGAGTGTCTCCTCCACGAGCAGATTGAAGGTCAATTCGCCGCGACTCATGCTCGTCAGAGTGGGTGTGGCAGGCAGAGTATGTCCTTGTGTCGAGATGCCCTGCGGCGTGCGCTGCAGAATCTCCCAGATCTTGTTGTAAAAGTGCTTCGGCACACGGCACAAGCAGCCCTCTAGCTGGCGACGCTGCAGCGTTGTCAATCTGTTAATAATTGTTATGATTAGTTGATTAATAATACTTCGATTATTCCTCTACTTACTTCTCCTCGACAGCCCACTCGCTGACCGTGAGCACTTTCTGTAGCAGGATGCGCACTTGGAACGGCGACAGATTGTCCACATCAATGCTCTGCTGTCCCGAGATCTGCAGATAGATGCGCATAGCCTCCAGCACCCAGCCAATGCGTATTTTCAGTATGCCACGGAACATGGACGGATTGGTGGCAATGAGACGACCACAATATAAAACCACCTCCTGCTGCAGCACAGCCTGAATCACATTGTAGGGCTGCACACTTGTATACATCACATTCTGTATTTCAGCCGGCGTCATTGGCTTATCAAAGACGGTCTCCTTTTGGCCAATGATGCCCACGGTGAGCTCCTTGCCATTGACCAGTACGGTGGTAATAAACGGACTGATGGAGTCCACAATGTGATGCAGCAACGAGGAACAATAGCGCACGGCGCGCCAATAGCGCAGCGAGCCGGCACGATGATAGAGCTGCGTCAAAGCTGTGTTCACATTCAGGCCATTCACTTCGAAGTGCGGCCCCTCGCGGTTCAGCAGAATGCCCCACAGCTGGCAGAGGCAATAGATGGACTCGGTGTTGCGCAGCGCATTGATAATATCCGGCGTGGGTTTGCTGTCAAAGTGCTGTTGAACAGAAACGTTTAAAGAGAACCAAGCAAATTTACTTGTTGAACTTACTGCTACGGAGATCTTCTCCTCGACGTAAGTCAGCGCCTTGGGCACATCGGTAAGTGATTGATAGCCAATGTACTCGTGATTGATTTGCGAGAATGCATTCTCGTTGTCGGTCAGATCGCTCTGGTTCATGAAATCCAAATGCTCAATGCACGAGCTGCTAATGAGATTCTGCAGCCGCCCAATGCGCACTTTCATGCCATCGCAGTAGCCCTTCTTCAGCATGGCCAGCAGATCGAGCATCTCCTTGAACTGCGGGTCACGCATGTGCTCCTCGCGTATCAGCAGACAAACTGTGGGTCTGCCCGACAGACGCCAATACTTGCCCACAAACTGCAGCTCCGTCTTGATGTCATCGATGAGCAGCGCCATATCGCGGTACAAATAAAAGTCGGAGACCTCAAAGATCAGCGGGTAACAGAGCACAGTCATGCCGCAGATGCGATAGACTTTGCTGGTGCCTAGCGAACCAACAGGACGCGATGGACGACCCGAGAGGCCAACCTTGCTGTTGACGCCCAGATGCTGATAGACTTTGATGAGCTCTGTGGAGCTCCAGATCTGCACGGGTTCCACCTGAAAAAAAAAAATAAAGTGAGTAAAAATGTGGTAATAAATAATAGAGTTGCTTACCTCATGCGGCGTCTGGGTTTGGATGCCGTAGGTGGCCATCATGGCCTGCAGGCGCATGGACTCGGCAATCAGCACGATTTGCACTACCAAATCAGTGGCGGTGCCCTGTAAACATGCACACAGTGATCATTAGCAAGGATAAATATGGATAACAGCTGAGGAAGTTAGATAATGCAGACAGCCAATTAAATACACTGGAATTATCATCGAGATGACGACGAGAACTAACCAAATGCCAAAATGCAAAAATGCAAGGAACAAGTATAGGATAAAGAATACTAGCAGACAGTGGAGGGAGAGTGGTAGAGATGGGAAGAGGTGGGAATTTAGAACATACAGATCAGTTCGTGTGCAGGAGCAGGACTTTCGACATGCCGGACACAAACATAACAAATAACAAGTAAGAAAGCTACAGTCGAGAGTGCTCGACCGTATGATACCCGCAACCCATTTCGAGAAAAAACAAAAAAATTAAATTATATTTAAACAAAAAACATACCAAATATACTAAAACTTGTTTTTTTGTATATATTTGAAAATAGCGGGTAAAATACCGCAACACCGTTATGGTCACACTGTCAACTAAACAAACAAAGCGCGGGCAGCTGCAAGTGAATTTTGCATATAAAATTGATTCTTTAATAACTTCCTTGTTTTTTATTGGATTTCAACCAAATTCTCAGGAATCATTGAGAATATAATTATTATTATGCATACCAAATTTCAATGCTCTAGGTCTATTATTACGGCTTTTACAGTCTTTTGGGGGCGGAAAGGGGCGTGGCATCCAACTTTTGAAATAAACTTGATCTGCGTAGGACATATAGGAGTACTGTCCCCAAATTTGGTAGCTCTAGCTCTTATAGTCTCTGAGATCTAGGTGTTCATACAGACGGACAGACGGACAGACGGACAGACGGACAGACGGACAGACGGACATGGCTATATCGTCTCGGCTGTTGACACTGATCAAGAATATATATAGTTTATGTGGTCGGAGATGCCTCCTTCTGCCTGTTACATACATTTTCTGTTGGCACTAAGTCATAATACCCTTCTACCCTATGGGTAGCGGGTATAAAAAGAGATGGAGAAAAAACATTTTACATAACATTACTTACAGATAAGAAAAGTAAATAAAATCAGGCATTTTAAATCTTTATACAACTCGCGACTTTTACAAAGTTTAGTAATAAATTAGAGTGTCGAAAGTGAATTTAGAATTTCTTTTCCATTTAGCTGCCAATTTGTTGCCTATACAACGCATTCAATATTCGGTTAATTATGAACTTGACCCCTGACCCAGACAATCCAACCACTAATTACCTTCTTGGCATCCAATATTAGAGGTATGCGTGGTTTCTATAATAATTTGTTGTAGTTTTGTTGTGTTGTTTAGTAGAGAATAACATTTAACAATAGGCTGTTAATTAGTAGAAACATTTGTTGGGTCGCACTACTTTTGATAGTCTGCTGCTGCCCCCAAAAAAAGTATGTATATAGAATGTTTAAATTTAGACAATTATAATTGTAAATTGCATATTAATCAAAATGTTGTCTCTAGCTATTAAGTGCTTGCTTGTGATGGTTAGCTACAATCGGTTAACAAGAACAAGAGAAGCCATTAAGAAAAAAATTAAAGTAATTTAGGATAATAACTGAAAAACTACATTTGAAGAATAACCCAACATCTGGAGGTGGTGATCCATTACTTACAGTGCCCGGTTTAGCCTATGTATAGAGCGTGTGTAGGAACAAAATATGCAGTAGATTTATAGACAAGAAACAGTACCGAAAAGAGTAAAGAAAAAACTTTTGATTTAGATACAAAAAATAAATAAGCAACAATTGTTTGATATTGTTGTAGTTGTTTTTTTTTATCACTATATACAATTAAACAATAAACACAGCCATTATATCATTGATAATAAATTTGCAACTAATTCATAATCTGTTTGTTCTTATGAAGCTTTGTGTTGTGCGTGTGTTTTGTGTGTGGGGTGAAACCCAGCAGGAAAAAGTATTAGAATCACTGTTATTCTAAAAGTATATTAATAACGAATTCTACTTAAACTTTGATTGAACACTATAAATAAAAATTTGAAATTAATAACTGCATGCCAATAGCCTTAATAATTTTGTATTAAGCCTCAAACTTAAAGTGTTATGTCAACTTGAAATCGCTTAGAAAACAGTTGAATATTCCTGCTGGGCTGGATTGGAATCGTGTCATTTTTGTATATAGTAGAGTACTATAATTTTGATTCATTTTTGGTGTGTGCGTATGTGTGTGTCGCCAAATAATAATATAATTTGCATTGAAATAGAGTGATCTAATGTGCAAAACATCTAAAAAAAAAGCATATTTTGTATACAAAATAAATAAGAGAATTTTGATAATTTGATCTATATACAGATCGTATTAGGTACGAGTTTTGAATAGGAATATCGACTACTTACTTTGTGTTTATCATCGAAAGCTTTGCCCTGTTAACAATTTTGTAAGCCAACCGATTAAAATATGTTTGGGATTTGATTTTGTTGTTTATGTAGAGTGGGTTTTTTGTTTTGTAAAATTGTTGGGGGGTTTTTGTATTGTTTGTATTTGGAGCAGTAGTAGTGGTAGTAGTTTACGATGGTAGTAGAGTAGAATGGACAAAATATATAGTATGTATATTTATATATAGAGAATATAGGGTATGTAGTATTTAGTTGCAGCCAATCAAGTCATTTAACCCATAGAAAGTAAAGAAACAATTACAATTAAAGATATATCTTAATACCAATTGGACAGCGAACGCAGACACACACAGCAGACACAGAAACGCAGCAGCGGCGTCGGCAGCTAAGCTTTGGACTTGGCTGAGACATTTCCCCATTGCCAATCAGTTCTCCCTCTGTATCCCCCTCTTCAGAGCCAACTCACCTGGAAGGCCGAATAGCGACCAGCTCGCCTTGGCCGATTATAGCTGGGCAAATATCGCCGTATCGGGTCCAGCTCATTGATGTGCAGCAAACCAGCAGTCAGCAGCTGGGCAATGATAAAGAACGATTGGCCCCAGAGGAACAGCGACTGCGAGGGGGCACGCATGTAGGAGCCGTCGCCATCGGGTGCATAGTACATGGTGACCACGGGATCGCCATTGGCATCGGTGTGCAGGCAACGACGCAGATCATTCTGATACTCCTCGATCTGTTCGTTGTTATTCTTGAAGACGCCATCGATGATCATTGTGATGAAGAAAAGCGGCCACTCGCATTCAAGACCCTCGAACTCCTTCAACTCGCCAGCCTGATAATAGCGGCGAGTTTTGTCTTCTGTTTTGCTCAGGAAACCATCGCGCGTGAAACGCTTGAAGCCCATTTTGCTGCGCAAGCGATTGACGACATTCTGTTTGGTCTGCTCCACCAGACGATCCTCGTGCGAGGCAAAGGCTGGAAAAGAGAGCGTCAACAGCAGCGAGGCATCCACGCCCTGTCGATAAAGAAAAATGATTATTATTATGGAAGTTGGATTAACTATTTTACTTACCTTGGAGCTGGATTCACGCGGCAGCATTGTCTCGAAGATGCTACGATTGCGATTGTGCGCATCAATGTCCACGTAGACAACGCTCCAGGAGGCGCCTTTCTCGCCAAACAAATTACAACCGTTGATGGCTTCTAGCGCCGATTTGGCCATGCCTATAAAGAGAGTAAAAATTCTTAATAAGAGCAAAGAAAGTCATGCTTTTTTAGACTTGCCAATGGAGGAGGCATGAATCTCAGGTGTGCCGTTGTTGTACTTGGAGCCACGCTCCCACATTCCAAAGTCTGGTGTGCGATATGCACGCTCCACATAGTAGACAAGGTTCTGCACAAAGGCCACCTCATCGTGGGTGTAAATGATCTGCAAACCTGACGTGATCATCTGAACCAGGAACAGCAAATACAGCGAGACCTACAAGTGTGTGAAATGTGCGTTAAGATTTGCTGAATAAATGAGACAATTATTTTCTACTCACGCAATCGATTTGCAGATGATTATAGAACTCATCGGGATAGATCTTTTCGCCGGTGTGCAATTGGAATTTGCTGTGCAATGCATGCTGATTGGACTGCCGTTGCTTGAAGAGCTCCACACGCGACGCCTGCTTAACCCAGCACTCCAGAATGCCGCGCATGCACTTGACGGTGCTCTGGCCGAGTTCATACGACTTGCCACGATCATCGTCGATGCGTCTGTAGGCCTGATACAAGCTCCACACGGCGGCAGCACAGTAAACACTATCGCGCACTGATCCCACCACTTGATCGGTGCTCATCACCGGAAAGAGGCCAGTGATGGGGCTCTGATAGCGCAGCAGCTGTCGTTTGACTAAAACGAGATCAAGGTAAAGATTAGCAGGCATAGACATTAGAAAAAGAGTTTGAGCAGACTATGGCAGTTGTAAAAATAGGAAGAAAGCTGCAGACGAGAGTGACGGACTGAAATGACAACATCTAAAAGAAGCTTTATCTACGTAGAGTATTATCACCAAGTTAAATATCTATAGCTTTTATGGTCTCTGAGATCTAGGTTTCTAGAATGGGGCTATTGACGCCTATCACATATTTCCTGTTGACATTAAGTCATAAAAATCTTCTCCTTGTGGGTAGCAGGTAGTGCAGGGTATTTTAATCTACAGCAGTTGTAAGACGAGAGTTGTCAATGGCTTTGGTTGAGACTTGCGTCGAGCACATGTTGTTGTTGACATATGCAAATAAACAAACGCCAAACAAAGCTTGAGAGCGGGAAAGCCAGATACGAGAGGGAGAGCGAGTGAGCGACAATCAATCGAGCAAACAACTGCCGATACAATTTAGCGACGACTTCGCAACGTCTGTTTATAAATAGAAACAACGACGCGACGCGACGCTCGATGCGATGCGATGTGGCATCATCTCAATTGGATGCTAAATTGGCTGCCCTACACACTTGTCAGCCAAGGTTATATAAAGGATTGCAGTCGCACTTTGGAATTTGCAACGTTACCGATGCCATAGTAAATGTCCAGCTGCTTCACCGTGTCCTCGTAGTTGATGGTCTTCAGGAACTGATCCAGATTGATATCCTCGAGGCTGTTGTGCCGCCCACTTGTCGATATGCCACTGTCCAACGTTCCGCCCGCCGCACTTCCGCCTGGCGTTGTCACAACTAGGCCGAGTCTGTGTGATGACATTTTAGTTACACTTTGGTGAAATTATTGTTCAAGTTGAATTCTTAAATTAATTACGCACGATTTCGGCACATTACGCATGGTAGTTGGTCGTCAATTAAACGCACTGTCTCGCTTTAATTACCGCAGCAATCATTGAAAAATGTATACGCAAAAGAAAATATACCCTTCAAGAGTCAAACACGCAAAATGCAATGAGACCAGCTGCTTAACAGACTGTAAGGGTGCAAAAATGTAAGAGATGGCGCGCAAAGCGGGCGCATATAAAAGAGTGTGTGACGTCACAATGTGAACGCAGTCGCGCGCTGTTACCTTAACAGTGTTAAGTCAGCAACTTGCTGTTGTCAACAAGTATGCAATTAGAAGAAGAATTAAGAGTGCTGTTATTGCTTGTGTTAGTTGGTTATAAATTGTAACTATTGGAATAAATTGATTAACATGCTGTTTACTGCGCAATCTCGCACACTTGGTAACTTGCTGCGCCAGAGTCACCCTGTTGCCCGGCAATCAGCTGTTCGGAACAGCTGCCCGCTCAAGCAGGTTTTTTTTATAGTTGATGGAGTCGCACCTTTTGACGAACGGCAGGCAGCTTGCTGCTTGATTCGGTGTTGTATTAAGTAAATCATAATCATCAATTAGCGGGCAGGCCAGTGAGATCATCGACCAGCTTCTTCATGCCATTGTTGGCCGTGAAAATGCAGCCGCCACAAGCGCAATGAAAGTCTGTGAGCCATAAACAGCAGAAACTAACGAAGTACTTAAAAAACAAACCTGCTGCTGAGTCTTGCGATGATGCTGCAACTGTTAATACTCAATGCGCTTTTAGCGCTTACTCTTGCCGAAACGAAGCACACTCTGACGTTGCCAAATCTACCCTCGGATCATCTCATACGCTACCTCAACACGTTTCCTAAACTGAAACAACACTTGCCCACAAATGCCACAACTCGCCTCGAATCTCGCGCCTGCTGGGGCCACGAACACAACTGCAGTCCCGAGGCACGCTTTCAGACGCCGCACTGTCCCGGCGATCACACGGGCTGGGTGCAGAGCAAGGAGGCCCAAGTGCAGACATTCTACTACCAGGCGGACTTCGGCTACATTCAACAGCAGCTGGACGAACTGACGCCGCACTGCATGCCTAAATATCTGACAGATTCGTCGCTGGAGTGTACACGCTATCTGCGCTTCTGTCGCGGACGCAATCTGCTCTTCGATCTGCGTGACGTGGCCAATCGCAAGGAGCGTATACGCTATCACATGGATGTGCTGAGTCGTGGCCAGCTTTTAGGTCATTGCGAATTGAATCGCACGAGTCTCAATGCGGAAATGGATCACATTGGTTCGGCATTGCAATCCTGGGGGCCGGAGCTGCGCAACTTTGATGTGCTGCCGCATCCGGTGCTGGAGAGCGGCGCCTGTGACCTGGTGGTCAATGCGCCCACGTTCATCATGAAGATCGATGCCACCTACAATATGTATCATCATTTCTGTGACTTTTTCAATCTGTACGCTTCGCTCTTTGTCAATCAATCGCATCCGGCTGCCTTTAACACCGATGTGCAGATCTTGATCTGGGAAACTTATCCTTACGATTCGCCATTCCGTGACACCTTCAAGGCCTTCACCCAGCGTCCGGTTTGGACGCTGAGTGATGTCCAAGGCAAACGCGTTTGCTTTAGAAATGTTGTGCTCCCGCTGCTGCCTCGCATGATCTTCGGCCTCTTCTACAACACGCCAATTGTAAGTATGGTAAATCATTTGAAAAGCTATTGACTAATCCATTTTTCTCTTTGCAGATTCAGGGCTGCTCTAACAGCGGCTTGTTTCGCGCCTTCTCCGAGTTTATTCTGCATCGCCTGCAGATTCCCTTTGAACCGCCTTCGGCTACCAGAAAGCTAAGGATCACTTACCTGTCGCGTCGCACAAAGTACAGACAGGTGCTTAATGAAGCTGAGCTGTTGGCACAGTTGGAGGATAACGTGGATTACGCCGTGCACCGCGTCTCCTATGAACGGCAAGTGTTTTGAGATAAAATCTTATTGCTTCTTATTTAATTATATATCTCATACACAGCCTCTCGTTTGTCGATCAACTGGCCATTACCAGGAATAGCGATATTTTAATTGGCATGCATGGCGCTGGTTTGACGCATTTGCTCTTCCTGCCCAATTGGGCGTGCATCTTTGAGCTGTACAACTGCGAGGATCCCAATTGCTACAAGGATCTGGCGCGCTTGCGTGGTGTGCACTATGCCACCTGGGAGCAATCAGATTTGGTTTATCCACAGGATCAAGGACATCATCCCGAGGGCGGCGCTCATGCCAAGTTTACAAATTATCGCTTTGATGCCGAGGAGTTTGGCCGTCTGGTGGCTCAGGCGGCGACACAAGTGCGTGCGCACAAGGATTTCCCACAGGCAACGTCGACACACCACGATGAGCTTTAGTTTTAGATTTTTAGCGCTTTGTGATTTCTTGATTTAACTAATGCATTTATTTATTTCAAAATATAACCGACAGTATCGTCACTTAACAATCGTTATCGATAACAGAAGGCGCGCGGGCCACCGCAAGGTGGCAGCTCTGCACAAAACAGCTTCAACGTGATGAGCTAATTATCGTTATTTCAGTAATTTATTAGCTAAAAAATTAAATGTACCATGAGTTGGATAAGTTTAGTCTTACCGATTCATTCATTTAATAAATATATTTTTTAATTTAAAAAATGCACAGAATTTGTAATAACAGGTGGCAGCACTGCTGAAAACAGATGTTTTTGTTTACCAAACGCAGTGCAACGACTGACTGAACCAATTGTAGCTTGCCAAAGCAAAGTGAACTAAACAAATGCGGACCATGAGCTGGCCGGGATTAGATATCGGCAATACGCCAGGCAAAGGCTACTACTACGATACCTACAACCCGTCTGGGAGCTGTCTGCTCTCAGCTCCGCTTCACATATTCCAAAGCTACTTGGCCAAAGTTGGCTGGACGCCCGTTGTGGACATCGACTTGGTTGAGGTAGTCAAATACCACACAGACAAGAAGTCCTGGCATTCTGTGCAAAGCAGTGTGCGCAGCTTTCTCATGGTAATGCCCACACTATTGGGCTTCACACTGGCCCAGCTGCTGTGCCAACGTTTACATCTGCACTCCACGCGACGCTTCCTCATGGAATTCCTGCTGGTTTCTGTGCCCACAGTCTGCAACATGATGCTGTCCATCGAGTGTAATGCACTCTATGTGGCACTAGTTGGCTCTTATATTGTCTGCCTGCTGTGGCGTTCTGGTGTCTGGACAAGATTCCCAGCGGAGACAACGGATTATAGCTTCAAGCTGGGCAAGCGTCCCATTGTCTTTACATTGATACGTGCCACAGCTTACGTGGGCACTGGCGCCGCCATCCTGGCCATTGACTTTGAGTATTTCTTGGTGAAAAATGGCAAGAGCAGAGACTTTGGTGCCACCATCATGGACATGGGCATTGGCATGTTTGTGGTCACCATGGGCTTGGTTTCGCAGCGCTCTCGTCATCTGAAGGATATTAAAAAGTTGCCCAAAATTGTGCTGCCTTTGCTGGTGCTTGGCTTGGCGCGTACTCTAGTGATTACCATGATTGACTATCATCAGGATGAGCGTGAATACGGCAAGCATTTGAATGCCTTCTTTACTCTGGGATTCACCAAGCTCTTGGGCAGCATTTGCAGCTTAATCGCGCCAAGTGACAGGCAGCTGCTGCCCCTTAGTCTAGGTAATTAAATCGATTACTTCTAATGATTTCTAAAGAATAATTGTTTCATCTCTGACAGCTGTTCTGGCGCTGCACGAGCTGACCTTGCAACTGGGCCTCTCGGAGTATGTGATGCAAAGCGTGGAACGTCATGGATTTTTAGACTCGAATCGCGAAGGTCTCAGTGCGCTGCCCGGCTGCATTGCGCTCTATTTGCTTAGCATTTACCTGGCCAAATGGTACACGTCCCAGGATCAGCTCAACTACGTCCAGTTCTGTGCGAAGCTGCGACGCATGTTGATCTACTGCATCATTAGCTGGTTAATGGTGTTCCTTTGTGCTTTCACCTGTGGCATAGCGAGAGTTACCAGCAACACGGGCTACGTGATTTGGTTGTTTAGCATCTGTCTGACTCTGATGCTGCTCTTCGCCTTTCTCTTTGAGTTCGCTGTTGTGATTGCTCGACAAAACACTTTGTTGATTCCGGATACTATCAAGAGACCTGCCCAGCTTTCGCAGAGTAAGCCAACGGATTTGCCAGCGTTTGTGGAGTCGCTCAACATGAATGGATTAACCCATTTTATGATCTCCAACTTTTTGACGGGCTTTGTCAACATGTCCCTGGAGCCAAAGCAACGCAGTTCCTTCGAAGCTATAGTTATTTTGACTTCGTATATGCTGCTTACTGGAGGCGTTGTTTATGTGTTGTTTCGTAAGCAAATTCGTCTTGCCTAAAGCCAGCTGTGATTGCAAATTGAAATTAGTTTTGTATTTATTATTTACCTTATTTTAAGTACAAAGTGTTACAAGTGTTGTATATTAATTGCAAGATTAGAAATATGTATGTTACATATTTTTCACACCTGAAGAGGAACTTAAAGTCCATAATCATGTGATTCCTCTTGGTTTTCATGTAAGCCTTTAATGTATTTTGTAACTGATTATTTGTATACATTTAAAGTGGATAATTAATGTAACACATTCCCGTTTTCCATGTAGTAAGATTGTTGAATTAATAAATAAATTATTATACAATTTTATATAACATTTAAGATTTATATGAATATTTTTAAAATATTATTTTAAGTGCGAATAAAACAAATTCTTGAGGTACGTAGTCACATTAAAATTTCGCATTATATCACAAGCTACAAAATTAATTAATTATATTTTTTCTAAGTGTTCGAAACCGTTTCGAAGACCATGACATAGCCACTGGGCATAACAAGGAAGACAACGACTGGCTGCTGCTTGGAAGCACCCGTTTTCCATGGCTTTTTCTCGGAGTTGGAGTTTTGGTAGACTTCGTACACCTTACAGCCATTCTCAGAGCTGACCAAGCGTGTCCACACCCAGCACTGACCCTTATTCTGAGCCGTCGTGGAAAGCTTCACCTTGAGACGGCGACAGGCGATGGAGCATGCCGAGAGAGATTGTTTAATGCGTGTCGAGACGGATGGACCAACTGGCTGGCGATTGTCCACCACCGGATTGGCAAAGTCCACGCGAGGTGTGCGCGGACGTAGACAGCTAACAGGCACTGTATTCGATGTTTTGGGCGCCGTTGAACCCTTGTAACTTTTCTTCGATTTGGCCGAGGTGAATTGCGTCAGGCTGCTGTTGCTGGTGTTGCGCTTGACGGCGTCTGCTTTGGCCATGAGACTACAAGTTGAAGTGCTACAGGTTACAGTGCATGGCGCCGACGGCGGAGGCGGAGGAGGAGGAGAAGGCGAAATGGCTGCTGGAGGAACACTTAGCGTTGGAATGCCTAAGTGAGTAAGTTCTAGAGACTCTCTTTTTGGAAACTGGCATGAATAATACCTTACCAAAGTTGCCAGCCATCTGCAGCAGATGCTTGATTTTGGTTACCCCCGAGTAGTAGAGAATGCGATCCAAAGCCAACATGATGACTTCATCCGGATACGGACCCATGGCAAAAGAGCACACATCGCAAATGTCATGCTGATTGGTCAGCGCTTGTGGCGAGCCGCAGCTTCCAGTCTGCTTGGATTGACAGCTCATTAGAGAAAGATTTTGCAGTTGTCTAGCAAAAATGCAGTTGAATTTTATCAGTCTAACAATAAATGAATTTGTTGACTTGGGCTGCTTTGCTACAAAAAAAGTGCCGCAGCAATAATGTCCGCTTAGGCACACTTGGAGCTGCCCCCACGGGCAGCAGATGTCAAAGGTGCGATATCCGGCTTAACGCTCGACTCTTGACTCCAATGCGAACAAGTAGACGAAGGCGAAGACGACAACGAAGGCGTCACAAAAGATAAGATTTCTATTAAGGAAATGACAGAAATTGCGCGCTTTGTGTCCACACAGCAGAGCACGAAGGTCGAGGATATTTAATTTAATGGCCCAAACAAAGCGACAGCCAAGCAGATGACTACTCCGACTGGGAGATTGGATGAATGGGGCGCAAATGACCAGCAGAAATCTGTAGTAGGGGCAGCTTATATTAACTTGGCTCGCTTTTTTTTTTCTTTTCGCTCTGCACAATGTAATTACAGCAACAGTTTCCGCAGTCGAGGCCAGGCACTTTTGATGCGCATTTAATGTCATATCCTGGCACAGGACGACGCTCAATCCTATCTGATTTAGCCGCGCAAATGCAATTTCCTGCAATCGCAACCCTTTCAGCCTGACAATTTACTCTAATATATTGAGTTAATAGTTTCATATTCAACAGTGGCTGAGTGCAAGCCGAGGGTGACTGGCGCCCACCTGTTCTGGCATATTAAGGGTGGCTTTCTCGTTGGCTTTGATGACAGATTATTTTCGTTACCACGATGTCCATTTGGCCCTCACGTGCCGAGCGAAAAAAAAAACAGGCAAGTAAGAATTATAAACGTTAATTATTACGCATTTTGTATGTTTGCTAAACATGACAAGGAACAGGCAGCAGGCAGTAGGCAAGGATATGGCCATATATGGGAGCCAACTGATTGATGTGACGACCGACAACAATCAGTTGAAGGCGCAGTCAAAGTCAAAGCCAAAGCATTCGTTTGCCTGCTGCCAATTTGCTGACTTTGTTGTATGCTCAGGCTGAAAATCGGATTTCATTCAGATTGCTTTTGCCTCGACAAATACACAACCCACAAAAAAATAAAAATGATGAGAAAAAATATGATTGCGAGTGTGGGTGTGTGTGTGTGGGTGTGAGTGTGTGTATTGTATGCATATGCATGTGTAGGAGTAGGAGTAGGAAATGGAGATGAGCGAGTGCGTGGGAGTCTCAATCACTGTGAAGAGGCTTAGTGCGCACCCAGGGGAAATCGCTTAAGCCGTTCATAATGAGTATTATGACTGACTACGTCTACATGCATGGTTGACGCGGACTTTGGTTCGCTTTTGGGTTTTGCCCACGGCCTCGACCAGCAAAGCTTTGCGCTTGGCCGCCAACCAAATGCCAAACGAATTTGCAAAACACAAATCATTGCATACTTTTCAGCGCAGGCAGAAATTGGTAGGAGAAGGGCACTGCGAAGGCTTTTGCACATTTCATTTTGCAATTAGCAATGTTTTTGAGGGAACAAATTAATGGCAACATTTATAACCTTTATTATTAAATATTGAGTCAATTTATTTAACATTAAGCATTGTGCTAATGTCATTTGGTTTCCCTTGGAATCGAACATATTGATTACTTGTTTCTTATGAAATGACACCACTATTAAATGTTTAACGTTAAGAATACATAATCAATTTAACAAAAGTGTCTAAATCGTTGCACTTAAATAATTAAGTCAATAAATATAATAGTTCTGTTTAATAATTTAACTACATCCAAAAAATAAATTTAAACACGAATATAAATATCTCCTTTTATTATAGTTATAGTCGAAGGTAATGAGAACTCTATTAAAATAAGTAAGAGTTTTAATTTTAATTATAAGTTCTCTTATGTTTATATATAAACTGTGTATGCATACAAAATTATTAGTTTTATAGGTTTGTTTAGTTTTCAAAATACTCCAACTTTAACAATAAATAAAAAAACATTAAAATATATAAATTGTTCTCTTTTCTGTTCACTGTGAACTCATCAATCATCAAACCCAGTTGCAATGCTAAATAAGTCGCCCAAACAGCTATCGCATCGATTCTAGCGTTCAACATTGTTTGCCCGACAACAGCTTTGTGCCACACGCAACAGAACTCATGCCACGTCTATAAACAAAATGCTTATCGAACGCAATTTTGATCGCTGCTTAAGTTCCATGGCAGCAAGAAGCACCGCAAGATAACAACAACAAGCGCTTCGTCAATAAATGATGGCAACAAAACAGTCTGCAATTTGTAGGTACAATGGCATATTCAAGAATGCTTTCGCTCGATGCTTTTAGTCAGAAATTGCGCAATTTTCATGCAATCAATGGGAAGCCAAAGGAAATAAAAAGTGTTGAGCGAAAGCCAAACGGAAGGAAGGAAGGTCGACAGCTGGAAATGCAGCAGCAGCAGGATGTGAACAGAACAGGACAGAACAAGGATATGGACATTGATGCTGCTATAGTTGCCATGCGAACGGGTCTCAATTGCGTCGCTGTTAAATCGAGCGGAAGCTGATATGATTATGCGTGGCCATAGCGACAAAACCGAACTGAATACAGTTACGGGGCATGCAACAATGTGCGGCAAGTGCAATTAGTCTGCTACTCTTGCCCCCATTGGTATGATGACCACTTTAAAGCTGCCTAACAACAATCAACAATCGCATTATGTGATTGAAAAATAAACCCAAGTATTCTACTTAAGAACCGGCGAACATCTTTAACCCAAACCCGACAAAACATTAAGAAGATTAATTCGGCAAAGCTGTTGTTGTTTTCCCTGGCATAAAATCTCAGATAACGTTATGCATCATTGTGTCCAGGAATTGACAAATCTTTGCCAACACACAAAACGAGAGAAGCTGGAAAAAAACTGTTACAATTTCAGATGTCTTGAGTTGAAATGTGAAACCCGTGCGGCTTCCCTCGCAATCGATTCGACAAACTCACAACTGGAAACACTCAAAAGCAATCATTAAATCGCAAAGTTTGTATAAGTGTGAGCGTGTGTGTGTGTGTGTGTGTGTGAATGTGTGTGTTGCTCCCATTTTACAACAAAATAAATGTACGAAGTTTGATAAACTCCACACATAGAAAAAAAATAACAGAAACCAAAACATTGCAAAAAGAAAGTCAGATGAAAAAAATGAATTCGCAATAAAAAATGTGAGACAGGACGTTGCCCTTCCCCGCACACACACACACACATATAAACAGGGACATGTACAACCCTCTTGTGGAAGCAGCACATTTAATAAAGCCCAAATGGAATGACTCGCTTGGTCTCCCCTCGCCCAGTCTTCATTCGCTTTTTGTGCCTTTGCCACAGCAAGTCAGCAGCGTAACCGCAACACGTTAACGGTTTCGGTTTCACTCTGTGATTTACAACAAAAAGCCAAGAGAGAGCGAGAGACTAGAACTCTCCTCCCTCTGGGACTATGGCGTTGGCAAACTGGATCCGCTGCGCACTGATGTGTGAAAAGGTACTTTGGGTGTGTTTGGGTGCATTTTGAATGCCAGAGTCTTGCTGCGATACATTCCCAGGATAATTTCTAATGTTGTTGTTGCACTGCTGCTGTTGCAAACATCGTTGATGTGTGCAGCAAAATGATGTCTATTAGATATCCTGCTGAATCAAACACACTTCTTCATTTCATGGCTTACTGAGGCTACAATTGATGACATAACTTCTAGATTTTTATCAGCATGATTGCATCAGAAAAAGTTAAAGAGGGTTTCTTGGAAACTTATATGAGTAAGTAATTTATTTTGATCTATTAAAATTTTAATATTATTCTTTTCTATGTGTACAGAAATAGTTTTTAGTAATTTCATTAATTATTATTAAAATATTTTTATTCTACAAAATTTTCTTTATATACTGGCCAAGAGGAAGTTAAACTTTTTACAATAATTTAAAGTAAATTTCATATTAATAAATATGTTCATCTTTGCTTCCTTGCTATTTATTTCTACTGTCTACTTTTATATAATTTTCGGTGTTGTAAATTTCTAAGTTTTTATTCGTTTTTTCCTCGTTGAATTCAGAAACTGAATTCATCTCCCGTCTCATTTCCATTTCATTAACTTCATTTAGACAAAAGCCAGAAAGTTTTCCACGTGCCTTCGATAAGATAAGGGCACGTCGTCGCAGCAACCATGTGAACTTACGACCCCAAGGATGTGCTTCAAGTGTTATCAGTCGGAGAGCATCGTGCATATATTAAGAGTAAATTGGCTTGGCATTTGCCAAGCAGCTAATAGAAATGTCTGCAAGTTAATTTAGCGTCATGAAGTCTGCCAATAATAATAAATAAAATGCCGTGACCATGGCGTGGAATGCTTTGAAGTGGTCGACAGACAGTTGTCAAGGTGCCGCATAAGAAGGAATATGACTGAATGTAGAATTTTCGAAATAAAGAACTTCTGTGTTGTGCACTTTGTTTATTTATCCCAAATGGTAGCTAATTAAAAAAAAACTATTTTCATAGTTTGTTTGAGTATGAGGGTAGAAAAGAAAGCATTCTAGAACAGATATAGTACGATATAGTCAAGTGCACTCCAGCGTCGCAATGCGAGTCTCCAGATCCAGCATCGTGCTCTTGAGCTTCGAGACCGTTTCGCGCTTCGCCTCAATTAAGTCGACAGTCGCGTCGAAGTCGTGCAGCAGGGCGGGCTTGTAGAGGATGCCGCACTTCTCGTATAGTTCGGCTTTTTGGTTCTGCAGACTCGAACGCTTCAGCTTCAGTTTGAGCAGCTGATCTCGCAACTCTTCGCGCCTTCGGAATTTTTCGTTCAACTGGTTGGTTTTGTGAGCTAACGTGGCCAGTGACAAGCTCGTCTTCTCGCGTATGAAGGCCAACTGATGCATGTGCTTAGTGCAGCGGTCCCGCATGCGATTCAGATCGTGATTGCGCTCTAGGGGGAGTACAAATAACAATAATTGGATATTTCAATTATATTCCAGTTTACCCTCAACCTTTGTGCCCAGCGCCGTGACATCGCGTTGCGCCATCAAGTACTGATCCATAGTTAGGTCGTCTGTGATTTGATCAAATTTCCGCTTGCGCTAAGGAAGCAATGTTAAGGATAACGAAGGATCTATCGCATCAAAAAGGGAAACCCACCTCGACCAGTCTGCCTAGAGTGTGCTGCCTGGTGATGAGAAACAGGCGACTGTCGCTGACCTCGTTGCGCACCTGTTGCATGCGACGAAGCTCGTTCTCCACGACGCGTGGCAGATACTGGGCATCCTTGCGGAGCAGGACATCTCGAAAGCATTGCTCCAGCGAATCAACCGAAGCCAATGCTATGGTGTGCACATAGTCCATATCCAACCTGACGCTGGTCAAGACTTCGCTGTTGGTTTTTTTGGTCTCCGCTGCCTTATTCTTCAAATGATCCAGCATCATCAAGGCGTCCATGTAGCGCTTGTACTCGACCTGCTCCACTTTGGGTGGCAAGGTGTCGAAGCTGCGGACTTGTCCGACTCGCCGATAGTATTCATACATCTTGTTGTTCACATCCACGTTATACTGCTTGGCCACCAGAAATTGGCTGTAGAGCTTCTGCAATTGCGCCATCAACTTGTCCTTGTCCAGATTGCCGCGGAGCAACTTGATGGGGTCCACATACTCGGATATTTCCACCACCTGATCGATGATCTTGTGTATGAATTCGAAGGCAATTTGCCGTGTTTCCCGATTGGCTTTGGCTGCTTCGAGTTGTGTGAAGGATTCATCGCGCGATTTGCCCAGCGATGTGCGGGCATCGAGAAACATTTCCAAGACCATATCATCGACATCGGATATCATGGGCGGTGGCTTGAGGTCTTCGTCATCTTCTTCGAAAGGCCATTCGAACTCACTTGATGAGGATGATTCGTCCTCAACTATCTCTTTCGGCGTCGGCTCCTCTTCCTGGTCCTCCTCCTCCTCCTCTTTTGACGGTATCGATTCACCCGTCAGAGGATCGACAAACTTGCCCTTATCCAGGTTCAAATCTTCCTCAACTTTGGTGCCCAAGCGTGATAGTTGTTCAGTTATTTGCTCTTCCTCCGAATCTGTGGTCAAATCGGACATGCTGGGCAGATAGAAGTACTGCAGAAAATCAGCCTTAAAGGATATCGACTGCTTTCGTCTCACATAGTCGCCTTCATCTTCGGATGACGAGACGCCCGTTCTCAGATCTTCCTCCGCAAGCAATGAGCTTTCTAAACGTTGAAGTTCTTGTGCCTCTTCCACGGCCATTGATTCTACATTTCCACCTTCACCTTCGTCGTCACATTCTTCTTCAGCCTCTTCGCCTTGAGAGGACTTCAGCTGTGTTTCTGCTTCTGTTGTCGTAGATTCCGGATGTGACAGTCTATAATGTCTATCCAATATTTCACGCGCAATTTTCTTTTCTTCACGTCTCTTTCGACGCCATTCTTGATCCGAGAGAGCTGTCGCTCCAGTATCCATCTCCGCGCAATCTTCAGGCTCACCTTCAGCAGTGGGCGGTACAGTGTCGCCCTCTCCGTCGGCTGCCACATCGGTCTGCTCGGGATCATTGCCGGTATCGAATTGAATCGATGACACTTCGGGCAGCTTGCCAGAGATGCTCATTCGATCGGGTTCTGGTACGACAGCCAGTGTCTCAGTTTCAATATCATCCATTATTGGTTTCCTCTATATATTATTTAATTGTTTAGAATTGTGCCGACTTAAAATGCGATGTCGTGTCTGTGTATTATATTGTATTTTGCAGCTTTCTTTCTATGTATTTTGGTTTGACGAGTTTGATCAGTACCATTTAGATGTGCCTTTATTTCGACTATGTTTTCATTGAAGGTTACTAGATCATACCGAAGCATATATGTTACTGAATTTGTGCATGCTTGGAAAATGTACATTATTCGTGGCTTTGCTCCTTTTCTAATCCTCACATTAGCTTAGATAAAAAAAAAGTAACTAGATGTAAATGGATTTATTTCTTGTTAGACTTTAATGGCCTTTTTATTTATTATTTGTTGAAATTATCTGTTTAGAATGCTATTGCCATTTTGTGGCAGTTGGAACAAAATGAAAATTTATTTCTTAAAAAGCTTATTTTTAATAAAATATTTACTAACATAATGGTAATTTAAGAGTACTAAGAGCTCGACTCTTTATATAAATGATTTCAGAGATTATTGCAGCAAATATAAAATCATTAGAACGAAAGCCTATCCTCGTTTTCTAGGCCCAACTCCGAAAAGTATCTGTCGGATAGTTCGACTTGAAGTCTAGGCTGATTAATTACATGTGGTACTTAGTTTGAGCGTTATTTTCCATTTGTGTCTAACGCCTTGACCTATCACGCATGACATTCCTTCATTTATTTCAATAAGTGTTAACAGCCGACCAAGGGGCTGGACATGGAACCAACTATGTTGCTTTTATGGTGTATGTTGAACGTGATGGCACCGCAAAGTATGCAACAGAATTTTCTTATGAACTGACGTCAAGCGCGAAGATAATGTGGACACATTTGTGATGTGATGTCAGCCTGAAGAACTTGCCAAAATTGCAATTGAGAAATACTCTGGGAAATGGACAAACGCCTTATAAAGGAGGAGTGGCAACCCCTACCGCCCCCGTAGAGACGAGCCTGATGCATTGCATTGTATTATCGAGTCGACGCTGCGATTGTGCGCAGCGTCGACGTGGCAGGTTGCCCAGCAACCCTTTTGTCGACACTCCATTAATTGAAGCCCCTGGATTACGGTAAATTGCATTGTCTCTGAGTCAAGACACCCCGCGGCGCATAAGGAAAGCAGGGAAAGGGGTTGTTGGGCTGACGTGGCGGCGCATCAAATTGTATACAAATCTTTATAATCCTTGATAATTTCGTTAATGGCTTTAATCACTTACTCACAGACATGTCCTGCCTGTACAAGGGTAGGCGAAAGGATTAGACAGCGAAGGCATTTTAAGTCTATGGTATTTAAAAATACGTTTGGCATTTAATGAGGAGCTCAACGCATTTCGGCAGCCATTGCAATGCTTAAATTGTAGCTCCTCCTTTGGAGTATCCTTGCAAAGGACACCCACACAAGCACACACTGGGCGCTATATAGACAACTGTTTACCTAACGGCACATACATCTATATACTCGTACACCCAATTAGGCAGCTACAATTGTTGCCTTCTGCGCCCCGAAACTCAACACGCAGCCACGCAAGCAGAGAAACTCAACACACGCTGTGTTGGGGTCGGGGTGAGTTGAGTTTGTGGCTGATGGAGAAAGCTCTGCCCGTTGGCGGCAGCTATAAAAGCGCAGGTTGTGCGACTGGCGCCACACACAAACCACAAACACCACCGGTGGAGTAGACCTCCACGACAATGGCTTGGAACGGGCGCGAATTCTGGCAGCAGCTTCGCCGACGGAGCAGCTCGACGAGATCTGGCAGGCAGCTGCAGTTGCCAAGCGCTTGGAGCTTCGAGCTCGCCTGCTATAGACGATATCAGAGGATGCCGTAGATAAGATATGGAAGTGGAGAATTGGCGTCGGTCGCCTGGTCAATCTGGGATCTGATGGGATTGCTATTTCTTCTATAATACAATAAATTTGAACCTAAAGAATATCATAGCAACATCATATCAATTCATATCGAATAATGATAAGTTGAATGTATTTAATAAAACAAAAAACGTGATTTTAATTCAATTAAAATTATCAATTATGAAAATCTACTTATAATATGTATAATACGAAATTAATAAAATTTGCAATGTTTTAATCCCAATTGTGTTGACATTATTTATGTTTCGGAAGATTGATTTGGTTGCAGAGCACTGAAAACTAAATAAATGGAAAGTAAAGTTTTATTAGGAATATAAAAAATACGAAATCGAAATTAATAATGCATTCGATTTATTGATTGCGTAAATTTTGTCATTCTATTTACTAAAGTAATGTTACTTAGATTAAATTTTGCGTTTTATTGAAATTTTGATCTTGTGTTGTTGTATACAAAATTTTAATTATTACATATATGCAATGAATGTGTTGAAGTTGTGTAAGTTTTGTCTTTTCAGTAACAAGAATTATTTTACTTATTTTAAATAATGCGTTTTTATGAAAGTTATAGAAAAACATTTATTAAAACTTGTATCTTTTCTTGTCATTTGTAAAATGTTTAATCTATTGATTTTCTACTTTCATTTTTGTTATTATAGTAAAAGGTTACCAACATTGATAAATAATTTCCCTTAAATTTTTTTAAAATATACCAATTTAAGTTTGACATATAATTAAAAATGTTAATGCTATCGGGCTATTTTGGCGAAAATAATTTTACTACCTAAAACCAAATTTGAAAAGAAACTTTTTTTTTATTGTTGATATTATTAAATTGGCAATTTTTTGTGTAAATACGTTTGGATATAGTCCATATAATTGTCGGTCACGTTAATAAGATGTGGAGATATTAATGTCTCAATAGATTCTGTATCTGCGATGTGTTCAAACAAGAAATGATGTAATCAAACCAGCAATGTGTAAACAATCATAGCCTATTGAACTACCTGTAAAATTCGAATAAACGTCAAGCTAAACCCAGAGAAGGGGAGCCAGAGAAATAGAGATGGAGTGGAACGCTTAAAAGCAATCAAAAAACTTTGTTGTGCGCGTGCAGACAACAAAAATTTGCATATGTCAACAAAAACAGCAGCAGAAATCGCCCTGGAAAACAATTTATTTATTGCCGCAGCACATTCGAATGAGGAGGAGGACTTAGGATTCAACATAGAGGCGGAGCGTACTGAAGCAGAAGAGATACATTTGCCTGATGATATCGCAGGCAACTGGTTTGGAGGTGGGGGAGAAAGGAGGGGAGGACAAGAAACGCTGATCACAAAATTGAAATGTTAATTACATGACTGAGCTGAGGCCACATAAGCGGAGTTCTCTCCACGGCCCGGCGAGATAGTCAAACAGTTTAAAATACAGTCGAGTGCGCTGTTTAGACACTGGATAAGCAAACAAACTGTCGGCATCTGATTTGTTTGCCCAGCTCTTAATCAGACCAAGTTCTGAGCACTTTTTATTGACTACCCCCGGGCAAAGGCGAAGTTTAATATGCGCCCACGATAACCTGAGGCTGGGCTCAGGGATGCTTCTGGACGAGACGAGAGGAGGCGAAGCGAAGCGAGGTGAGGTGAGGTGAGGGGTTAAACTGTGCGGCGTTAAGGTAAACAAACGTGGGCTTTATTAACAATTGAGAACAACGGACAACTGAGTGAGATAGAGAGAGAGACTGTGGCTATAAGTCACACCGCCTCCCCCCTCTGACCATCAACTTGTTGTGCTCATGATGTTGATGGTGACGAGGTGTGAATGTGAATGCCACCGAGTTGAAGCCACAGCGTTTTGTTTTTATGCCTCACAATGCTGCTGCAAGCACTCGAGGTTAATTGAATTTCTTGACGTCCTTGGCTTCCATTTGTTGTCCCTCTCCTTTATTTCTCTTCAGCCGGAACTAAATTGAAAACGTTTTTTCGCTTTTAAGCTGGTTAGGCCAACTCATAATAGACTAGACACCAAATGCCGTCATCACTTACCACGTAATTAATTGAATTCGACTTTAATTGAAATGTTTTCAGCACACGTAACTCAATTTCCAAAGTTGAAAGCAAGCTCTTCTTTTAATATGTGTTCAGATGTGAATTTTAAATTCCAGCTATCTTCTACCTATGAAAATGAAAATGTTGGTTAATTAAATTTAAACTACATATTTTGTTCAAACTAAACCAACGAAAAGAAAAAGCCAAACGAACGAAAGAAAATGTAGGACTATTTAAGACAATTTATTTAAAAAAATATTTTATGTAAAACAACTTTGCTTGAATTGCTAATTTGTTGAGAATATTTACATTTATTTATATTTTTGAAAACAAATAAATATCAATATATTTATTGATCTTAAATATAAACAATCAATAAATAAATAATAAAATGAATAACATAAAAACATAATATATATGTTTAAAATTAAATTTTACTTTTATTTCTATTTTCGTTTATCAATTTATCTTGGAGTTTAAATATATACAGTAAAAACATTAAATGAAAATAAATTTACTTTTCTTGTTGTTTACTCAACGAAAATGTTACATCAAATCTTGCATTTAAATTTGTATGTTTTATTTTCAATTAAATTATATTTTTGAAAACAAATAAGTCTATAATTATTATATAATCTTGCAGCACATACATATAAACATTCCATTAAATAAATAAAAATCAACTTATATTTCCTAACATTTATTGAAGGAAAATTTCACATTTTATATTGCATTTGTATTTGCTACTTCTGCATCTAGATGGATGAATCATATTCGATTATGTTCATGCATCATCAATTTAGTCAACGACTGTCATAATCCACTCAGACCCACAAAAAAAAAGAAAAATGTTGGATTTTATGGAATATTGAAGTTGGGCGACACATTAAAAGGATTTGCCTGGCACGTGCTCGCACATTATTATCCTAGAGGCTAGAAGGAATCGACACTTGGCATTTTGTGCTATCTTGTTGAAGTGGCAATTGAAACAAGAGAAAAAGAAATTAGCATTTATTTTCAAAGTGCGTGTTTGTTTTAGCTATTTATTTAATTTTAATTTTCATTTCATTCTCTTCGTTTTTTCTTTCAATTTTCCCCCACTTTCTGCGGCTTCCAATCAGACATGCCTATATCTATGGCCAACTAAGTAGATGCGATTACATTTAATTGAATTTTCGCATTGCATTGAGAAAACTGTAGAAAATTTGTATTAAATTACCAAACAGAAAAGAACTGAACACCAAAAAAAATCATCAAAAATGCGCAACGCGATTGGGAAAATGAAAGAAAAACGTGACACTACAAAATGTTGGCGTATTCAAATTTCCTTTTGCCGTTAAGCTGCTCAAATTGGCAATTGGGGAGGATTCCCAATATTATTTACACAAAAAAAAAAAGAATGGCTGAAAAGTATAACTGAATACGCGTATATGCAATAAGGATAACAAATCTTTTGTGTCAACTTATGACGATTCAGGTTTGAATTTCTTGTGTGTTAAAACAAAGTGAATTGATATTTGCAGAGGGTTGAAGTTAAGTTATATGAAGAGACTTGTTTTCAAAATAGAAGAACATTTTTGTATTTATAATTTTTTGTTGTATATTGTTCTTCTACTGTTTCTACATTTTCTATATATTCTATATATATGAATTTTTTACGTTTTGTGAAGAGACTTGATTTAATACTAGATAATTTTTAACCTATTATTTTTTTCTTTTTCTGTTTTCGAATTTAACATAATAATCTCATCGACATTCTCTATGTGCCTGCTATTTTATCTAGTTAGACAAACTGCTGAAATGCGGCTGCTTAAGCCGCAGTCATTATTATAAAAAAAAAAACATATAAAGTGGATGCAGTTAGAGCTTATTGGCTGAGCTTTGCTTCTAATCTGGAAGTGCTACGTTTATTGAAATCCTTGCTGCAGGGACTCATGAATTATGCAGCGCTAACAAGCCACAAGTTGTCATAAAAATGGCAATCTGAACGGCAATTACCTGTTGATGGGCGCACGCTAGTTTAACCCTCAATTACGGGGCTTCTGGCGGTTGGTCTCTGGGGTGAAATCGAGACGACCACAAAGAGCGAGTGTGTGTGTATAGCTGAGGTGTCAGGGTGTGATACTGTGCATGTCATTGTGTGTGAGTGTGAGTGTGTTAGTGTGTACCCAAAGGACGCATAAAAATTTGATTAAGCGAACTTGGCGTCTTTGGTGGGCAAATTAAAAAACACTTGCACGTTAAATCAATTTGCGATTTTATAAATCTTCATTTGCACCTGAGACGTGACGGTGGATGGCTGTGGCTTCGCCTGGCGTGTCCTGGCATGTCCTGCGCCACAGGTGGTCGAGCTTAAAGCCTAAGCTTCGCGGCGAAACGTGACTGCTGGAGCAAGGCAAGGATTTGACACGTTTATTTCTATTTATTCGCAAGTTGCCTTCAGTTTCAATTTCTATTTGCCTGGCACAATTTTTGCACTCATTTCAATTACCTAAAATGTCCTTAAGTGTGTCCAGTTCACGCCATTTGCCTGATTGTTTTGGACACACGATAGTGGATTTTGTGTGTGCACATTGGGGGTTCATTGCCCAGTTGTCGTCGACCATTCGGCATTTTTAATTTCTCTAATGCCTTTTGTGATCTTTTGCTGCTCTTTGGCTGAGTGCACTCGAGTCCTGGCGACATCCTTGCGAGCACATTCACATCAGGGTGGAGCTTTTAAGAAAATTATACAATTGCATTATGACGCCGCATTGACCAGTGAAGTGCTCAACAATATCAATTGATGCGCATTGTCCTGTTTTCACTCCTTCCAGCAATTTGTACATTGCAGAGTTTAAATTTCAACCATATATCAAGCGCATCAAACACGGGACAGAAGCGCCCACTGTGCTCTGCGTGGCAAAAGCGCAATCAAAAGAGAGAGGAAGAGACACAAGGTCTCAGGCTGTGAGAGAGTTGTGTATTACAAATCGCTCGACGGGCGGCCAAACAGGACGAAGCACGATTGCCGCTGCTGTTGCTGTTGCTGCTGCTTTTTTGCCGGTGGGTGGCATAATTTATGGCACTCGTTTCAGCTGGAGTTGGTGAGCTTCACTGCGGTTATTAAAATGCTCAATGCTCTTACCCCAACCAGCACACACAGCCTCCATAACGCCAGCTCCAGCTCCAGTTCCAACTTCAACATCAACTCGAACTCCAATTCAAAGTCCTCACTCATTGTCAGACAAGGCAAAAAGTGTAGCATACTTGCCGGCGCCGCGTAATGGCAACTGAAGTAGCGACAACAACGATGTCGCACAGTGGGCAAAGTGCTTATTAATTGTCATATGAATTAACTGGAAGATGTTTATATTTTTGGGTGTTACAAAATTCTCCTTTATTAATTCGAGTATACATTTTAAATTCAATATCCATTCTTCGTATTTTAAATGTTATAATTTAAGATTCTTTTCAACATTATTTTTTGTTGAAATTAAATGTTTTTTTAAAATTTTTTTTCTTATTAAGAGATTGTATCGGTACACGCAATAGTACTATAACAACCCATTTGAGAAAATAATGAAGTATCAAACGCCAAACTCTAATTAGTGAAACTTAATTGATTACAATTCCTTTCACTTCTACCCAAAGCTTTTAAATTAGGGCGCAAGTCACTAACATTTCGCATTTTAATATTACAATTTGTATATTTGAATATAAAATTATTTTAACTATATCCAATTATAATCCAATTATTAAATAAACTACTTTCATCTTTATGTTCACTTTTTATAAATATTATTAAATAATTGTCCACTAATTAAATAATTATTTAAAAAAATAAATTCAACTTATTATTAAATTAAAATGTATTTATTACAAACTATTTAAATGTAATAATATAGTTAATTGCTTATGCATTTTTAACTCTCACAGCTTGCCCCACTGTGCAAGCGGTACACTTTACGGTCGCTTCAGTTTTCGTTCTGCCTGATAATCAATAAAATGTTTTGGCATTTACTTTCATTGTTTGCTGCTGCAACGCCCATCGAGCCACGCCCACGCTGAAGAGCTATTTGCATATCCAAGAGTGGCGGGACATATTGCAGGCTTTATGTCCTGTCGTCGTCGTCGTCGTGCTTAAGTCCTTTGCACCGGGCGTGCCTCGTGAATTGTTTTACTGTCGACGTTCATTTGGGTTGATGGCAGCAGCGACTGAGGAAGGACAACATGAAAGTCGCTTAATCTACTTAAATGTCTTTGAATTTGCGTCTTCCCCTCAACAACAAGCGAGACAGATGCACGTATTCAGAGAGAGAGAGAGAGAGAGGGACTCGAGGACGATTTTTGCCAGTCTAAGCACATTTTGTAGCAGACTAAAAGGGGGACGATCGGCTGGCCTGTCTCGGCGTTATTAACATGGATTTATGGCATATCCTTGGCTGACTTAAAGCCGCTATTAGCGTCCAAAGATGTAAACAACTTGCTAAGACCGAAGCAGAGATTTTCCTCCCTACCTCGCATATCAATCACATGCGAAATGCTGAATGCAAATGGGAAGGCAACAAAGCAGAAAAACACAAATTTCACTTGCGCCCAAAAGGTAGCATCAGATAATTTCAATTAAAAATGCCTTTGAATGGGGCAACGCAGGGCATTTTGTCGTTGGCTGGCAACCATGACACAAAGCATCCTCATTGATGTCCTTGTTGCCGTATCAGCAGTTTTAAATCACTTGCACAAGTCTCTCAATCAGGGAGGATGTGACTGCAAGAAGTCAGGGCAGGGAGTTTGCAGCTTAATTGAGTTTCGCTTTGACGGCAACCGCATAAAAGGCGACTTTTAAGTCTTCACATGCTCGGCAATTAAAGGTCCTCGTCCCCAGCATTCACGCTCTGCCTTCAAAAGCTTTCCATGAAATTTAATATTTTTCTAATGAGCAAAACTTTGACACAAAAGCGCCGCAAAGACAACTTTTGTGGTTTCATCACACAGCTGACCACAATGAATGTGGAATTCTGCCAAGGATTACAATTGGTGGTTGAAAATAACATTAAAATTGTTTAAAATCAATTATAGTTATACTTGTGTATATAAATTTTCAATTTTGTTTTTATATAAACTTGTATAGTTAATTAATTCATTGAGTGTGGGGTTCTGCTCTAAATTTAATTAATTTCCAATAATGTGTTGTTATGGAGCAAATTAATTGAATGGATGTTAATAAACAAATAATAAAAAAAGGTTATTAATACTAAATAGAAGGCATTTTAATAGTCTTTGGTGAACTACTTGAATCATGTGAATATTGAATGAATTTCAACCATGAAATTAAATCTGTAAATAATAATAAATATTGTAAAATAATATTTAATTAATCAATAACACAATCATATCATTGATTCTGGGTATTTTAAATAAAGCCTTTTCACAGTGAGATGCAAGAAGTTACCCAGACAATGCCGGGCCTCAACAGTTACAATATCATAAAGTTATCAACTTGATGCTGATGAGCTTGTCGCAGTTGGTGTTGTTGTCGTTTTTGTTGTTGATGATGACGCTGCAAACAAATTTCGAGAGTTAACAATGAATAGATGCGTCGCTTCTGTTGCTGCCTTCGCCCATCTTCCCTCGTCAGGATTCGCTACGCGCGTCAGGAAGTCATGGAGTCTGAGAGTCAGTGAGCCCGCCAGTCATTTTGTCTGGCTGTCAGTCTCTGTTGTCTGGCCCACGGTCCGTCTGGTCGCCTGTCTGTCTGTCATCGCCTCATTCGGGCCGTGATGCTTGATGGCAGCATAATTGATGCACTCGAGCGTAAGTGATTAGATTCATTATGATGCCAGGCAGGCAGGCAGGCACATCAAGCACCCAGGCAACGCAGAGACAGGAATGGGTATCAGGTGTCCGGTTGGCTTTATTCCGATTTGATTTTTAAATGCTTAAAAATTGTAAACTACAGCTCTTCGATCTGGAGTCGTAGGCATTCGCTACTTACTTGCTGGCTGGCTGGCCAAATGATGTGTGACAGCACTTTTATTGCCCGCTGCCGTGGCAGAGGGAAGAGGTGAGGAGCCGGAGCAGGGGTAAAAGCCAACGTACGCCGACATTAATCAAGACATTCTATAGACCGAGATATACACAAGTATTTATGCATTTTGAGGGTAAAAAAGCAAAAACTCATAAAGAGCCGACACACGCCGGGGCGCAAAAGCATCGTTTCCGGTGTGTCGCCGCTGTGGCAAACCCAAAGGGTAGGAGAAGGTGTGCGAGGGGTGGCGAGGGGGGCGGAGGACAAAACGTGTGTGCATTCTAGCTTAAAATAAAGTTGCAGCTTTGCAGGCGACCGTCGCTTTGTTGTTGGCACTTTGGCTTTTGTGTCGTTATTCATTGTGTTCACGTTTAGAAATATGAATGTATTTATGTATTGTGCCTAATGGATATGTCTGATGGGGTTCACTATTGACAAAATGGGCAAAATGCTAATTAAACAAGCGTAAGTACGGAAAATGTTGTATGAGAAACTGTTTCTAAGAACAATTGAAACAAAAATAGAGTAAATAGAATACTAAATGTATTAAATAATATTGCTTAAAAATTTAAAAGTGATATAGCGAAGACGATTTTGTACATTTAAATTTGTTTAACATAATGTTCGTATAATTTTGTTTCCTCTATTGCTTATTTTTCGAAGGAAACTTGCAATAAATCGCATCTTATGGTTCCAATTCAGCAGAAAGACAACCTAGGTTCGGTTGAATTGAAACCATAAGACGAGCATTTTTATCAGAGTCTCAAAACTAATAACAGACAATCCACACTCCCATCCCTCTGTCCTTTTTGCCTCATATCTGTGTCGCTTCCAGCTATTTGCACACAAACAAAAATAAATATTAAATCTCTGACTGACGAGAGCGAAATCGTTTTGTGCCACGGCGATAGACACCCAACGAGCCACCCCAGAGAAGAAGATACGAACCCCTCCCACTTTTGGCCAGGTTTCGGTTTACGGTCTTTTGGTCTGCGATTTACGTAGCACGCGCTTATCGAGAGCTGAGCAGCGTTTAGTTTTGTGATTGAGTGGGTGGACGTGTGGATTGACAGCATGAGGCTGCTAAATCAACAGCAGACCGTTGTCCAGTCGATGAAGTCGATGATGATGATGCTAAACTTCTGCTTTTGCCAATTTTACTTTCATGGTTTTTGTCTTTCTGCACGACAAACTTTAAAGCTGTACAGCGCTGTTAATTAAAAACCAAAAAAGCCTTTTGCTGTCATCAAACTCCGACTTCCCCATCCTAGCCGAGTAAATCCTACCAGCAAAAGCCATACATCATATCCGCCACGGGGAATCCCAACAAAGATGACAACGTTACAACACTCGCAGCTAAAGGCGGCAAAAAGTTATTTTGTAATTAGTGCAGAAGCTACAAGCTAAAGCAACTGAGTTCGGAGACAACAAAATACACAATAATGATTACGATGAAATTGAAGCTGACTTCTGGGCGCCGCTGCACTAATTACCGCTGACGTGCGCTCGCTCCCAGCCTGCTCCAGATACCGCGTCCAATCCTCCCACTGTCGAGTCTGTCAACTAACTTTGACACTTTTTGCGCACAATTTATGAGAGCACGCCTACGCAGCACAGTGGGAAGCACACATAAATTCTCTATTTGAATTATTACTTTTATTAATCTACATTTACAAAATATTTTTCATAAAATAAATCATCGAATTTTTTTTTAGTTTATTGTTCTTATTTATGGGGAGATTTATATTTGTTGAGCCACTTTTTATCAATGAATTTAATTATCTATATATAAAAAATATTTTAAAATAAAAATCATCTATTTTTCTTATGTTTCTAGGCCGATTTTAGCTGGTGGGCGCCATTATTGTTTATTTGAGTAATATAATTTATTTATCTCCATTTATAATTTAATTGTAATATTATGCACCATCTACTTTTTTTTTGTGCCGAACTTTTTGCTGTTAATTAATAATGAGTACATTTATGTTTACTGTCCTACTGTATTTAAATTTTTGTATGTGTATTTAATTTTCTTGTTTACATTTACAATTTATTTATAATATCATAATCCATCTACTTTAATTTTGTTCCTAAGCTGAACTTTTCAGTCAAAGTTCTTTTGTTTCTGGGCCGAACCTATGATTAATATTGGGTTAATTTATGTTTGGCTGTCCCACTGTGCCTGTCATAGAGTGACACTCGAGCCGCATCCAACGTGAGGCGGAGGAGGAGGCACAGAAGAGCACTTAGTTTAGAGTTTTATGAGCGCAATTCGATTATTCTTCATTTATGTCAATCAATCTGATTTTTGTTGCCTGCTTTTAGCCACAGGATGCGCACCCTTAATCGCTTTGTTTAAATAGTAAAAACGCAGAACAAGTGGAAAAATCTGGAAATTTAATATGAGATACTAGTTGTTGTATCTTTCGTTGTTGTTGTTGTTGTGGGCGCCACGTTGTCTCTGATGTTGACGACTGTCTGCCCTTCAGTCTGGTAGGCTCTCACTTCCTGGTGCGTGTATCCTTTTTGCTATTGCGGCCAAAAAATGTGAAAATCCTTTGCGGCTCTCGCTGATGTTTTTGTTGATTTTCATTTCATTTCCCATTTTCTCAATGCTCTTTGCTGTTGTTGTTGTTGTTGGTGTTGGTGTTGTGCCTGCCGCTTGTTGTTTATTTCGCTTTGCTGTTTACTTCCGCAACTTTATTATAGCTTTTGGCTGAGTTGCAACTGTTTGACTGTTTGCTCTATGCTTATGAGGGTTAGGCCAATGCGTCGTATTAGCAACGTAGCTCCCTCCCCCCAAGAGGGGAAGCTGCCATAGAAATACTCTAAACGGGATGAAACCTCTTAGAGCCAAAGGTTTTGCTGGGCGGATTATGAACTCGTTGCTGGGAACAGAGGCAGTTGCCGAGTGTTAGCTTAGATTATTGGCTGCTTTAAGTGGACTGCTGAGACTACGTGCTCAATGACTCAAATAAGTATGTTGCAAGGTATATTAGTTTTTTTTAGATTTATTGGCAACAAATGGAGAATATTGAGAATTAATAAAACCTTCGAATTCTTATTTGAGAACTTGGAATGAAAGAATAAAAGTTTCTGAATGCAGTATTTTTATTCAGGTAAAAATTGTTTTAATACAAACAGTTTCTGTATATAACAAATTTTGAAGAATTAATAATTACAAAAATTTAGAAAATGTATTGGAAGTACAAGCTTGAAAGTATTAGATTTCGTCGAGATTTTTTGACAACTTGCACATACACGTATTTGTTGTTGCTATTGTTTATATTGATGTGGTTAAAGTTGTTGATTTATTGTAATAGACACAGATATTGTTGAAATACCATTTAATACCTTCATGAACAGCTGAAAAGTGACAGTTCATCAGGTGAAATACTAGTTGAATAAGTAGCAAGTGGATTACCTCGTTTTTGTTGGCTAGAGAATTTAGTCGAAAATTCAAATGCTTAGCGCCTGCCGTGATCGCCGAAACTAAGAGTGCTGAAATCTAAGACTACCTAGATTTTTGTTCTGCAAAGAAAACGAATTAACACAACTTGGGAATGACGGAAAACTAACATAAATACCAAAAACATATATCTAACAACGATATATTAAATGCTTACTGCTCGAAATTAGGATCTGCCGTTTTTATCTGCACTAAATAATCATCTGTATCATATTACATTATGAGGTATTTAATTTTAAATAATGTGCTCTTGAGGTAAAAATTTGCTGTATGGATTACACACATTTTACTTAATTAAAAGAAAATGGAATTCTAAATTTTATGTCCAGTTTCGATCGTTATTTTTTTGTTTTAAAAGATTAAAAAGCCAAAGTGTACATATACTATGGAAGGTTATGAATTGAATAATATGTTTTCTGCAAAAATGATTATATTCAGCAGGAAATGGAGACTGTTTGCTGCCAATTCACACCTGAGAACGCAGTTTTCCAATAACAAAGGAGACCAGAGTGATGAAAGCTTTCAACTAAGAGTCTAAAGTACTACTATATTCAGAAATATGTAAAATCCCTTGAACTCTATTGAAATATTTCAATGTGAAACTACGAAAGCTTTGTTTAAATACTTTTGAATGAATAAACAATCGAATAAAATAAATAAAAGCTAGGTTTTCTGTTTTGTTTAGGTCAGCACAACTACATTTATAAATATTGCTAGAAAAATATATAAAAAGCAAAACGCAAATATTATGAAATTATTATAAGACGAAAGGTAAGGACTTTTTTTATAGATAATAGAATAAAACAGACAAATCTTTATTTAGTTACCTTAAAATACCGAAATGATTGTGTTTTTTATTATTCGATTCCTCTTTTCTGCTTTTACTTTTTAATTAATTAATATTATTCTGTTCTCTTTGAATTACTATAATCATTGAGTTCTCTCTATTTTAAGTATTGTATTGTATTGTCTATTTGAGTATTGTTTGGCAATAATTTTCTGAATTCTTAATTTTCTTACATCGTCCGAAATTGAATTTAATGTAATTAATAAAATTAAAATAAATGTTATTTATTTATTAATTGCATTCAAATATTTAGAACAATTTGAGTGCATACAAGACTTACATTATTGTTGGAAGCAAACATTAAGGTCTTTATCCTAAAATCATTTTCTGCTTCCCATTTTTCCATTCTTATTCTTATTGCTTTGTTTTGTTTCTATTAATATAAAAATAAAATTCTGAAGTAAGACCGAATTATTATAAACCTCTTATATTATTTGATAAATTGCCTTGTCACACAAAGTTCAAACTGAGATTTATTTGTGCGTATTAAATTTAATTTGATTTCTCTGTTTAGCGGTTAGACGAGTTATTTTCGTTTGTCAAATGCCTTGCAATTAATTAGACTGAAGTTGGGCTGAAGATAAATTTGTTTGCAGCTTGGAACTCACGCAGCAATCGAATATTTCAAATGCCTGATAGAGCATCGGCGTCTTTGTCATTTAAAATGAAACTGGTCATTCCATGCGGCTGGGCAATCAATAAGAATGATTCGTAGCCAATGGCCAATGTATTGTGCATCATAAATCGTGGCAGCTAAGCGGCCACAGAGCAAAGCGATTGAAGGCAAACAATGTAAATATTCAAAATGGCTGCGCTATATACAAACAGCGCGAGAGCAAGAAAGAGAGATCCAGAGAGAGAGAGAGAGAGAACATAATAATAAAGACATGCCATATAGATATGTATACTCCTGGCGTGGAGCGAAACAATGGAGCATGTCCTGGCAACATGTTAATAGCATTTCATGCACAACTGAGATTTCACATTGCTGGCATGCCATTCCCTCAGCGCCACTTCTCGACCCGACCTGTCCTATATGCCTCGCTTATGTGGATTCTTCAGGAGTTGGGTGGCCGCCGACGCGGACGCTGATTGGCGCAGCCAACTGGCCAGGTGGTTAGCTCCCACTCCTGGCTGGAGCCCCATTCAGTTTGCTACTGTTGCCAGAACAACCCTCGTTGGCAATGCTGCCCGAATTCCTGCACAGCGCTCAAGGCTCAAGGCTGAGCGTGCGCAGGATGCGGCGGCAAGCTTTTCACCACACTCGCGCCATCTCGCGCGACATTGGAGGGCGCGTGAGCGAGATGGCGCTATTGATTATGTTGGCAGAGCATAATCTGGACCAGGGCATCCACTGGCTGGCTGGCAGACAAGAAGGGCACATGCTGCTGGCGTTAGTTTCACTTCGTGCGTTGTCCTGCTGAGGCCAAGCAAGCGCCGCAGCGTTAGTGCCAGTGAGTGTGCCCAGCCACAGTATCTCGGATCTATATCCACACACATATATATCTGTGTGTGTGTGTTTGTGTGTATATAACTGAATAATTATTGCCTAAATAATACTACAAAAATCGCAGTTGTGCTTGTGCAATCGACTAAAATCCACAAAGCAACAAATCACTTTTGATTTTCACGCATTTCATTTCGAAAATCCATGGAAAATCCGTCCGTCCGCCAATTTCAGTTCCAGTAGTCGAAAATTTCCAGTGTATATACCAAGTGCAATACACCCACACACCACCCACACACCACCTATGCCCCCGCCCACACGAACGGCATTTACTTTCCAGCTCAGATTGCGACATGCGACTGAGACAGCTGCTTATGTACTTGCCCCTCGCAGCAGCAACCAGCAACTGTCGCACTCTGGCAGCGTCACCTGGTTACGGCCATTGTGCGATCCTCGCGAGGTCTACGTTCCTGCAACGCCCGACCTGGCTGCCACACAGTCTTCAGACAGAGTTGAACGCGGATCATCATCATCGTCGTCGTTGTCGTCGTCCTCGTCGTCGTCGTCGTCGTCGAGGGTTGCCGCCGGGCTCCTCACTCAACTCTGTCTGAATGTTGTCGTGTCGGCTCCATCTAGAGCACAATTCTTTAGTTTCCAATTAGTTTCGTAATTTAATTAACCTATTTTTTTGGCGGGGCGTGTGTTGCTCAGAAAATGTGAGATAGTTTGTCTCCATCGATTGCACAAGCTTCAAATCTGTGTCTAATCCTTATGGAATTATTCATCTCTATCTCTCGTCATTTCCGCAGCTTAAAGTGTAATGTGTCAAGCGATTTAAGCTACGTCTATATATCTACAATCTGTGTACCTTATTTGTGATATCATAACCCAAACAAAATTAATCAAACATATATAATCTAAATAATAATTTAAAGTATAAATTCTGTTGCATAATATTACAATTACATAAATAATCATTTTAACCAATAAACGTAATACGATAACTGGTTTGGGATAACGTTGAGCGATTACATAACCGAGAACAACGCCAAAATGGATTACGCAATACTTGCGAACAATGTAAGTGAACGCAGGGCGAACAACGGAAGGTCAAAGGACATCTGATTGATTTGGAAATACGAATGAGAGGGAAAGATTTGAAACTTGTTCACAGTGTATAGCAAAAACAAATGATTTTATTTTAATTCAAATAAATTGAATAGTTTTTTTTAATTTTCTTACATGAAAATTACTCAATGAATATAACATATATAGTGATATTTAAAATTTAATTAAATAAATTAAACTAGTCATTTATTTGTTTGTCCGATTTGTTTGTTTATGATTTCCGTGGTGAAATAGTTATCAAAAAATTTAATAAATTTCATTGAGCATCTTCAATATCTAGGGATTATTCAGAATCTCTTTTATTTTGTTTTAATTATTTATTGTAGAAATAATAGTATGATTAATAACTTGTACTATAGATATTATTAATTCATAATGTATTATTTATTCATTTATTAATTATTTAAGTAACAGACATTTCAAACAAGCATCATTTGGTTTTTATTAACAAAATTAAAGCATCTCTTAGGCTGATACGTAAATTCGAAATTCAAACTGGTTAGACTATTTGAGTCTGCTTTAAGTAACTCCTTGAAGTGCAATAAAGTATCTGCCACAAAATAGAACTTCAAAAGATTCAGTTCATGTATAGCACCCAGTCATAGTCCATCTCCTTCCACGCAGTCCGTCCTCCCTTAGTAATTCTGACTGGCAAACAAATTTATGAACATAAGCCGCTTAAGCAATGTGTTGGCAACGTTGCAACAACAAGCCCAACAATAAATGTGGCAAATTATGAAATTTTGTTGGATTTCCTTATCGGCAGCAAAACACAAGCAGCAAACCATTAATAATGCTGCAAATCTTTTTCGCAGGCACTGTGAGAATGCAACAACTTTTGGCTACAACAACCACTGCAACAGCAACAGCAACGGGCAACAATAATAAACAGAAAATTGTAATTTAAATGGCGACCAACTGATAGAACTCACCTCGCCACTCTGTAGAGCAGAACAAGCCAATCAAAATTGAGTTATCAAATCTGCTGTGTGCTGCAAATTAGCCTCCTGCTGATTCGACACGCCCAAAGTCCGTGGCAGCCACGGTAAGCTACCGTGAAGTTGGCAACAAAATATTTATGCGCACAAGTGATAACAACAGCAGCAGCCAGAAGAGCAACAACAACCACATCCGCAGCCAGTGAGGAGGCAGCCAGTGGCCAGAGGAGCAAGCAGAATATCTAACTGCCAACAACCAGCATCATCATGAAGGGCTTGACGGCGTTTAAGGACAAGGCGAGCGGCGTGTTTGGCGGGTGAGTAGCAATAACAGAACCAGAACGAATCGCACATGATTTAACACCGTGCAACACAGTTGAGTTCTTAATTGGGAAGTGAAGTGACAAATACACTTGAAATAGCCATTTACAGAATATGTATTTAATTCAAGTTGACAACTTCTCAAATTACTGAAAAAATATTGTATCCAAAATTATGTATTAGAAATTGAGATTACATAATAATCGAGATACATAATATTCCAATGAGGAGCACAGGCCAAATTGATCCATTTGAACTTGAACAAATATATAGAAATAAATTTAAGGAACACAAGATAATAAACTCTTAAGAGGAAAAGTTTCCACTAAAAGCTCACTAAGATTTTTAAAAGTAAATTAATAAAAAAATAGATCATAAAATTTGTTGCACAGTGCACGATTATGATGTGCAATATGCCGAGACTGAAATATGATTGCTGTCCACAGTAAAAAATTTAATTTAACGCAACGCTGATCAGGTGGACGCATCCACGCATCCACTCGCAGCCACCAGTCTGTCTCTTGGCTGGTTGAACTTGACCATGCGAAGGGCGCAGATGGGCGATGGAAAAGGACAGTTTGTGGCAATTGGGAGGGCGGTTTGTGGCGTCGCGAAAGTTGCGCACGTGTCGCGGCGTAACGCAACTCGGGGTGTCGCGTCACGGCGGAAAGTTGTAAAATTATTGGCATGCTTAACAAGTCATTAAAGGCGCCACAAGAAGTTGCGCCCAGTGCGAGTCGCTTTGTCAGTCAGTCAGTTAGTCAAGTAGTCAATCAGTTAGTAGCTGCAACCGTTAACGCATGCCGAGACGTCCAGGATGCTCACCGATAGCTCAGGAATTCCATACACGTTGACAGCCGGAGCAGCAGCAACAGCAGCACGTGCTCAAGCGGAAGCTAGCTGACAGGCAACGTGTGGCAAGCACAATAAAGGCATAAGCATATTGAATGGATGTCCGTGAAATGTGTGTGAGTGAATTCCTGGAATGCAATTTTATGAGCACGCCAGGAGAACGACTCTGGAGTAAATATGAAATTGTACAACTGATTTCGCCAAGACCTTGAGGGCTCAAATTAGAAATTAGAACAATAGGTTACTTCTAAAGCAGCCAAAGAGTATACAACAATATTTTTCATTTCTCTTATCTAACGTTCAGCGCCATCTATTGGTCAATGCTACCCAGCTGATAACATCTAAAAATACAGAATTTTTGACTTCATTCAAAACTTTTGAGAATTACGGAATCGAGAAATGAGATTTTTGAATGCTTCGACGACTTTTCATCTTGATTGCTAGCTCATAAGCTTTCGTTCATCATGTCAATCGCGACATGAACAGTTGTGTGTGCTTAAATATCAATAAATAGCGAAATGGCTGAGGAAACTAAAAAGACGATGTAAATATCTGTTATATAAAAACTAATTTGTGTTGTATTTAATTATTCATTATTAATATTAATTAATAGTTTTCAATAGAATTACTTGTGCTGCTTTAATTATTTAATACTAATATCTGCAAGAATATTATTTTCTTCAATTGTTGTGCGTTACAAGAAAAAGTAAAATCGTATTATATTGACAACAATTCCATACACGTGTTGGAGTGGTAGAAAGCTTTTCGATTGTCACATAGATGCTAAGGGACCGTTCAAAGAAAATAAAGAGCAGAAAAGTGAGAACATAGATCACTTTTGGTTCTTGGAAATAATTCAAAAGTTTAACCTTCACCTGCCGGCGGAATTCGCGCGATAAGCGATGTGATGCGCACAGACGTCGACAAATTGTATACTGTGAGAGAAGTGATAAGATTCAATGAAAATACTTTTATTTCCAACTAGAAATATTATTATTTGTTTGCCCATAGACAAAGCTTTAAAAGCTCAAACACTTATGACCTCATATATGCTTTCTATTTCGATTGATACACTATACACAGAAGTATATTAATATTATTATTATTAATATTTTGGAAGTCGCTTTCCATGCAATATATTTTAAAAAATTATTACAACTTTTTTTTAACATTTTATATTTAGTTTAATCTATATATTTGCATTAGCTTGTTATTTCTTAGTTTGTAATTTAATTCTAGATTAAATCTATAGCTAATGTTCAACTATGGCTGAACTATTTTTTCGTTTCCTCGGATTGTGAGCTTGTGTGGCAATCTCAATTAAGTGTGTGTGTGAATTCCTGGCATGCAATTTTATGAGCTCGAACGAGTGAATTGGAAGTGGAACAACTGATTTCTCAAGGTCCTTGAGAGGGTGCAAATTAGAAATTGGAACAATAGGTGAACGTGGCTACCATTGAGCTTCGTTTTCATTAAGGAATGTTTAGCAGAGTGTTGCATACCAACGTGAAGGCTGCCTGAAATTGAAAAGGCTGCACGCAAATGAAATTGATTTTTACGAGCATTCTGTGGTTGCCAGGACACCATCCAGAACCCCATCCTCCCAGCCATCCGCTATAGATCTGTAGTTGAAGTCGAGTTGCTTTGCTCAAGTGGCACTCGAAACGCGCGTCGCGAAGAAATTGAATTGCGTGCAACTTGAGGGCAACAAGAGCCTGCCCCACGCACTTTCTCGCTTCCATTGTTGCTGTTGCTGTTGGTGAAAATGAAATTAGAATTGTCAGTTGGCTGAGTTAAGTGAAGACGCTGGTCGTGTCGCTGACAAGCCGCCAAGTCAAACATTTGCTCCATTTAAATCTAAATGCTCGACTAATGGGCGCGCCTTTGTGGCCAAGTTAAAGCCAAGCAACCTTCAACTTGCCCCTCCCTCCTTTCTTTGCTTTTCTTCCTTTCTTTCTCTTGGCAGTCGCAAAACAGCGGCGCCAGTTCGCCATAATCTATGTGGCGCCTCGAAGTCTGCAAAATTTTTGCTGACAATCAAATGCGCCAAACAAGTGGCTGAAAAACTTCTGCCAAAGCATCGAAAGCTAAAATGCTTCAGAAAACTTATGCCAGACGAATAGACGATACCCTGTTTTTAAGGGAATATTTAACTGAAAGACTGACAAATGTTGTGGGTAAAAAGTGGTTTGATTTAAACACTGAAAAACTTTTAAAACTTTTAAAAAAGAAAAATTGTTGAAGCTGATTATGAGTTATACTTTTAAATTATAACAGCATTTTTTTTTAATGCAATTCTTTTCACATCAAGAAAATAAAAAACATTAATTCTTTTGAATTTATATTCGTATGAATTAAATATATTATTAGAGTGCGTCTAAAATATGTATAAAAGAATTTAATATGATTTCCCGATATTCCCGGATATGTAATGTATAGAGCATATAGTTTCACTCCCTGTGTCACCCAAGTATCATATGTAAAGAATACGTTATAATAATTGTAGTTACAATGGCTATGAATAAAATAGCTTGGCTTTCCATTTCAATGGTTGTGCCAAAAATTGCCACAAAATACGTAAACTCATTGGCAGCGAACAGAAAGAAAAAAAGAAGTAAAGAATTGAGTATAAATAGCGCATAAAATTGGCGTCAGACATGCCGGCATTAAAGTCGGTCAAGGCAGAAGGAAGACACGAGAAGTATAGGAAAGCAGGACGTAAGACGTAAGACGACTTTGAGGAAGCTGCGTGACCAGACGAGGGTAGCTTTGGCGGCAGACATTTGAGTTATGTGACAGTCGGCGACGGCAAAGATGTTGGAGACGGAGATGGAGATGTTAGAGAGTTGGAGTTGGAGTTGAAGTTGGTACAAGCTATATAGGATCTACTGTAGTGGCTTGTTTGACTGGTGGCTGCTTATTAGTTTGTGTTGCATACTTTTAGGGGGAGTCGATTGTCTGGATATATTTATGAGTAAAAATGCCAGAGAGCTGGCGAAAGTTGCTCCGGGGTTATCAATGCTGATGTGTCACTTAACCAGGGTTAATGGTGTGCTGTGTGTGTGTGTGTGTGTTGTCCTTTCTCCTGCCTTCTCGCCTTACGCTGTCATCAATCAGACTTTGACAAGTGCTTTGACTGTGGTATTTAAACGCTGACTTTAAACCACAATCAGTTTAATAAATGAAGAAATCAAATTGATGCGAAAACAGGTCGCATTCCCTTACCTGCCCCGCCATTGACTTTAAATGTCCCCCGAGCTTGCTATCAGCACTTAATAAAATTGAATTCAATTCAATTTGACTCTCTTTCTCTGCTCGTTGCCACCCCGTGGCAGCTTCAGGGCGGCAGATGCCCGCAAATGCCTTTGGGAAAACTACGAGCACAACACGTTGTGCGGCAAGTTGGGGGAATTTGTTGCCCTTAACAAGCTGAAAATATTTGTGTTTTCACGCCCCCCGAATGCCATCGCTCACCTGTTGCTGACCAACAACAACTAATTGGCATGAGTTATGCGTCTTCACTTCCATCTTTTGCAGCATGAAGCCGAATATGGAGAAGTTCGAGATCTCTCAGGGCTACCATGGCGGACACGGCGGCTACGAGGAAATGGAGGGCGGCGAACGCGAGGGACGAGGCCCCGGCGGCGGACACGCCTACGACGACGATGGACCCGAGTCGCCCGCCTCCTTCGAGGAGATCGAGAGGCCGCCGCTCCGCAAGATCGACAAGTACTGCAAGGCCGAGTGTCCCTGCATGCCTGCTCGCTACACGATCGCCACGATGGCCTGCGTCGGCTTCATGATCGCCTTCGGCATGCGCTGCAACATGTCCGCAGCCAAGCTCAAGGGCGAGCACAATGGGGTGAGTGAGCGTGTTAGCATGGAGAAGTCAGATGGAGTTTAGGACACCATATCCACTGTAACATTTAATAAATACAACGTAAAAGGCAACATAATAAATACCTCTCTTAAAATTCACACTGCATTTAGGATCAACATTTACATGGCTGCATTTTTTGTCTTTTGCAATTAACGGTCACACATTATTAAGCTTAGTCAAAACGCAGTGAATCCCCCTACCTCATTTAACTTCCACATTGCATTTAGTACCAAAACTTACGTGGCCAACCATTGACAATTAATGATTAGCAATAACTATAACTTAAAGTCTAATAAGTTACTTAAAAGGTCACACTTCATTTAGCATCAAAATTCACTTAACAATGTTTGTCTAACAAACCTCTTTATTTTCCATTAATACCCTCCATGTCGTCCACTCTGCACTTAATATTATAATAACTAATGAATTAATAAATGTCTTGATGCACACCTAAACAAAACTTAAGAGAAAAAAACAAAATGATGACTTAATGTCTTAACGCTTAATCGCCATGTTTTTTGTATTCCAAATGAGACCGTTTAGCTAAATTTCTCTATATTTCACAATGTACTTTACTTTAAAAGCTGGCAAGCGCATTTAATTTGCCTCATTTGACAGCGACTGTCTAAAATTAGAGAGCGCGTGTTCATATCACTCAAAAGTCACACACAAAGCCACGCCCACAAGCTCCCCACACGTACACACATACGCATACACTCACTCTATTACACCATCCTACACATATTCACACACACCAACAAACTTCCACATACATTTGTAGAGCTCGTTAATAAAGCCTCGCGGCAGTTTTTAATGATGACGACTCTTGCTTTCCTGTTTCCCCATCTCACCCTGCTCTACTCATCCTCACTCTTCGTCAGGCGGTCTTTATGAACTGGACGGTGGCGGTGGAGAGCCATGTGGACTCCTCGTTCTTTTGGGGCTATCTGATTACGCAAATACCCGGCGGTTTTATTGCATCCAAGTTTCCGGCCAACAAAATCTTCGGCCTGTCGATTGTCAGCTCCGCGACGCTGCATCTCTTCGTGCCCTTCGCCATGACATTGATGCATGGCCATGTGGTGATTTGTGTGCGCGTGCTGCAAGGACTCTTTGAGGTAAGCACCAGCACATCATATCGAATTCGATTTCAGATCAAAGCCAAAGGATTACGCATGCTTTCAAATAGAGTTTGTCTCTCCCCTTCTTTTGGGGTGAAAGGATTTCGCTTTATGAAATGAAAACATGTCCTAAGCCAGCACACACAAAAGCATTCATTTTAATGCGATTTCTTTGTGTGCTATCTGTTTTATTTTTGTTGTCCAATTTTCACAGGGCGTCACATATCCTGCTTGCCACGGCATCTGGCGCTTCTGGGCGCCACCCATGGAACGTTCCCGTCTCGCCACCTTGGCCTTCTCGGGCTCCTATGCCGGCGTGGTCGTCGGACTGCCGCTCTCCGGTCTGCTGGCCGATGCCGTCGGCTACCAGGCACCGTTCTACGCTTACGGCGCCTTTGGGCTCATCTGGTATCTGTTCTGGATCTGGCTGTGCTTTGAGAATCCACGCAAGCATCCCGCCATCAGCATACCCGAGCTGAAGTACATTGAGAAGTCGCTGGGAGAGTCGGCGCATCCCTCAATGCCATCGATCAAGACGACACCGTGGCGCCAGATAATGCGCTCCATGCCCGTGTATGCCATCATTGTGGCGAACTTCTGTCGCTCCTGGAACTTTTATCTGCTCGTGCTGTTCCAGTCGTCGTTCCTCAAGCACAAGTTCGGCTTCAAGGTGGAGGAGGCAGGCTTCGTGGGCTCCTTGCCCCACCTGATCATGACTACGATTGTGCCCTTCGGCGGCATGCTGGCGGATCATCTGCGCAAGAACGGCATTCTGTCCACCACCAATGTGCGCAAGCTCTTCAACTGCGGCGGCTTCGGCATGGAGGGACTCTTCTTTCTGTTCGTGGCTCACTCTTCCACAGCGGTGAGTAGCAGTGGCAGCTTAAAATTTCATCCTAGTGCTACAAGCTAAAACTTATTTATTTTGGCACTAGTCTCTAACAAATTCAATTACACTAATAAAATAAAATTAAATCGTGAATTAATATATTTAACTATTATAAATACTTTCCATGTCACTGTAATTCCTTTACCAACATTTCTGCTTTGTTTTATTAACGATTTAATCCTATCAGTATTGATTTTATTTTATGATCACTATGAAGTAGAAAACTATATTCTCTATGCTATTTTGGACAGACCGGAGCCATGTTTGCGTTGACTTGTGGCGTGGCTTTCAGCGGCTTCGCCATCTCCGGCTATAATGTGAATCACTTGGACATCGCACCACGCTACGCCAGCATCTTGATGGGTCTCTCCAACGGCATCGGCACGCTGGCCGGCATCATTGTGCCCTATGCGCTGGACGGCCTCATTCAGCGGAATGTAAGCGAAGCTGATCAACAATATTGTGTGTTTCTATAGTGCTTGTTGCTTATAGCCCACTGGCTGCTGGACCACTGTCTTCACCCTGGCTGCCTGTGTGCATCTGGTGGGCTGCACCTTCTACGGCATCTTCGCCTCGGGCGAGCTGCAGCCCTGGGCCGAGCCGCCCGCGGAGGAGCAGCAGGTGTGGGCACCGCCGATGGGCGCCATCACCAACGACGATCCCAGCCAGGCGGGCATGATGGGCCAGTACATGAAGGAGACCGCATTCGTAAGTCACTGCCTCATTAAGCCATTAACCGCGATGCTTATCTAGCCACTGCATTTACTTGGCAGGGCGCACCGGAGTACACTGAGCAGAGCCAAATGCAGCAGTCGGCTACGAATGCCATTAGCTATGGCGCCACTGGCCACGTGGCCAACAATCCCTTCGCCATGGCGGCAACGTCAACTGCGATGGAGACGCCTGCAGCCCAGCCACAATACGGGGATGCGGGCGCAGGATACGACTACAACACGCAAGGACAACAGCCGGCCACGAACATGTATCCTTCGCTGCCCAGCGGCGAGTATCAGCAGCAGTAAATGCAGATAATCGGAGAGAACTAATGTTGAACTAGCTTTTAGTTGTAGTCGTTATCGTTTCACTTTTCACGTTTCACGTTTATTGTGTGTTCCTGCTGAGTTGACGTTCAATTGGATTATGGGTAAACGAAATATATATCGAATATATAACTAGCTGTATTTACTGATTGATGACGAATTTCAATGCAAAACAACACGACAGACGACACTAACACTATGAAACTATGTACCTAACAGAGCAACTAAAACATACACACAGTCTACTCACACACACACGGACACTTGGCGCAGCTCACAAAACTATAGCATACTTTAAAGCGCCGCTTCAGCGAACTTCTATTTACAAGCTCCAATTGCAAAGCACTCACACACACACACACAACCAAACACACACATACAGATACAGATACAGTTGATACTTAGGAATATTTGGAAACATTTGTGTATATCATTAAGACATAATCCAGGCACGCCGCACGTCTCAAACCGTTACGAATATTATTATAAATAATAATGAATCACAATATATATTACTATTACTATTATTATTATTACTCTAGCAAAAGATAAATGAAATTGTTGTTAACTTTGCCAGTACCGAAAGGAACTGCAAGTTTTATTACCGTTGATGATATTCTCCTGTATATGCAAGAAACAAAAACACTTGGCTCTAAATGTCAATCGTGTCTAAGTGCATAAATCAATTTTAATCAAAACTAAAACAGAAACAAAAACAAAAATTACTATAACTAATAAGCAATTGTTGATGTTCGGCACGAATGATAAACATTAAAATTCCATTTAAACAATATATAAAATATATATACTTATAGATGTACTTATTAATCGGATATATTAACTACAATTACGCGATTTTAGTTGAGTTCAGTTGTTTGGTGATCTTATCTGTACGCATTGGTTTTAGCACAACTTGAGCAAGGCATGATATAGGTACTAAAGCATATGCTAGACTAGACTAAAACTAAGTAGCTAGTTGTAGGTGCCTAAACCTCAGAATTGGTCTTCACATTGATTACTTACATTTTGTCACTTTAACTAAATAACAATAATACTTAGCAAAGAGATTTTAGGAAGGGCTTTATTTCAGTTTATCACTTATTATCATTTATTAAAACACTGTCTTTCTATTGCACAATTTCTCTTCAAATCAGAGCACAATTTCTTTATATATATATATGTATTGTTTACATTCTATTTCCCTTATTTTTTTTATTATTTTTTTTTTTTTATGAAATGAAGCTTTTCGAACTCTTTTACTTAATCAAAATTATTCATAAATTGCACCTTTAATAATAGTTATCAATAAGAAAAATTATTTATAATGTACAGATCTTAGCACAATGTCCAATTTGGTGGTTTATTTTATACTTTACTGCACAATTTGTTAATTGGTTTTTGCACTTTATTTATATTTAAAAAGGAATAAACAATTATTTTATTTTATATATTTACTGCACTGATATATGATCTATTTATTGCATATCATTAATTTTTTGCACAGTACTCAATTGGTTATTATGTTTGCAGCGCACATATTTTATAAACTACTTCAAATTAGTTGAAAATTTCAAATTGAATTTTTTTGCAAACATCAACTACTTTTTAGACGCACTTACTTTGTCCAGTAACTGTAACTAACTTATGCGAATAATATGGATAAACATACTGAATGTATAAAATATATTAGCAAGTATTTTACGTAAATAATATTAATCTTAAACAAATTGTTCACAATTAAATCACTATGTATTAAAAATGTGAAAATTTTCTAACTAAAAGAGTCAATTCTTATACCGTAATTTGTACAGAGCAGCGAATATTATATGAATTAATTATATAAATGCATATGCAGATATATACAGTACATACTTATACTATAACCTAGAGTGTAATTAATTTAATTGAGAATGTTATCGCCCGAAGTGTTGATCAGTTGACTGCAAAGTCAGATCGCGACCTTCGCCAGGCAACACCAATAAAATAATATTACGAAAACTGCTTGTGAAAGCGACAATACCTAGTTGAATAAGCTTTGTTAATATACGACATAATATAGCACGTATTATTTAAATATTTAAAATTCTCATTGTGTTTAGTTTTGTTTATAAGTTTTGGCGAAAATTTTGAAGCTTGAAGGAAAAGTTTTGGCCACTGGGGCATATGTGTAATATTAGCATTATTAAAAAAAACTCTGTATATAAAATGCATTATCGAATATGCATAAATGCTTAAACTATATAGTTAATATATTAAACAAATATATATATATATATCTATACATATAATATGCGTGTCTCTAAAACTTAACAGTTCTCGACAGGAGAGATGAACATTAACGAGGCTCTCGATTGTCATTAGATCAACTCAACTTACTAATTATTTGATTATTGATTTTTTGATTTTGTTGAGAGGCGCCAAAGCTCTCAAGGCTGTGTGGACAATAATAACAAATATGTTAACGAAAAGCCACGGTGTTTTTTGTTGTTTAATCAACTTAAAAGTATGAATAAAACTGAACTCTAGCTAAAACTGAAATACTAACAAAATAGTTGAAGATTAGTCAAGACAGTCTGTATATATAAATATGGAAACATAAAATAGCTAAATATGACATCATTAAATGCTTTTGTGAGTAATCTAAGTGTACATAAACAAGTAACAAAATATAATGCCATAAACTGGATTCAAATATATATCATTTAAAGCATATTAAAAGAGCATAAAACATGAAACCGGTTACAACTAGGGTAATGCATACAACTTGAAAGTAATGTGAGGAACTTACCTACGATAATATGTACTTACATAGTTAAACTCATCTATTGCCAGATATATAGACGCACAAAGAATATATTCACAGACACACACTAATTGAAATTAATCATTATAAATGTTAAACAAGCGAAATAAACAAAGATTCTCTATAAGACTTCTGCGTGGAATCTTCGTTGTATTCAAGCTTTGTATATACTCGTATACATCAATCTATATTGTAACTAAATATTTTTATTGCAAATTCAAGACATTCTTTGTGTTTTCTGTGAGTTCTGTTGAACATTTATTAAATGTATAAAATTTAAAATGAATAGAGAAAACACAAACTACATATTTAAATATATAAAATATAATAACTAAAAGCAAACTCCCTTTTCTGGCAACACCCGCCCATGTTGTATAATTTAAATGATCGATATGATCAATATCAAATATAAATATTGCAAACATAAATACACAATAAATGCATTCAAATTGAGTTACAAATTGCAGAGATTACAAAACGATTTGCGTTTAAATTTAGCCTGTTTATTTAACGAAAGAAGACTATAAACCCGACTATACGATCTGCAAATATATGAGTAACCGTATCCGTAAATATAAAGGCTTAACAAATTATACCCGATGAAATGTATTTGGAATTCAATAAAAGAACATGTTAAAAAAATTATGCCAACAAAAAAAACACACACACGATTTTGTCATTTGGTTCTATTTTTTTATTTTTCAGCAAAACCTCAGCTTAAAACTTAATGATTAGATTTAGATTTGTACAAGGCGCGGACAATGGGAACTGGGAGTCGAGGAATTCAGATCCTCAGCGTCTCCCAGCGACGATGGCGGCAATAAAACTAACAAAAACAATTCAAATAAATACACGATCATAATTAGGAAACAAACTACTAAAATCACAAGAGTGCTACAATATGAAATATCCTCCATTCTCTATACTCCTCCCTCCTCCCTCGTCCTAACGCCTCACTCCTTGATACTCGCCATTCGCGCGCCCCTTGCCTGGGAATCCTCGAGCAAAGGGCGCCTTCGCATTCGTCGTCACATAATAGTTGCCGCGCGCTCTGAGAGAAACGGAAATATTAAGTATACGTCAGGATGTGCTTGGGCTACTCACTTGTTGGAACAGTGCTCGCCCATGAGCACGTACTCCGAGTCCTTGGGCTCACACCAGCCTATCAAGTAGGTGAACAGATTAGGACAGGGTCCAGCATAAAAGCCGCGTGTCGACGTTATGGATTCGATAAAGTATGGCGTCACCTTGGTGTGATCGCAGGCCAGGGTTTCTAATAAAATATATTAAAATCAATTGATAGATGTTACGGTGGTAATCAATAAAATTCTTTAGTTAAATATACTATACTTATATTATTTTCTCTATTAAAGTTACTTACAATAGTGCTATAAAATAAATAATAATAATCGAATTAAAATATTAAATAAAAGTATAAAACAGTTATTCAAATTTAATGTGTTATTTTCAAATTAAAGTAAAGAGACAAAAATCAACATATTTGCTTAGGTTAATTTGCTTTGTTGAAAACTTTTTAAAGTTAAATACTTGCTAAGTCTGATTATTGTGTTGTACCATCATCTGAAAATTGCTCTATAAGTGAGAATCTTTTTGACCTCCATTCCAATATCTACTCTAAAACATTTCCCTAAACAACATTTAAATTATAATATCTAGTTTTTTACAGCTTTTACTTACGAAACAAGGTGGCTGAGCCCACACAGGCTGGTTGCCTGGTGCCGCCATTCACATAGAAGTCCGCATGTCCGCTGGAGTGCCATTGGCCCAGAATGCCGGCTCCTGTGTGCATCACATCCACAAAGTGGGCATCGCTGGTGTCCAGGTCACGGGAATTATTCGCGCCCGCGTAGAAGAATATGGTGGGATCCAGAGCAGTGATGCGACCAATTTTACCCTCATTGGGCTTCAGGTAATTGGCCACCAATCCGGCAATATGAGCACCGACACTGTAGCCAATAAAGTGCAGATCGTCGGGCTGAACGCCACGCGGATGTCGCGCCAGATACTTGACCAGCTGGGAGATGCAGAGGCTGCCGAAGCGAGGCGCCCATTCCATTTGGCTGAGACACGGCTCCTTGACGGCATCGCTGTAGTCCACAATGATGATGTTGTAGTCGCCCACAGCGAAGTAGGCTTCTCTCAGGTCCGGGCTGGGACTCAGCATGCGGCCGCCGCCAAAGCCGTGGATGATGATCTTGGTGGCATGGCGGGGATTGAAGTGTGTGTAGTACAAGGCATTGGCATCGAGCACGTCGATGAACTCGGGCTGCTCCTGAGTGCGTCGTGTGTACAGATAGAATTGTATCTTGGGATGGGGACAGCGATACGGTTTTTCCAGGCAAGATTCTGTCACATAGACGTTCGATTGGTTTTGGCCAGCGGCCACAGCAGCTGCCACAACAGCCGGATTTTGCGCAGCTGTAAGACAGAGAGAGAGGAGTTTGAATTATTTGTTCATTTAGTCGCAATGATGAGACTGCCTCCATCTCCATCTCCATCTCCACTATCGACTCCTACTCTGAGCAAACAAGTTTCGTTGTGGTTACATAAGCTGCGGGCGACATTGAACGTTGCCGATTTGCTACAAATGTCATGCAACAAGCATTTGCAACATTTGAGTTCGAGTGGATGTTGCAACTCGCTACATGCATCCACTGCAGTTGTGCGAAAAGTAAAAGTCTTTCAAACGCGCCCCAAAAACGGAAGCAATCTCGCCCCACAACTTGCGTTCGCTTTGTTGTCGCCCGTCGAATGTTGTTTTTTTGTGTTTGTTTGTGGCTGCTATTTATAACAGAGATCGTTCGTACTGCGCACTGTGACATAACTGGGCTGCTAAACGGGTACTCGCACTCGCACTCGCACTCGCACTCGCATTCGAATTCATTCGCTTGGCATTAAATGCATGATTCATAGCACAGTCATAAGGAAAACCTCCCATGCTTAATGAGCTCACCTCTGCTGATGACGTCTTAAATAGGCTGTGCGAACCGTTCACACCTCGGTTTATTTGAGTTTAACTGCTTGCGCACAAAACTAGTTACAACAATTACTTATTAAAACAAATATTTATTTTATTTAATTATTATTATTACATTATTATTTTGTGTACATTATTTTAATTGTTAATATTATTATTATATATTTTTTAATATTGGTTGTATAGATAATTAAATATTTACTCATATTTCTCAAAAATTGAGAAATAAATATTCAATTACAGCTCTTTAGTAGTATTTAATCGAATTATTTTTCCAGTGCTTTTTTTAATTTTTTGCAATTATAGATAATAATAATATATATTTTTAATATGATATATAACATATATATAACTGAACATTTAATATAAAGCTTGAAATAGTAGCCCAGTAAATTATTATTTTTTATATTTTAATATTTTTTATATGTAAAATTGAACTTGAAAAAAATAGTCCCAATGTAATTTATTATTTCTAATTTTCTATAATAATTATTTATTTAAAATATTTGAAAAACGAGTTTAAAATAGTACTCCAGTAAGAGTTTAAATATTATAGCAAAATAAAACCTTAACTGATTTTTATTAGTTCTTCGAAAAATATGTTTTTAGGAAATCAACTCAATGGCTTGCTGGAGTATTAAGTATGTACGAAGTCGGCTGGACAACGCCTTAGCTTGTGAGTGAATATGACAGAACCTCTGCTTGACTGCGCATTGCATATTAATAGTCAAATTATAAATCGTACTAATAGTTTAGAGAATTGGCCTTCGTCGCACAAAGTTGTCGGACAATTGGCCCAGTTGCTCTGTAGCCTGGCTGCGTTTAGCTCGGTTTGGCCAAGATGCTGAACCAGCTGACTGATTTCGCAAGGCAACCGGTCAGCGAATTTGTTGCACTTGGTTGCAGTTGCAGCAAGTTGCAGTTGCACTGACAGTTGCGGCATTGACTGAGCGCCGAGTTGCGGCTTTGGGATTACTGCGCCTTTTAGGGCATCCGGCCTGAACTAAAACTGAAACTAAAACTGCTCACCTCATGGCACAGTGAACACATGTGTCACAAGACGGATTTCTCTATACAGCGGCTAACGACTGCTTGATAATGTTTGTTCAACGTGGCACTTAAATTAAACATGCAACATGCGATCGCTTTACACAATACTCGTAGTGAACTCTTTTTCCCCAGTTTAGTCTACGAGTACAACATGATTATCAGTCCAGTGGAGCTTTCCCCTCAGTCTCCGTCTGTCGCCCTCCCCCGCATGCAATTAGCAATGGGCCGAGTCGTGTTTATGCTTCAATTGCGGCGAGTTTCAGTTACTTTTCACAATCGCTAAGCAGCTGTCTCCATGTCCGTGGGTCGTGTTTATATAATCCGGCCAACTGGAGAGTTGACTTGGCTTGGACATGTACTTGCCCCGCGTTACCATTACGCAGATCTTTTGCTTTAGTTTTTCGGTGTTTTTTCGGCTAAGTTTGGACTGGAAATCTTGAAACTGCTTTGCGAGCAAACTGCCGGAAAAGTCAAATGGAAATGAAAATCCCGCAGTTGCGCGCCAAATAGACAGAAACTTTAGTTCAGAAAGCCCAAAACGGAAGCGCTGCCAAATGCGGAAGACAATTGCCAACAACAACAACAACAATCATATTACCAGCAAAAACAACAACAACAACTACATCAACAACCCACTGCAATTGTTGCTCATCATTTTGTCTGGTTCGCTTCGCTTTTTGTTGCTGCTTTGCTTTGTAAGTGAAAGATGTTTTTTGTTTATTGTTTTTATTGCTTTCATGCTGTTACTAGTCATTTTTGTTTCTTTTGTTATTGCTTTTGTTGTTGCCATCTCTTTCATTTATTGGGTTTGTTTTCATTCGATTGTAATCGTAGTTTTATAGGTTTTTATGTTGTGGCTTTCCATCAAATCGTTTTCATCAGCTCATGCTGCTTTTTCGATGCGGGTTTGTGGTACGAAATTAATCTCATACACAACACACATATCATTTGTTTTGTGGTACACGATCTCTGTCTTATAGCACAGTGTAAAGTTGTCTTAATTAAAGCAACAAATGATGAAACACGATCGCTTGAATCTTAAGCAGATCTCTGAATTTCAGTGGAACATTTTGCTCATGGCAACAAGTTGTAATTGCTATAAAGATTTTTGTCTCATATATCAAACGCCTTACAATCAATTGCTTAACTATGCATTTCATTGCACCAATTTGTTGTCAAAAAACAGTTGGCCAATAGACCTCTATTTAGCTTGTCCGGCTTTAACACTATGCTACACATTTACAATTACCACTTCAAATTTCAGTTGTATTTAAAAACTCAATTTCAAACGAGGTGCACATTATTTTTCTTCACTAAATTCTGCGTGATCTGTGTAAATCAATGTCTAGAACTATAACATTTTATTTCGTTCCGTAGACAATCATTTACTTTAAAATCTTTACTCCTCACCTTCAATTTCAGACAAGAATTGTTCAGTAATTTGGCAATTGTTGCTATGAGGTATAATTATTGCTACTCTAAACTAATGCAGTTTTCGGGTTTTAGAATGTTCCGAATTGTTGCTCAGCTTAAATTCGAGCTGTGAAGGCCAACTTTGGCAGCAAATGCTCATTAATGGCTAATTTCATACTTCACATGATTCAAAACCATGTCAAATCAACAAAGTAACGGAAATTCTTGCAAGGTAACGAAATACAAATATCCAAAACAGATTGAAATATATTTTTAAAACTGTAGCTAAGAGAACTTATTTTTCCAGTAGTTATTTTATTTTTAAATGAAGTTCATTTGTTTCTCGGCAGTTGGCAAGAAATAAATAAACTGTTACACAAGCATTACGTTTGCAAATAAATAAAATTAATTGGCTTGATTAATAACTTGAAAGTTGGAGACGCAGCGTTAAATGAGCGGAAGATATGTCATAAATCAAAAGCATTTTTAGGGTATTCCGAAAAGTGTTGAGCTGGGTTATCGTCGCACAATCGGTTATACAAGCTGGAGCCGCAACCTCCACTGCACTTTAATTAAATCCGAGCAGCAACCTCTCTGCCTCAGCACTTGACTTTGGCCGTCACATTGCCATGACACGCACTTTTATATTGCGCATACGCCCCATTAGACCGCGAGAACGACAAACGATTGTTTGCGTGTGTGTGTGCAAATAAATAATATATGTTAGCAGTATGTTTTGATGGCACCTTTGACAGTCGAAAATCCCCAACAACAACAGCAGCAGCATTCAAATATCAAAGTCTACAAGTTGAGCCGCAATTGTTGCGAAATACTGCAAAAGAGCAGCGAGCAACGAGCAACGGGCAGCGAAGGGTGTCAAGGTGCATTATGTGGCACATTAAAATGCGAATAAACCGCAATTAAAATTGAGATATGAAAAATGAAATATTATATGTTACCTCTATGTGATACCATAATTAAAATAGATGCGAGTAATTACGAGTGCAGTTGAACGGTAGCAACTGCTGGTTAAGCAGACGTCAGCCAGCCAATTAATTAACTGGGCCAACAATAGCAACAACAACAAGACTCAGACTTGGCTGACACCAGACAAGGCAACTTGCCAATGATGAGGCACTTTTTTAGGGCCCCTTTGCTTTTCTTCTTCACTCGGTGGATGAGCCAAAAATATGCGTAACATATTTGTAAAAACGTCAGCCGAAACAACATTCGATGACAATAGTAATAACAACAACAGCAGCAGCAACAGCAACAGCAACAATGCCCACGATGAGTGGTCAAAGAGACATTAGTGTTAAGCTTGATCGGCTGACACAAGGTACAGTGTACAAAGTTCAGTCATTTTACAAGCGTTGGGACTCAAAAAAAAAAATTCAAGGAAAATTAAATTAATAATCATAAAATATTTTTATCAATTTAGAATGTTTGTATGGAATATCGAAATATTTGTTTCCTGCAATTAAAATACTAAAATAATAAACAAACTACTCACTAAAGTAATCAGTCAGTTTAATTATTAATGTTAATATGTATGTATATGAACATATGTTCAAATTAAATATTTCCAAAAATCCAAAGCATCGATAATTAATATATAAATCTTTCTTAGAATATCAAATTGATTTCAAATAAATTAAAGAGTTAAGCATTTATTTAAATAAAGTTTAGTAAAAACCCAAAATAAGTAAAATTCTGTATTTTCATTTAAATATATTATTGAATTAAATTGTTTCAATTTCAAATTAATTTTTAATTATTATTTAGTATGAAATAAAAAGGAAATATAAAACGGAGACTCCCATATAATTAATTTAACTTATTCGCCAATTCATTCAATAAATTGTTAACACTATAAAGTATTTATGATAATACGAATTAAACATTTATACAATTTTGTCAATATAAAAAGGAAATTTAATACCAAACTACAAACTGCGTGAGTGATGAATATAATAAGTCAATAAATTAAAACTATTTCTCTAACAATATGTAAATTCAATAGTTAACACCGTTGACTGAGGTATTTCTTGCGAAAGACATAATGCTCGTAAAATGTGTGAATTATTAAATTTGGCAAAGTTTCTCTTGCACTTTGGACACTGTGCCGGACCATAGTTTGAGTTTGAGGCTAAGCTACGATATATTTCTACTTGAACGCTGGTCAAACAGTGACAAGTGCCTATTCATTGATGTTGCTGTTGCTGTTCGACAAAACAGCTAAATTCATGTAGGTATATAAATAATTATAAGAAGCAGTTGCTGTTGTTATTATTGTGCTTTGTACGTGCCATGGAGAGCATCAACCATAAGGTTGTTCAATGCTCAAACCATAAACAAAATCAATTTCAAAATTCCAATGTTGTTGTTGTGCTGGCGAATATGTGAAGCAAGGTCGCCAATGGAAATGGAAATTTTGGTTGATGGGCTATCGCAACAAATTGTGCAACTATTTATGCAGTTGACGCAAATTTCATGTGTCAACAACGATGGTCGGCACGCCCCAACGAGAAGACAACAACAATACAACAAACGTCAACAACGATAGCGACAGCATCAAACAGCGATGACAACGACAATTCAGAAGAAAGCCAAAAGGCAAAAAAAGCATTCAGGCATGGCCAAAAAAATAACCAAGGTGCCGAACTGCCAGGGCGAAAGTAAAAGCTTAAAACTTAAATGCTATATTGGTAATATATTATTTTTGATTTTACGGAATTTCTTTTTAGCACAGAAGCATTAAAAAACTGGAAACAAACCGGCAAAATCGGCATGGAAAACGATGCAGGCGAAGAGCAGTAGCCAGAAAACCAAAAGCCGCCAACTCGAGGTTGAAGATGATTTAATTCCACTGCGGCAACAGTTCAACGGCATCTTTGGTCGACAAAGTTCGAGACAAAATGGGTCAATTGTCAGGTAATTGTTGCTGTTATTGTTGTTGTGTAACTAACAATAGCAAACGCACTTTTCACGCGCTTCTTTCTCTTTCTGTTTCAGTTTTGTTTGTTTGTTTTTATGATTTTGTGATTTTCTTTGGGTCAAGGTTTATGCGTTTATTTCACTCTTAGAAGCAATGCAATTTGCGTTGGTTGCTCGATTTTTATTATCGCCGTCGTTGCAAGCTTGACGCGCGTCAGCTGCTGTGGTCATTGGACTCGGAAACACTCTCGATTTCCAGACTGACGAGGCTGGCGCGGCACGGCATAATTCCGCACGAAATGTTAGACAACAATTTGCGGGCAACACGCGAAACGCCCAAAAACCGACGACAACTCGACAAACGGCAACAGCAGCCGCAACAACAACCACTTGATCTTGGCTTTCACGGGAGCGCACGTGTCTTATCCCAACAGAGAGCGAGTGGAATAGAGAGAGGAAGAGCGCGCCCGAGAGAGAGAGAGCGAAACACCCGCTGGAGACGTGCGCTACGTTTGCGCTTTGACGAGCAACTGAAGTGCAAGTTCGTGTCTTAAGTCTTTCGTTCGCCCAAAAAAGTTTTTTGTGGAGCAGAGCGCGAAAAAAGCTCAGAGTTCCACGGCAAGCAACTGATATGCTATATTGCAGGCAAAAGCTTTGGCGTGTTCCAAAATTCAGCAACATGAATACGGTTATTTTTGAAGCGACCAAAATAATACGAGAAATTAAATTTATGAATGAATATAGAAAGAGTAACATTAGCTTAAATTAAATATTTTTCAGATACCAAAAAAAAAAAAAAATTAATTGAATACTAATTTTTAATTGTACTTTAAAATATTGTAAGTAAGAATTAGGCAATATGGACAACAAAAAATTAAAATATTAGCTTAAACGGTATGTTTTCCTGATACCAATTAATTTTATATTTGTATTATTAAATTCTATATTGATTCTATACAAGCCACAAAATATGACTAAATATCGACAGATAAATATATAAGCTTAAATTATATACTTTCCAAATACCAATAAATACTATAAATTTTTAAAATTTATTCATTTGTACGTTTTTTTCTTTAATTAAAAAGGTATTAAAAAATATCGAATAACAAGGAAAATATTAGCTGAATTTATTTATTTTCCATAAACGTTTTAATACTATATTTTTTTATTCATTTGTACTCTTTTTTTTAAGTTAATATAAATCAGTAGTCACCAAAATAATTCAAGCAACAAATATACATTAAATATGCCAATAAATACTATTATTATTTAATTTGTACTCTTTTTCTTCACACACGTATTGCAAAAACTGTTACTATTCAAAAAACCAAATTTATAAAATTCGAAATTCTTGAAGTTTCTTGGGAATTGTTTCTCTAGCTGTTGATGAACATTGAAATTACAATAAAATAACAATAATAATAATTATAAACTCACAATGGTTTTCAGAGCTCAGCTACCTCGATGACCACATCCACAAGGGGTCCCTTGGCAAAGGGATGCTTCTCGTGGGTGCTGAGGAAATAGGAGCCGGTGGCGCTGCAAGGAATGTGAGAAAAATAAATTAAATAAATAAATGAACAAACAATAAATTGAACTTACTTCTCGGAGACAAAGTAGCCCATTTGGGTGTTGGGCATGTGGGAATAAATGCTGCATCGTTGGGTGAAAAACTGCAGCCAGCCGCCGCATTGTTGCGCCCAGAATCCCCGATCGCTGACAATCGATTCGCCATAATAAACTGCGGCACGATAGTGGTTGCAATTGTAGAAACGCCACTGGCTAACGTAGCTGCAGCCAAGTTGATTGAAGTGCTCGAGATTGGGATAGAAATCGGCATGTCCCATGGGAGGAAGCATGGAGAAGACAAAGGGATCCGTGTGTATCACATCCACAAAGTCCGCATCGCTGGCATCGAGTTTCTCGTGGCGCCACTTGGTCATGAAGCCAGGTCCAGCTGGATCCAGCCCCGTAATCCTCGCCAGCGGCTGCTGCACATAGTTGGCCGCCATGCCAGCGATCTGAGCACCCAAGCTGAAGCCAATCAGATGAATATCCTCGCGGCTGTAGATGCCTGCCTCGAGTAGACTGTCAATGAACTGCGCCAGGCACTTGGAGACCACTCGAGCATTCTGCACCGCCCAGGGATAGTAGCAGGGCCACTTCACCAGACTGCCATAGTCCACGGAAATCACGTGCACTGCTTGCGTCTGCAGCAACACATCGCGCACCTCGAGATTGGGCGTCAGGCTGCGATTGCCAATGAAGCCATGGATGAGTATTTTAAGTGGCAGGCGTGGCTCAAAGAGCTGCTCGAGTGGATTGAGCGGATTCAGCAATGTGGGAGAGTCGCGAGTGGAGCTAAATAAATAATTGTTAAATAGGAATATAAAAGTATTGAAGTCACTCACTTGGTGTAGAGCCAGAAACTGATGCGTGAGTTGGGGCATTGTTGCTGAGCTGCCACACACAGCTCGTTGGGTATCAATTGAGACTCGCAGTTCCTTGCGAGCAGCTGGATCAGCAGCAACGGAAGAAGTATCCAATATTCGCACATTACGAGAGTCTGCAATACTTTGGCCAGTCTGCTCTAATTGAAATTCTATTTAATTAGCCCAACGCGTCATTGAGGCGTGCATCGGAAATGAGGCACCCTTATGCGGCAGCTGATAAGGCGTTGACGAGCGGCGAGGTTGCAATTGTTGCTCTAGGTCAGGCTTGAGCTTGTGCGGGTCTTGGCTTCAACTTGACACTGGAACTGCGCCCGCAAAGTCACACTCTATTGCGAAGTCTATTAGATATTCCAACTACTCAATTAGCACTGTCAATATTGGCAACGCTTCCGTTTGCTGTTTTCGCTGCGATTAGAAGAAGCCACTAAGCGTCTAAGCCTAATTAGTTGTTCTGCTCTTCAATCCGCTATCAAGACTGTTTCAAAAATGGAACGGATTCGATGAGACCCTTCTTTATATACCCTGTAAGCAAAGCGGAAGAGCATTCTGGCTCTAGAATGTCAATGTAAGGGAAAAATTTTTGATTACAATTAGCAAGACAGTTAATGAGCTAATGCTGGCGCCATCTAACGCAGAGCAGCGTATGTAATTCTGATTGATAACTTAGGTGTGAGCGCCATCTATCGTAGAACAGGGTAAGTGGGAAAGTATAAAATGTGATGGAAAATTGAACGTTGTAAAAAAAATTGGTAAAAAATAAATTCGCGTGGCTTTTGTTATCATTAATTTGAGAAGCCGTCAAAACTTTAAGAAGTCCATAAATATTAATTAGAGCTAATAGTACTGGAAAACGAAATGTTAGCAATAAACATTGAGAAGAAAATTGGCTTGGCTTTAACTGATAAATTCATTTGAGTTAATGGAAAACGAAATGTTAGCAATAAACGTTGATAAGAAAATTGCCGTGACTTTAGCTACCAACAATTTTTAAAAGCGTGAATACCTTAAAATAAAATCAATTTGAGGAATGTGTGTTTAACTTCCAGCGTAAATGTTAAGAAAAAGTAATACAAAATAATTAAAACAACGCGACTGACAACAAAAATAATTGCGTTTCTGGTGCCATCTACCGCTGCGCAGTTGCAAATGTAAGTGCCAAACAAATTAATAGGTGAAGGTAATTTAATACATTAGTTAGTAGGCCGTGTAAATGATTCTAATTATTATCACAGAATAGCTTAAGCTAGCGGCTCATCGAGCACCTCCTGTTCCTTGTAGACCAATTGCTTCTCCAGCTCATTGGCCTCCACTTCACTGGACTGCGAATCCGGAATTGTTTCGCCCCATTGCGGCTCATAATCCTCATCGATTTCGCTGTGCTTCGAGCTGAGATGGAACTTGGCCACGTACTTGGTGTTGTCCGCCTCCTCCTGCTTGCCCAGCGCATACGGCGGCTCGCTGTCCGTCTTCAGGAAATAGACGCCCCTCTCTTTCTCGTCCACATGGTAGCCCATCAGCGCTTGCGGAGCACGCGTGGAGCACAGGCCAAAGAGATAGATTAACCAGCTGGAGCACTGACGACCCCAAAAACCCTGCGTCGAATTAATAGAGGCGCCATAGAATCGAGGAGCACGCTCGTGATTGCAGCTGCCCGGGTCATCGGGATTCTCCTCGATGCAGCCCGGCTGCAGGGGCCCAAAGTTGGGATAGAAATCGACGTGCCCCATGGGACGCAGCATGCCGCGGCCCAGCGTATCCGTGTGGATCACATCGACAAACTCGGCGTCACCTGCATCCAAGCGACGATTATCGCTGCCCAGAATGAAAAGTGGCTTTGCCGGGTCCAAGCCCGTGATGCGCTTCAGCTTGCGCGTCAGATGATTGGCTGTTTGTCCGGCCAGCTGGCCACCCAAGCTGAAGCCAATGATGTGGATCTGATCGTTCTGCACAATGCCTTTACTCACGAGATTGTTGATGAGTTGGGCGAGGCATCTGCTGACCAGGGGCAGATTCTGCACAGCCTGAGTGTAGCAAGGAGAACGCACGAGGCGTCCATAATCAATGGAGATCACATAGACATCGGCGTTGTCCAGGAGAACGGGACGTATGTGATCATTGGGCGCAAAGTCGCGATGCCCTGTGTAGCCGTGCAGCAGGATTTTGAGCGGGCGTGGCGGCTGAAAGTCCCAGGGATTGAGATCGAGTGGCTTCAGCTTGACAGGCGCATCACGAGTAGCGCTAATAATCAATTGGTTATTGAATGTTAATTACAAGTTGTGGCGTACTCACTTGCTGTACAGCCAGAAGGTGATGTTCTCATTGGGACACTCGATGCCTTTGACCACAAAGCAGGCGGGATTGAACAAACCCGCTATAGGATTTCCATTAGAGAAGCCGAAGGTAGCTAAGTGCAGAATTAAACGATAATAAATGCTACTTGTTACTTATGGCGAATATTTACCAAAGAGCAAGATCAGCAGTGTAGACGGCTTCATGCTGTCAAACTTCTAAGCCAACTGTGTGGCAAGCAGCGAAAGTGCGCGCTATTTAAACTGCCAATTTGATGGCTTATCAATGGCAGCGATCTGTCTGCTGTCTGCTGCCTGTTGCCTGCGCAGCTGCGCAGCGAGACATATGTAAGCACCCACACGCAGCTCACGAGAGAGCAGACACTAGGCATTGGTGGTAGCTCAGCTGCTCTCAAACACTAATTCGCACATTTGTGTGTGGTTGCTAATTGGGTCAAAAAAGAACGAAAAGTATCATTGGTATTTTGAATTTTCAATTTTTGAATGCTGGCGCTATGCCGTGGCGCCATCTACATGCCGTGAGTAGAAACTGTGAAAGCCGCCATAGCAGGCAGCTTTTAGTAGATAGCTATCATATGTTTAGTTGTTAGAGAAGACGAGCGATATTTTACTATGGGTATAATTAATTATGTCTATTGAATTGAGAAAATACAAATTTAATACTATTTAATAAACAACAAATAAGAACTGAAAGATAATACATTTCAAAAATATGTCGCTTTTATTTTATTTGCGTGAGCAGTAACCGATAGTTGCCGGTTGCTGTGACTTTCGTTACGATAGTGCTCACCACTAGCACGACTTTCAGTAAACAACAACAAATATGTACTTATTTTCACCTACAAATTTGACCCGGCAGCTGATTGTTAAAATGATAAGTAAATAGAGAATTTTCATTCGCTGCGCGCAGCATTAGAAGGTAACTGCTCGTTTATTAGTTATTACCCTTGTTTGTATTACATAAAATTTAAATACGCTTCTTTTAGATACAAGTATCCTGCGTATCAATCGTTATCGTGCGTTGAAAGGCGCTGTTATCGTTATCGCTTGAACCGGCATGTTGATAACTTGAATTTGGTGTGATGAAATTGTGATTCTTGGAAAAACAAAAGAGATTTGAGAGCAGCACATTGGGATTTAGTACAATGGCCAAGCGACAGATGTGTGATCACATGCGACAGGTCTTCCAGCAGGCTGTCAACGCAGTGCATCCCGAGAAGATCTTTATGGACTACAACAGCTTCGATCTGCGACCACAGCAGCAGGATCAGCGTGTCTACATCAAGCTGGATGGCCACCATCATGACATAACTGGCAAGACCTGTCACGTGGTGGGCTTCGGCAAAGCGGTGCTGGGCATGGCTAACAAGGTTCAGCGGGATCTGGGCCACTACTCAGCTGGAGGTGTGCTCAGTGTGCCCGTTCACACGCTGCAGCAGTCCAAGCAGCCCGTCAGCGACAAGCTGAGCGTGCACGAAGGTGCAGCCAACAATCTGCCCGACGAGACGGCTCTGAAGGCAGCTCAGGCCATTAAGAAGCTGGCCGAAAGCATGACTGACCAGGACGTGCTGCTTGTCTTTATCTCGGGCGGCGGCTCGGCGCTGCTGCCGCTGCCAAGGTCACCGCTGACGCTGCAGGACAAGCGGAGCATTGCTGACAAGCTGATGAAGCGCGGCGCCAGCATCCAGGAGATCAACACGGTGCGCATTGCGTGCTCTGACATCAAGGGCGGCCGCTTGGCGCTGTCTGCTCGCCAGGCGGGCATGCTGCTGACCTTTGTGCTGAGCGACATCATCAGGGATCCACTAGAGCTGATTGCCTGTGGTCCCACCATACAGTCCAATAACGATAATCAGTCCGTCACGGAGATCCTAAAGAAATACCAAGTGTGGGAAGAGCTGACAGTGCCTTTACAGCAGCTCTTTGATGCTCCTCCAGAGCAGCAGCAACAGTCAACTTTTGATAAGAGCAAAGTGTTTGTGGTGGGCAGCAATGTTATAGCCACCGCGGCAGCTGCCCAGGAAGCCCGCAATCTGGGCTACATTCCCAGCGTGTTGAGCTGCTCGGTGCAAGGCGATGTCAGCAGCGTGGCAGCGGATTATCAGCGCTTGTTGCTCGGCATACAGGAGTTCAAGCAGCGCACAATTAATCAACAGCAGCTGCGCGAACGATTTCCATTTGCAGAGCCAAATTTTCAGGATTTCCTGAAGGCGCTAGAGCAACATATCGACACCAAGACGCCGCTGTTCATCATCTGTGGCGGCGAGCCAGTCATCAAGGTAACTACCAGATCACAGCCTGAAATTAAGGAAATCATTAACTTGTATTATTTTACAGGTCACGGGTCAGGGTTTGGGCGGACGCAGTCAGCACTTGGCGCTGCTCATGTCGCAGATGCTGCATCGCGATGAATCACTGGCAGGCTGCACATTTCTGAGCGCCGGCACCGACGGCATTGATGGACCCACAGATGCAGCAGGCGCCGTTGGAGATAGTTGCGTTATAGATGCGTATTTGAGCGAACATACGCTGGATGAACTGGCCGAGTTGTTGCGCAATTGTGATAGCTACAATTTCTATAAGCAATTGGCAGGGGGTGACTATCATCTGATCACTGGACACACGGGCACCAATGTGATGGATTTGCACTTTCTCGTGGTGCCATAATAATTAAGACACTGTTTCGGCACTCGGTTGGTTGCCAAGTGGCGGCGGTTAATGAAGTTGCTCTTGAAACCCGCAGCAGCAATGAGTGAGAAATAGTTTCAATTTGTTTAATAAGTGTTCAGACAGTTTTTACGATTTTCCTGCTTAATGTTCCTCTAAATTTTTACGACTCGTTTCATTAACATTTTTAATATGCATTTAAATGCGAGTATTCCGTATTCATATTCGTATTCGTATTCCGTATTCATATTCGTATACGGTGCTCAGTCTTTGGAATGCTCTTCTTATGCTATGCGCTACAAGTGACAAACATAAAATGGCAATTAGCTTTTTCCTCTTCATAAAACTGAACAAAAAAAACTGTGTCTTATGAAATCAGCAATCAGTAAAATATTTCGTATTTTATTTTGTTAGCTTTTTTTTAGTTGTCTCAGCTTCCAGATGAATTGTGATGATTTTATGCTTGTGTGATAAATCAAATGATATATCTATCTGACTAACTATCTATCTATACAATCATATATGATTATTATGAAGCATAAATATTTGTTTTCTTCGTATTTGTTATTGTTTTTTTTTATTTTTTGTTTGCTGTGCTTTGCGTCTCATAAAAATGCGCTGCTAATAAATCATCTTAATTGTTTAAGACCCCAAAGGCAAACAGTAGCAGCAGCAGCAGCAGCAACAACAACAACAACACCAATAGCAACAACAACAACAACAATAGCCAGTGATAATTGCAATTAAAAATGTAAATTTATTTGTTTAGTTTTATTTTTAGCAACAACAATACAACAAAAGAGAATATAATAAAATGTACTAGAAAAACTAAAACGCGACGCGCGCCCAGTTGCAATTTACAATTTTACAACTGACACTTCGCTGCATATTTTTCTAATTGCGTTTTTTTTTGTTTGCCTTCCTTTTTGCATACTCTAACGAAGGGTATATTACAGTTTTAATTAAAAATGTGTATAATTGCATATAGAATGCTCCAAATAAAACATTTGTTTAATTCTGATATTTTATTGTAATTCAAAATACAATTTTTTAAAGATAATATTTACTATTTCTAAAAGAAAATTATGGTCCTCTTAAGTGCACCACCAAATGGTTTGGTTTATAATTGAGCTGTTTTATAAAAAAAAATGTTTGTTATAGTTCTGTAAAATTAAAAAGTATATGTATATGATGAATGAATTTCCTTTCAATCAGTGATAAATCTGCAATAAACAAACGGATAGCTTGCCACTATCTTGGCTATTAAACAAAGACACAGAGAAGACTTACAAAATAATGCATTAATAACTAGATACTGCAACAGTCTTTTTTATTCGAGTCATAGATAGTCAATGAAAAACCTGCTCTCCTATTGCTAAAATATCAATCAATTTAATGCACAAGTGTATTTAATCGTCGACAGTCTGTTTTGCTATTTTGTATTGTTTAATGCACAATAGACACTTTTGCTGCTGTTGTTGTGGTGATTGTTATTACTGCCTTCTCTATGGAATAATTATTGTTGCCGCGCATTTGGCACAATTATTAAATAATCACATTCGCTTATATTGGCGAGTATCTTGAGTCTGTGCTATTTTTGCTTGATTAACTTTGTTATTAACTATATAGTACGAGTGCACATAAATGTCCGTATAAAAATAAACAACAAATTGCAGCTGCGGTCGCCGCACTTACAACCGACTAACATGACACATGACTAAGCCTCAATTCTGATGAAAAATATGACTTGATAAATCAGAATATCTAATTACGATCCATTCAACAGCATAGTACTAAATATTGTTGATGTATTACGACTGCGTTCAACAGAAAGTCTTTCCGGCATACGAATAAACAATTGTTCTTCCAATTTACGCTAATCGATTCTGGGAAAAAAAAATTAAAAACAGATTAAACACAAAGTTCTTAAGTGTTTTTAATGCAGATATTATTATATTACTTACCATGGAATCAAACAGTGACAGCTTATAAATTCTAATTATAGAATTTCATCAAAATTGATTAGCAGACTCAATACAATAGTGCCGTTCTATTTCTCTGACAGTTGTCACTTTATATGAGTAAACTCTTCCACTCTTCCAACTATTACGTAATCTGGAACAGAATAAAACATTGTACTATATAAGCATTGAGTGAAGATAAAGAGTAGTGAAAAATAAGCACAAATAGGCCAAGGTTATGTTAAATTAAATTATTTTTATAAAGATTGAGCAGCAATGAAATAATATCAAAATAAAAATCCTTTGAACTTTAATTGGTTTTGATTTTATTTAAACAAATAATGGATTAGGAATTTCACGTGAACTAGAAGAATTGCACGTCAACTGTAAGAACTGCTTACAAGGAAGTATATGTAGCTTAAGATTACATTATTCTAATTGAAGAGAGCTCATATAATTATGCTGGATGAGGAGCTGGATCTGACCCTAGCTCTGCCCACAGTTTAGGGCTGCTCGACCCACGCTGAGATCTTTGAGCTGTGATTAGAAACATTTCCGTTTCCGCAGAGAGTCTGCAGAGTGCCAAAGTACTGGTTGTTGGCTGGTCAGCAGCTATATTTAACATTAAAAAATAAGTGCGTGTACTTGCAACAATGATGGGGCAGGGACAGGCAACCACCCCCCTGGCAGTAAAGTTTTGTCTTCAACTTGAAGCAGCAGCAGCAGCTGAGGCAGCTGTGGAATGTCGCGTCAATTTGTCTGCCTCGTTTGGCGCTGGCGTGGCAACAATCTCGGAGCGAGCGCCGAACATCTGCTGCTGCTGCTGCTGCTGCTACTGGATGATAATTATGAGCATGTTCATCATCTTTGCCAGCTACATGGTCATTACGAAGATGCTGCTGCTGTTGTTGTTGTTGTTGTTGCGGCCATTGAGTGCAAGTGTCGCGTTGATTTATTAATTAAGCATTGGAGAGCTGCGCGTGGCAACTGCGTGGCAGCCACAGCAGCAGCAAAGCTAATGAAGTACTCGGACTTGGACTCGCACTGGCAATTTTAATTAACGATCCGATCCGATCCAATGCGATGCGATCGAGTATGAGTGCGAGTGTGAGTGCGAGTACGAGTTCGAGTGTGTGATTGCGATTGTGAGTACATATCAAATAGACTTTTGGGGCAGCTGAGATGTTGACTTATGACATCACACCCATTTGGACAGCAGCTGCCTGGCATTGCCCAGACAAGCTGACGACGCTTATCACGCACACACATACACACGCACACTCAGAGAAGCACGCATTGCGCATACGACGCGTGGCCCCATGGACAAAAGTCAGCAAACAAATTTAATATTTTGTGCTCGCCTCTCGTCGCATTAGCGACATCAATTTGCCTGCTCTTAATTTGTCTAGACAATGGCAAAGTTCATCCCAAGTGTCAAGCTACATACATAAAATACATATAGTATCTACTATATGTTTTTTTGTGTATAGTATCGCATCGTATTCTATGAGCACATGCCTAAGCAGCAAGTTCAATTAATGCTTTTTGTCACATGTTAACTGGAACTGTGGCACACCAATTTGCATGCGATTCGATACTCGAATTCACATTCACATTCACATTCACATTCACGTTTACTGAGTAGCTTGGCCATGATTCATTTTGCTCTTCAATGGAATGTCTTAATTTGAAGCATCTGTCTGCTGGCTTCATTCTAAAGGGGAGGACGCGACAGCTGCTCTTCAATCGCAACCCCCAGCTGAGGGAGGAAACGCATCAAATAAAGTGCACTGAACTGCTTCAAATTCTTGACAAAGGCAATCAGATTTCGTCACCAAAAACATGCAGACGACAGCTTAATTTCTTCTTTGTTTTCTGCTTGTCGACTAGATAAACTAGATCTAAAAATTATAAGTGTGAACAGCAATAAATAGTTTGTTAGTTAGTTAAATGTTAATGATAGTTGCTGGATAGATTATGATTGACTTATACATATTACTAAATTATCACGCTTTATTACATCAATCTCATCTTCAATTCTATAATATTTAAACAAACTTCATGTAAAGCACAGTTTTATATAACGTTATATTAACAATTGAAATCAAATAACTTTCGCCCTTATTTGTGAGGTGAACTTTTTCAGTATCAATTTAAGTTTAGTTTAAGTTTTAATTATCAAATAAATATATAAAAATAAAATACAAGTGGTGTCTACATTTTGTATATCTATTTCTTACATTTGATAACTTTTAATTTAAAGTTACATATTCTATTATAATTTAATCAAGTTATGTTTTTTAGTTTATTTAATGTTTGTGAATGACCTCAATTATAAATAAGTAAATTATTTTTTTGTTAATTTCAAATATTCATAAAACTCAATAAAAGCCTTTCAACTTCTCTTTATTTTATGCCCGGCAGCTGCTGCTTTCATTTAATTATATCGTCGCTTATCTTAAGGTTAAAAGTGGCAAGCGCAGCTTTTGATCGATCAGCTGCAAAGGTTGGGGCTTAAGCTAAGCCCAAAGCAGAGACAATGACAATTAAAGCATAAGCTCTTCTAGAACGTGCGCCAATTATCAATTATTAAAGATGTCCAGTACTTGGCAGACTCAGAGCCGAGTGTTAATGCCGAGCTTGCCATTTATCAAATGCATCATCTTCATCGAAGCGGCTGCCCCTTCTTCACGGCCAACGCCACGGGGCAGGCAGGCTTAATGTCAATCTGCTGCGTTGAGCTGAGCTGCAATTGCTGTGGTTGTTGCCGCTGCCTCTTGGCTGGCTATTAATGCATTACAAATAGGTGCGCCAGACCACAACAACACAACAGCAACAAGAGGCAGCAACCACAACTGGAAACATGGCCATAGACGCGTCGGTGCCGTTGACCAATCTGACTGAGACTGAGACTGAAGCTGAAGCAAAGGCAAAGGCAAAGGCAGAGGTGGAGGATAAGGCTGAGACTGAGATTGAGACTGCGACTGAGACTGAGGCGCTTCGAGCCCCAGCAGACGACCTCAAGTGTTGGCAACAATCGCCCGTCGCCTGCTGCACGCTTGGCCGCAATACCCGCACTTAACTGCAGCAGCAGCAGCAGCAGCAGCAGCAGCAACAGGCTGCAAGTGCAACTGCAACTGCAGCAAAGCAGAAGCAGTTCAAGTTTGCGCTGAGGAATTCCTTGCCGCTGAAATAATTAAGCATTGCTACATTGTTTATTGTTGCTGTGCTTGTTTTTGTTGTTGTTGGGGTGTTGCAGGCTCGTTTAACAAGGCAGTCATCTTAACAAGTGCCTCGCCGATCGAGCAGTTCTACAAGTTTTTTTTGCGCCGCTTTTTGTTGCCTCCTTTTTGCCAAGGAATTTCCATTTTATTTACATTTAGAATGTGACGCGACAGGCTTCGAGTCGCAGCCAGTTGCCCCAGCACCAGATGCACCACATGCACCACATGCCACATGCCGGAGCGGGCCAAATCGAAAGCTATTTGCCCCATTTGCATACAGTGCCAGCATGTTGCTGGCAACATTGTTGCTGGCTAGCCCAAATGTTGCCAGCAACATTGAGGCTGCGTTTATCATCGAAAATCAAATTGGTTAACACATTCAAATGGTTTTTGTGGCCGATGTACGGCTGCTGATTATGAAAACGCACAGGTTATAAGCCTGGCACAAAATATAAGTATAAATAAAATGTGTTTATAAAAATTATAATGCCAGCATAATAATTTAATTAAAGCAAAAAGTTGTTTTTCCGCTTTGTTTGTTTGTCTCCGCTGTCTGTCTTCAATCGTCTGCTGCTGACCGAGTGGAAGGCAAAGCAGCTCATAAAAAAAAGCACAAAATCAAATGTGCTTTCAGCTATGAGATTGTTGCCTTAAAAATATATGTAGTTGTGGTTGGTTAGCTTGACGTGTCGCGTTATTGCATAATTATCGTGTCAGCGGCCCAAGTGACAGCCTCCAGTTCCTTCCTTCCCCCCGGAAGCGTTGCGTTTTACGGAAATGCAAGTTGCCAATGCGTGAAAGTGTTGCAAATGTCGTCGTCGATCTGTTGTTGTTGCAGCTCCAATCACGATTTGCTTCTGCTGCTGCTGCTGCTGCTGTCAACAACTTGACAGCAACAACAACTTTTCCATAACCTCAAAAATAATAAAGCGACGGCTATTTTTATAATGCGCAATCTTCGGTGCGTGCGCCGATGTCCCAGTCGCTGCCCCAGTCGACGTCGCTGCATGCCGCCAGCTGTGTGCCATGCACCCATTCTCTGCCTCCCCCTCGGACGCCTCACAGCAACCCACCTGCTTCCCCAACCCATAAACAGCATCTTCGCCTACCGCCTGCCCGCCCCCCTGCACCACCAACCACACACACACACTCTTACACACCACTCACAATGTGTTGTCTGCGTTTATTGATTTATTAGAAAATTCCAATGAACAAGTTTTAATACATGACAACGACGCTCGCAGCAGTTGCTCGTGTTGTTGTTGTTGTTGTCGTTGCTGCTGTTGCTGCTGATGCTGTGGCAAAAACAATATCAGAAAGAGCAGCAGCAACAACACACGAACACACGATCACACGCACACACGTAGAACTGTGTGCGGCGACTGGCAAAAAAGTAGCAAGTGCAATATTTTAATTACGCTACCAGCGGCAACAGCAAACTACACGTACAACTACATCTACAACTACAACGTCAGCTGGCAACATGCCGCATTTATTTGGCCAACAGCGTTGCCAATGATCGCAAGAAATGTTGCCAGTCGCAGAGGCGCAAACGCTGCGTATGCGCAATGTGTTCAACGGATTCAAAAGGGAAAATAAATTGAATTTAATTTGAATATTTAGGAAAACCATAAAATTAATATAAAATGATATAATTTCAAATTCTACGAAAATAAATAATAAACATTTTAATTTGTATTATTACATTTTCTGAACTCTCAAAGTGTTGTTACCAATTTGTTGGCTTAAATATTTTCGTTGATTCGCACAACAATTTCAACTGAAATTTATAACACAAGGCATATTTTGTTTTTTAAAAAAAAAAAGGTTCCCTACTACAAATATTGTGCGAGTTTGACAATTAAAATTTGCCAGTATTAAAAAAATTATATCTTTAAATATAAACGTCATACCTGTGATTCCAATATTTAGTTAGCTATTTATTTTATTAACGATTTTACATAAAAATAAATGATTTTTATTAAAATTTAGCTGCTTAATAATTCGCAGCCAAATAAATATCTTTATTTTACCCCTCAACAAGCATTGACAAGTTTAGCTTACTGCCTGAGCGCCTGATTGGTTTTCGGGCAGTCTGGCATCGCTGTGCGGTCAGTTCACATGGTGTATAATGAATACGCTCAGCCTTAAACATTTTGCAATCAATTTAGATTTACATTTGCTTCACTTCACTCCGCTCTTCGCCTGCCCGACACGGACTCCGAATTCGAATCACGAATTTCGAATTTCGAGTTCGACTCTGTTTCTGACTTGAGCTGCAACCAGTTGAGATGGTGATTTGGGTAAGCGCAACAAGACGATAGATCTGTAACAGCTTGCAGCGGGAGAGCAGCAAAGAAAGTCGCGCATATCAAGCAGCTGAGTTGGATTGGAGTGAAGAGCGTAGGAGGGCGGCGGGAGAGAAGCGGAGAGGGGAAGCAGAGCGAAGCAAAGCAAAGCGAAGTCGATGCCGATGCCGATGCTGAGAGAGTTGAATATTTGTAATTGTCTCTGGCTGACAGACGACGGACTTGTTTGTTTGTTTGTTGCCGTTACTGTGACTGTGACTGCGACTGTTGTTGTTATTGTTGTTGTTGTTGTTGTTTTTGGGGCTTGATTAATAATTAATCGCAGTCACACACACACGCACACACATAAGCTCACAAATACGCGCGCGCGCACACACATGCAAATCGCTGCCTGCTTTAATTACTCAACTTAAATGGCGCTTGAGCTTGAGCGACTTAAGCAACTTGATATGTGAGCCAGTGTGCGTGTGTGTGTGTGTGTGTCGCTGTGTGTGTCTGTGTGACTCTCACTACTACGCGCTCAAACTAAGTAACTAACTAGCTCGCTGCGTCTGCTCTGCTGCTGCGACAGTCGCGTGGTTGTTGTTGTTGCTGCTGTTGCTGCTGCCTCTGTCTCTGTTGCTGCCTCTGTCTCTGTCGCTGTCGCTCTGACTGTGGTTGTGGTGGTGGTGGTGGTGGCTGCTGCTGCCGCCTGTTTGCCTTGCCCGGCCGCTTTGGCCGCTCATTCAGTTTTTTGCGCTCAGCGCTCGTTGTACGGAACCGAAAGATTCGTCGTTGTCGCCAACAACGTTGTTATATAGCTCGACTTTTGCCTGTCCAAAAAATAAAAATACAAAATAAAACCCCAACCATAACAACAACAACAACAACAACAACAGCAGCAACTAGAAGAGCAGCAGTGACGGCAGCAAATCATTTACAACAACTCGTCATAACTTGATCTAACTCTTTACGAGGCGAGCTCAGTGGAAATAGTACAAATCTGCATATCTATCCAAATTTCAATACTTATGCATATTTATTGTTGGTTTTGATATGTAATAATTCATTTGTAATAATTCGCGGTTTTTGCGTGCGTATAAAAGCGAAGCGTAGCAGAAGAAGAACAGTTGAAGCTGTGCATCAGCAGAACAACAATAACAACGCGATAGCAGCTGAGCTCAAGAACAGTAAACAGCTTCAACTCTCGCTTCGTTTCGTCTTCGTCTTCGTCTTCGTCGTCGCTGTCGCTGTAGCTGTAGCTGTCGTCGCCGTCGCCAACGTTCTCGCTGTCGTCTCGCCGCGCCTCGATTCGCCGCCCTCTTGCGCCGCGTACGCTGCGATTGTTCCGCCATTGTTGACGTCGAACATAGCGATACCGATAGCCCATTTCGATACCGATATCGATACCATGCCATGTGCCGCCATCTGTGTGTTGTGAAGCCATTGCCAAAAGCCATTCAAGGCCATATAGGCCAAAGTTCGTATTTAATGGCCAACATGTGAAGTGCAAGTGATTTGTTCCGCCTTTTCATACAAAATATAATTAAAATTAAAATAATCGAGCTGTATGCCGTTACGAATATGCATCGATTCAATTGTTATGCATACACTCACATATACATATTCACACACATATGTATATAGAGCAGCAGTTGGCCCCCAAACGGATCCCCACTTACCACCACAGCAATACAACACACAAGCATATGCCAGCGTCTGTCCACAAATATAATGTATGCTACGTTCGCGAACTGCCAGAATTGGTTGTTGTTGCATTTGCAGCCAAAGGATTTGTGGATTTTACAGCAGTCTTGAGCTGTGCAGCAGGTGCACAAGGTAAGTGAGCCTCTAAGTATTATTACACAAGTACAAAACATATGTACAGTTTAATAGTTGTCGCTATGCTTCAACTCGAACTATTTGCTTAGATTTCATAATGCGCATACGACATGGTGGCTGCGTATCGAATTTGTCGACATCCAACACACATTCGTTATGTTAGCTAAACTGACATTTATAATATAGTGTGAAACTTCATTGAAATTTAATTGGGGCATGAATAATTTAATAATAAATATTAGTTCTTAATTATAACTTTTTATGCAAAAGAAAAGTTTACTGTGGAATCGAGCAATATATTATACAGTGAACATAGGTGTGAACACGGAAACAAAGGTTTTACAGCTGTCATATTTCCATAGCAATGGATTGAGAGATATCTCTATCGTTTCATCTCATCACCCTGATAAAGCATATCTATTTACTTAAACTGTTATTTTTATAGTTGATCACTTTCTGTAATTTGAATAGATATCAGAACTTTTAATTTACTATATAAGCATAATAATGTTGGCTCTTATAATTGATGAACTTGAGAACTATATCAAATAGTTGCTCAAAGTAAAGCTTATTAAGTAAATTATATTGAAGTCAATAATACAAGCAATTAATTTTTTTTCCTAGAACTGTTTTTTTTAAATACAAATTTTTAAATTGGATTTTGCGCAACAATTTTGTTTGCAGCCCAATGATATCTTAAATGAAATCCTCCATGAATTCCTTTACAATTATTTATTGTATTGACAGACTTTTAGGTGTTTCCCCTTAGTCAAGCGGAAATGTTGCAATAAATTAATTGTACTGTACAATCCACAATACACAAGTTCGCCTGCTATTAGCATCAAATGGAAGAGAAAGAGCAATAACTATGGGAGGCCTAAATGGGGTGCATATTCATAAGACATCTGAAATGACGAACTAAAGCGAACGGCATTCCACCATTAGCAATTGACACTGACATTGGCTGGAGACAGGGGGGGGAGTGGCGACCATCGACTGTCGACTGGGGTGCAAGTCATAAAGGGCCCTTCCAGATATGTCAAACGGTCGTAGAGTTGATAATTTATGACGCCATTTGGCTAATTGAATAATTGCATGTGACTGGTTGGCTTTGGGCGTGTTATGATTATCGTTATAGTTATAGTTAAACTTATAGTTATGGATTTGCCATCGCCTCGAGGCCGTTTGGCATTGCATAAGCAATAAGCCGATGGCTCGTTGGCTGGCTGGCTGGCTGGCTGACTGGCTGACTCGCTAGCTGGCTATAAACAATAAGCCGTAAGACGTAAGCCATAAGACATGCTCCACATTTGTCTAGTCATGGTGTGAATCTATGGCCCTATCATATTACCCAGCCGGCATTTGGTTTGCTAATCAATGACCGCCTTTGACATTTATTAACTGTGTCGCTGCGCTGCTGCTGCTGCTGCTGCTGCTGGCTTTTGAACGAAATGAGAATCTGTTTGCTCTGGCTATATCCTGAAGAAATCGAATGATGGTTTTATTGACCGCTGTCGACGCGCGATCTGAGCTAATGATATGCTCGATATATGCGCGTATTAGCTTCTCATCTCCACTCATCTCATCGCATCGCATCTCACACGCTCGATTTAGAAACTCGTTGGCTTAGGTGTGAAATTGATAGCCACAAATGAAGCGGGGCCCCCAAACCTGATAACAAACTAAGCAGCAACAACAAGTGGCAAGCCGCAGCACCAACAGCAGTAGCTACAATGAAGGTCTTCCACTTTCTGAAATTCGACAAAAAGCAAAACACGAAGCAGTTGCTGCTGGCGTTGCTGTTGCTGTTGATGTGGCTGTGGCTGTGGCTCTGTCGCTGGCCTGGCAAATCACAAGGCCTGCCTGCTGCCGCTTCTGATAACAACAAGCCGCCGCAGCAATGCGGCAATAATTTGCTGCCCGGTTGCAACAGTTGCAGCTGGCGTCGTGGCTACTGGTCATCAGCAGTCGTAGCAGCAGCAGCAACAGGCTTAGGCCAGGCCAACATTTTATCAAAAGTGGTGGCATTAGCAACCCCAGTTCCCTGCTCTCCTCTCGGCCACACAAACTGGTCACACTGGGCTAGAGACAGGCGCACAGCGGCAGCAACTTCTCAATAGTTTCACTTATTTTACACACATTTTCTTAACGATAAATAAATTCCACAAGCAGATGCGGCTGCTGCTCTGCATCATCAAGCCAGCTCTGCTGCCTGGCCAACAACAACTTTTGCTATCACGTTTCCATGCAGAAATTTCATTGGTATTCCGCATGTACTTGAATTATACGTACTCAATCTTTGTTTGGCTGCAACTTGGTCAGGTGCTTGTGGTAATATACATTTGCAGTCATGGACTTTGCACTCGACAATCGCCAATTGCCAGTAGGCACTTCGAATATTTGCATCTCTCTTAATGACGCCCAAAAGGCGACAGCATTGATGGAGAAGAAGAGGAGAATGCACTATCAGTTATCGATAAAGCCAAGGCCAGAGAATAGATTGTCCTTAAAGTTGAGCAACTGCTGCAACTGGGTCAGCGTTGATAGGATTAGTGCGTGAAGTGTGAACAGACTTGACAACAAAGTGATTCACCACTCATGACTCATCCGAAAACATAACTCTTATTCATAAGCGACCTTCTCTGCTGCTTAAAGTTAATAAATTTACTAATTAACTAGCCAGATTGGAGATGCATATCTTCTTGAGATCAGCGATTTATTTCTTCGATGTCATTTTATATGAATTCCGTTTGGCATTCTTGTCTTATCTGCTGTTGATCTAGGCAATAGATTTTATCTGCAGACCACTATCATTTCTCAAAGCTGATTATCTTTTGAGGTCTCTGATTTATTGCCGCATGCACTAAGTATAGATATTATTCTCTATCTTCCGAATAACACTCGATATCTTAGTGCGGTCAACGAACCCGGAACGGATTCCTTAATAAAAATATCTATCGCTTCACAATGAGCATATATCAGTTTCTTATTTATTTGCCAGTTTCATAATTGATTTGTCCAAAACTCAAACCATACTTTGTAACTGTCAAATTGGTGCTTTAACTATGCCATTATTCGTCCATCTCAGATTTCAGGTCTCAACCTTAAGCATTTATATTTTTATATGTGTACTAACATTGTGGCCTTCGACTGTTTTGCGTTTTCCTGTCCCCCAGTTATCACAATATCGTACTTATACTATATTCATGCTTAGAACTGCGAACTAAGCTCAACCAAAACAAAGAAATGTGAGATGAGGAGGCGGAGGAGAGGAGAAGTTTGGTTTAGTTTTGAGGGTTCGCTTTGGAGGCTGTTCTCAGTTCTTGATGCTGATTAAATGTCGCCTTATTTTGACTTGACTAAAAATATATAAGATTTGCTTTTATCGTTCTGCTTTTGTTTTCCATAAGCGAATTTCAAGTTCGTTATACGAAATCGCAGTCAACAGCTGATTTTGTAGTTCTTATTGTTGTTGCTGTTGTTGTCGTGCAGCTGCCATTCCGTCGACTTATAGACTATATATCCACATATATATTCGCGTATACGTATATTCGCTTAACTGTAAATGTAAATTGTGTGTCCATTTGAAGTTTATCGAAATGAACGCGCGCAAAAATAACGCATAAATAAATAATTAATATAAAATACAAACACACGCACACTCACATTCATTCACACTGAGAGAGAGAGAGATGCGTGTGTGAGTGGCAAGTGATTTGAACTTTGAAGGCAAGACAAGTTGAGTTTGAGTTATGAATTTATCTAAAATCACAGCATGTTGTCGCTATCGTTGCTGCTGTTGTTGTCGTTGTTGTTGCTGTATTGTTCTCGTTTGCCTGGCCATTTGACAAGTGGTTTGGCCCAAGTGTCAGACATGATAAATCATATATAATAAATACATCTACATGTGATATTTATGCATACTTTATGAAGAGAAATGGCGCAAAAAATGCAAACGCCAACTGACCCAAAACTGACATCAAGCATACGCTGTGTGGGCCAACTGAAAGTTATTCGCCATGAACAGTCTAGCTTATAAATGTTATTGCCTTAGCAATTTACTTGTTTTCTTTATGCTGACATTTAGTACGATCTATAAATATAAACTAAAAAAAGAAATATATAACTAATAAAATAAAAATTACGAATTGTGCTTAAATAAAACTGATCAATATATTTTCATGCAACTTTAATGTCAGTTTCAACTAGTTCACAGATTGAGACTAATTTGTTTGGGCTTTTAAAATGTAATTGAATAAGAAATATTTGATTTATTAGTAACAAATGGATCTAAAACATGTTGAAACAACTTTCTTATCTAACAAACAGTCTCTTGATTATCTGCCACATGACTTACAAGCTATTAACAATTTTGTGCCTATAACATCATTATTTAACAGCATCCACGCACAAAAAATTAGCACAAAACCCGAAAGAATCCATGAAAAATACGAAAATAAAACAAAACACGACGCGTATATTAGATTACAAGAAATCGACAGCGTTTGACTTTGAAAACACGTTTCGAAGCAACTTTGTTTACTGTGGCTCTAGCTGCTTCTACTCGTTGTTGTTGCTTGTTGTAAGAGGCAGCATCGACAGCGGCATCACAGTTACAAGCCGTAACCCTCACAGTTAGTTAGATACGCCAGTTTGAACCACTTTCGGTTGGATTAAAAGAGTTAAAACCAGGCTCAAAATTGAAATTCAGAAGCGCACTTGCCTCCAGCCGATGCCAATGCGAGCAAGTCTATCAATCTGTATCTCTGTATTCGTTTCTCAATGCGACCACAGTAACTGAAAACTGCAAACAACACAAAAAAGTGAATCTGCGATTCTCAAGGAAGCAGCTAAGCACACAAAACATTAACAAATATGACCATAAATAGCTATAATTAAGCGAATGTGCGGCACAATTGCATTCTTGTGTTGATGTAACAACTAAGTCCAAGTATAATATGCCACTTCAGTTTTATTGTTCAAATTATCATAATTACAATGAACACACAGCACAGTTACTCAGCGCTCTCCCAGTGGCTGCCTCTCTGTGGATGTGTGTGTGTGCGTGTGTGTGTGTGCGTGACAAGTCAACATCCTTTGGTGCATTCACATGCCACAGAGAGCTGCACAGTGCTCTAAAACGTTCCATTTTCGTTGATGCGAATCGCTTATCAAGACAAGAAAGTGCCACGCACACAACGCCTGCAGCAGACGAGTGTAACTGTGTGTGTGTGTGTGTGTGTGTGTGTGTGAGAGTGACTAAGTTTGTGACACACGTTGCAGCTTCAGCTGGCTATCACTGCAGTTGACTTCGCTTCAGCTCAGTTCAGCAGCCTCGCAGTCTCCAGTCTCCTCTGCCAAGAAACTGCAACTCTGCCCCTGATAAGATGCCGATGTCGACGCTGGCGTCGTTGCAAAAGGTCTTCTTTGTTGAGCAGTGAGAAGAAAAAGCAGCACGAGGTTTGCCGAGGCGGCGCCGATTGCTACAGCAATTTACAATAACAACAGCAACTGTTGCTGCTGCTGCTGCTGCTACTATGCATATAACAACAGCAACAACAACAGGCGTCATCGACAACGAGCGACGACTACTCCACAACAGCGGAGCGACGTTGATTGCCCCGGAATGCCGTCAAACAGGTTAAAAATGTAGGTAGAAATTCAATTAAAAATTGGTTATTTATTTATTTAGCTTGCACCGAGAGCAACAAGTTGCTCAGTTCCTCAGTTCCTCAGTCCCTCACCCTACCCCAAAGCCCATCCTAGCTAGTTAACAACTGTCTCCTTACCGCCGCAACTCTTATTGCAGCAGCATAATCTAACTAATTTAATTAAGTTTCATTTATGTGTCGCCTGTCAGACAAAACTCGAAACTCACGACTGTCAATCAAAGTCGCCTGTTGCTCGCTGCCTTCCTGCCTAGCTGCCTAGCTGCTTAGCTGCCCCAGTGCGAATTTGAAAGTGAAAACTTACCAAGTGCTTGGCCGCTCAGCATGTGACCAACAATGCGAGTACGAGTGCTCGCTGCCTACAAATATGAATACCAATATGAATATGAATATGAATATGCAGACACTCGTTAAGGTGCAACAGCAGCTCAGCGGTTGTGCCAAAGAAATTGCAATAAATACTAATGTGGCAGCAAATTTGCATGGAAATCAATCAAAATAAGCAGCATCAGAGGTAGTCCACTTAACAATACCCTGTAGCAAAAATAAAAAACGATAAAAGTATGATGAGAAAAATTTAAAAAGTACAATTATAAGATAAGCGATTTTTGCATCTAACATTATATTAGCAAACAAAGTATCAAATAAAAATAAATAAATGTATCATTCATCAGTATAATATCTTAAATATGTGGTTGAAATACTAATTCAATTTAAGTGTCTTAAATGTTTACTATAATTAGTTGTTCTCGCTATAGCGTAGAATTTAAGTATACCCCTTGAATACGATTAAACGCTGGGTATGAAAACTTGCACCAGTTAAATCCGATTGCATTTGCTTTTATTTATGCACATTTGCTGGTGAACCGCAAAAGTTAATTTTAGCATTGCTATTTATAAATACCTTAGCGGCCCACTAACAAATGATCGAGCCAAAACCAAAGCCAACGAGCCTTATACGATACGATACGTAAGCCCGAGCCAGATATAGTTACCACCCAGAGCCAAGTAGCGAGCTGCCCGTAACTGGTTGCATTTCTAGTGTCCCCTCCCTCTCGCTCACTCGCTCGCACATTCGTTCACTCACTCTCTCTATCTTTCTCCCTGTCTGGTTGTCGTTCAGAAATTTATTTGATGGATCGTTGCAATTTGTGGCCGTGACATGCGTGATAAAGATACTAATGCGATCGATTTGAAGATCAGCCAAAGCTGCTGCCGTTCCACAACTTCTGGAACTGATCCTCATTCCTGCAACTGAAACTGGCACAAAAAAGAGCACGCAAAAAATAAAAGTAAAAAAGAACGAGAGGAGAATTCCTACAGCAGTTCTGTTGAAGCAAATGTGTTTACTTATTCGATTATTATTATGGCCCCATTGAAAGAGAATTTCGCTTTCCAGGAAGTGACCGGTGATCTTCCAGCGATCACTCGTTCCGTTTGATATACTTATACTTCTATCAAGCGCACAATATTCAGTCTCACCTTTGCGAGCATGATGGAAAAGTTTCGATTATGGCCTTGCATGAAAATTTGTGAAAATTGTGTGGCTATGAAATGATTGGTATGTCTTGTCCGTCCGCATATCCAAATACAAACCCGAACATATCTAAGCAAAGTGTGCTTTGTGCTCGAGCTATGCGAATATTTACGAGTGTTTGTTCTTCCTCGAGTATGTTCGAGGTCTGGGGGTTTTTTAGCCCAATAAAATTCTTGCTAAATATGTGGAATAGTTCATTTCAATGAACCATGATGACAGGCATTTTTGCTATACTCTCTCGTACTTGCTTCGATAGTTCTGCTGATACCGCATAACTTACACACGATGGTGAAATCATAGAATTGGGGATTGGGAGAATTTGGGATTTGAGCAAATCATCATCATTACTCGCTGAAAGATTCAATGGGTTTGCGCTCTTTTCAAACATAATCCAATAAATATGTCGAATGGTCATTTAAACAACACATAAAGCATAAAGCTGTCGGAATCATTGCCAAATCTAGAGATTATTAAATCTCTCTAAAATATATAATATTGCAATATACTCGTATTTCAATTGAAGAAGAACAAGAGAATGTTTAATTAGAATAGGTGTGCTTTATATATAGTTAGTCAATAAAATTGTAATGCTAAGGTACTAATATTAAATTAAATGGATTATTATTATTATTAAATAAATATAATCTTAACAAAATTCGAAAAACTACTACTAATATTAAATTGAATGCATTATTATTACTATTAAAAAAATATAATTTAAAAAAAAATTCGAAAAACCCATTTATTTTTCTAGAAAATATCGATAATTTATATTTATATATATTTATACTAGTGATGTCTTAAGAAATGCGGCCGTCTTCAAAAATATTCCTGTTTGATAATTGGTTATTTATTATATTCCTTTTATTTTTATCTAAATCATTCTCTCTTTGTTATTTAGTTTATTTTTTAATTTGATCAGCATTTGTCATTTATTAATATATTATGTATTAATTTATTAAATTAAAACAAAATTATATCCACCCTTTTGAAATGCCCCTCAACCTAGTTGTAAGTTTTGTCGGGTAAATGAACTCTCGTCCAGCTGTGTGTGTTTCAGTACCAACCATGACCACTAACTAGGCCTTTATCGCTGAATTTTACCTTGGAATTTTCATGAAACTTTCATGTGTAAATCATAGAGCCATAAAAGTAAATTTAGAGCCACACTCGCGATGCACACACTCTCGCGAATACCCTATTTATAGCCCTTCAAATTGATAATTATTATTTGGAATATTCGATTCAAAAAAGATGTTCCATCTCTAAAGGCATTTTATGAGTTTATTTGGTTGCTAGGCAACGATTTAGATCATGTAGTTGATGTGGTCTATTTGGGGTTAGTGTATTGAAATATTGAGAATCATTTATAGCCTTATAACTGGCGGTAGCTCTGGCCATTAAAAGATCTTATGGATGGCCAAATTCACGGATAAATTATAATAATTGAAATATGTACTTTGAAAAGTTAATTGCGCTATGCGAGGGGCGCTTGTTGATGCTAATGGCCAAACATAAATTCAGGGGCAACGGCAACGGCGACGGCGTCGGCGTCGACTGAGGCAGCAACTGTGGCAACTGGCAATAAAAAAAAAAAAAAACACAACTACACATCGATCTATAGCTGCCATAATATACTCAAGAGATCTATAGAGATATACCCCGACAACTCTCTCTCTCCCCACCCTTCTTATGCTCCGCTGCTGTTGTTGCTTTGCCGGCCGGCGAGGCGCGCATATGTATGCAATATGTTTTGTTTTTTGCGCTTTTGGTCAAGGTTGCGAAACGAGAACGCCAACAGACTGAGAGACTGAGAGAGAGAACAAGAGAGAGGGAGAACGAGAGGGCAGGTGAGCAGGAGAGGGAGAGAATTGAATTTCCATGAACGCATTTCAGCGCGGCAACAAATCAAAAATTCGCTTTTGCGCTTACTAAATATTTAGACAGAGCTCGTTTACAGGTGGCTGCTGGCTGCCTGGTTGACTGCCTGAATGCCTGACTGCCTGGCGAAATCAACTTGCAACCTCGCCAAGTTTTGCCAGCTTGTGAACGTGCCACTTGCCGACTGGCAAACTGGCAAACTTGCAACATCATCATTATCGAGCGACGCCTTATGCGCCTTTTGTGGCCGTCCAGCTGGGCGTCGGCACAGTGGTCAAGGTTAAACAAACGAGATACTGTATCTGTATCTGTATCTGTATCTTTAGCTGTATCTGTGCATCTGTTGGCGCTGCATTTGTATCTGTTTTGTGCGCCGCAGGACATCATCATCATGGACATCATCGACGAGGCGCGCGCACTTTTAACGATTTCGACAAAAATGATTTCTTTCTGCGCTTGCTGCTTTCCGCACCGCCGCTCATTAATTCGTTTCGATTAAAAATTGTTTTTTGCATCATCTGCAGCCGCTTGTTGTGCATAAAAATCACAGCAAGAGATCGGACTCGCAGCTAGCGCCAATTGGAGTTCACACACAAACTGTTTACCATACGCAACCGTATATCTTATGTACCATCTACCAGACTATATATTCTATATACATACGTATATATTTATTATATAGTGTGTAGCATATAGTATTTCGATATTTTCTCGTTGGAGATTTTGGCATTTTGTCTAGCGGTAGAAAAACAAGTTGCTGTTCATTTCGAGTGCCTCTGAAATTTTTATGGCCGCCCTGTCCTCTGCCCCGCCTTTTGTGCCACCTGCCTCCCCTTTTGGCCTGTTGCCTGTTGGCAATTTGCTTTTGTTTTGTTTATGTTTAAAGTACGCGATGTGCAATTCTTTGGCAGTTCATTTGTTTATTATAAAGATCGCCGCAGACTTTCCTGGTTGCCACTTGTTCAGCATCGACAGCTAAAGATACAGCTACAGCTGCTGCTTCGATTGCCCTCTGTTCTTTTGTTGTTGTTTGCCGTTTTCCTTCGCCATAAATATATATTTGTGTATATATACTTGTTCGATTATATTGGCCACTTAATATAGCCATATATTTACAGCTACTTGCAATAACTGCTCCCTTTCGGCCTGGTGTCAGGAAATGTGCGCTGTTGAGCAGGTTAAGAGTGTGTTACCTGCCGATGCCAACAAGTGTTATATTTACTTGGAATTAAATATAGAACATTAATAGAACTGATCGTTGATGACTCTAATTGATGTTCACCAGTCTGTAAATTGACAACACTTGCATCTAGAGTATTTAAGCTTCGACCTCATTCTGGTTGCCATCTCGATTCTCGCTGTTCTTTCCTTTTTTTTTTTTTGTTTGTTTGGTATTTCTTTCTTTTTTTATTTAAACAACAATTGAGCGAGCAAATAGCACACGCCCCTGTACAAACTACACGTAGTCAAACTTTGTGCAAAAATTTAGCGATGATGCTTTTTGAGTTCATTTGCTTTTCTTATATTATTCTTGTTATTTGTTTTTTTTTTCTCCTCTTGTGCTTTCGTTTTTTGGAGGAAATAAATTTCACAAGTATCTGCAAGTATTTCTATAGTGGGTGGTGGGTGCTTTTCGGTATGTTTAGTGGGAAACCTGGCAATGCATTGATATAATTAATAATGTCTATTCTTAGAAGCGAATCTAAACAATACGCGAATATGTCTATGTCTCGCGTTCTCAAAGTATTGAAAATATGAGTGCCCCTAACGTAACAGTTTCAATAGAAGTTGTGTTGCGTAGCAAATGGTTTGTTTTTACCTCACATTGGCATTGATAAATATTCTCCAGAAATTGATCAATCAACAATTTCAACTGTGGATTTGATGAAGCATTTAAATGCTAATCTAATTGTTTGCAAAACTATGCAGAAATCTGCGCATCAGATACCAGTTGGCAGATACATTAATTAGACGATCTTATTAAATTGTTTAATATATAACTTACAAGTAACAAGTATAATATCTTGAATTTCACGTTAGAGTTTCTTGACTAATTTATGGCCAAGTGAGTCAATAATAAATATCTCAGACCAGTCACATCTCTCTCTAATCCAACATGATCTATGACTGGAAAAGTACGCTTGTTTTCATTACGAAAAGAAAGTCAAAGCCAACCGGCCACTTACTTAGGCTCACACTTCACGGTGGACAGCGGACGGACAGACGGATCGAGATCCGTGGACCCAATCGAATGGCATAACAAATATCACGCATACGCCGCGTTTGACAGATCTTTAAAACGCTTTCGACAAACACGCAAACCGAAATGCATTTAAAAGCTCATTACCAATGCTAATTGATGCCAAATGATATGTGGCCGATAAGATGGCCTCACGAAAAGCGTAGAAAAATAGGAGGAGGGAAATGGGAAATGAGAAAAGAGGCAGATGAGATCCATAATTTGGTACGTGGTATTTCTTTGGCTCTCTCGTCTGTTAATCGCATTGAAGCTGCGATCGATGCGATCCCGTACAATGTTTGTTATTCTCCAAGTGCCCACACGCTTTGGCGCAGCTTCTTACATAAATTATTAACAGCTAAAGGCAAATAAATAAACAAACAGAGTCGAAGCGGCAGCTCGCGCTTCTGCTTTTGCTGCTGCCATCGTTGATCGTTGATCATCGCCAACGCTAAAGCTGTCATCATTCATACATCGAGTGCAGCGGCTGGTCGACTTGGCCCTGGCATTGGCCAGAATGCCAAGCACAAACTTGCAGCCAAACAATTAATTTGCCTCCCCGCTCAGTCCTCTACTCAGGCACTCAGAACTCGCAGCGAGAGTATGCATTACCAGCTACTTAACAGCAAATCACTAAACATGTTCAAATATTTTGCCTACAGCTTCGGTAGCTCAATTCTCGTCCCCCTCCCCCTCCTCTCTCGACTTCAACTCCAACTCCAACTGCTGTTTGTCTGCGACATTTGCCAAGCGGCAAAACTAAAAAGACACAACAACACCGAAAGCCTTGACAAAAGAAATGAACTGTTTTAAAGTGCTCCCAGAGCAGCAGCTACAACAGCAACAACAACTGTACTGGCTACAACAACAGCAGCATTCAGCGGAAAACTACAAAACCCAAATTGAAAAATCATCAACTTCGTCAGCCTTCTGGTTTCTGGCCTCAGCATCAGCTTCAGTTCAGCTGCGTCTTCGGCTTCTGCGCCTGGTCAATATTTGACTAAGAAATTTTTCACATTACCAGCAAGGCGAGAGGAGCTGAGCGTCTTGTTGAAAATACCCTGCACTGCCGAAAAGCAATAGTTATTTTTCTAATGAAGATGCCACCATTGATGAGAGTCTGAAATTCTATTCGAAAAGACTATTTAGAATTATTGTGTTATTGGAATTGTTTTAAGGAGACTTATAATTCGTATTGAATAATGACTTTAAGATTGTTTGGCAATCTTTTATATTTTTATATACTACATATCAAATAAAACATTATATTTATTTTGAAATATTTTAAACATCAATGTTTAAATACTAAATAAATACTTCAACTTTGTTCAGTAATATTTTATTAATATTTACTTTAATTAATTCTGCTTACACCATTCCAGGTAATTTGGATTTTTAACTGAATTGTTAACTTTTATTTTGAATTGTTTAAAAGAGAAAAAATAGAATATATAATATTATTCAATAATATTTCAGAGAATTAGAAAGAGTATTCGCGCTTCTTTGAGGCACGTAAAGAATTTGGTTCTCTTGTTAGGCTGCGCCTTGGAGTACCTCGCATGTTGAGTGAAATGTTAGCAATACAGCTACACACACACACGCACTCACACACACACATGTGCACACACTCACACAGATGTGTACGCCTTGGTAGGCTAGCATTGTTTGCATAGCAGAGTCGAGCTGACTTTGGGCCCGATCTCGGACAGCCTCTGGTCAACGTTTTGTTTGATGTCGGCCTCGTTAAGAGCCAACGAAGCCAACGAGTTGTGGCCATGTTCCATGTTGTTCTTATTGTAGTAGTTGTTTGTTGTTGTTGTTGCTGTTGTTGTTGCCTACGATGTTTGCTCATGAACAGTTGAACAGTTGAATGTTGTCGTTGTCGTTGTTGCCGCTGTTGCTGTTGCAGTTGTAGTTGTTGCCTCTGCCGCTTACTTTGCATTAAGTTATTTTCATTTTCAATAGGCCGTGGCTAGCTCAAGGGATCCAGAAGAGAGTCTTCTCGTACTCATTCTACTCCTGATGCTGCAACGTTATCTCCTTGCTGGAGTGTTTTCTTTCGACGGCGCATTCGAGTGCTCTCCAAACTGTTGAACTTCACTTGTTTTCTCCAGCTATTAAGCCACTTGAGCTTGCCCATCTTTTTTTTCCCTCATACAGTTTCACATACCCACTGTGCTGTACTGTCCTATCTACGCATTTTCGGCACGACGTCGACGACGACGACGACGACGACGACGATTGACTTCCAGGAATTATGCAAATTTTTAACGTTGTAATGTTGCGTTGAGCTGAGCTCGATGAGCGTGTGATTTATGCCTATAAATCGCTCTATCTGCTACTTCTGATTGCATAATTAATGATCTGCTCAAGAGCCAGACTCAGTGCTTATGACTCTTCACACACACTCTTGGGACTTTGTAACAATCTTCTTTCTGCTGCTTTCTGCTGCCTTTTCTTCTTCCTTGATTCGGTGGGAAAATCTCTCGAGTACTCGCAAGGCACAGCTACAAATGCGTATCTCGTAGATACGCGCGTCGCAATCGCAATCGCTGGTCGATCTGTTTGTTTAGATTGTCCAAAATGTGCTACGTGCTCGCAACGTGCAGCAAAGTTGCACAAATTGATTTCGCAGACACTCAAAAGCTGCAACAAATCAGCGCAATTATCAAAAATGTAGCAAAATCTCACCTCAACTACGAGTAGTTCTCCGCCCCTACATCTGCCACGCCCTCGCTGTGTCCCGCTGCCAATACTTAGGTCCAAGCCATAAATTACCAATTAAATGAGCTTGTGCGAAAAAAAAACACACACACACACATTTTCTAACTAAATATTGAAACGCAAAAAGCCAAATCTACCCAAAGAATACAAATGCGTTTTGATCAGAGATCGAGATCGAGATCCCATCGACCATCGAGCATCGACACAGGTGCGGCTGCTACATACTACAGTGGGTCAAAAATCAACCATATCCATGAACATGGTATATTAATAAATGCGCATTTTATTCGACATTTTGAAAGACACAGAAAGTGTGCGAAAGAGACGCTGATTGCGCAGATTGTTAGCGGGAGCGAGAGAGACAGCGAGAACGCGAGAGTTAGAGAGATTTTAATTTGCATTGGTTTTATGAGTCGGGTTTTATGAGGCATAGCATATGAATCGATATAAAGTTGTTTACTTCTCCCTATGTGATATGCGCAATATTATTATAACTAGCCTATTGTGGCAGCCCAAAGTCGTTATCAGCCAGAAACTAGAACTTGCTGCAAAATAAACCAACTCAACAGATTGTTTACTTAAAAGATATGTCGTGGAATATTTTTTATGAATTTGATATTTAAAATGAGTCAATTCATTGTACAATTAATGTCAAAATGTCGAGTGTTTTGGGATTTTATTGAACTTCGCTTTAAGCGATGTCCTTAAACGTCAATCATTCTGTAATGTGATATTCTGATAAGATAATGCATTAGGAGTAATTAATATTAGTGATGAGATTGGAATTGATATTTCATTTAGATAATAATGATAGTAAATTATAATATCGTGAGACGAATTCTAAATATATTTGTTCTCTCTGTCGCGCTTTACTTTCTTTTTTTTTTAAATTTCTCTTGCTTTAATGTACAAATCGGTACCACTATGCAACAGTTTGATAGCTCTATGAAGATAGCGCAAAAGTCGGCACAAAATTAGTGAAAAACCTTCGGCCGTCCGTCAGATCTCTCGCTGATATTGAGGAAAAGTTGCGCTATAGCTCACAGAGAAACTGATCCGTGCGAGTGATGAGGAGGAGAGTGGAGGCTGGATTGTTTAATGGGGTGGTGCACATTGATTGCTAAAACGGCAAACGATTGCTGAGGCTGCAGCGGAGGAGCAGTCAGAGGGGTCGGGAGGGGTTAGCTGAGCGGCGGGGGCCATTGGCAATTGCGCGGCTCGTTTTTGGCGCGTTTGCGCTTTGCGATTAATGCGCTTGTGTAAATAAACAATAAATATTAAGTGCGCTACATGCCACGGCGCACAGATTTCCCAGAAACACAGAGGGGCAGGCGCTGGAGCGGCGGACAAGGCGGAGGAGGCAATAGCTGGCTGCCTTTTGAGGCACGCAATTAAATGTAGCAGTTTATGCTGGGCACGAACTGGCCTCAGTTCTCTCTCTCTCTCGCTCTTCGACTTGTGGGTGGCATGCGTGTATTATCACCAGCGACCTTAGCCTCCGCTAGGCTATTGTCCCCCGAACCAACACCTGCCCCTCGCTCCTCGCCCCTTGTTCGCTGTTCGCTGTTGCTGCCCCGATACGCACAAGCGCCGATCCCCAAACACATGCTGTAATGGCGAGCTGCCCACTCCGTCCGTCCGTCCGTCCGTCAATCCGTTCGTCTGGCTCTTCTGGTCTAGTGTCTGTCTGCTGCTGGGGGAGATGAGCATCGGTCTGCGACGGTGTCTGGACCATCGACCATTCAGGCGTAACGCACAAATTGTATTGATTATGCCGTTGTTGCCCTGCCGCCTTCTTCCCACCTTCTACCTTCTGCCACTTGCAGTTTTGTATCTTTTTTATGCACCGTAAATTTCATTGATTTGCGTGGCAATCTGTTTGTTGTGTAATAAATTAATGCACTTGCTTGGTTTGATTTCAACGCTTGGCTGTACAACGTTTGTAGCTGCCATATTTGACGAGAGAGATGCGCGATGCGAGAGGCCTCCGATCATCAAAGCATCGAAACATGCTTCCGACTTTACAGTTCAACTGAGCTAGAAATACAGGTGCATGAAGTGACCTTTAAATTATCTTGGTAATAAAATGATGTGATCTCAACTGTGGCACATTAAACTGAAAAATATATTAAATAAATGATCATCTATTTATTTGAGCATAATGCACTAAGAAAACACATGAAATAGGCAGACATGGCTTTTGAAATATAATGGGTTCTAGAAATATAAAAATATGTACAAATTGCATCTGATTCATTATTTAATTATTGATGGAAATATTTTTATTTATGCTGGAAAATACCCGAAGCTTTTGTCTATTGAGCATAGTTTTATTATAATAACTGTTTTGTTATTAATAAAATAAATGTGCACGCTTTTGTCGCATTTTTAAAGAAAGCTGTGGAAATCCATCTCGATTACACTTGCTGCAATATTGTCCACTTACAGTTCACCAGTCTATTGATTTAATTAATCACAGTGAGCCTTTTGCAAATCCCTATTTTATACTAAATATCACATATTATACACACACACACACTCAAGTAAACAACCTTTATGAAGCTTTGCTGCTTGATTATGTCCATTTCGCAGATCTCACATATATTCTTTTGTCAACTTATTACACACTGATTTACAGACATTGATTACCAGTAGCTTACTTTGTCAGTTCTGTATTATATAGAAAAAGTTTATATGAAATGTTTTGTTTTTTATTTAATTTGGAGATTGTTTGAAAAGTTTTACTTCCAATGTAACATAGTACATAATAAATAAATTACAAAATATCAATAGATCCTTAAATTCTACGTCATTGATAATTGAATTGTTGTTGTTAGTGCAATCCTTAACCTTGATCCATTTGGTAATGCAATAATTAATCGAAGTGGAAATAAACAATAGCCTTTTGCAACCATAATTCAGTTTCGAACATTGTATAATCTTTGGCAAAGTGGCAAGGTTGGATGAGTACTCACAATCGCACTCGCACTCGTATTCATACTCGTAAATTCAGTGAATCCTCTCCGCAAGAACGAATGAAACGAATGAATCTTCCGTGTATTCACAATTCTTTCGAATAGCTGGCAAGTCAAACAAAATCAATAAGACAATAATTTAAATGTACTTAATAGCCAAGACAGTACCTGGAAGCAGCCAGACATACTAAGAAGGTAGAAGCCAAAAGTGAGAAAAGCGTATCAAAGGTCGAGAACTCGAAATGTGGAAATGAACTACAAACGATTTTCGCTGGAAAAGTGGCGAAAGCGGGCAACGCGTGGCAGCAACTTGTTGTGAATATTTAAATGCTGTTATTGTTGCTGATTTAGGCGCAAGTATCTGTATTTGTATTTGTATTTGTATTTAGATGTAGTTGGAGCTGAACAACATTGTATTTGTGTTTGGCCTGGAGGTCTATTTGGGGCCTCTTGCCGCCGCCTTTTGATGTTGATTAATTGCGAATGCTGTTGATTGATTTTTATTGCAAATATTGATAAAAAGTTTTGTATTAATTAACGTGAAAACACGCGTTTGTTGTTAATTGGAAAATGGTTATTGAAACTAAACAGACCTCGGCCAGGCCAAGTGAGCGTACAAACAAACATACGAGTACGAATCGAAGCTGCAATAGCAACAACAACAAACAAACAAACAGACCGTGAGATTCAAGATACAAGATACAAGTTGCATTTTGTGGAGCGTACAAATTAACGCAGCCGAAAAAAAAAATTAAAAGTTTCCAAAACAACAAGAACAACAAGAACAAGAACAAGAACAAGAACATGGACATCAACTGAAAAGTACTAGCTATAGCTATAGGCTATAGTTGTATCTACAGTTGTATCTGTAGCCGAATCTATTGCTGCGCGATATGTAGAAGCCAACATTTGATTTATGCTCAACTTTGATATTTACCGCCTAATAAACAAAAAATTAACGCAAACGCAGATACAACTACACACACACACACACAGATACAAGTATCTGCAGTTGGTAGCTGTAGATGTATCTGTAGCTGTATCGGTAGCTGTATCTGTTGCTGCTGCCTGCAATTTTCGCTTTGATTTGAAGCACTCGCAAAGCGCCTCTGACTGACATGCGTGCGTCTGTCAGAGGGGCAATTAAACAACATCACCAAAGTGCCACAGCATCGCCCCAGCCCCCAAATTCGAAAGCCAACAGATCAATACCAATACCGACATTCTAGCACGAGTCCCAACAGTTCTCGCGATCTCAGATCAACTGCGATGAGATGAGATCTGTGACGAGACTTAGCGCCGGGACATGCGCGTTGAAATGCCGAACGTTAATATTTGGTATTTGTTTGGGAGTCCAGTTCCAAACTTCTCGACTTGTGTTTGTCCCGGTGGCAGCCCACCGACGTTGCAACAATCAGCAGCATGCACAGTGGAAGCCACAGGCTCAATTGGTAGTTAGAATTCTTTTAGAGATGAATTAGGGAATTGTTACTAAACATACAAAAATATTGTTAAATAATATGACTTTTTTTGTATCTCGATATGTGAATGGTATGAAGCATTGAAAATAATTATAAGCACTATTTAGGGGCTGGTTTCTGTGAAATTAAGCACAGCAGAATAAATAACACAGTAACAAATATATAAAATTAATATCCAACTTAGTAAATTATAAAAATATATATTAATAGAATAACCAGTTCGACAATAATATAAATGCATATTAATAAAATTATTTGTTTTCGGTAATAATATAAATTTATATTAAAATCCGGTCATAATACAAATTCATATTAAGTTATATAATATATATAATAATGAGCGATTAAATATGCTGCAATGCCAGGATTTTAATTTATTTTTATTTTTTATTTTCTGAATAAATATTTAGTGAATGTATTTCATTTCTTGTCATTGACATTGCTGCATATTTAATTTTTACGCAACAACAGGTATTTTTGTGATATGGTAGACTTGGTAATTAGTCAACTGAAGTGGCCAAAGGGCACATCAATCGTCGCTTGCAAGCGGCGCTCCTTGAAGTTGTTATTCTCTCAGTGTGTGTGCGCGTGTGTGTGTGTGTGTGAGCGCCAGGACCCAGCACAGAGAAAACTGTGGAATGGCATAGTGAAGATAGAGAGAGACGACGCCTGGCAGTCTCAACGGAGTCGCAAAGCCACTGCTGCAGCTTTAAGTCGGACAGAGTCATAAATCAATGGCCGTTGTGGCAGCTTTGTTGTGGCATTGTGGCAATGTTGCTGCAGTTGTTGGCCACTCAATTGGCATGGCTAATGCGATGGCAACTCATAAATTTATTAATTTTTAATTAAACCTACAACGATTTGTAATTCCAAAGCAAAAAGAGCGCCTTCGCTGTTTGCTGTTTGCTGAGCTGCAAAGCAGCCTTTTATGGCCTGTGGCACTGTGGCAAGGTAACTGGTCAGCTGAATGAAGTGAAGCTGCAGTTGCAGTTGCAGTTGTTGTTGTTGTTGCTGGACAGTTGCTGGTGCTGCTGCCCGGAAACAACTCATTATCCTAATTAAAACGTGCGCCATGCGCGCCCGTTGCCATATATGTCCAATGCACGCGATCTGGCAATGAGGCTGGAGCTGAAGCTGAAGTTGAAGTTGTAGCTGGAGCTGAGGCTGCGCATGCGAAATTAGACGCACGACGCATGATGACGAGCAGCAGCAGCTTGCAGCTCGCAGCTCGCAGCTCTCTCGCCTGTCGTTCATTCATACGCACTGTGGCACCAGCCATTCACTCGCCAGTCGCTGCTGCCTCGCCTTGCCGCGTTCATTGTCATGCGTTGCATTACAAGATGCCAGCTGGCAACATGACCACATTGCAACAGCAACAGCAACAGCAGCAGCAGCAGCCACAATTGCCTAGAAGAACAGCATCGCATTGTTGCTGCAACATTGCGGCTGCTCAAGCATGTTGCATACTGATCAATCAGCGGCTTCTTCTTTAGCTGCCACTATTCCCGCACCCCCTCCGCCACTCCCTGCTCGGGCAGTCTTTGGTTTGGTTGTCTCATGAATGACTTTAACCATTTTTGGTCTACAGTTAAATGCTGTGGCAACATCTGCGTCGCAGTTGCAATTGCATTCATAATGAGACCGCTGAATGGGAATCAATCCGGGCAATGAATGGATGCGAATGCTGCGAATGCTGCTGTCGATCGAGCAGAGTTTATAAATTGTGCTGCAAAAGTTTATAAATTATTTTCAATGTCAAACATGTGCTTATAAATAAACAACAACAACAGCAGTTGCAAGTACATCAACTTTGCAGATATTGCGCCTATAAAATAATAACAAATCGTAAACTGATGTAACTATAAATAGGCAAGAAAAGTCTCGAGTATGGACAGCACTTGCAACACTCAATCTCTATGCCCCCAACAGCAGCAGCAGCAGCAGCAGCAACAACAACAACAGCCAGTTAAACAAACAAACAATTTGCAATTTTCGCAAATTGAATTTGAGTTTGCGGTTTTCAGTTGCACTTAATTTGGCAATCGCTGCAATAATTTTGTTTACAATTTACGACTACGCGTTCTATGTAAACTTTAATGCGTTCCAGCAACGCAATCTTCCCTCTCCCTCGCTCTCTCTCACTCTCTCTTTCTCTCTCAGTGCTGTGGTTAAATTTATGGGCGACAAGGTGACAGATTCTCAAGTGATTTTATCATCTTGGCAACAGGCAACAATGTGTTCACCTCAATCTCAATTTGAGATTTGTTTGGATTGGCATTTTGCACTGCAAGAGTTGCAACTGCAACACACACACACACACACACTTGCGCATTTTATGTGTTGGCCTGGCCGTAAAGTGAGTGGAGCTATCGCATATGTCCCTAACATCTATCGATAACATCGCCAAGTTTATCGCGCCGCAAATCAATGACCAATGACAGATGATTGCAGCTGCTTCCGTGCTAAAAACTAGAACTCACAACTCAACCAGACTCTTCAATGGCTTTTGCAACACTTGAATGGCATTTTGCAACACTGCCCCAAGAGATTTACGACTTACAAAATATGGAATATATGTATGTATGAATTAAATTTATATTTTGTATTTTCAAGTTACTTACTGAAATGTCTCTATTAAATTAGCCATTAACAAATACATCAACTGAGGCAAGTAGAGCGAGTGGCAGTTAAATTAATAAACTTAAATCGGAGCTGTCGAAATCATAAATATTGTGCAACATTTAAGTAAGTGGCGATTATTGCGCCATTTAAATTAGTTTATTACACATCTGAACAGAGATCTCTATAACCCTATAAATGTGTGTGTGTGTGTGTGTGTGTGCGAGTGTGTATTTACATCAAGTGCATTGGGAGTGAAAGAGTGTGTGTTTACAGCAAAGACAAAGTAAATTAATGTGTTGTGTTTGAAAGTTTGTATAAACAAGATTGCAACATTTGGTTGGGCATCATTGGGAACATTCAAATGATGTGGCATGCCACAACAACGCACAGTACTTCTCCCTCTTCTTCTCGCTGCAGTATGCTGCCAAATATTTATGAAATCATAAAATTTGATGTTTCCTCTGTGGCACTTGACACTTGTGTTCGTGCCCCTGCAACATGCAGTTGCAATGTCAGTGCGCGGTGCTAATGATGATTTTGATGTGCAGCCAACGGATTGGTAACAGCTCCTAACTATCCAGCGAGCCCATTTACAGGCCGATTACATAAAGTGCTTTCCCAAGACACTCGATTGAGGCCTCAGATTCAGTTTGTGTCTCTGTGTCTGCGTCTTCTGCATTTGTTTGTTTTATGCACGATTTGTTGGTGCTGCTGCTGCTGTTGCCGTACAATTGCTGTAAATAAATAGTGGTGGCAAGTACGTGAACTGGCCTCAGATCAAAGGCCTATCAATTAGCACCCGTTTCGATTATGTTGCATGCTGCACTCAACCCGAAAACCATTTGCCGCCAATTCACACCCAATTAGTAATAAATTTGAATGCTGGCGATGTTGCCGATGTTGATGCTGCTGCTGCTGCTGCTGCCGCTGCTGATGTTGCATGCTACATGCTGCAATTCCCAATTGAAATACCAATCACAATTTCAATCTGCATACAAATCTCTTAAAACTACACTCACAAAAATAATACTAGTTACAAATTTTTGCAAGGTGTCTTCTAAATGTTTGATAATTAATCAAATATTTGGATTATCCATCTAAATATTACAAATGATTTAAAATATAATCATAATAAAATAAAATAATTGTGTCAAAGGGAAAATTTATAAATGTTGATTTGGAGTGAAATAATATTTAAAAAAGGGTAGGAAAATTATGTAATAAAAGCTGTAGCAGACTTACAAATTATATTATTGTATTTAATTGTTTATTAAAATAAAATCAAAAAATTATTACATTATTTATTAGATGGCCAAGAATGGGGTGGGATTAGTTGCCTCAATAAATTTAAACTCTGTTCAGCAACTAAATTGTTCGCTCTCTTTAGCAGCCAAATTTCGCTGAGTGTAGCCGCTTCTAACTCCACTCCATTAGGACTAACAGTTATGGCGGCCATTAAGTTTTATCGATGGCGCTACACGGCCAGCGATTTGATTTGTAACCACTTGAGCAGGAAGGCAGCTAATATCCACCTTTGATATTTTCACACATAACAACTCGAAGCTGGCTGGCTGCTGCCAACAACAGGGAGTAAAGTCAAGTTGAGTTGAGCAGCGAAGAGAGAAGAACTTGGTGCCGAAATAAAACTTAATTGCAATTGACTTTTAATGCTTATGCGGGCTGCCCGCTGTGTTAATTTGAATTCAAACTGTTTTCATAAGTGAAGTGGCCCCGGCCACATGGCCAGATGACCAAGAGCAAGAGCAAGAGCATCAGCATCCCCAAGCACTTATCGACGTGGTCTAGGATCGTGGCAGGAGCCACCCGCAGACAGCATCTACTACAAAAAAAAAAAAAGACAACAATTGCCAAGTGGCGCTAATAAAAAGGAATCAATTTGGTTATTGATATTGAACTTATCGACGAGATCTATGTCTATCCATGTTTTGGGAGATATCGGGTTACTTGAGAGACAAAATCGAATAAATCAAGCATTGCATGCTTGGTCTCTAATGTTGGGACGCGATATAAACAAACAAAACAGTTTCTGGGAGACAGACGACGCATCGAACGACAAAGAGAACAATGACAACAACAATGCCAATGTCAATGACAATGACAATGACAACTACAACGGCAATAATAACAACTAGCTGCGGGACAGCGGACAACGGGCAGCGGGCAGCGGGTAAACGAGCAACGGATCGCATCAAATTACCACAAGATCTCAAAAACTGGCTCGAACCGGGCTTACAAAACGTTTTTCCAGCCATCCAGCCAGACAGTCAGCCAGCTAGCCAGGATCAGCTTTCACAAAACGCAACTTAGACTTTGAGTCCCCAGTCGCTTTGCCACTGCTTTGTCAATCTGTCAATGCGTCAATCAGTCAGTCGGTCAGTCATTGAGGTACACAATAATAACGTTTTAATTGAACAAAAGTCCGGCAACAAGAGCCACAGCAAACAGTAACAACAATCGACCCAGTCGAGCAACAATTCATGCTCAAACCCAACCGCATCAACCTCATCCTCATCCTCATCCTCATCTTCAACCTCATCTTCAACCTCATCTTCAACCTCAACTTCATCTCATCTGCCCTGCTCTTTGGCTCGACAATTGCCGTCGTCTCCCTGCCCTCCTTCTGACTCCTTTGTGATGTGCATTATCTTCTCTCTCTCGCTGCCTGACTGAATGACTGACTGACTGACTGACTGTCTGACTGTCACCTTTCCATCAAAGTGGCAGTGAAAGGCGCTCGTTCAATGGTGTCCACGTGCCGAGGCGAGGATTGTTTACCAACTTTTGTTCTGTTCCCTCCAATAATTGATTAGCTGACTATATTACAGCAAAGCGAAACAGAAACAGAAACAGCAACAAGAACAGACAACAGATACGGAGGCACAACTAGAAGATACAGATACATCTTCTGTAAACGAGAACAAAGCGCAATTGTATCGTTTTGAAATTCTAGCTGAGTCGCAGACACTAATGAGGTTCCATTGATGCAGTCAGGCAGGTGGAATTAATACAAATAATTATGTATACAAATAAGTATTACGAATATAATTTATTTCTTGCGATTCAGCTTTAGAATTGGTATTAGTGTTATTTTAGCATTACAATTTTCATTGTGAATTGCATTGGCATTACCATTGTCATTATCATTAATATAAATAAGAGCACAATGCATTAGCTTGCATTACCATTTGTATTAGTATTAGCCATACTATTGCCATCAGCATTAACATAATCTACAGCATTGTCCCTAGCATTGGCATTACAACGTGCACGACATTTGCATGAGCATTGATATTTTCATTACCATTATAAGTAGAATTATCTTGAAGATTTATATTTGCCTTGGCATCATAGCAACATCACAAACATTAGCAATAATATAAAAGTCAAAAGAAGTGAAGATTGTCAAACTGATAATTAAATTAAAATAGTAATTCTGGATCTATTCTATTCTTACTGAATTCATTAAAAACAGAAGAATCGCAACTCAGTTTCTACTCTATTGACATCGCTTTTACAAGACATATATTTGTCATGTCAAACTTTTGAGACACTTTGTGCAACTTCCTCTTGTTATACTTTTGACTAATATCCTTGAGTCAGTTGCGATCTCATCTCGAGCCGCCTGTCTCGTCTCTCTGCCCACATCGCTCAGCCTCTCGAGTCTCTCGTCTGGACATTTACCCGCCCGCCCCCGTCGTGCTGAGTCTGGCTCGAAAAGGATCGACATGATCGTCCTGCTGTGCCGAGGACTCGCTGTTCTGGGCCCGAGCCATGTGAGTGTGGTCAGGGCGGAAAACTCAACTGTCTCAAGCAGTTTTTGGCAGTGCTGCAAATAGGTAACAATCTGCCGAGCTCGACAGATTTTCCAACTGTTTTGCCGGACTGCCCAAGGATTTTATAAATGACACACGCGTCCGGGACGCAGTTGATAAATGAAGCTGCCACTGCAAGACGCCTGCTGCAACAGCAACTTGCAACTGCTGCAAAACTGATAATGGATTCTTTAAGTTGCCGCTGTTGTTGCTTTTGGCAGTGAAAGTAGCGCCGGCGCTACAGGGCTGGCAAATATTGATGGTGCCTGCAGATAGGTCGAAGGGTATAAAGGCAAAAGTAAACCTGGTAAATGAGAATTTTGTGGAATGATTTCTGGTGGTCCAGAATGCCGCATAAGGGCGTGAGATAAGCCAGCCCGTGCGAAGGGCAATTAAATGCCATTAAAATCGAGCAGCGCCATCAACGTGAGACAGAGCACACACAAACACACACACACACACACACCCAGAGAGAGAAGAATGAAGACAAGGCAAAAAGGGCAGACAGCAGAATGAAGTCGAAATGTATCTGTTTATCTGCTGCAGAGAATGCAGTGAGAGTGGAACACACACAACAAGTTGAAAAGAATAAGCAGCACACAACGAGGAGGAGGAGCAGAGAAGGCCCAAGCAGAGAGAAAGACAGAGAGACAGTGGTAGAGTGAGAGAGAGAGAGAGGGAGACACACAGACATGCCCCGGGGCCAACAGCGTGTCTACGTGTTGCGGCCGCGATTAACATACAAAAGGATCTGGGCTCTCGTTTTGGAGCCCGCCTTCTTCTTCGCTGTCTGCGCTCATCCGCCAATCGGCATGAATCACCCGCCACAGCACACACCACAGCACAGCGCACAGCAGCGTCAGCTCGTTGGCGCAGCCGCAGCAGCCACAGCGACGACATTCTTAATGCGCTGCCGAATGGAGTTTGCTTTTCGTTCCCTTCCCATTCTTTGCTTTATACTCGTTTTTACTCATTTTTTGTGGGTTCTCTGCTCTTCCGGTTGGTCTTACTTTCTGTGCATAGATCTTTCTCGTTGGTCTGCGAAATATGATGCTCGATGCAAACAGACGGCGTCAAGTGATCGCTGACCAGCAGCAGGATATAGACTGCAGTTGCGACTACTTAAGCAGCCTTTGGCGCCAGCAGCAGCAGCAGCGGCAACACAATGTGGCAAGCAAAGCCACAATGTCTGGCAACGCTTAAGATGCAGACGTCGCGACCATTAATGTCGCCAAGTGCCACACTGGACCGTCGACAGTCGATCCGACGACAGTCAGCTTCGCTGCGCACCAAAACATCCACAGAACAAAAAGATACTTGCCACAAGATTTATAATAGGCGCAGAGCTGCAATTGGCTGCTGCTACTTTACACTTCTGCTTTGTAAAATACACTTCAATGGCAAAGGGAAAATAAAAATAAAGTAAAAGAGGGCCATTTTATTTTGTACTATACAAAATTACTTTATTTTTACTCTATAATTTTGTAAATATTTAAAAAATTAATTTTACAGAGCAGTTTTTTGTTTTATCACTCCTCTGTTTTCCGTAGGTTGCATTGCATTTTTTAAATTTTTATCAGAATGGTTTGCAAATACAAATCAATATAGTCTTTCATAGTTTTAAATTTGAAAATAGCCTCCCTTAGTTTCTTTATTAATTCATTTCTTGAACAGTTAATTGTTTCTATACTATATACAAAATAAATATCAGGTAATAGATTTACTTGCTTAACAAATATTTTACATTTTTTAAAAATAGATTATAACATAATTATTGTATTAATTAAATTATTTTAACGTCCTTTTCTTTTTATTCAATTAATCATAATTAATTTGTTCTATAAATTGCTTACCTTTTAGACTACACATCGCATACTTAATTTAAGCTGGGCTGACTTAAGCTTACTCTTGAAACAGTGGCTGCAGCAGCACTTTTGTAAATCTGGGAAATTTTACAACATGCATTAGTCAGAACTAGGAAAGAGAAGAGAAGTATCTTCAAATTGACTTCACGTATAGTTCAAGGCAAAGGCAAAGGCAGAACCCAGAAGACCAAAGACCTAAGACGTACATAGATAGACGGCTCCACCTACTCAGGCCGAAGTGACCAAGAGGCCAGCGTCGTTGTGGCTGGCTTGCAGCACCTGCTGGCTGGCTGGAGACTTGGCAACAACTACACACAACTGCAAGACAACAAGGTCTGCTGTGCTGTTGGCCAACCTTTGTGGCAGTCACGTTGGCTGCCTTGGGCCGCGACTCTGACTCTGTGGCTGCAACTTGTGGGCGCGGGCGTCTGTGGCAAGTCATCTTCACAAACAGAGAGGCAGCTAAAGGCGGTTGAAAATGCATTTCTTAACTGTTTGCATTTGTATTGGTAATCGTCGAGTGTTCTTCCCCTTCGACTGTCCCCCTGTCCACTGTCCGTCTGTCTGTCTGTCTGTTTGCTGTCTGTCGGGCTGCTGTGTGTGCGTGTGAAAGAGGCAGCGAGTGTCATTCTTATGGCCGACAAGACGTCTCTGCCTTCTTCTCGCTGCTCTGCTCTTCGCTGCTCTTCTCTGTCTTCGGCTTCGCCTTCGTCTTTGCTTTTACCTCTTGCCAACCAATAAAATTATACTAATTCTTGACTTTTTGATTTCATTTTGTGTGTTGTGTTAAGGATTTCGTTACCTAAACAGAGTGTGTGTGTGTGTGCGTGTAAAAAGTGAGAGACAGAGAGAGAGAGATTGAGGGACTGCGAGTGCGTCTCGCTCGTTCTGGGCCCTCGCTGGCTGCCACAGCCCCAGGAATGCAAGCGTTGTGGCAAGACGAGACAGTTTGGTTTTATACTTGGCTCATTGCGCGCGTGCAACTCCCCGAGCACACAAGAGTTCCATCTCGATGCCACTCCGCTCTCAGCCAGACTGATTGAACTTGGCAAAGGCAACGGAACTGGGTCGTAATTGCGCCCCACAAAAGACAAATTAATACTGTAAGTAGGCTTTACATAATTTATTAAATGTGTGTTAGAAGTACTTGCGTTAAAAATAATTACTTCAATTATTTATAATTACGATCGAAATTATTAAAAAGTGCAAGCCCTTTGGCAAAGTTCTGCGCACTACCATTTTCTTATAAGCCACCCTGCTGAGAGTGGGAGAAAGAGAGAGAGAGAGAGAGAGAGCGTGCGTTTAAGTTTGTAGAAACACTCAACACTCAATTCTTAAGCGACTCAATTAGCTTTTGCGACTCGCACTCAAAGTGTCACTCAATTTGGCGAGCGAGCGACGCTTGGAGAAGAAGCACAACTGACGACGCGCTGGCTGCCAGTGGCAAAGGGAACTTCGAACGAGATGGATGCGTGATCATCATATAATGATGATTATCAACAACAGTTAAACTTTCAGACAGCCCACAGCACATCACAGCGAGAGCGAGAGAGCGCCGAGGAGAGTGCGAGAGCGCTGGGAGAGAGCAACAAAGCAAAACGCTCACGCAATCGTGTTCGTGTTTCCACTCAGTCAGCCAACGACGACTGCGACGACAACGAAGACGTCGAGCCGAAGGCTGTTCGGCTGCTCGTGCTGTGGTCGTGGTCGGGTCGTGTGTCGTTACCTGTAACTCGAATCAGGTAGAGGCAGACATGAAGGCGTTAGTCGTTCCACAGCGCTGATCGAGTTGAAATCTATTTGCTGGCACCGAGAGTCGAAGATCGAGCCGAGTAACAAACGACAAACGACAGACGCAAAGTGCCAAGTGCCAAATTCAAGTAAAAAGTGAACACGAAATTGGCGTAAGAAACAAACTTGACAACAACAAAAAAAGAATAACAAATATCAGCTCGGCAACAACAATCACAATACGCGTGTGTTACAACAGCAACAGCAGCATCAACAAATTTATGATCAATCTATAATGCAATAGTTTATGTTGTGCGTCCGTGTGTGTGTGAGTGCGAGTGTGCGTGTGTTGTGACTGTGTGTGCGTGTGTGTGCGTATCGCTGGAATGTCAACTGACAAGTTGTAAAGGGAAACCCTGAAACACGAACTACAATTTTGTACATAAAACAAATCAAAAAGCAACAACCAAAAAGTAAAAAAAAAACACAAATTCAGAAATAAAAAAATAGAAACAAAAAATGCAAAGCAAATCAAATCAAATCAAACAAAAGATACAACTACAAGCTCGGGATTTGCATAGCAACAACAACAACAACAAATAGAAATCGTCGAAATTAAACGTTTCGTGCGCCTCACTTTGCATTTTGATTTTTATTTTGGCATTTGGTTTGTTGTCACCTGGAAAATATGTGGATTACTGTGCCGTCAGCAGAAACGCCAACAACAACAACAGCAACAACAACGACAACAGCAGCAGCAGCAGCAACAACGATAATACAAACAACAGCAACCACAACAACACGAGCCCGCTGCAGAGGCGAGCGCGTGAACAAATCGCAAATTGAATGTAAAGTGTTGTCGGTGAATTGAACACAGCAAACAAGCAGCGAGAAAGAACGAAGAAAGACCAAAGTGCCAATGCTTAGTGTATCTGACAGATACGTATCTGCAACTGCAACTGCAACACGAGCACAAGCACAACACTGCTGCACACAAGCCACAGCGGCAACGGGGCAACAGCGCCTGCGCCTGGAATGCGGCAATAAAATATTCAACAAGAACTTCATCTATTTCCTATACAATTATCGCAAGCGAAAAACCGCTTGAGGCACCGAGATTACTCGATCGACTGCGAGATACTTGCTATTGACAGAGCGTGATTTATTTGTTAACCCCTCGCACGGTAGCCACAAAAAACAACACACAAAAACAATATCGAAAAGAAACAGCTGTAAATTGTGCAAATATCTAAACCAAAGCAACACAGCAACAACTGCAGCAACAACTGCAACTGCAACTGCAACTGCAGATAACACTCAAAGCCAAACATCGTAAATTCGTTATAAATCGAGAGTGCACCCAAGTGTCAGTCAATCGATCAATATACGCGGCTTACAATATCAAAAATCAAAAATAAAAAAAAATAGAAGAAAGCAAATCGTAAATGGTAAATAAATAAATAAATAACGATTCATGTTTTAAGCATAAACTACAAGCAAGTCTAGATCCCGAGATACGACAACATAGGAAACTTTATAAGACTGAGGTGAGTTACATGTGTGTGTCTCTCTCTCTCGCTCCCTCTCCCACCCAATTGTGCCTTCTCTATCTCTCTCTCGCTCTAACTGCACTATCAAATGAAGTGGGGCCCCCGCCAAAAAGTCTCACTTGTCGCTAAGCTTATGTAAATTGAGTTTGTAAGAAAAAACGTGAACTTATGAGAACCGCACACAAACCGAAGTGAACCACCGCAAGACCCATCGAAATGGCACCAAAGCAGACGCCCAGACCAGACCCTGATCCAATGCCAATATGCATAATCAGTCGCTAGCATTTGATACCATTTCGATTCGTCTGTCCTCAACTGTTTGTCTGAGCTCAATTTTTTTATTTGGGTATTGGAAAAATTTCAGTCTCTTCTTCTATTAGAGACAGGGGAATTGGGTAGCATTATATAAGTGTAGATCGAAAATAAATATGCAACTGACTAATTCAATCGATCAGGAATTTATTGAAGTAGTGAGAAAAATAAATTCTTTATAATTAAATTTATTTCAAGTATATATATGAAACTAGCTTCATGACCTAATTTGAGTTCTCCAAATAAAATTTATTTGATTAATTGAGAAATAATTAATATACAAAGAACATCATTTAGTTGTGTTGTCAAATCTAATGTCAAAACATAAATGAAAACAGGACATTCTTCAAATTTTGCTTGGATTATGTACAAAATTAATTAAATTCGTATTCGTAATTATTATTACGCAAAATTAAAATTAATTAACTAACAAATAATTAATTCGAATCATTTACATTACACTTATGTAAAATTGGTTGAATCAATGACATTTCATAATTTATTGGCTTTTTAAACACCTGCTAAAAATCTTTTATTGAATAACTCCAATAAGTATTGCAGCCTTTCCAATAGATTCCCAGCATAAAATGGGCGTGATTCCTTTCAGTTTCTCCAATGTTCCCACATAACTAAATTCAGTGCGCTGCAATCACAATATTTTCACGCGAGAATCTGTCTCATAATATATCATAATCGTAACAAGTCGTTGGCAGAGGGAGTTCGATTCTGGGAATCGACATTGTTGGCTCACAATAAAGTACCGTTCGCATTATAGGCCAGATCTTCGTCCGCCGTATTTGTGTCGTTTCAAGTGTCGGCAAGAGGACAAAGCCACAAAGGATGTCAATGTCCTGGCACATAAATTACAGGCAACATAATATGGATTGCAGTCGTATTAGAGCCATTGTATCTGAATCTACAGCGATGTGTCGTTCTATCTACCAGTGCGTCTCTCTGTGTGTACTCAAATGTGTGTGTGAGAGCGACGAAAGTGCTGACGGTGTGTGTGACACACATCATAATGGCAATAGTATCATCTATTATTGGGCAACCGGAATAAAACTATAAACAAAATGTGTCAATTTGCGAAACATTTTTGCGTTTGCACTTTACGCGCACCAAAAAAAAACCACACACAAAAAATTGGAAAACTTGGCTGAAATTTGAACTTTAGCGAGAGCTTGCGGAATTTCACAACTCGCAAGGGAAGGAACGGAAAGGGAAGGGCAGGGGTTGGGCTTGGACTGTGCTTGGTTTTGGGAGGTAACTCGGCACTCTGCTCAATGGCAGCACGCTTGGAAATTCCCAATTGAGCCTGGCATTCATTGGGACGCAGGGGAAACCCCCGGAACCAGAGATGCTGAACGAGAAAGAGATAGAGAAACAGAACCACACGTCGCCCAGGTAGTTGACAGCCTAGTTGAAACTCGATAATATTCTGGGAATATATTAAAAACAAACAACAAATTATGAAAATGCATAAAAACCCCAGAATCTAATAAACCAAAAATCCAATGCATATTTATGAAAATTAAATTTTCATTCACCCTTCTCTTTTCTGGAAAACCATGTTCATTGTGTTCTTATCAGAGGCGAAAGATCTCCGCTCACTTGAGTGCGCCTATGAGAGGAAGCGAAAGAGAAACCCCCGTCGCTGGATGGGTTACGTTCTATAGACACCCCCCAGCGTGTGCCATCTTTTCCAGTTCCATTTCCATCAGCCATGCAGCTCTCTCTCTTCCCCCATTTATTTGTTGTCGATTATAACGAAATTCCGAATTCCTTTGCGCCTAGCGCCTTGTCATATAACAAATTTTTAGTGCAAGATAAGATGTTAATCTTTATGTGAAAAACAACATGTAATTTGTTGTGCCACAGCACACCAAGTCAGTATGCGAGTGTGCGAGTGTGTGTGCGGGGCACGGAGACCTGCTTAAGGTGCCTTTTGCCTCTAATTTTCCACCATGCTCGTTTCGGGCTCATCTTGAGATAGCATCTCACAAATTTATTGCCTATAGCCAACAAAATATATAGAATACTTCTAATAATTTTCATAAATTTAACCCCCCTCCACCTTCCAAGATAAGTTCGAGTCACAAATTTTTCAGTTTTTTTTTTCTTGATTCCTTTGTGCGGCGAGTGAAATGCCGCCCAGTGTATAAATCAAAGCCAAGGCGATAAGTTCGTCTTACATGGGGAATATGGTATATATTGAATTATTGTATTATTGACTCATTGATAAATGACAATAAAATTATGACGGCTCTGCTTGAGCTTCTCTAATTTCTTCTCTCTCTCCAATAATGTATCTGTAGTTGTAGCTGTAGCTTTTGTTGTATCTGTATCTTTAGCTGTATTTGTGATTTGTATTGAATTTCTAAGCGTAGACACAAATCGCTGCGCTGCTGCATACCACAGATCGTGTGTCAGCGCCGAAAAGGTGCAATGTCCGCGATTGCAACACCAACGAACCGACCAAGAGTCGAATTGAGCTCAAGACTGAACCCAACTGAACTGTGGGGTGTGTGCTAGGGGCGGGGGGTGTTAAGCTTACATTTCTTACTTATGTACATTACCATTGCCATTTTTTGTCGCCGTCGAGCCACTTGCCAGACAGTCAGACGGACAGACAGGACGCACCTTTCGTTGGCCATAAAACGCTGGGCCAAAATGGGCCAGGCGCTTAAGGAAGCTGCTGCTGAGCTACCTGAGCGCAAAATATCTCAATGCTCTTCCTCGCTCGCGCGCTCTCTCAGTTGCGCTCTCAGTGCGCCGCTGCCTGGGGCCAGACAGAGAGACGCACTGATGATGACTGGGCAACGCAGACGCATTGGGCAGCCGACGGCACACTGGTTGTCTCGCTCTGACACAGGCGCATGCCCACTGCGACCGTGCTCATTGAGCGAGTGAGTGGAGAGAGCGTGCGCTCTCTTTGAGTGGGAATTGATTTGAGTGGCGTGTGTGTGTGTGTGTGTGTGTGGTGTGCAGGCGACAGCGACTGCGGCGTCGGCATCGACGACAGCGACGTCGGCGTCGTTTTAACCCTATCGACAAATGCTCAACAATTTCCTATGTTTTTGTATCGTTTCAGAGTTGCAAGCGACCATGCGCGCATGGCTTCTACTCCTCGCAGTGCTGGCGACTTTTCAAACGATCGTTCAAGTTGCTAGCACCGAGGATATATCGTCGAGATTTATCGCAGCTATAGCGCCGACAACAACAACAACAACAACGACAACAACAACGACAACAACAAAGGCCATAATAAATACTAAAACAACGACTACAGCATTAGCTAAAGCATTTAAGCCATTTAACGAGTTACGACTCAGCAACAACAACAACAACAACAGCAGTGATAGTGATAACAACAACAACAACAACAACAACAACAAGAGCAAAAGCAAGAAGCAGAGCAAGAGCAACAAAAGTGCCGAGTTTAAACAGTTTATCGGAGTGTATAAATCAAGAACAGACCAATTAGAAAATTCCAAAAATATCAAAAATAAGCATAAGCAACATAATCTAACCAACGACAAACACCACAAGCAACACGCTAAATCAACAGCAGCAAGCAGCAATAGCAAAATGGCTATCAAGGAGCCACAACAACAGCAACAACAACACAAACACAAATCATCCACAGAATCTCAACGACAATCCGCCATTGCGGATGTGTTTGTCTTGGATCCAGCGCTCACCACAACCACAACCTCCAGCTCCTCATCCCACTCCTCCTCGCCCTCCTCCAACTCATCCTCAAGTTCCAGCTACATTTCGAGCTCGAACACGGATACGGTGCTGGGGGAGTTCGAGGCGCCGGGCATTGCGGACGCCATCATCGTTGAGGACGAGCCGGCCACGTACAGCAGCAAGGAGATCATCAAGGACAAAGTGAAACCAGATCCCTCAACTCTAGTCGAAATCGAAAACAGTCTGCTCTCGCTGTTCAACATGAAGAGGCCGCCAAAAATCGATAGATCCAAAATCATCATACCGGACGCAATGAAAAAGCTCTACGCCCAAATGATGGGACTCGCCATTGATTCCGTCAATATACCCCGACCGGGACTATTAACTAAATCAGCAAACACAGTCAGAAGTTTTACACATAAAGGTGAGTTCAAAGCTATTTCTGTACCCATAGTTAAGATCGAAAATTAATTAAAAGTTAAGCAAAGGTGAGCTTTAATATAATGACAATATATAATATTTTCAAAATAGGGATCATTGTATTATTACTATAGGAAATTATTATTTAACTTTGCATCAATGGTAGCTTTCAATAGGTGAAAAGAAATAAATTAGGGTTAATATTAGTAATATTTATTTCATATTTATTAATATTTATAGAATTAAATAGATTTGAAATTCGTATAGAAACAATTAATCTATTTCACCATAAATTGAAAATATTCCTAGAAATCTGTTTTCTGCATTTTGAATTCTCTGGGAATAAAATTCCCACTACTTTTCTGCAGAAAATTCTCGATTTTATTTCCATATATTTGAGATGAAAGTTCCGGGTAGTTTTCCAAAGAATCCAATCTTTACAAACTTGAAAAGGCACCAGCTGAATTAAAGTTATAAAATGTGTAGAGGCAATTATAATGTTATGATATTTAACGGCATTTATTTGATATCAAATATGTGAGATTCGGAAACTACACGTATCTAAATATCCGCTTACCGGAGACATTCTTAGTCGAGCAACCTAGGCAGGACTAGCTGAGACACCTTTCAAGGATCACACTCGTTAGCTAGTTGCCGTGTGACCTGTTTTTCCACCTGCTCGCCTCGTGTGGCAGTTGCATCTTTCGCAATGCCGGCGACTGTCCTCGATTGTCGTGGCTATTGATGTGCAACGCGTACTTTCCGCTACCAAAACGCGAATGAAGAGCAATCCAGGATTTTCCCCTGAAATTGTGGTTCATCTAAGCGATTTGCATACCTGCTGCTGCTGCTGTCATAACCATATAACAGAGCGACCTGAGCTCAGATACAAATGTATCTTGAGGATTTTTTGGTTTTTGGGCATCATTCACGCAAGCGCTGTGAAATCACGCGGAAATTCCGCAGCATCAAATGAAAGGACAGGCTAAAAGGACACGCATGATGTGAGTCCTTTTACCTGTGTCATCGTTTTCTTAACCCAAATGTGACCTTGAAATTTTTCAAGAGAATTACACCCGGAACGTTTAGCGCATGCGCCAAATGGCTTTTATATTGTTTCCGTGTGCGAGTGTCTGTGAGTGTTTGTAAAAATAACAATTATTATTAAAGCGTATTTCGCATTATTTTCCATAGGATTATAGCCCATGGCTAACAATAAAGCAGTTAACAGGCCGCCGCATCGATAGATAGATAAATATATTCGAGATAGATAAATAGCCGAGAGATAAATCGAGATAGTCGGTTAGAGATCAGGTAGATGGCTGCTGTTGGCAAGTGTCTAAAGCCAAGTGTCTAAGCCGAGCTACATTCGGCTTAAGGAGTGAGCGAGACAGCCGACCAGAGAGCGAGCGAGAAAGCATTTACGACTTGTGCCCTTTTGTTTTGTGTGAGGTACTTGAATTTTCGCTCGATGCTGCTGATTCAAATTAAGATTTAGGCGACCATAGGCCGAGGGCAACTGCTTTGCACCTTGCAAGGCGCAGAGCGGAACGGAACCGAACCGAACCCAGACTCCGAATCCGAGCCCAAACCATGACCGTACCGTAATCGTAATCGTGCTCAACCCCGTGGGTGGGTCAGGTCTTTTGCAGCAGGCGCCAGTCGTAAAACAAGGCTCGCCTCACAACCTGACAGCCTGACAACTGGAACGTGTGATTTTCCTGCTCGTCCTTTTTTATACCCGTCACACAAAAAGCTAGAAGGGTATTATGACTTACTGGCAAAAGATACGGATGCGAAGCAGATACTGTTCTACACTTGTAGTACATATAATTAATTATCTTTAAATGAAGACAAATTTTAAAATAGTAGAAATCACTTCACAAGCTAAATTATTATTTAAAGAATATGTTATGTGATCAATTTAATCATAGTGAAATTAAACCAAAATGATTTAAAAATAATTTGTATAAGTTGAAATTAGTTGCAGTGGCTAAAATGGTATTTACCATGATAATAATTATAATTAATTATTCAGTTATTTGACATGATAATATTTTGATTAATAATTCAGTTATATGTATGCATAATGTATTTAAGTAGTTTTCTTGATTGTCTCCCAAGCTCATGCCCGATTCTTCCGTTCTTTTCTCCCTCCTCCTCTGCAGATAGTAAAATCGACGATCGGTTTCCACATCATCATCGGTTTCGTCTGCACTTCGACGTGAAGAGCATACCCAGCGAGGAGAAGCTGAAGGCCGCCGAGCTGCAGCTGACGCGCGACGCGCTCAACTTCGACGGCGTCTCGAGCCAGTCGCAGGTGAACCGCAACCGGACACGCTACCAGGTGCTCGTCTACGACATCACGCGGGTGGGCGTGCGGGGCCATCGGGAGCCCAGCTACTTGCTGATGGACACGAAGACGGTGCGCCTCAATGCCACCGACACGCTCAGTCTGGACGTGCAACCTGCCGTGGACCGGTGGCTGGCTACACCGCAAAAGAACTACGGCCTGCTCGTCGAGGTGCGAACGATGCGATCCCTGAAACCGGCTCCGCATCATCACGTACGCTTGCGCCGCAGCGCGGACGAAGCGCACGAGGACTGGCAGCACAAACAGCCGCTGCTCTTCACCTACACCGACGACGGGCGGCACAAGTCGCGCTCGATACGCGACGTGGGCGGCAAGGGTGGCAGTGGGGGCGGAGGACGCAACCGTCGGCATCAGAGGAAGCCGACGCGCCGCAAGAACCGCGAGGAGGATTGCCGACGGCATTCGCTCTACGTGGACTTCCAGGATGTGGGCTGGAGCGATTGGATTGTGGCGCCGCCGGGCTACGATGCGTTCTATTGCCACGGCAAGTGCCCGTTTCCGCTAGCGGATCATCTCAACTCCACCAATCATGCGGTTGTGCAGACCTTAGTCAATGATATCAATCCAGGGAAGGTACCAAAGGCGTGCTGTGTGCCCACGCAGCTGGAGGGCATCTCCATGCTCTATCTCAATGACCAAAGGACAGTTGTGCTCAAGAACTATCAGGACATGACCGTTGTCGGTTGTGGCTGTCGATAAGTGAGAGCGAGAGAGCGATAGAGTTAAAGAGAGAGAGAGAGCGAGCGAAAGCGAAAGAGCATCAAATGCTGTTTGGTTCCAAGCCGTCAATGCTTTAAACACAACGCAAACAAAATGGACTGAATATTTGAATTTTAAGTGTAAATCGTAGACTTTAATTGTATGTAGAGCGAAATGCAGCCACGCCCAGCCGCCCCCACCACCACAGCAACCACAGCAGCAGCAGCAGCAACAGCAACAGCAACCGCCTCTGTCACTTTCCACAGCCAGGCTTTGGAAATGTTGCACAGAGCAGCCACACACACACACACGCACACGCACACACAGGCACAGAGCAGCCAGAGCACGAGACAACTGTAAATAGCCGCACCCAGAATCGCATCCACCTGTCCCCACTATCCCCCCGCCCCGCCCCTCGACGTGTCTCCTGCAGCCATAGCAGTCTCCTCCTGCCATAGACCGCACTTCGAGATACTTTTGTATCTAGCTGCTGATTTGAACAAATTGTATAAAAGCTAATGCTAAGCTATAATTACTAGAGAGAAGCGACTTGCTTCTCCCACAGCCTAATTGTTAATAATTATAACAAAGAATGATAATAAACACAAACACACTCACACATCAAAACACTCTTGTACATTAATTCAGAAAATTAAATGCAAACTTGAAATTATTTAGGCAACAGCTACAGAGTAAAATACACATACTACATAGATATAGCTATATATATATCGAAATATATACTGCGTATGTAACTCTCTTGTAAATGTACTAAAATTAAATACACACACATACACACATTTACCCCTACGATACGATACATATCGATATATGCAAACGGTATTCAACTTTGTTCCCCAAAACTAAATGTATTTGTATAAAATTCTTAACTACAACTAAATATGAACTAAACTATAATCGTAACTACAACTAAATCTGAAAAGTGGTAATGAAAATGTTTAAGCGTAGAAAAGGAAGAAGAGGAATGAAGGAAAATGATGAAAACTATCGTTTATTGTTATGCGTTTTAAGCTAAACTCGAATATAATCGTAAATATATGACTAAATTAATAACTAGAATTTAGTGTTAACATTTAAGCGCAGCATGTTGAAAAATAATTAGTTAAAAGGAAAGCTCACACAAACGCAAGAAACAACAAAAACAAAAACCTACAAAAACAACAACAACATATATTAAATCGAAAAATAATTATCGAATCGTTTTGTGCCTGAAGTTGCAGAGCGCTCCCCCGAACCCTCCCTATCCATGTATTTTGTAATTTTCTTATAAATTTTATTATTTTATTTATTTAAAAAAAAACAAAACACTTTTTGATGAATGATGAGCAATGTGCTGTCGATGATGATGATAATGATGGTGATCATGATGATCAAAGTTGAAAAAATATAAATGAAAACATTTTATTAAAAAATCAAAAACAATTTAATCGCAAGTCTTTTTATTCCAACCAACAACAAGCCATCAACAAAACAACAAAAACTAAATGAAATCGAACTATTCGACGCAAAGCTAAAAATAGCCGAGCCATGTTATGACAACAGCGTCTGTTAGCAGCCCCTCTCCATGTACCTTCGATAGCTCAGTTGGTAGAGCGGTGGACTGTAGAGGCATTGTCAGAGTGTAGATATCCATAGGTCGCTGGTTCAAATCCGGCTCGAAGGATTCCAAATTTTTTTACTTTTTAAAATTATTTTTTAAATCTATATTAGACTCCGGCCATAATCCGGTGATATTCACGTACCTTCGATAGCTCAGTTGGTAGAGCGGTGGACTGTAGAGGCATTTGCACAGTGTAGACATCCATAGGTCGCTGGTTCAAATCCGGCTCGAAGGATTACAATTTTTTGTACTTATTTTACTTTTGAAAATTAAACAAATGTTTTTATAAATATACATTTTACTTTAAGTTTTGAATTTTCAAAATAATTTATTGGGGTTTTCTAAAATTTAGCAAAAAACTGACATGTTGAAAAAAAATAAAGATTTATTTACATTTTATTTTCACTTATTAAAATAAATGTTAATTTTTGTAGTGACGATTTCAATAACAAATACTAATGTTATTTTAGATTATACAACTTTTTTTTCAATAAGTGTAGAACGGCCGTAAAATGAGTGCCCGACCAAGAGAGTTTGCACTGGTAACTAATTTTATTATTTGTTGATCATGGGATCTACAATAATAAAAAATAAATAATTAAAAAATAGTTCAATATAGAATAGTTTACTTTTTAAAAATTAATAGATTTAAATTTTATTTAAAAATATCTAATGAAATTTAAAAAAACTATACACGATCCTTCGAGCCGGATTTGAACCAGCGACCTATGGATTTCTACACTTGCAAATGCCTCTACAGTCCACCGCTCTACCAACTGAGCTATCGAAGGTCTATATATGGTGCAGCCGAAAATGAGTTCAAAAACCTAATACCTCAAAAACTTGTTCAACACAACAAAAATAACAACAATGAAATAAACAATAACAAACCACAGATCATATTAAACAAAGGCGAATGCAAATGCTTATCGCAACATAAAAAACGAGATTCGCCACTAGGTAATACGTGTTGCGATAAGATAATTGCAAGTGCGAAAGTACTCGAGCTCAGATTAGAAATTCAAGAAAAACTAAAAGTTAATTTAAAGAAATCATACAATGTGGACTATTGTAAATAGTATTCAAGACGCAAAGCGTGACAGCTGCGAGGTTGGTGACAAAAAATCTCTCTATAGATTAACAGTTGCCGGCGTAAACATTGTTAATTATCAAAGTGGCAATCTAAATAGTGGATGATAATAATGAAAAGGGAAAACCCGGTGCGGTTTTATTAATTGATTTCATTCTACATTGAAATGCAACCAGAAATGTAAATTGCAGTAAACAATTAAATGCTTTGTGGCTTTCGTGTCGAAAGTATTTCAAAATTGTGGGGAATCTTTAAAAAGCTAAGAACATTGTAATTTCTATTTTCCTAAAAGCTCACGCACAATAAAATTTGTGGTGAAAGCTCTGCTAGTGAACAGATAAAGTTAGCAATGAAATTTGTTGGTTTGACAAGCGATATTTAATAAATACAATTTTATAAAAACAAATATTTAAAGTGACTTGTTTATTAATTTTAGCACAATGGAATCTAAGAATGATGCAATTATGGAATATTTGTTCTCAATTTGTATTTATAATAGAGTAAGAGCCAGATTACGCTGAGCATTGCCCTAGACTCTGTACTATTTTTAGCTGCTCAGGAACATTACAGAGATTACAGCGCAGCAACACTTTGAGCTGGAAAACTTGACTTGAAATCAAGCTAGAGACAGACTCAAGTCCGTGTGAGTCATGCGTGGTTTTTTCCTCTTTTGTATTTATTTTTTATCAACGGACAGTAAATTAATTTACCCAGCACTACAAAGTCAATTTTCGGCTCAATTAAATGACTCATCAGGCAGCAGAGAGAGAGAGATGCGCAGAGCAACTGCCACACACACTCAAACACACAGATAAAGGGAGAGAAACATAGCAGGAGCAAGAAGGCAGGCGGGCTGATGGCAAGAAGCATCAGCTGTTGCTAAAAATAAAATAACTACGAAAAAATTGTCATATAACAATTATCGAAAACTGTTCTTGGAACTTGGCCAAAATCGTTAGTAGTAGGCTAGATTTGGTCAGATCGATAAGAGCCGCCCACATGCCCAGAGATTAGGCTGAGAGCCAAACTGAAGATTCATTCAATCATAGCAGGAAATTGATACCGAGAGCAACATCAAGAGAGCGAGCCGAAAATTCCCAAAAAGATCGTTTGGCTCTGATAAGAAGGGTAAGGGAAAACTATTTGAGTCATTCTTAAAAATTATGAACATTTGTTGTAAGATACCTGAGCAAATTACCGGAGGATGCGGCAGGTTGTGCGCCGCAGGGCTCCCAGTAGGCGATGTTGCCGTCTCGCTCCCTTGCTGTGACTGCGCAACAACGGGGCAATCATTTCCTTATCTAACAAGACAGTTTGGGCAATCGATCCAGCAAAGTCGCTCTCTCTCTCTTTTCATCTCTCTCTGTCTTACCTTGCTCAATGGATCACACAAATTGCCGCTGCCTGTGTGTGTGTGTGTGTGAGTAATTATCCGTAAGCTGTCAGTTTTTTCGCTCCGCTTCGCCTGTCCGCCGTAAGAAACCCTTGGTCCCCTCTACGAGTATGTATAAAATGTATATACACATACTACACATATAGATTAACTGATACAATAATAGCTGCTCGTTGTTGCTGGTTTTTTATGACTTGCTGCCTTCCTTTTTGTGTTGTTTTTGGCATCCTAATTGGTTTGTTAAGTATCTGTATCTGTCCCCTCGTGTGTTGCGTTCGCTTATCAGCAACACTTTGCGAGGCGCCGACGCTGCGGTAGTTTGTGCCTAAGCCAGGCCAAGAAGTCAATGCCAAGAGGCCAACTGCCAACTGCCACCTGCCACCTGCCACTTGCCACTGATAAGCCAATGCTCAAGATTTGTCTTGTGCGCGCGTTTGTGGCATGATTCACTTACTGACCACACACACACTCATACACGCTGCCTGCATGTCGATGAGTCACTTGGCCAGTTGCAGCATCTCTTCGCTAGGTGGCCCCGTTAATTGTCCCCTTGATAGCAGCACGCATTGTTTTTGTTTATGTCACCCTAAGCGCCGCTGTTTGATCTAACCGAAACCCAAAACAAAACGCAACACAAATACAACAACAACAACGACCACGAAAACGTTTCTTGCTTGCGCAGCAGAAAACGCACACACACACACACGCAAAGCTCGTTCGCTCTCCCTCCCACATTCCCACATTCACCCAACAGCTTGCTTGCAGTACTAAATTGATTTATGCGCCACTTGCTTGCTGATAAGCCCACACAGTTTTCCGCTTTGCTTTATGTACGCGTTTTGGCTCACCTAACACATCGACCTTCGATAGCTCAGTTGGTAGAGCGGTGGACTGTAGAGGCATTTGCACAGTGTAGACATCCATAGGTCGCTGGTTCAAATCCGGCTCGAAGGATCCGAATTTTTTTGTACTTTTTAAAATTAAGCAAGTGGTTTTAAAAATAGAAATTTTATTTTTACTTTTACATTTATATATATAAATACTTGTAACATATTTATATACATTTAATCGTATTTTTAGCAGAGTGTTTTATGTGTGTTATATTTACTCTGCTCTGATTTATATTATTTTCTTGACGCATCGGTATTTCCAGCATTCTTGGCTTACATGTAATCGAAGTAGACAAAAGCCAGACCACAATTGTGGGCTACTCAATTTGCATTGACTGCTTACAACATGCGGCATTGCCTCTTTATGCTTACACACTCACAGCACAGCAGACCACATCTCAGCACAGCTCACTCGGGGGCAGTGGCACAGTCAAATGGCAACAAAGAAAGGCAACAAAAAGTCTGTCAAAAGTTGCAGACGTCCTGCCGCTGCCGCTGTGGCTGCCACAAACGGTTGACTGTTGACTGTTGACTGCTCCTGCTCCTGCTTGTGCTCCCAAACAGATGCTATCAATACATCATTTGCCTTTGTGCTGCTGTCACAAATTCATTCACCTGTTCTCGGGCCACGACTTCATCATCGTCCACAGCAGCCGAAGAAGCCACAGCCGGGCAGACAATTATACTGCGTTGATCTCCAATTAGGCTGTCGAAACTCCATTTACACTGCAACGGGCGTCCCTTAAAATATGAGACTTGCTCTTTCATAAAATACAAAAAAAAAAAAAAACAAAAATATAAGATAAATGAAAAACGAAGAAGATGAGGAGAAGAACAAACTCTCGCTGTGCCGCAGCAAGATGCAAGTCATCATCGCATCTCCAACTCCTCTCGGGCAACATCATCATCGGCAAGTTAAGTAAATACAAATATGAATGAATTGCTGCTCGCCGCGCTCAACATGCATCTGAATCTCAATCTGTGGATATAAATGTGAAGATCTGGATCTTGGCGAATCATCGGCATTGTGTTTTGGGTTCGACTTCGACTTTGAGTTCGAGTCTGAGTCTTGGGAGTTGGAGTGTCCCAGGGCACAGCTTGAGAGCTCTACTTGGCCAACAGTTGCAGTTTTTTTTTTTCATTATTTCCTTACCTCCCTTTGTCTTCTTTCGGTGCTTCTCTGCTTGTTGGCAACAATAATAACAACAACAGCAACAATAACAGTTTCACGAAAAGCAATTCGTGTAATTTGCTGATCGAGCGCGTCCCCCTCCTTATGTTGAAGTGGCAAGTATAGTATGTGGAAGCCCTAGGCATGCCTCATGTTGCGCATTAATTAGTTCAACACTCGTTAGACATTCTTGAAGCCACAGGCATTTGGCATTTGCATTTGCCTGCCAACACCCATCTATCTCATCAAGAACTTAATACCGCCAACTCTGCAACGGCAACCAACACTACCAACATTATTGAAATTCCAATCATTAATAGAAGAGCTCAATTTATTAAGCACGTTAATTAAAGAAATAGTTGAATGATAGTAAAATTGTTTAAATTAAAGTAAATATTCATTTTGAAACATATTTCTGAACATATTATTGAACACATTTTATCAAAGCCTTTTGTAAAGAATTTAATATTCATATTTTGCATAAATAAATAATTGTGGAGGTATAAAAAAACAGGTTAAAAGTATTGGAATATATATTTAAAGACGATTATCTCTATCTAAATTGTAAATCAAATTGTTTATCTTCCGTTTTTTAATAAAATGGCGCGCCACATACGGCACACATGCGAGTGAGTGATGCTGCCACCAAGATGGGGCCATCATCATGCAACTGCAACTGCAACGCGAACGTCGCGTCGCTGTGTCTGCTGTGCAGTTTTGCTTTCGCCAGCGATTTGCAGCGGAGGCAAACAGCAGCGGGAAAAAATCTTATTAAAGCGTAACTAAATGCCACGGATTAATGTCTAACTGGCAAGCAAGCTGCTGCAAGCTGCACGGCAACTAGTTGTGCCCCTCAACTACAACAGGTGCTCGTAAATGCCACTTAAGTGACTCGCCTGACAGCAGCCGCCTAAGCCAATGGTCAGTCTCCGACGGGTAACCCACGAAGTCCAAGAGAGACCCCACAGATCCATCTGTGGCAGCCACACACTGCTGCATTAGCATATAAGCTGCCTACTCTAATGAAGCAACGATGCAACAGTAGCAGTTGCAGTTGCAGTTGCAAGTTCAACTCTGTGCAAACGGAAGCAAACGAGCGGCAATCAATGTAAATTTCATATAGAAATCAAAACAAAAACAAAACAATCAATCAGCGCAATTCACAATTCAAAGTCAAAGTCAAGGATCGTTGAGTCGATTGCAATTAACATTTACAATTGCGATTACTAATTGATAATCGCGATTAAAGCTGACTGAAGGGGTTTGATTCTTCGACTGGGGAATTAATTTAAGCTTGCATTTGAATTCATTTAAGACATTGCGCGTGCTTGAGCAGCAACTGATACATATGACTAAGATAAGCTTTAATTAATGCTGGAAAAGCCATTAGACGAAATAGATAAAATTTCTAATAACTTAACATATCTTATTTAAGTTAATTTCAATTTAAACTCTCTGTTATATAAACACTTGCAGATCGTGTTCGACTCCGCCCTATTAAACATAACATGTCCAAGGGGACAATTATTCCAATGACGTTTTTTCAGCTTCAACAAAATGATTTTGGATTTGATAGAAAATACATTTATTCATTTACATACTTATGTTTAAGGTTAGTTTATAATTATAAGGAAATGTTTCATAAATAAATTGCAATTGTACAATGACAACAGCTACGCAAAAAAAATAATAAAAGTAATCAAAATGAAATTATACTTGGCGTCTTAAGTTTAATGGATAATTTTTAGAAGAGTTTAAAAAATAAAACAAACCTATAGCCTGATCAGATTTAATGACAACAATAGTCTTCGACTTCCACTTGTCCACGTGAGATTTCTCAAGGCATTTCGGGACTTCCCGAAAAATTTGTGATTGCAGGCGACAACATAAATATTGCCTATCTTATAGGCGCGGAGTTACTAAACATATTTAAAATCAGCTATAACTAAGTTTATTCAATGATTAAAAGGATACTGCACCAGGTAGAAAGGGGGTGTTGTGTGGCCCTGTTGTGTGCCGACATCCTTTTATTCTCAATATACAACAATTTCTTGGAGATTTAAAAAGTTTCTTATTAGTATCTGGCTTAAGAGATGGCATCTTAACCTGATTACATAACAATCATTACATACATTCATGTTTTAATTATATTTCAGTTGTTGTTGTTACGTGCATGTTCAATGTTTTATGAAATATCCATGAGATTCCTTTAAAAACGCCGGCAGATCAGTTAACTCGAACATAAAAAAGTAGCATGGAAGTTGGTAAAAAGCCATTTGATATTTTGTATTTGTAGCCAGCGCATTGATGCTCCTGGGTCTTTTGGTTATATTATTAAAATGGCAATGCTAAAATCAATCTTGTTTTAAGAATGTCAAATCTAGAATTGTTCTAAAATTTCGTTCTTGATTTATTTATTTTCTGGGTGCATCTTTGATATCATAAGAGTGGGAAATTATTTTTGATTTTACATATAGCGATATTTCTTCAATTTATATTAATAAATTAAATATGCAGTTGCTTTGATAATGAATTTTCCGAATTGTTAGAAAATGTAAGTCGTAGGAATGAAATGTCAAAAGTTGCAATTTGTATTCTAGGAAAGCCTTTTGAAAGATGTTGATACGCTTGCGGATTCTTTGAATTTGGATAGTTCCCGCTATAAACAATCAATTTAAGTATTCAGAGCTGGGTCAGTGACTCTGGAAACGGCAGTGATTAGGGTATTTGCTAGTGCGCAATGCCCTTTGCAGCCAAAGGGAGAGGAGATAAAATAAATGTGGGTTTTTATATGCGTAATTATGAATGCAGGCAGGCAGACAGCTTCGCTGGAGTGCTCTGAAGTGGCAGTGGCCGCCTCGCAGTGCAATTAATAAACTAAAGACTGCATTTAAAATTGAAAACTGACACAAGTGACTTGGCTGTGAGTGCGGCGTTACTGGATACTGGGTGTTAGTTTGATTTATCATTTGCTAATTGAAAAATTATACTGCCTGTGCATTTGTCAGGCAGTTAGTTAAAATGTTGTCATGTGCGGAGTACGATATGAGTGCGATGGAGGCGAGGTGGGTGGAAGGTTGGGAGAGAGAGAGAATCTAGCTGACAGTGCCAATTTATTGAATGATCGGGCGCAAGTGCTGGCAACTTGTAAGTGATACAACTCTGGAATTTTTCCTAGGAATTTTGATTGAGTTGAATAAACAATTGACTCAATGATTTTCGTATTTAATATGTAAACGAATTGTGTAAGTGCTGGGCGCTAAAAATAGCTCAGTTCAGCTCAGTGCAGCTCAGTGCGATGCAGCACACTACAAATCCAGCTCAGCGAAATGCGAATGCGAAGCGCCTTTCGCAAATAAAGCAATGCAAACAAAACGAAAGACTTAGGCAACGAACTGAGCTGAGCTGAGCTGAGGAGCAGCGAAGCCAAGTGGAGATGGTAAACGGGACAACAATAACAACTGTTCATTGTTTGGCCAACGAAAATTTATAAGCTACCAGGCAAATCAATGCACATAAATAAACAAAATGTGACGTTGAGCGAAAGACAAGCACTTGAAGTATTTTAATTGTCTAAATGCCAGCGCTGATGATCAGCACTGATCGCCCGCTGTTCTTCCCCCTCCATTGCCCCCACACTGACAACAACAATAAAATGAACAACACCAACAACAGCAGCAACAACAACAACAACAATTGCATTGTATCGATTGCACTCTACAGCAAAGACGATTTTGTTGCCCCATAAACTGAAGGCAATCAAATAATTGTTCTACAACGGAACTGATCTTTTAAAGAAAGCCGAAATGTGAATTTAAGTGGATTGTTTCCATATAAATGTTTACAGAATGTTAAGAACAGTAAAATGTCATAGAAATTGCTTTAGACTTCTGCAGACATTACCATTATCGCTTGCCAATTTACAACTAGAGAAAGAATTTTGAATTACATTTCTAGTAAGAGCTATTGAACTTTGAATTGTGTAAGAAGTTATTAGAATCATTCAATATAAGACAATGAATAAATATATAGTTTAGTTCAAATTAAAGACCTTTGCCGTGATAAATTAAAAAAAAAATATGAAAAAAATACATTTTTCAATAAATTTTTGTCTGTAATAAAAATAAGAAAAATCAAATTCTGATTCATTCGTAAAAATATACATTTTAAAATAAGTTTGAAGTTCTAATAAAATGCAGATTAATTTGATAATTCTAGAATGAGTCACAGTCTTAAGCAAGTCCAACTTATATTTGTTTTTTAACAAAATATAAAGTGTATTTTGAATATATATTTAAAATGAAGACTCTTGATATTAAAACTGGTGTCGCATAGTGTTGATGGAGAGTGCTGCTGAGCTGGAACAGTGACACTGGGAATTGGTAGCTGGTAAATGGGAGCTGGCAGCTGGGAACTCGCGGGGCAACTGGAAGTTGAGGAGCGGCTGGATGGTGGCCGCTTGCGCCTACGACAATTTATGTGTTGGCTTGAAATTTCTCACAGAAAACAAAGGAAATTCCAGGCGAGTTGAGGAATGTTAAGGCGAGTGGCGTGGCATTGCATCGCATGGCATGGCATGGCATATGGCGTGGTGTGCTCTGATCTTCTGAGCTGTGCTGTGTTGTGCTGTGCTGTGCTGTGGCTGCAGTTCTCTCTCTTGACTTCTTCCAGTCGATTGGGCCGCCGTTGCTGACATTTTGCATTTCGTGCAACGCATTCCTTGGGGCGCTGTTGGGCGCATGCGTACCACACACCAAGGAGGAGGCGACGACGACAACGACAACGATGGCGACGGCGACGGCAACGGCAACGGCGACGCAGGCATCGACCGTTGGCCAACATTGACACTGATGAGCCGGCCAGAACAGTGAGAGACGGCGAACGATGTTGCCAGAGGCGCAGAGTTTGTGCCGCTGCCTGCATCTGGCAGTCAAGGTGGTCACCCCAAATGCAACACGCAACGGCAACGGCAACAGCAACAGCAACTGAAAACAGCAACGGCAACAACTGCGGCGTGATTGTTATGGCTGCGTTGCCAGTTGCCATTGCCAGTTGCCAGTTGCCAGTTGCCAGTCGCCTTGTTCCCCAGTTGCATTGTAAATTCGTAAAACAATAAAGAAATAAATTACTTTCGGCCCCAGTCCAACTCCAACTCCAACTCCAACTTCAAGTCCAAGCTCAAGCTCAAGAACTCTTGTACTTGTGCTCGTGTGAGCCAGGAACAGGGACAGCCAGACAGACAGACGGATGGACAGACGGATGGACAGTGGGACAGACAATAGCACAAAGAACACGACAAAGCGTTGAAATCGTCGTGCTCTTTGTCTGCCCCGGCAACCAAAATGGCCGTCAGTTGAGGCTCAATTGAGCTTGGCCAGCCAACGCGGCAACTGCAACGGACCAGCAACAAGAACAACAACAACAACAGCAGCGGGCAGAAGAACGGCCCGAAAACCAACAAAAATGCAACGTGTACCTCCTACAATTCTGTTGCCCCAACATAATGTCTGACATGAACTTTGCGCGCTGCCTGAAATTGCAATTTTAATGCAATTCGTGAGCCAACCAATCGTTCAAGTCCAAGTACAATTGGACCACCCCGGCTGCAGATGCAACTGCGACTTCAACTTCGACTTCGCCTTCGACTCCGACTTCGACTTCGACTTGGACTGCCAAGGGGCTGTGGCTGGTTGCAAAGGAAAAGGAGAAAAAATATACAAAACACCCGCGCAGCTGGCAGATGATACTAAGTAACATACATAACTAGCCAGCCGAGTGGGCGGATCGAAGAGTATTGAATGCATTCCCCAGTCCATTTTCCACATCCACACGAGCAAGCAGTTAATGCTCAAATAAATTATTATGCTATATAAATAAATTATTATTTTAAACCTTTTTCAAAGTTATTTTCACAATACACATCTTATACGAATATATGTATATATATTTAAAACGCGTAAAAAAATGTATTTTGAATTATTTAAAAAAAAACAAAAAAAAAGTTTTTAGAATAATATATGTATAATTTATAAAACAATTTTTGTGTAGTTCAAGTCTATTTTATTTCATTGTTTTTAATAAAATATTTTCATAAGTTCAAAAATTAAATAAACATAAACAGAAATAGCAAAATATTAGTATTTAATTTTTAAATATTTAAAATAACTTGTTCTAATACTTAAATTATATTTTTTTTAAATATAGTTTTTTTATTTGTATAAAATGTATTTTTAAATGTTCATGTTCATTTTAAATCATAGTATTTTTTACAAACTATTTACACGTTCAACTATTTTAACAAAATTTTCGATTTACGCAAACATTTACATAATAATAATAATAATAATATATACAATAAAGGAGATTTTTCTAATAATTAAATTTTTAATTTGATAACCTAGTATATATAGTTTTTTTTTTAATTTTTAGGGTCATTGAGTCAAAGTTTTAACACAAAATTTGTTATTATATAAAAATATAGTTATTTGTTAGAGCAACAAAGAAGCTCTAATAGTTTACACACGTAGAAGAAAGAAAACCAGCGATTAAAATCCACATTTAATTATGTTCTCTAACAAACAACTTCTAAGCAACTGCGTAGAAAGTTAAGATCCCATACTTTGGCACTAATTTGAAAGAGCTTTATCAGATTTAGTCATTAGTTTTGTTCTCTTCTTCTTGTTTCCCAAAAACATTGTTACATTGTTTAATATTATTTTCAATAATCTAGACGAGTCTGCAGAGATCTCTCTAATTCCTTCGTTTTTTTTTTTTTCGAAAAATCACTGACAGCCTTGTAATTGCCATACAGTTATGGTTATCGCTGATCATCATCATAATGTTTAAAGACACACACAGACATACATACTAAGGCATACAAGACAATACCTCTTCGATCGTACCTCGTGTACATCTTTATATGCTGTTTAGCTCGGGGCGAGCAGAAAAACATTTGGCGTTGCCAACATGTCTGCCATGACAAAAGCCAGAGACGAAGCTGAAGTCGAAGTCGAAGTCGAAGTCGGAGCACACAGTGTCTGTGGCTCTGTAAAGACTTCAGTGTTCAGTGTTCAGTTTTTAAGTCTCAGAGTCTTCGAGTCTGGGCCAGATCGAGCTGAGCTGTGGAGAGACTGACAATGAGAGTCTCATGAAATGCCAAAATGTCTAGCTGCGAATGCTACACGAACAGCAGCCAAAAAACCAACAAAAAATCAACAACAACAACAACAAAATCTCAACACAATGATTTCAATAATGAACTGTAGTTTTTTTTTGTGTAATTTTTTGTATTTTTGTTTGGTTTTTTGTGTGCTTGCCGCGAGGGTTTAATCTAGATAAACAGACAAGCCACAAAAAGTGCTTCAACATGAGCCAAAAGGGGCTCAAAACTCGTCGTTGCTGTTGTTGTTGCTGTTGTTTCAAGACGTCGTGTGTTGTTCATTTGGCCCGACACGCCCCTTTACCCCTAGCAGCCCAGCCCTCAGCTTGCCCAGACTCGACCACCGGGCGACAGCTCAATACATTTTACGCCTTTAATGGAATTCAATTCAATTCTTATCGTGCAGCAAATTATTGTTATTAATTATATGAAAATGAGGGGACTATCTGTGGAGGGGGGTGGCAGGTGAGAGGGAGAGGGCGATGAAGCGTTTCGCCAGCAACAACAATTGCTCAAGGGCTGGGAGCGACACGCTGTCTGTGGCTGACTGCGAATCGCCTGAGCTGCCTGATTGAAGCATAAATAATTTCATTATTATTATTATTTATTAGTTGTGTCGCAGTTGTTGTTGTTGTTGCCGTTGTTTTTGCTGGTACTCGTATTGTTGTGTGTGGGGCGCACCTTTGGCAAATTAGAAATCGCAGCATTCGCGTTGATTGCGGATTAGCCCCCAACTTGACTTGAATGATGACTGACTGAGTGACTGACAGACTGACTGACTGACTGACTGACTGAACTCACATTGAACTTCAAAACAGCAGCGTTCGTTCATATTTCATCAGCTTTTTATACACTTAACAATTCACATTATTTCAAAGCTTTTCTCAAATCTGAAAAGGAAGCAATTTCAATTCGAGACGATCAAACAGACAGCATGACGACTTTACTACGAGCTTAGGGCAGGCAATGTCTATTAATACAATTTGGCATTTAATTTCAGCGTAAACAAGCTTAAAGCGCAGCTTAAATGTTCACATGTAAATAATATAATTAGTTTATTATTATTAATGATAAATTACTGCAATCAAACACTTATGTAACTATCTGAAGCGCACATTGACTAATAGAAGTCTAATTAATTGAGTCGTAAATTCAAGAGATTGTTAAGTAGTTAACAATTAGTAAAATAATATAAAATCTTATTTTAGTAAAATATAATATTATAATTAAAAAAAAAATTAATAGTATAATACTTTTATAGAACACAATAACAATAATGATACAATAAATACATATTTTTAAAACGCCTTATTTTTATCTATAACTATTTATTAAAATTTAATTTTATATTTGTAATTTACAAATCATTTTTATTTTTGTTTCACCATTGATACAAATCTATATCACTTTACTTTTAAATTTTCAGTTGAGAATCTTTTTGAAATATGAATAAATATTTAGCAAGGTAAAATTTTTTGTTTATTATATAGATTAATGTTCTTCGATAATCTAAAAGTTTGTTGCGTAATTTTAAGATGCAGTATATGTTATTTCAACTTATTTTGGGTTTTTTAAGTCATCCCAGCTAAGCACTTGGACACAATTGGTTCAATGTGCCAGTTGGTGTCGTAACTCATAAGACAATATCTTTGCTTGTTTATATAATCTTTTCTATATATTTTTTGAGCTTCTTGCCTCTCTTTTTCTATTTATTTGTTTTTTTTTCGCCTTAACTTGAAATAACAATGTGATCTATTCATGGCGACGACGATGTCAGCGTTTTTGACATTTGCGCCGCGGCGTGCCAAAAAGTAGCGAAGCGTGTGGCGATCGCAGATCTCAGATCACAGATCACGGATCTCAGATCTCAGATCACAGATGACAGATCTCAGTTGTTAGTCGTTAGTTTGTTAGTTGTGACTAAATACAAATTGGAAAAGACAACAGAGGCAGTCGTTTACAGGATGACGACCATGAAGACGATGAAGATGAAGTGATCGCACACAGTTCAGCACAGCAGGCTGCTCATAATGATCATTCATCATTTGGCAGAATTGCGCTTTCGACTTTCAGTGTGCTCTTTGCCTTTTCACAACAAATAACAAATAAAAATGTCTGTTTCTCGGCCTCATGACAGGCGAATTTGAGGTAAGTACGAGCATGAGAGCTTGCACTTTAATAATTCGCAATACTTGTCAGTTATTTGGGTCTGTGCTCGGCTTGCCGCTCAAGAGTCGATCAAGTGATCGATATTGAGCCAAATTTTTGTTTGAAGATTCCTTCAAGTGATATTTCTATGCAATTGGAATGCAAAGAACACTTGAATTTTGACAGCAACAGAGGGAATATCCCTTATTTGCAGTGCACAATATATTTTTAATATTTATGAATGACTCTCATTTTCAGAATGAATAAGGAAAAAAAGAATTGGAAGATAAACATACATTCTCTAAAATTATTTCCATTTTAAATTAACTCAATTCGCAAAGATTGATATGAACAAATCTAAGCTGAATCTGTAATGTCTATAAGCTAGGTCGATGCATATTCTTTAAGAACTAGAAGTACAACAAAATATATGTATGTACACACATTTTAATAAAATTGTTTTTATTTCAAATTAAATGAATCCAAAAATCATTGATTCGAAAAATGATAAGCGGAATCTTTAATCTCTATAAGTGACTCAGTTAATATTTAGCATTCATCATTTGATTCAAAATAAATCTCTTCTTTACCTACGTCAAGTTTGTTGCCTAAGTCTTTCGATTTGCAGTGGATCATTTCACTTTTCAACAGCGTCAAAATAAATTGTCTGTTGATTGTTGTCCGATTGTGTGTGTGGTCCACATCCTGACCGCAAATTGCTAATCAGGCCGTCAACCACACACGGAAAGAACGACAGAGAGAGGGAGAAAAGGAGCGCGGGGGAGGAGAGACAAATTTATGCGGCTTATTAGCGCGTCTCAAATATTTTAGCAGCAAACAAATTAGGTCCACTTAGGCGGCAGGTCTTTCATGGAACCCAATTGGCAAAAATTATTTCATCAAATATGAAAACTGACAAAAGCGATAAAACCAAAACGCTGTTGTCGCTGTTGCCAAAAAAGACCAACAACAAAACTGTGGCCAACACCCAAAGTGTCTATGCGCACACCTTGACTATGCCAAGAGAGTCGACAAGACGACAAAATGAACAAAACGAAGCCAAAAACCGAAACAGAAACAGAAACCGAAACCACAAACAGCAAAACGAAGCCGCAGCCGAAACGAGACATAAAAAAATCATATAAAAAATCGTTAATAAATTTCACATACACACGGATCGATGATGGGGGAAGCTGAAGCAGGAATGAGGAGCAGCAACAGCAGCAGCTGGGATAGAGACGAGGCCATTGGGTGCGGGAGTGCGGGCAGCGGGATGGGGATGGGTATCGAGCTGTCGGGTCGCAGCTGCAGCTGAAGGGAGCTAACCTTTTATATGGTACAACAGCCTGGGCCTCACAGTCTGGGCTTGGGCCCGAGATAATCTAAAGTAAAACTCGTGGAGCATAAATAAAAAAGAAATTACTTAATTTCTTAATAATGTTGTGTTGTTGCTGTTGCTGTGTGTTGCCAATGGCTTGTTTCGACAACTTTTTTATAATCCTTTTAGGCCCCGCGGCTGCTCTGCCTGCACTGTGAGAAATGCTGCAGTGCTTCATCAATCGTTGTTGTTGCTGCTGCTGCTGCTGCTTTGGTTGTTGTAGTGCGGCCTGTGCGGGCCTTTGCATTCTGTTGAAATGAAATCTTTATTTCCTTTCGTGACTATAATTAATAATTTTCGGTTTGCTTGTTTTTGTTTTCGGTTTGTTCTCTCTGCATGTGTGTGGCTAGTAGAGAAGGCTCAAGGAGCAGCAGCAGGAGCAGACCGTCAGACAGTTGGACAGTCGGACAGTCAGATGGTGAGTCGACTGGCCACTGATCACACCACACACGCAGCAAGCTAATAATGAACAGCAAATGCTGCTGCGGATGATCATAACGATGCTGCTGCTGCTGCTGCTGCTCCTAATGATGATGTTGTTGCAGTCTTATCACAAGAGAACACAACAAAATATAAAAGTAAGGAATACAAGTAAAAACAAAGAACAACAAAATGTTTAATGCCTGAAAATTGTTGGTTGTTCTTGGCGATGTTATTGTTACTGTTATTGTTATTGTTGTAGCTTGTGCCTTTTTGGCCGCCTTTATTTTCGCATGGTGGCCAACATGTCTCCCGTGGTTTGTTTTGGCCCTCGCAGACTTTTTGGGTGGTTACTGGCACTTAGACTCCTTCATCTTCTCTCGCTCTCTCTTGGATCTCGGATTCGCATTGCATAAAGCAAATAACCGCGTAGTAAATCATTTCCTAATTAGCGGGCAGTCGAAGCTTTTGCAGTCGCCGCCAGAAGACCAGAGATCGCAATGTGGCAAGCGAACTGCAACGGGAACTCGAACTCAAGCTCAAAACTTGAACGCGAACTCAAACTGGAACTGAACTTCAACTGGGAATAGGAAGGAGGTGACTGTAGATGCTATGCGAGGCTGTGGCAAGCCACAGCATGGCAATTGGGTGGGCAGGAACCGCTAATTTGAATTTAATTGCAGACCTATTTGCATGCAAGAGTAGAAAACCCTTTGGGGCTACACTGTGCAACAAATTTATGGCAACGACGTTTTGTCATTTTTAAATAATTGAAATAATAAAATAAATACAACAACATGAAATACTCAATTATAAAATGTGAAACCAATACAAGAAAAATAGTTATCATTTTAGAATTTCTGAAAGTTTCTCACAAAAGTTAGCAAATTATTGCTGAAGTTTTTATTTCAATTGTTATTTGTTAATTAGTTAAGCGATCTTTCGCTAACTGATTGCCATGCAGCAAGGTCAGGCGATGAAGATGCTCGACACAGGACAGGTTGAGAGCGGAGTGGGAAGGGGAGAGTTGAGAGCTGAGCCCACGCTGCGTATGCGCATTGGCGAGATTGGCAGCTTAATTAACGAAAGACTTCGATGCTAAAAAATTAAGTGCAAATGGGCAATTAAGTGAGTAATTTATGAAACGAAAATTTCAGGCAGTTAACAGCTTATGGGCAAGGATCATTCGACCGGTTAAACAAATTGAGTGCGCTCCTCTTCCCATCGAATATATCGAGTATATATGCGTATATATATATAGTATTTCTATATGCATTGCCGATTGAGTGCGAGTATTTTTGTATTCTTTTGCATTGTATTAACTCATAAATTCGAAGTTCGTTAAGAATGTCGAAATAATAAATGCGGCTGCCACATTAAGCCCCCCAACAGCAACAGCAGCAACAACAAACAGCAGAAATAACAACGACAACAACTACTGCGAGCCATCAACAAAACAATGAACAATCGATTAAACACAAAAAGCAACAGCAGCCAACAGCAGAACAAAGACAAAAACGCCGACAAAATGCCGAAGACCTCAACAACGCATCCCATTGGACAACAGATGCAGCTACAGCAACAACAAGAAGAACGACAGCAACAGGGACAACAACAGCAGCAACAACAGCAACAACAACTTGCACTATAGCAAGCGAAAATGAAAATTTATTAAAAATCAACTTGCAGTGATATGCAGAAACCTTTAAGAACGCTCTCAGTCGAGACTGCACAACTGATATATGCTCTGTGAAAAATTGACTGTAATTTAAAAAGAAATAAATTATAAAAAAATTAACAAAATCAGTCATTTTTCTTTCACTACAAATAATTTCTTATTTTCCTTACACAGATTTAAAAACAAATAAATACAAATATGAATTGAAAAACTTTGTACTGATATTCACACAAATATTACCATAGAAGTAATTCCGCATTTTAATTAAATAATTATAATAATTTTTAAAAATTCTAAAAAAAAGAATACAAGAATTAATTGAATAACTATTCCCTTGTTACGAAATGTATTGAACTTGTTGTGATTGGTGTGTCTGTCTGAAAATAAAATATTACAATTAATTAGGCACATTGAGAATTCCCAAATGAATTCAGAATTCAACTCCACGCGCTTGAAATTCACTTCCAATTAACTTAATGACTCGTATCAATTAATCAAAAATTACTAAGCCATAGAGCTATCATTGTGATATTATCGGCATTATATACCCGCTACGTGGTATCAGCAGTCGTCAGAAGACACAAAAGGGCATTGCAATTTGTAGCGCAGGGTCCATTAACATAAATTAAGGGAAATGTCGGGGCGACAATGTCTCCGCTGCTTTTGTGGAAGTGGAAGTGCCTGCCAGAGACGCCCTCCACTTCACTCCAGTGCAGTCGGGTCCAATGCACAGCTCAGCTCAGCTCAAGCCGGAGATGGATGCAGTGCAGCAAGTGGTGGACTGAGGCCAACACGGGGCAATTTTGTGTGGAATTTATTAAGAGATGGGCTAACAAAACAATTTATGCCTTTTTAATGGCTTATTAGCCATTATTAGTCGCGCTTATCGCGCCCGTCTCCAAACCACACACACACACACACGCACACACTCACGCACACTCACACACACTCAGCTGAGACTCTGTCGCAGTCGCAAGTGTCAGTTTCAGTTTCTTTGCTCTTTCAGCTGCGTCCTCGAACTTGGCCCGAGCTCAAATTTCAGCATCGAGTGCGGCTCTTGTTGTTTCTGTTGTTGTTGTTGTTGTCGTTGACAAAAATGAAAAATTATCGTAATAAATTAAATTTGCTATCGCAAGGCATTAATTCTGGTCACAAAAACCAACAGCAACAACAACAACAAATAAAAGGAATTTCTGTGTCGAGCATTTGTTCGTTTTGTTCTCTTTTGGTTTTTTGTGTTTATATTTTGTTTGTTTTTTGCCAATTTTAGAAACAGTTCAAAGTGAAGCTTAACGCAGCTTAGTGACATTTCTTGTTATTGCTGCTGTTGTTATTGTTGTTGCTGTTGGTGTTGTTGTTGCTGTTGCAGCTGTTAATGATGATGACATACAAAAGACTTAGGCAACGAACATTTTGTCTGGCAAAGGCATTACACTCAAAATTAGAGGCTTAGTAATAAATTATTTGTGCATTTTTTGCTAATTACTTAATTACTCCTTCTAATTTGTCAAATGTAACATTTTATGAATTTATTATTAGAACTGGATTTAAATATATAAATATTTAAATCTTTATTTTGTAATAAGGACTATTTTTGATTGAACTATTTTTAATTGTGTTAACATTTATAAAAAGTAAAGAATTTTTATTTCTCTTTTGGGAGGCTTTTTAATAAATATTGTTCTTATTTTTATAAGGTTTAGAGGCTTAATAATAAATTATTTATGTATTTTTTCAAATATCTCTTTTAATTTGTCAAATATTAAATCAATTTACAATATTATAAATTTGTTTATTTGTAACAAAAATTTGTATTTAAAAATGTATTGTCCAGTATTGGAAATTATTTTAAATAATCATTTTTTATAAATATTTAAATTAAATACAATAGTTGAGATTTTTTTTTTATTTATTCCCATTTTTACAAGATTTGCGAAAGAGAAATCCTTTGGCTAGCTCGTAGGAGACCATTTGTCTGGCAGCAACAATAATGGGCAACAATGCGAGCATTGGAAATAGACAATTAAATCGCTGGCTTGCTAACGGATAGATCTTGGTCTTGGGCCATTGGCTAAGGTGCCGGTTTGGCTGTTTTGTCAGTCCCCATAACGATATGGAAACCTGTATGGAATTTTTGACAAATGTTTAACATGCGACAGCTGTTTACCCAATAAATCCATTAGCTGTACAAACAACAGCAGCAACAACAACAACAATATTAACGAAAACAATAAATTGTACTATTGACAAAACAATGCGGCACTGGGTGTGACAGTAATCACTAATTGTGGCTCTTAATATATCATTAGCGAATTGAGAAATGCGCGATCGCATACTTACAAGTGAAAAATACCTGTACTTGGTATATTTTCCGAGTTCGTCATTAATTAATTTGTATTGATGGCGAGTCGTAAACGTTTGTTAATTGTTGTTCAGTATTTACTATTTGAACTAAGGCAGCACGAAAGCTGAGGCGTCAGTTGAGCAGATGAGCTGATGGAGCAGACAGCGCAGCGCCAGCTTCGTTGGCAACAGTGGCCAAAACAAAAGACTCAGGCAACAAACTTGAAACGGTCAAGCCACACGCTCACACAAAACTCTGGCTGGCACATTTCTTTGATAAGCGACACACACTAACTTACACACACACACTCGCACTCACACACACACACATGTTGGTGTAGCGAAGCGTAGCTGCATCTTATCTGGCCAATCAATCTTTGTTGTTTGTTTAAACACGTTTCATAAAAATTAATTTTTTTATTTATTAAGCAAAAGCATTTTATGGCGTGCTGTGAACAGAGCCTCGAACTGGAAAGAGCCGGCCTGGCATTAGCCCGACTTTGCCCGGCCACTGCCCAAGCCCAGCCAAGTCCCTCCCCATCTGTCCATGCCATCTGTCTGTGTATGCGAGTGTGTGAGAGAGAGAAACACCTGCTGCGATCCCCCCACAGCAAACGTTTTCTCTCCTTCTCTCCTCTCCTCTTCTCTCGCTCTGCTCCCCTCCCATCAATATAATGCTGCTTAGCGCATTGCTATTGTTGTTGTTGTTGTTGTTGCGTTATTATCATATGATATCATCACCCGAAATTCCTCGCTCGCAAATAAATCCAACAACTAAATGAATTTCAAATTCTTGTGCTCAACGTCCCGCTGCTTTGTTTGCAGAGCGTCAGCAGCGCGGCATCATAAAATATTAATTAATTAGTCGAGACTCGGTTAGAAAGCGTGCTTCAACACACACACTTGCACACATTCTGTCACACACACACACACTGTGACAGGGAGCTTGATAATCGCTTTGATAGTAAAATTAGATAAGCTTGCCCATCAATTTCTATTGTATTTGCTTAACAAATCCAATCAAGTTCAAGTTTATGGCAAGCTCGCTCTCGCTCTCTATCTCATTCCCTCTCTCTTTCGCTCGTTCACTGTCGCTCGTCGCTGACATGTTCTTGAAGAAGTTGTTAAAGTTCAGTTATTGAAGTGAAAACGATGAGAAAAGTATACCAAATAATTTATGCGAACTGATTTGTGCGATAAGCGGTTTTATTTTTATGCCATGATTTAATGATTTTTATGTACCTCGAAAAAAATGTTAAACATGTTTCGAACAAATTTTAACCCATTAAGACACAATTAAGCAAGCCGAAGAATTAGAACATCGACATAATTGAGAATAACTTTTTGGGGTTTTGGACTTTTTGGACGCAATTACAAGAAATCATAGGAAAGCTTTTAAAAAAAGGTTTCAAATTTCAGCGGAATAAAATCAACAACAGAACACTAAAAATACTGAGCTGTGAAAAGGAGCGGAAAAGAGCTGAAATAATTAATAGATTGCTGGCAGCGGTTTTCCCTCCCACAGTTGTGTTCATAAAATATGAAATCCATTAGTCAAGCTAACATATAGATCACAACATGATAAACAATAAAATGATTGATATTTCTATTTGAAAGCATTAAATAATATTTGTTTAGTAGCCAGAGCAACGGCAGCTGTGTGTGTGTGCTACATGGCGTATGCGCAATAAGGAAATGCGCAAAAAGACGTTGACGACGCCCACGCGACGACGACTTACGGTGCACAGCAGAAATATAGAAATGCATAAGATTTTATGGGCCAACTTGAGCTCGAGCACTAAATCAATGTGCGACAATTAATGTTAATGTCTAATGTTAAATGAAATGCTGAATATATAGTATACTAACAAACACATATTGAACTGAGAGTCGTACTTGGACCTACGGCTACATCTGAGCTGCAGCTTCGAGTACTCGACTCGACTCGTATCTATAGCTGGACCTGTTCCTATTTAACATTTGCGTGCCGCGCTTTATAGCGTGCACGTTTTAGTAATATGTCAAAATCAAAATTCGCGCGCGCCCCGCGCTGCATTTGCAATTAGTCAACGTCAACGTCAGCGTCAACGTCGAACAGCAAAAATAGACAGCACTAACAACTGCAACAACAAATAGTTCGCAATGCAGTCGCAAATTAATTGACTAACAAATTACAAAACAATTAGAAGGCATTCCTTAGATGGCAGCCCCCACACACAAAAACAACTGCGAAAGATGCGCTCAGGCATTCCAACAATGCAGTTGAGATGACAGCAACAGTGAAGTCGACTAAGTGAATACTCTAAAGAGAAAAATAGAAAAAAATTATGAATAAAACACATGTCAATATGTCATTAATTTAAGTAAGTTAAGTTCAAGATATTGAGCTGAAAAAATCAATCCTTTCAGAAATGGTCTAGATTTACATATTTGTATTTAAAAAAATTAATCAATTTAAATGTAAAGAAATATAAATATTTTTGTAATATAATTGTTTAGAGGTTGTTTTATTTTGTATTTTGCTCTGACAATTAACTATATTTACATTCACATATAATGCATAGAATAGCTATAATACCCGAGCCATGTGTTGGCTTTGAATTCATAATAGAAATATTTGCGGCAATTGCTAACAACATTTCCATTTTGTAAACAATTTTCATTTGACAGACGCTATTTCAATTGCCTCAAAATATGCAAAAGGCGCCGGCATTTTCAGTTATCCCACAAGTGTTGCTTATTTGATGGCCCGGCGCTACCAAAATTGGCGGCCAAATGGCTAAGACCGACTGCAAGTGTGAGTGAGATTGTGACTTGGCCAAAGAAAAACATAAAATAAAATGAAAAAACGTCGAATAATTCAAACTGGTTGCTCAGTTAGCTCACCTTGGTGGTCTGCCAGCAATTGGTGGCTCACGATTTTATAACTTATTATTGTCTGCGAGTCTAGATCGAGCAGAAAGAGGCTTCAAGAGCTGCTGCTGCTGCGGCTGCTGGCGTGGAAATATTTCAAATAGTTTTCTAATAGCCGCCTTGCATGAATGAATTGTTTTTCCATTACGGTCGGGGCCCGGACAATTGGGCTTGAAAATGCATTTTCATGCAACAGGTGATTAACGAAACGATCATAAAATGCCAGGAGCCGATGTTGCAGCGTTGAGAGCTCAGCAAGTGGTACTTAATTTACTAGAATTTTACTGAAACACAAACATTATAATTATGCAAGAATTTTTTTATAAGGTTTCCAATCATAAGTCAACTCTCGCTCAGCTTGCTTACTTCCGATACATGATTACTAAATGCTTAATATAACCGTTAGAATACTTTAGATAATTGGTTTTTTATTTTGAAACATTTACATTGGGCCAATAGGTCAAGTGAAGTCAATAAATAGGTAAATGTTAAAGTGAATTATGCAAAATGCTAAATATAATTATATGGTTATGATAATGTCACGATATTATCATAATGTATTCATGAAGATTCTAAAAACAAGTATAGATCGTTCCAAAATGCAAATATTCTGGCTGATACAAATGAAATTTGAAGCGGGTTCACCAACTGTAATCAGCATTAATTAGTGTAAATTAATAAACTTCGCTTCAAAATTGGAGTTCTGTCTATTTAATGTGTGTCAATTTCAACTATGATTACTAAAAATTCTTAAGCAATTCTTTGAAATCAAATCCTTAAAGTAATCCAATTACTTTAAGAGTAAACCAAACTAGTGATTGATAACTGATGATTGCCATGTCCAGCTGTTTGTTTATGCTTTAAAACTGAGAAGTTTGAATTCATTGTCGACGCAGTCTAAATTTGTTTACAGCTCTATATATTTAATAGCAGTAAAAATCCTCGAAAAAAGGGTAAACAAAAGTGTCAGTAGGCGATTCGATGTTATGTGATTCCCTGGGGAAGCAATTGCAGACAAATTGTCAACACAGCTATTGCTGCGATTGCTTTTGTTGTGATTGTGTGTGTGGTTTTGATTACAATTGCACTCGAATGTTTATACAATTGTTTATTGTGGGGACAACTGAAACTGTTTCAGTGGCGGCCCCAAAGCGTCTGCCATAAATTTCCAAATGTCAAAACAATAAAAGCTCGAAATAAATTTAGCACATGGCAACATCAACATCAATATCAACATCAACACAGATACAGCTACAGCTACAGCTTAATGCCAGCCCCAGAGGGGGCGTGGCGGGGTGCTGTATTAATATGTCTTTTGATTATTAATAAATAAAGCTTTGCCGTTGTCTTCGTCGTTGTTGTCGTTGTTATTCTGCCTGCTGCCGCGCGGTCTGCTTATATTTTATTTTATGACGCGCTTTCGTTGCTGTTCTTGTTGTTGTCGCTGCTAAATAAACAAAAGGCGTGTGTCGACGTCAACGCCAACTGCGACGGCGACTGCGACTGCGATGGCGACACCGAGTTTGCAGTCAACAACGCTGCCCCAAGGCTTTGACTTTGAAAAGCGTTTAAGCGGCTTAAGCATTTGCTTGCCTGCCTGTCGTCCGTCTGTCTATCTGTCTGTCTGTCTGTCAGCTCTCTCAGCTCCCTCAGAGCTCTGGCCAGCTCTCTAGCTCTGGCCACTGGATGCGACTCTGGGTCTGGCTTTAGCTTTGGCCTGAGTCTGGGTGCCACTGAGGCTGCCGCGTTTGCTGCTGCTGTCATCGCATAAAAATTTCGCCAGCTTTGTTGTTGCTATTTTTTGTTCATATTTGTTGTTATTATTATTATTAGTTTTTTGTTGCTTCGGTGCTACAGGGTGTGACAAATGATCATCGCTGCCCAAGCAGCAGCAACCACATCAACAACAACAATAAGCAAAAAACACGACGACGACGGCGTGCAAAAGTTGTGGAGCCAAATTGTCTGGTTGGTTGTTTGTTTAAGTTGATTTGTTGTTATTGCCGCTGCCGATATTGTTGTTGTTTTAGCTGGCATTTACGCACATTACTTATGAGAGTGTGTTAGTTGTTATCACACACAACAATTTGTATGCATAGAAAGTTAAAGCTTAATGCGCTGCGCTTTATGGGGACTAGCATTTGAATATGATTATTTCTTCTCAGAAATTGTGCTAATACGAATAGAAATCGAATGCGAATTTTATGATAATGTTACAGTATTTATGGAAAACAAAATTCAATTCAATTCAATTCCTCGTATTATTTATAAACTTAAACATATCATAATAATCATTTATGCATATTAGGATGAAATAAAATATATATTGAATGGCAGATTGTTTGTCGGTAAACAGCGTTCAATGGTTTCCCAGTGCTTGAATTTAAATAGAGTTAATACATTCATATTGTTAATTAAAATTATTTTATGTAGTATGGAAAAGTTTAATCAGTTTTCTAGAATGGAATATATGTAGTAAAACCAACCAATTTTGTTAGCTCTTGATCCATCATTGAACTGTGCTTCCGCTTGAAGCTAAAAATACTCTTGGAATTAAATTATTGATTTCCTCTTTATTTATTTTATTTATATTTAAACAGCCATTTGTATAAACTCATAATGAACTGACAAAATTTCCGTCTTCAATTGGATTCGCCCAATATGAATGCCAACACCAATACCACAAATATCTAAAAATAAATTTATTATTTTGAACCAATTTTGATTGTATAATTTTGTGGTTAGTCTATTGACGTATGCGCCAACAAGTCGAGCTCTATCTTATACCCTACGCCTTTGAGAACAAGTTAAGAAACGCTCTGCATGCTTTGCATAAATATTTTGTGAATATTTTAAGAATATCAATAAAAATATTAATAAAAAAGGGAAACAATATATTACGATTTATCTTTATCTATTCTCATAATTAGAGGGTATCAATGAGTTGAGCACTCTCACTTGCTGCCGTCTTTCACAGTCTTGCCATAAATATAGCTTGGGGATATGGTGCGATATTTATTTTGGCCAAAAGCCAAACGGCTGTTCGCTATTTAAAGCAAGTCAAAGTCAAGTTTTACGATATGCGCAAACATACTCGTAAATTAGGAGCTGCTTATGGCTATTCGATACTCATACGGATGCCACATCTCTCGACTCACAACTCACAATTCACATCGAATTGTTTCTATTGTTTAATTTATTGTATTTTTATTTATAAATGCGCAATTTTAGGCACATTCGAGTCGAGTTTGGTGGTCAAAATGGGTCACTAAGCGTGACAGTTATGGAGCAATATTTGCGGTCAGAGAGTGTGCCCAGAACAAAAGACTTAGGCGACAAACTTGTCGCTCTCTCGCTGGCTCTGGCTTTGGCTTTGGCAGTTTCTGACTGTGTGTGGGCGTGGGCGTGGCCGTGGGTGGGCGTAGCTGTTGGCAACCGCTCACAATTACGCATGCTAATCGTGTTGTCAACGTAATTAAAATGTAATCGCCGTCGTCCAACTAATGAGCGAGTTGTCATAAACAATATTCCCTGCCCCCCTCTGTCCCACCTTGTCGGTGGGGGGCGGGGGTGTGAAAAAGACGCAGTTATAGTAAATAATATCTTAATGGTAAATTAAAGCCGCAAACGCGTTTACTCGCTATGATCAGCTCGGTTCGCGATAGCAACAACAGCTGCCACGCCCTTCCCTCGCACCTCCTCCCCTCACCCCTCACCCCGATCAACTGGGACAGTTTTTCTATTACAACAAAGCAAATAAAAATCTTAAGTCTATTTTCGTATTGTGCGGTTTTGCGGTTAACACTTTTTACTTGCCAAGTCTTTTTTATGGTTATTTATGGCACAGTTTGCCGTGTGACTGTGTAACTTTGTGTTCATGAGTGTGAATACACAGAAGTGAGTACAGTGTGAATACAGTGTGAGTACTTATTGCGCGCGTGGGTTATAAGTGAATGTTATGGCGCTTCAAGTGACATTTGAATGCAAAAAAACTCTGCTCAAAGTTGAAAGGCTCTTGTTGCGGATTAAAAGGCCAAGAGATCACATCAGCCGATGACAATAAATGCGCTAATCCCCCTGCTCTGAAACAGTAAAGCAATAGATTCGACATGCTTCCACTACGCTGTCAATCTGTCAGTGTGTCCATCAATCTAATTAGGCAAACGAGTGGTTCACCTACTACCAGCTTTTTGTGTCAATTTGATTACTCAAAGTGGTACACAAATGGAAACTGAGTTTGATATTAAATTGATTATTTACATTTACATTAATTGAAGTTGAATTATTAAAGAATGTGAAGAGGACAATAAAAATTATATATTATGGAATTGCTTAAAGTACATTGCCTTTTAAAAAACGAATACAATTTAAAGTGGAACACAAATCAAAAAATAATGTGATTTTAAATTCAATTATCAATTTATTGGGATTAAGACAAAGTAGAAGTTGTGAAAATAAGAATCAACAAAAACTTAAAATTACAATATTGCAATTCGTTTTATTTAATTTAGAAAATTTCCTCATAAATAAAAGTAAAAGACAAATACAAAAAGAATATGATTTGAAATTGATAATTGAGAGATGGTCCTTTTTCTTTGATAGGCAAGAATCAAAAGAATTTGAAAAAATGTTCTTTTTCATGTATTGTTTATAATAGAAACGTAAAGAATTCATTTGAATGAAGTGTATGATAGTTATAGTCCAGATTACTTGCCAGCATATTCAGCTTATAAAAACAATATGTATGTATGTACTTCGACTGTCTAATAATTCATTGACATGCATTTCCCATATCTGTTTTTTCACTTTTCTATTTCTAGTTGGCTCAAAGTCCAGATCAGTTTGCAGAAATAACAGGATTGCTCACTCAGCCGCATTTGGCAATTGCCAATTCGCAATGTCGACAAGTTGGCTCCTGCAAACGGCAATCGGCAAACGGCAATCGACAAACGGCAGCTGGCGGCACTTGTTGTCTTAGCTGTTGTCCGTTGTCCGTTGCCTGCTGTCTGTGGGCCAAGTTGGTTTTTATTTGCATTTGCATTTGGTCGCTGGCTCGTTGGGGCAATGAGAGGTAATTTTTCATTATTAAAAATGAAAAGTGTTGGCATTAAGCGGGCATCTGGACAGGGCTGGCAGGTAGTTAGCCCCCGGCTTAATCAGCATTAGGCACAAAGACTTGCACATTACTCATACGCAGTGTTGCACCTGTTCGGCGGGCAGCGATTGCCGGCCGACAGCGGACTTAATTACTAAGCAGGAAATATTAGCGCGACTGCGACTTAAAGCAAATAAAACTTATGAACAAGAAATATTAATTTAGCGAAATAAAAACACGCAACCGTAAGCAAACATAGCGCGAATCCAAATTCAAATCCCAATCCAAATCCGATATCCAAATGAAACGATATGAAACGCGAACAACTTTCAAGTGAAGTACTAAGCCACGCCGGACACTTTGCCACGAAAAGTTGAACATGCATTTTAATTGCAGCCACAGCTCTCAGCCGAATGCAAGGCAAATAAAACTCCAGCCGCAATTTGTACAAACACACCAAGACAAACACACACACCTCACACTATAGCACAGCATAAGAAAGCACAAGATTTGGAGAACTAAAAGTCTTTTAAATACACTAACAAAAGTGCAGAGATCTTGACAAAACTTAAGATTAATAATAATAAAATACCCTTAATTCGCTTAATTTTTCTCAGCTCCGTTTTATTTGAAATTAAGTTAAATGTATAAGCATAAATTTGAGAAATATTGATATACTTACTGATTGATTGATTACAAAGTAGCTCTGTATAAATGCAATATACAAAAACTCGTAATTAAATATGTATAAATAATATTTTAAGCTGAGTTCACTATCTATGTATCTATATTTAATTATCAACATACAAAAACTCTTATTAAAATATTTATGAATAATATTTTAACTGAATTCATTATGCAATCGAGTAGCAATTGTGAATACAGGTAGTATTTTTTACCTCTATAAACAATATGCCCCATTGTGAGGGTATTAATAATTGCACAAGCAATTGTCTGCAACATGTCTGGGTGCAAGTCGTCATCAGCTGCTGCTGTTGCCCGTTGTTGTTGTTGCAGTTGCAGTTGCAGCGGCTTTAGCTGCGGCTTTGGCTGTGGCAGTTTCAATAGTCGCGTCGTCGTTGCACGAGGCTTCAACTGCTGGCAAAAGCGAAGCTCTGATGCTAACGATGTTGTTGGCTCGTTGAAGTCTACGGCAACTGCTGCAACTGGCAAAATGTTAAGCAATCAAATCAAAAATACAAAACGAAACAAAAAACTGCAGAAATAAAAATAACGAAATCTAAAAAAAAACATTGTCACGTCAAATTCATGTCATTTAATTAATTTTGTTTACTTGCCGCAACGTTAATTTGTTTTTGCTGCAGCAGTTATTATTGTTGTTGCAGCAGTTGTTGTTGCTGTTGTTGTTAGTGGTGACTTGTTGTCTTTGAAAAAATTTTCCATGGAAACTGCCGCTTGGCAGTTGGTGAGCTAAAGTTTTAGTTTATCATACTCAGGTACATAAGCTGAGGCACTCTGACGATCTCTAGTACGAGTAATCGTATCTCTCAAAATGCCGAAAAAATATTTTCCCACATGGCTGCACTTTATGCAAAAAAACAAAAAAAAAACTTAACTCAATTCGCATGAAATCAAACAAAGTTGATCTTCTCGTTGTTGTTGTTTTAATATACTGTTTTTTTCCTCATGTGTTTTATAGTTTGCCGACAGACTCTTGACGGCCTGTCAAATAAATGTCGCTTTATTCAAATTTCGCTTCGCACTAATTGTCTGGGGTTCAGGCTTTTTTTTTCTTTGGGGACTTTGGGTTAAGACAAAGACCTCGAAACGTTGCTGCTAACGATGACGACGACGACGAAAGCGAAAGAGAGAGGCCAAGTTTGAGCCCATTCTTAAGTGCAGATTAGCCATGTTGTCCTCGGTTTGGGCAGACTTTGTGTCGCACTCTTTGAGGCTGCTCCTCAATCAACTTTCGATCAAAAAAGCGCCGCGCCACATTGCGTCTGCAAACGCTTTTGTCTCAGCTACTTTCGGGGCACAAAAGAAATGTGATTCGAGTGGTTGATGGTAGTTTGTACCTTTGGCGGTATTTTGCATGGCTCATTTGATTCTTGTTCTAGATGCGTTGCGATAGATTCGCCATCAAAATCAATACACAGTGAAGCGAGCTGCACAAAAAACTAATTAGCATGTGCAAAAGAAATATCTTGTTAAAGGGACCAGCTTTTAGGATTACATATCTTAAGAAATAATTTAAGTATATGAATTAATCATTTTTATGTTAAGTTGTAAACGCTCATAGTAGGTTTATGTATAGGTAGAAAAAAAAAAGTCATGGATTGGTTAATTAATAAATAAAATGTAGTATATTAAAAAATATTGTTTTTCGATAATTCAGAGGGTAATTAAAATTTTACAGATTTGTAATAAAAATGTAAATAAAAATATATATTTAAATATATACTGAATTCAATACTGTCGCACAATGAAATTAGTAATTATTGCAGAGATTTAGAGATAATGTTAAAAGAAATAAAATTTGTGAGATTACTTCGTTTTTATCGGAATTATTAAAAACTATATTGAGAGCTGTAAGCAGTGTGCAGCGGCATCTGTACGCGGTTCATTCAAGTTGAAAAACGGAAATTATCAAACGAAAGAGATACGAGTGCGAGCAACATACGACACCGGATGTCTGCCAGGCATAAGACAGAAGGCACAAGGTAAGGAGCAGGATAACTCAGGCTAACAACAAACAGACTACAAAATGTCTGCTTAAGCTGCGGATGAGTTAATTAAATCTGTCAATACTCCAATACACACAGGAGCAACACACACACACACACACACACACGCGGACATGGACACAGGACAGGCATAAAGTTTAAGGGACAGGCAGAGCCATCAAACGACCATGTCCATGTCCATGTCGTCGTCCATTCAAGCGCCCATCATCAACAGCAGCAGCGGCAATAAAAAATGTAGCGCGCCATGTGCGGGCCCCAGTGGAAGTTTCAGTCGAAGTCGATGTCTCAGCCCCAGATCCAGGTCCATAAGCGGGGGAAACGATATCAAGGGCCGAGCTCCGAGCTCTCTCTCTGCTTCGCTTTCTAGCAGACTTGTGCTCCTTGCCTGGAATGTAACTCGATTCCTATTAACTCATCAAGTTGGGCGCTGGGGCGTTGTTTTTGGGTGCTGGCCTCGACTGGACTCGGCTTTTTGGCCAGGCCAAAAGCGAACCGAACGGTCAAACGGATTGAAAGCCGAGGCAAAAATTAAATCAGTTTCGGTTAAGCAAAAGGCAAACAGCAACAGCAAAAGCGACAGCAACGAGCAACAGCCCAAAACTTCCAGGGCTTAAGGCAATTTGTAGCCCTGTGCGGTCCTTTTGCCAGTCCATCTATGTATGCGTGTCCCTCTGCGAAAGTGTGCAAGTGTGTGTGTGTGTGTGTATGGCTTTATAGAAGTAAATATGTTCACACACTTTACTAATAGCTCCATAAATAATAACCAAAGAGGTCAAAAAGTTGGCAAAAATACACTGCGAGAAAAACAGAAAATAATTGGAATTCAAATTTTATTTGAATAGATATAGAAATATATTGTATGATTAGTAAGAGTATTGTTATTCATAAACTGAAGTATAATAGGCAGTGAAGAAAAAAGAAAATTCAATAGTATTCAGTTATATTGAACAAAATTCTTAAATCAAATGCAAGTAAATTATTATATTATTTAAATGTATTACAGAACTCTTAAGTTATGTTTATGCCAAGTCGACTAAAGTAATATTTATCATTATGCTGCAAACTACAAAAACCTGCCTAACAAACTAAAATATTTATTATTAAGATTTGTACCACACAATAAATCAGGTTGGACAGAAATAAATGTAGGTATTCTATTTTTATATTTCCTAATAAATAATAATAATTCGAATTTATTAATAGCTTATTAACTGGCAACAAAAATATTTTGTGACTTCGTAAAATGATTAAGATATTAAAAATCACCCTGCGCATAAATAAATATATCCTGCAAACCACACGTGTAATTCCAAATGCAACAAATATTTTAATTATATCAGGATGCAAAAACATATCGTATATAAATAACCTCAGAAAATGGTTAATAAATTAAAACAAAAATAAACTATTTTTTTAAACTAAGAATTAATAAATATCGAGCCTATATCCTTTTCGCATAGAACGTAACAAAAAAATGTTGAACTGTATCGTGCAGAACGTGCAACAGGCAAAGGCAAAAGGCAACAGGCAACTGCCCCAAACTGACATGCTTATGCCTGCTGCCCCACACGGAGCGGTACGTAGATGAAGATGTGTGTGGTGCTGTTGCTGTTGCTGTTTCTGTGTGCGGAGTGTCTCAGGTTTTCAACAACAAGCTATATAAGCCAATAAAGAAGAAACAAGACCAACACCAAAGGCCACAGTCAGGCAGCAGGCCCAAAAGGATGGGGCAACGAGGCAAGGTGACGAAGGGGGGCTCGAGAAACAAAAAGAAAGCGCAGGCAAAAGAATACCTTAATTACGGTTAATGGAGCGTTCGAAAGGCCTCTGACTATCTGTGTGCGCGTGTATGTGTGTGTGTGTGTGCATGCGAAAGCCGCAAAATAACTTAATCACATTTCAGGGACCACAAAAATTTGCGGGCCATGTTCGTAATTTTGTATATAAATGAGCGGCCACCTAATGAGCCTGATTAACCATAGAGACCAGGCCAGAGACAGAGAGAGATGCGTGTGTATGGAAAGAGACAGAGACAAAGACAGAGACAGAGGAGTGGAAGGAGACGCTACTCGGGCGGTCGACTGCGCGGTGCGGTGTTTCATTTAACTGCTTTCATGCCACAGATCGCGTCGAATGGGACGCGTCCTTTTGACCTCGGGATACCAATTCGGAATCAAAGCCAAGTCCCCCGAACTCTCAGCTTGTGCTCGCTCGCCTTTTTTATGATCCGAGACTGAGATGCTTTTAATTTGCGTACGATGTGTCAATGATGTGGACGATGTCGTCGCGTGTGGTTTGCGCTGTTGTTGCTCTTGCTGTTGCTGATGCTGATGGTAATAAAAATCAGCTTTGCTTTAAATGCCATAAACAAAACGCCTGAACATTTTTGCTGACAGATGTCTTCATTGAAAATTATGCAGGAATCGAGGCCGGGGAATTGACTCCGACTCTGGAACTGGAACTGAGACGACACCAACCTCTGGCATTGGCTTTAGCTCAGACTCAGTCTCCGTCTCCGTCTCCGTCTGAGACGCAGTCTCTGTCTGAGGCGTCAGGTGGCATCAACCGTGAGAAAGTTTGCAGCTCAGCTTGATGTGAGCTCGGCTTTATAAGCTGTACTTGTTACTTTTGTTCTCTTTCATTTATTTTTGCTGTTGTAGCTTGTTGTATCAAGAGCTTGCTGAGGTCTCTTTATTTGTTTACGCTGCAGCGTTATTGCGATTTTTATGTTAATCGGTTGATTAATGGCCCTCTTAGAAGCTCTGAAGCGAAACTGCTGGGAACCGTCCGCTAGATGGCGCTGCAATGAAATGAAATAGTTGCAGCTAAATAAATAGTTTGGCATCAGTTGTTTTCTAACGACAATTTGAATATTTAAATACACATTTAATTGTTAATCCAAATACGTTTTAAAATCCATTTAAATAGAAAATTAATATATATAAATTTAATTTTTATTGACTCAATGCCAGTAGAGTATCAATAACTTCGCTTAACTCAAATCAGGCCTACTCAAAAATGTTGTTAGCTGTTTGTATATTTTTTTATTTGATTTTCTGGATTGCGCTTAGTCATGTTTTGGCTATTTACGTTGACTGCCAAGCATAACAACGGCAACGGCAACAAGAACAACGGCAGCAACAGCATAACTTAATCATAACTTTTTGGGTGGCCCCCAATGGCCAAAACAATGCTGAATTGTTCTCCTGCCCCACACACACTCACACACACACACACTCGCCAATACACACACACACTTTGATTTCAATCTGAAAGTGAGCGCCTGGCCCGGCATAATAATATTGTATCATTGTATCTCAAGGAGCCGCCGACGTAGGATCGTGTGTTGTTGGTGTGTGATTGTTGGACCAAGAGTCTCCCGTCTCCGATCTGTGTTCGCTCTGCTCTGTGGTCAGTTGAGGCCCATCATCATCTCCATCATCAATGGCAGCTCTGCGCCTACCGTACAACACTCGCTCGATCTCTTCGCTGCCTCGTCTGTTGCTTGTCTTGGCTTTTGGCTTTGGCACGCTGAAAATTTTATGACTTCATTTGCTGACCACCAAGCGAGAGTGGCCCAAAAAAAAAAGAAAAGAAAACGAAAAAGAAAACAACTTAAACGAACAACAATAACAGTCGCGGATTGCTTCATAATAGGCTGTTGCTTTGTTGGCCGTTAGTGTTTAGTTTGGAGTCTGGACATGCAATACTTGGAATTTCATGCAGCGGCAACAATAGCACAAAGGATTCTTTGAATTTTGATCAACATTTCGATTGGGTGGCTCTCGAATCTCGTCTCTCGACTCTCAACTCGTTGCTACCAACTACTTCACTACCAACTTTTTTTCGTGCTCTAAGTAGCCTTAAGATCAAATGCCTGAAATTAAGGCAATAAAAAGAAGCATTTTAGAGCCACTTAATTAGCCAAATGAGTAAGTTATTTAAAAGGTAATTTAAAAAAGGACTTGTTCAATAGTTATTACTAAATATTAATTAAGCAATATAATTTAGAGGTCAATTTTCAAAATAAACAAAGCAACTTACTGTAGTGAATGTAACTAAAATAAAGTTTGCTGTTAAAAATGTATTCACAAAGTATTTTAAAATATATAAAATATAATAAGATTTTGTTAAAACATCTAATTTCACATTTTCTTTATATTCATTTTATTTCGTATCTTGTGGTTATACAAATGTACAATCTTTTTTTTTTTTTGTATCTTATGTTTTGTAAAATCTTGCAAATTGTTTTTTCATTATCTTATTTAATTTATTGTATACAAACCAGCTTAGCCTACAGCTTAACTACGCATCCCAGTAAATACAAAAAAGCAATTGTGCAATTTACTTTACATATTAGATAATATTGCCAACTACATTGGGTCGTTATTTAAATTAATTATTTTACAGAATTAATGCTGATTACCTTTAATTATCAATCGTATTTTTATTTACCAAAATTACCTCTTCCATTCTTGTTTTTCAATTAAAGAAGCCAAATGAAGACTTCATTTATACTTTTTGCTGTTGTGTATATATTCGTCATCTGTATAGATACAGTTCTTTGTCATGACTAATGGTTTGCTATTAAACTACAGTCTAATTTTTTACAATTAAATTAAATAAATTGCACAACATGACATAATCATATTGATAATAATTAGTAGTGGCTTATATAATGTAAACTAGATAAAACTCGTAAATAAACTTAGTCTAAACGTATAATTTGGCAATTTATAGGACATCAGAACAAATTAATCTCGCTGGCAGCTTTGAATATTTTTTTGATGTATTTCTAGTTAAACAATGTTTACTATAAATCAATATCTCCCTCTCTCTCACTGTGTGTCCTTTTCTGTTGTCTCGCTTTTTCGCGCTGGCCAACTCGATAAGTCCAAACACGTATCGTTATCTGTAATTTATGCACTTGTACTTTGAATCACTTAGTTGATCTCGTTTCTCAGCCCCAGCTCCTGTGTTTGTTCCTTCGCCTGTGTCAACTCCTGCTTCTGCCCGGACTTCTTTTTGTTGTCACACACAGCGAGAACTAAAGAGAGAGAGAGAAAGAGAGAGTTGCAGGCGCTGTGATCTTGATCTTATCAACAATGCGCAACGATCAACGGCAACCGCAACAACAGCAGCAGCAGTAGCAGCAACTGGACTTGGGACACACACGCAGCAGCAAAAGGGTAACAATGACAAGGGTGAAGGGTGAGAGAGGGAGGATCGGGGGGCGGAGGGGTTAACATGGCACAGTGCTGGGTGCGTGCGTAGAACAGCTTCATAAATGTAAATTAGAGCTCGTTTAGCATTGACTATGGGGCTCGTAAATAAATGCCAAATGACATCATTATCAACGTGCTTTGTTGCTGCCACAGTTGTTGCAACTGCTGCTCGCGGACTCCTGCTCCCATTTTTCGTGTGCGTCTCGCTTGGCTCGTTATCGTTTTTATATGCCTGCTGCGGCCTTTGATGTTCTTGATGCCATCGCTGATAGCCAAGGGCCTGTGCGGAAGGGAGACGGATAGACAGGAGCGAGATGCAGATAGCGAGATGGATGCTCGTTTGGCGTCTTATCCTTATCAGCAAGTGGCGATCGCCAGCAACTGGTGATAATGACTTGTAACTACAAAATGCCTTGTCAGCGTCAGCCTTGTGCTGCGGATGCTTGGATTTAGTTGTTGTTGTTGTTGCTGCATTCTCGTGCTACTGCTGTTGTTGTTGTTGTCCTCGCTGGTTTTGTGGCTGCGCATCACTTCAATTAATTTCGCTTGGCTTAATTTGCGTTTTGTTGCCTGTCTCCCTGCAACGTGGCTGCGACGTGGCTCCAATGGGCGAACAAGCAAATCGTGCGGCACGGCGTCCGTTTGTCTATGCCAGCTTCATTATTTTCCATTTCCATTTCCTTCAGACAGCACAGCGCACTGCACAGCTTGTAAGCGACAACAACATCATGAAAAATGCATTTTCAATTCGAAACGACAACATTGAGGATGTGGTTGAGAACGACAACAGCAACTGCAACAGCAACAGCAGCAACAACTGCAACGACAACTGCAAACACTGCAGACTTGCAGACGCGCTTGCTTCCCTTCTGCTGTCTTCTGTCTTCAGTCTTCAGTCTTCTGCAGCTCACTTAAAATTCTTGGGCCTTGTATCGAGGGAGAGCTGAGCGCTGAGCGCTGAGTCTCGACATCAACGTACCAGGGAGCCTGGAAGCTGGGATCTGGAAACTGCACTTACATCGCGACTGCAAAACTTTTGTCAAGTATTGTAAAATTGTTCTGGCAGGGATAAAAACAAAAGACGCTGATGAGTCTTGGCTCGAAGAGCTCGCAGAATGACAGCAAATGACAATGGCTGATAACACTAGACAACACAACGGCATTGCAATTAAATCCAGATTTATTAAAATTCAACTTGCAAATTTTATGACGAAATTTTCTAGGAATATTTCATAAATTAAATTTGGTAAACTTAGGAAATTTTTCATTTAAAGTTGTTAGCATTTATTTTAAAATGTTATTAAAATTGGTTTCCTAGAATACTTTTGATTGACATTTGCAATTTTTTCAAGTTGTTACAATTTATTTCTCAATTGTGTGCAAATTATATCCATAATCTTTTAAAAAATTAAAAATTGAATTGAAATGTAGAGCAAATTAATTTTCTTTAAATAATAAAGAATAATAATAGTGTTGGAAGAAATAAAAGAATTATATCACATCTTAAAATACTTTCACTATAATTTCAAATTACCAAATTTAACTTTCAAATTATTTGTTCACGACTATTTTTCTACAGAACATGCTTGAAGCTATTAAACGAACATCTCACTTCCTTCCTTTTGTCTCTAGTGTGCTGTCTAGTGTAATCGAAGTTTCAGCTTAATGGCTTTGACTTTGGGACCATGTTTAAGAGAGATGGTCAAGAGTCAGAGAGTTCGTTTAGTGCGTGTCTTTTTCCTGGAAAAACGTCGCCCACATAATTTTCAATTTTGAGTTAGTGCCGCGCCGGATGTTGCCGATTGCCGTTGCTGCTGTTGCTGTTGCTTTTCTAGTTGTTGCCTTCTAATTGTCCACTGCAAGTTTGGAGCGGGGTCAAAGTGCACTCAAGTGCGGCGCAAGGTGCAGCTGTTCCACCACCAACAACCAACCATCAAACAGCCTACGGCAATAGGAACAACAACAAATTTTCAGGCAATTAGTGAAAATGTTTCAATTTACAAAACATCCAAATGATAAGCGGGAAATTAGTAAATAAAGACATCAAAGCGCATACAAGACTCGAGGGCAGGGAGAAGAGGGGAGCTGCAAAGGGAAGCCGGCGCTAATGGCGCTATAGGAAAACAGAGGGACTGAACTGAACTCTACAGTGAGAGCGCATGCATACAACAGGTGATTAATTATAAACACTGACAAAACATAAAAATACAATTTTTACCACATACCAGAATAAAAAAAGAAAGGCGAAGGCGAAGGGCAACAAGGGCCGAAGGCGGTTAACAAATTGGTTAGAACATTTTTATGAGTGCATGGCAATATTATGAGGGGTCACTCTCTCCATGAGTGTGTACGAGTGTGTGTGTGTGTGCCCATTAATCGCAGGTTAATTGCCTACAAAGCGGTGAGCTAATTGCCCATAGGCAGAAAGGTATCTCAGGTAAAGGAGACACCAAATAGAGACGGAGCAGGAGAGCGGGGGAAGAGGAAGCGGCACAAGTGGGCGTTGAGATCGAAGAAGGGATCGTCGTAATATCAAGCAAAGACAACATTTTATGCTAGTGGAGCAATAATTAATTATGGCATAAAACAACGACTTCATTCTTTATGAATTTACAGAGAACATTTCCTAAGAAATTCACATCAATTTCGAATAATTATTTGTATGAATTTAGTATGCCTCGAACTACCATCGCAAACTGAAACTAACTTGATAATTTGTAAAAATAAAATGAAATACTTGTCGGTATGAAAATATTTTAAAATTGATTTAAAATATTTATTTGCTTAATTTTTGTAATACAATCTCATTTTGAGCCATATTGTAAAATTTATAACTAAATTTTGCATGTATTTATTCACACTCACTGAATTCACTAATTCATTATTTATAATTTTTGCCCTTTCAGAAAAATATTTACTATATATTAATAGGCCTTAAGCACAACTATTCGCATTTTAATCCAATTTCATTGATGAACGGAATCGAGTTAAATTGTAGAATTATTAATTATGATTATTATTTATGCAAATGCAATATTAAATTTAGTTTTCTAAATTCATTTCTTTAAGGACACTAAAGAATATAAGTTGCAACTAATCTAAAATCTTACATTGTGATATTAAATTACGCTTAATTGCAAACATTTTATTTTGTTTTCAATAAAGTGTTCTTCAACTAATAAAAATTAATAATAAATACAAAGTGCTCTTTAACTAATAATAATTAATAACTATTAATACTTATTTAATTCGCGTTAAATCATAATGCATAAATGCCTGACTTTGAACCTGCAACGTCTTTTATTGAATCACTCTCACTTATTAGCTAAGAATCGAGCAAGTGAGTCGCTCGATATCCATTTAGATTGCAACCCAATTACAAGTTCCAACTGCTTGCCTCCCTAATGGCAACAACACACAGACACACACCCAAACATACAGTGTGTGTAAGAACTGAATGCTGCTCAAACTTTATTATGCACCGAAATGAAGCGAACGAGAAATCGAGGCAGCAAAATTACTTATGTCCAATGCCCGACCGAAGGATGGAAGAGATGGAGATGGATGGTGGCGGAGGAGGCTGCTTGCCACAGCAAGTTGCCTCGTTGCGGGTCCCAAGCGCTGAGTCGGGATCTGGGACCTGCACATGCGAATACTCATATACTCATACTCATATACTCATACTCATACCCACACTCATACCCATAGCCATGCTCGTACTCGAAGTCGAATGTATCTTCTAGCGATGACGACGGCAGACAAAGCGGTGCGTGCAATCGCAGCCAGAACAGCGTCAGTTGGCCAAACGGACAAAAAAGAGAGAGAGACACAGCCGGGCAGAGGGAGAGGGAGACGGAGAGAGAAAGACTGGAACTCACCCAAGACAGCGACGGAGATGAAGTGCAGGGAGGCTGGCGACTGCGACTGCGACCACGCGGCATAAATTGCGTATAAAACATGGAAAATGAAGCGATAAACTTGAGATACGCGATCGTAAAGCAAAGCAACTTCGTCGTCATCGTCGTTGTGGGTTTATGCAGTTCCCAAGCACAGTGGTGCCAAACAACGCAAGCACCCAGTCAATAATGTGTAGCTAACAAATTATGCTAGATATTTAAAGTTTAACAGCAAACTGACAATTGTCAATTTTAAGACATTGAGCAAATTCAAATCTTAACAATTTATTCTTATATCAAAAAATCTTATTTTTTTGTAATTTTTTTAGATTTTATCAATTAGATTTTTAATCAATTACAGAATTCTTCTTTAACCCAAAAACAATACATATAAAATAAAGTAAATTTGATTGTTGTTGGTTTAATTATTAGTTGCTTCTTTAAGCACTCTTAAAAGTATGCAATGTAAAATATAGTAGTATAAATGTTATAGTAATAAATAAAATAGAATTAAATAACTTATCATATATTAATATTTATCTTTTGCTTGTGATGATTCAATCTCTAGATAAAACTAAGAACAAAAAGATATTAAGAATTCTCACAAAAGTAATATGATATTAATTTAAGTGATAAATATTAAATTAATATAATTATTATTATTTTTCTGAAAATTTTAATAATATATATTTTATTTTGTGGAGTCTGTCTTGGCAGTTTGCTCCACTGTGCCACCTGTGTGGGGAGTATCCGGGGCAGCATTGGTCAGTCGGAGGATGTCAGTGTGTTTGCTTATGCTTGATGAAGCTGTTGGGGAGCGGCTGTCGCTGCTGCTGTTGGTGGCCATTAGGCGCGGCCGGTGGAAAGCCTGCGGCTCCGCTTGTGCTTGCAACAGCGACGACGACGGCGACGGCAACGGCAGGATAATGACACCCCGACCACAGAGAGAGCTCGTCGAGTGCTGGAGCAGATTGGTAGATCGCTGGATCGCTGGTTCTCTGGATCCGGCACAGTTATGTGTGCATTTCTGTGCAGTTTAATGATGCCCAGCGCCAAGCCAAGTATTTGGATTTCGTTTTGGGATGGGCGTGTCCAGCCTGCTGATGCGTCACGCAATTTTTTCGTCCGATTTTTTATGATTTCAGGAAATGGCCAAAAGCCATGAAGCATCATCTTTTATTTTTATTTTAGTTTTTTTTTTATGTATTTTTATATTTATATATATATTTTGGTTGCCCCTCTTGGTAGTTTGAGTAGCTAACAAGCCGCTAACAGAGCCAAACAATCAACTGTTTCAGCGTTAGCTCCTGCTTCCATCCAGCTCCTTGTTGGTGGATGATCCGTAAACATCGTCGTCGTCGTCGCCGTCGCTGTCGCCGTCGTTGTAGTTGGAGTTGTCGGGCTGCTCTTTTATTGTCGGAAAATATTTGGCCTGCTTTTTTCGGCTCGTTTCTTGGGGTGCTTATTTGGCTGATTAATTAACATGCCACACTGGACCACCGAAGGTGGCAACATCGCTAGCGGCAGCAGCAGCAACAACAAACATCGCACACAGGATAAGGACAACACAAACAACAACAACCATAACAAAATCTAACTAATTGCGAGTCAAATATAAAAATCAAAGGGCTTACAGTTTGAGATTCATATACTTGCCGCAGCTTAGGAGCAATAAATTATCTACTTGTGTAAAATTTGATTTTTTTTAATTTATTAAGAGTTTGAATCGATACAAGCAACAGGTCTATAACAACCGACATCAAAAAATATGTTAAGACCAAACCAAAAGCTCAATCATGTAGATCATGTTATAAAATTGTGTAAAATGTATTCATTTTACAAAATGCTCAAAAATTAAAATATTCTATTAAATAATATGAATAACATAAGTATTAACTACGTGAGTTGCAAAGTTTGTGAAACTTGAAATATTTATTAATTTAGAAAATAATGTATGATAAAAAATTTACAAGTATAATGGTAGTTTTTAAAAAAGCGAAGTTGCATTTCAATTAATGTATGTTATAAGATCAATTCAATTTTGCATTTATTTATTTGTATTGTGTTTATTTAAATTAATACAATAAAATACAATTTACGATCCTTTAATATATTTTAAATGAAAACAAACTCTTCATTTCATATGATTGTCTATTTGTAGAAGACAAGCGATTATTGATCAATAAATCAACAACGGATGAGTTTCATGTTTACACGTTAAATAAACTTGTTACAAGAGAATCGCTGCCGTCGCTAAAGAACTTAAAATACTTAGGAACAAGACAATGAACAACTTATGATATCAATTCTCAAAAAAAGTAAAATAAGAAATAACATTTAGATCGTTTTCTTGTGCGTGAAAATCGCGGCAATAGGTTGAGAGTCGGAGTCGGAGTCAAAGTCAGAGTCAAATCGAAATGAAGTAAAGCTTGAGCCGAAGAAACCAGCCGAAAGTCAAAAGTTTATGGCTGCTGCACTGGCTCCCAATCTTAGGAGTCCATTCATGTGCCTCTCTCTGAAGGTGTGTGTGTGTGTGTGTGTGTGGAGTCCACTTCATTTTGTAGTCTTTGTCCGATGTTCTCTGGTCGTCTGACTGGCTGTGCTTTTTCTCATTTTTTTCATTTCTTTTTTGTTTTTTGCCCGCTGACGAGGCTCTTCGTCTTCGAATTTTGGAATTTGTTCAGGCTTGTTAAGAGTTGTTAAGATTATGATATATGTGTATGTATATAAGTGTGTGTGCGCGTGTGTGTGTGTACCAGTGTGTGTAGCGACGACAGCGGCAGCCATTATGTTTCGCAGCAGGAATGTGGGAATCGGCTGCCTCAGACCATTTTAAAGCACAGCCAGCTACCTCTCCGCAGTGGTTCTTTATGTGTGCTCGAACAATATTTACCCACACACACACACGCACACCCAAACGGACACACACACACCCACAGATATACACACAGTGGCCACATAATCGATTCATGGCTCTGCGAGTAGCATTTCTTTCATGTTGCGTTGTTAGTTCCTTTTGGATTCTGTTTTTTTTTTTTTTTTTTTGCTTCATACGATTTTATGATTTGTTTGAGCGCATCTTTTTGGACCACCCGTGAAATCACTTTGGGTATTCGGGGGCTTGGGATTTGGGGCCCCGAGACTGGGCTTTTGTTAAATTGCTCTTGTTTATGTTAACATTTAAATTGTAGCCACGGGTAGCCACAGTCAGAGTCAGAGTCAGATTTAGAGAGCCAGAGCCAGAGTCAGAGTCCAAGTCAAATCGAGAGTAACCCAACCCAGAGACAACCCAACCAAAACCAATATTTAAACACAACGCTCCATGAATAATCATCGCCGTCGTCGACGTCGTTGTCATCATCTTTTGGGCCGCTTTCAACATGGCCATCAATTCTGATTTACCAAAAGTGTTAATTAGCCAACCAATGTTGTTGCTCTTCTTCTTTTTCTCCTTGTTATTGTTGCTGATGGTATTATATTTATTACTTTTTTTTGTAAATATTGTGAGCCACCGCTGTATCTTTAATTTCCATGCCAAAGATCAATTGTCAGCCTAACAAGCTTCTAGTTTAAAAACTGATTGACGTTTCGCGTATTTAACATAATTTACTGCATCACATCACATTATTTACTGGATTTTTATTTAATTTGAATTCTTAGTAGACAGTTCCAACAAACAACTTACATGCCAGACATTTTATTTGATAAAGTTTTAAAAATAGTAAAAATTGCATTTGAATTTTGTTTTTTGCTCAAATTTCTTAAAATTTCAAATAATGGGGTATTCTTTATTTTAATGTAAATTATAAAAAAATCTGAAGGTAATGGAAATCGAAAAATCGAATTTGATTTTGCCAAGATGATCTTAATTAAATTGCTTAAAATTTTAGTGTGAACAGCTTATAATTTTAAATATATCTATTTTAATTTTATTTTAATATTTTCAAATTTTTAAATTTGATACTAATCAAAATTTGAGCTATAGCATCATTTAAACATTAATTAATCTTAAGTTTAATAAAAAGTTAAATATTAAAAAGTTTCAGCTAATGAAAATTACCAATTGTATTGGATTAAAGAGCTAAGGGAAATTATTTTGTAATGTATGTTACAATATTGAAAAGATGAAAGATTTAATGAAAATAAATAAAATCGGTTTGAATATCACTTTAAAATATTTACTTATCTAATTATATAATTGTAACTTTTCGCAAATGCCAGCTAAACGAATTTTGTAGAATAATTATAATAAATAGTATTTTCAAATAATAATTGGTAATATTAAATATTGAATAGACACAAAGTTAAGTGAAAATAAATAAAATGATCATCAATATTTCATTATTCAATAAAAGGTAAGCAAAAAGTGTATGTATAAATCGCCAAAGCTCAAAACCAAGAAATTTAACAAAATTTTTCGTAGAAGGTCTAACAATATTCTCCCATAATTTAAAATATAAATTGCCACAATAATAAATAATATTTTCCCGAAGTGACAGTAACTAGAACTAATGGACTCGCACTTTAAAAGTTCTTTTGTGCCAGTGTCAAGTGCTGCAATTGCGAAGTTGGCAATAGTTTTGGAGCCACTGTTCCATTCATAGTTCCCGTCGCGTTGTAGTGTGGTCACTTGGTGTTAATTGCAAGGGCTAAGTCCCCAAGTGCCTGGCATAGTTGTCGCCCCATAATTGTCCTCGTCGTCGTCGTCGTTGTTGTCGTCATCGTCATCGTCACCGTCTTCTGCTGCCAGCTGTCTGTCAGCTGTCCATCAAAAGCGTTGCCAACTTGGTGTTAATGGGCGCCTAGAATGCGAGCGCAGTTTGCTGTCGAGTTGTCTCAGCTTCTTGCCTGTGGTTGTTGCAGTTGCTGCAATGGCTTGTTGTACACGCGGCAACGCATGTTTTTGCTTGTTGTCCTTCGGGGATTACGCGTCAGTTTCGAGTAATTGCCCACGGCTCACTACTGTTTACTTTTTTGTTGCCTTGCATTTAATTTATTTTTGGATATGCTTAAAAATATAAGAAAAAGCCACACGCACACGCACACACACAATTAGCTGATCGTTGTTGTTGTTGTTGTTACTGCTGTAATTGCTGTTGTTGCACCCCTCGATCCCTTTGCCGTCGGCCGCGGCCGTTCAGCAGCAGTGAAAGGCAATCAGTCGCTCCTAACTCGCAGCGGGCGTCTGAATCTCGCCGCCCAGCGCCGACAGCTCCTTGAGGAACTGACGCGCATTCGTGAGCGTTGAGGCACCATAGATGATCCGTCTGTTCACATTGGATGTCTGCTTCTGCTTGATAAAGTCCACAAGATTCTGGTACTCGATGTAATTGCCGCCGCCGACCATAAACACGACAGCGTCCTGGAATGGTGCACGATTCTTGGGCAGCACATCGCCGCCCTTGAGCAGCTTGGGATCCAAGTAGAGATAATCATCTGTCTCCGCATTGCTGCGACACTCCATCACCTGCTCCGTGATCTTTGTGACCGGCAAGTTCTGCAAGCAAAGCGATTAATAGAAAGTTAAACAAGCTTATTATTCATTTACTCACATGACGCTTGACCACCAGATTCTTGACGCCCTCCATGACGAAGGAGCTGCCCTGGGAGACGAGCTTGGTGAACATGGACACGGTTCTGGTGCCGCCGCCTTCGTACTGTGTGGCCTGGCTGATGCTCGGCGAGCGATTCATGATCGCCTTCCAGCGCTGCACATAGGCCAACGATGTCAGATCGCAGCCAGCAGCTTGAAGAGCTTCCCTTAAACGCTCCTGCTCCGATTCGGGCAGCTGCTGGCCACAAATATAGTAGATGATGTAGAGACGCAGCTTGTCCTCGGGCTGACCGAACTCAGCGTCGCGCAGCAGCTCGAGCAGCGGCTTGTCGAGCGTCTGCTTGGACATGATCTTCTCCTCGATCTCGAAGTACGAGTCCAGGCGGCGCGCCTTGATGTAGTTCAGTATGGAGGTGGCAATCTTGGTGTGCATGTCAATCAGCCGCTTCTTCTCCATCAGCTGCGGCAGCGAGTTGACAGCGTTCGTTAGACGCGCTGTCGTGTCGTTGACCAGCGAGAAGGCAATGTCAGACTCACCCTCCATGCCCATGGAGGTCTTGAGGCGTTTGATTTCCTCCTCCGAGTTGCGATACGACTCGAGCTCCTCCTGAATTGCCTCAGCAACCGTGGGAAACGGGCTGCCCTTGTGCGTGACCCAAAAGCGATCGGTTCGATCCAGATCGCAAGCCTTGGGCTTCTTGCGAGCACCTTAAAAAGAATTTGAGAAAGCATTAGAGTTGGAAAAGACAGCTGCAACTCTTACTCACCTGCTGCGGCCGCCGCCTCGTCCTCCACGTAGACCAGGTTAAGGCCCAGGTCGAGCACATCGTGCACCATCGCCTGATACGACCAGGTGTGATGCAGCGGCGTCGCCAGATCCATATTCCTGTCCAGCAGCAACAGCACCGGCCGCTGAAAACTGAACACGCCGCCGCCCGCCTGCGAGGCGTCCATGTGAAATAGATTCGCACGCGCATCCCACAGATTCTCGCGCAGTTTCTTCTCCAGCTTGCGAGCCACCATCTCGGCCGCGCTGTTCCTGGGACAGCGAATGATCGGCACGTTGCCGAGCGTAACAAAGAGTGCGAACAGCGAGTCCACAATTGAGTCCATCAGCGCCTCCATCTCCTCGTCGCGCGTGTTCGCCCGATTGATGGCATAGTAGCTGAGCTGATCGCTTTGCTGATGCTTCAGTATGAAGAAGTCGTCCTCCAGGCTGATGAAGTTCACATACTGATCGTAGACGCGATGTATGTTGGCCACGCAGCCCGCATGCAATGCTGCAGCTGCCAGATTCTCGATCTTATTGCGTGTGATGGGCGCGAGAAAGTTGAGGTGATAAATGTCGTATAAACCATTGGAGAAGTCCTGCTGAATGCGATCGAGATTCTCGTCGGTGGGCAGACAGAAGTACACGGCCGGCACATCGGGTATTGAGTCGCGATCCGAGTGCAGTTGTCTGCAAGTTAAAACATCAATTAAACTATTAAAATGCAACCCGGTTTTCAATGATTACTCACACATGCAACGTCACGCCGAGTTCGCGCAACTCTTTGATGGATATTATGGGCGAGATGATGTCCTGGCCGACGCGGTCGTAGATCAGTATCTTCCACACCGGCTCCGCAGCTAGCGCCTTCGGCTGCTGCGAGTTTAAATTAAGCATTTGCTTAATTGCATCTGCAAACGAAGGCAGAAAAATAAAGACATTAAAAATTGGACAGCGCAAAGTTTCTCCATTGTTTTGGGCTGTGCCGTCGCTAATGCGTACTTATTTGCCTTTCTCGTAGTGTTAGCATGGTGCTTGTGCTAGGTTATTGCTATGCTGGCGTTCGAAATGGTCTTTAATTAATTAAATTGTCCTAAAACAACATAATTTACAAAATACAACACGTCACAATCGAAGAGAATGCGTTTTGGTCAAAATTAGTGCATTACAGCAGCAACAGCTGTTGGGCAGTTGTGGCGGTGGGTCGATTGCATGTTATTGCTGCACTGAGCATTACAGCTGTTAAGAACATATCGATAGGCTGCACTTAACAGCGCTGCTTACAGCATTTACCCAACAAGATAATCAATTATACTAAGAATTCACTAAAACAGCTGTGTTGAATTACATTTATTTGCATTATTTATTAAATTAAGCTTAACTATTTATTGTCGTTACTAGTTTGCCAATATTTAAATAATAGCTAGCTGTAACAGTCGCGCAGCACTGATGTTAACGCGCTGGTTCGTTCGTGAGCGTCGCGCGCTGTTACTGCAAATGTTATTGTTATTTCGCGTCAAACTTTCAGAGCGAGCGGACGTGCGTCGCGGACGCTGAGATAATTTGTTCGCGTATTTTTCGCCAAAAAAGCAACGCAAACAAATATCAAATCGCAGCAAGTGAATGTGAAAGTGCATGTGAATAATCGCCATGATTTTGTCCTCGAAAAAGCCCGTGAGACAGCAAGTCAAACAATCGAATTGGCAAATCAAGCATCGCCATGTGTTAAAAAAGTGCTGCCTATCGGGACGCTACCGTTGCGGCAGACGTTCGGTCAGTTGTTATCATTTTTTTAAGCACAGTCGCGGCTTCTTCTGGCTTATCCTCTGCAATATGCTGATGGCTGGCAAAAGTGATGCGCAGCTTCTGATAAATGTACAAAATCAGGTAAATTCACTTCCAAACTAACTGCAAATGGAACTTTTTGTCATTGCGTTCCGTTCTGTTGACGCTGACGTCGACGTTCACGTCAGCGACGCCGCCTTTGTCGCTGTCGCTGCTTTTCGAACATCAAATTCGAACTTGAGCGTGCCAAAACAAGAGAGTGCGAATGAGTGTGAGAGAGCGTAAATAGAAGAGAGAGCGTGATTTGTTGTTGTTTTGCATCAGCTGCGTTTAATTGTTTTTGTCGAAACTAATTAAAATCGTTGAATTCGCGAGCAATTGATGATGATGCACTTCAAACGTGTCCTTGAACTTTTTAGTTTACAAGAAAAACTGTTAACAGTTGTGCAAGTCATTCGCACAGTTTTCGCTTTTCTTTTGCTTCTGTTTTGTTTGCTTGTTTGGTTGTTTTAGTATGCACGTGGCTTACATGTAATCATAATATTGACATTTGCTCTGGCTTTCTATAAATTTTAGATTACCTTTGCCAAAAAGAGAACTCGCGTACAACAACCACAATGAGTATACATGTGAGTGTGTGTGAGTGTGAGTGTGTTAGTGTTTGTTTACATGTGACATCCTTCGCCATTGCTGTCCCTGGCCTCAAAATGTCTGATGCTGCTGCCGGCGTCGCTTTCGCTGTCGTTGTCGACGTCGCTGTTGCTCTCTCTCATCGTCATCGTGAGCTTTGTTTACGTTCGCTTTGTTCAAACATACAAAAGCAGCGCACACACACACACGCACACGTGCGCATGTTAATGTAAATGTATTTGTATACATTGCGAACAGAACTGAAGTTTTCGGCCTTCGGCTTTGGGCATCGCAAATGAATGAACTTTGTAATGATTAATTCTGGGCACAAAAATGACATGACAAGCAATTAGCTTGAAAACACAAGCACAAAAAGCAGATGGCACATGTCAAAATGATCAATCGATAGGTGTCATCGATCTATCGATACGAGGGTAAGGTAAAATGCATTTCTTATCTGACAAGTTGATATGGTGGTGAGGGTTTTTCATTAAATTGTTGCTGATGTGTGTTTCCCGTATGATAAGTTTCATTTAAAATAACAAATTAAATTTTGTTAAAATATTATGTACAATAAATCATAGTATATGATCAATAGATGCGTGTTTGCGATCTGTCTGTCTGTTAGCAAGAATCAATAAAGTTCATGGTGAGGGCATCAATTACAACACAATAACAAAATCAATTAAAGTTACATAAGTAGAAGAGCTCTAGATATTTGAAATATTTCGTAGTCTGTGATCAATCGTTGCGTGTTATCGATATATCGGTACAATGTTAGACTACATTTATATCTTATCGTTAGCTCGTTGAGATGATAGTGAGGGTTTTTTATTTAAATTTATTTACTTAGTCTTATCTACGGCGCCAATATACCTAATTTAATCTATATAGAACGCTTTATTTTAATAAATTAAACATTTTCACAGTACTATGTCAATAATTGCATCTACAAATGAAAATAAAAAAAAAAAACCCAAATAGTTTAAAACAATATATTATTGTAGATAAAGAAACCAAAGGGTATTTACAACATTCTAAATTGGATACTTTAAAAACTATCTTGACTTTGAGCTAGAAGAACATCTAGAATTTATAGTCAATCTCTAAATCATATTGATATAATGCTTGGCAGTATTTACGAGTAATCAATACTAGTTGATAACATGATTGAAGGGTTTTAGTTTAATTAGTCTGCGTATTCTTATCTCATAATTTTATTAAAGAAATCGTCAAATTAACTTTTAAAACTATCGTAAGTCAAAGCTAGCATCGCATCCCTAGATATTTCAAACAGTAGCTCTCAGTTCATATGCCTCATAAGGATTTATGCTTTCATCTACCTGGGAGGAGAGGAAAGGAGAACGCTAATTGCAGTACATTTCTCACCCCCTCGAGTTCAGTTGGGTGCGCAGGTTTCACACATGTTCATGAGATGTTGGGGGCCCATTCAGTTTGTTGTTTCTGCTTGTCATGTTGCTGTTGAACTACTTTTGGGGACAGACCCCAGTTCAGTTCGCAATCCCTCATATCTCGTTTTTACCTTTGCCTTTTCTTTTTGTTGCTTTTGCCTTTTTGCCTCTGCTTTGGCAATTTCACTATTTCTGTTTTATTTTTACGTATTTTTATATTTTTTTGTTGCTCAACTCTCTTGACTCTAATTTGGTTCATGGCCGTGTCGCGCTCTTTGCTGCTCTTGGTCCTCGTCCTGCGGCTGTCATAGTTAATTTGTGCCCTAGCTGCGTCTTGGGTTTCCATTGTTGTCGCGTCTCTATTAATATTCTAGCATGTCCTTTGGGCTGCAAGGGAGGAATTCGTTCGAGTTTCTTACACTTACACTTGTTGCATCTGCTTTTCGCTACTCGCTATTTTACAGGGTGGCGAGGTGATACAGGAGAGCATTACGTCCAACATTGGCGAGGATTTGATTACCCTGGAGTTCCAGAAGACCGACGGCACTCTCATCACGCAGCTGATCGACTTTCGCAATGTGAGTAGAACTTCAAGTTGACAATCAACAATGGCAATTATCTTTGTCCTTGTCTGTTCTGTGTCTTCGCGGCAGGAGGTGCAAATACTCAAGGCCTTGGTGCTGGGCGAGGAGGAGCGCGGCCAGAGTCAGTATCAAGTCATGTGCTTCGCCACCAAGTTCAACAAAGGTGACTTTATATCCTCGGACGCGATGGCCAAGCTGCGCCAAAAGAATCCTCACACAATTCGCACCCCCGAGGAGGACAAGGGACGCGAAACGTACACGATGAGCAGCTGGGTTCAATTGAATCGCTCGTTGCCCATCACACGTCACATGCAATCGCTCTGTGCGGAGGCCACAGACGCCACCTATGTGCGTGACGTGGATCTCAAGGCTTGGGCCGAACTGCCAGGTGAGTGGACACCAAGTTTATCCGCTACGTCTTCTGGAAACTCGAATGCATACTTCTAATTGATTTAAACGGAGCACAACACAAGCTTTAGGAGGAGTTAACGAAGGCAGCTTCTGAGTGGCGACTGCACTTCAAACTTCGTCTAGGTCTCTGCGAGTGTTTTGGACAATTTAAGCGGATTGCTTTCTGCGAAATAATCTGTTGTTTTGCTGTGAAAGGCAAGTTCAGCTAGGAAACTTTCGATATCTAATTGAAACTGAAGAAGTTCACCTAAAGTCATCAAACTCTTTTTAATCCCTAACTAATGAGTGAAAGTAATTGCTTTCAAAATTAGCACCAGACTTTCCAACTACTTAAAATACACATTCTCAGATAACAATTTAACTATGACTGTCTGTCCGTTCGTTTAGAGACGTACATCTCAAAATCCATAGAAGTCACAGCCGCTTAAATTGCAGACAATAATTTACTATAAGCAGATTTAATTAGTTTTGAAATATTCCTGACCTAAGCGAAATGATATTAAGAATCCACAAACTGTTATTTGACTCCCCATTTAAATTGCAGATAAGCTTTATTCGCTAATAATGAAATGATTAAAATCAAATTAAGACTGCATTCATTAATCATAATTATTTAATATTAAATGCTCATTAAACTAATATTTGATGTCTATCAAGCGAGGAAGATTAAATGACATAATTATTTTACTATTTGATGCCTATCCGACTAGGATTTAATTGACAATTGCTTAAATAAAAAACTCTTCTTCAAATTAAATATTTGCGTAAAGTTCAGTTTAAAAAATTACAGCAAAACTGGAAATTCTTCCTTTTTCCTTTTCTACCGAGTTATTTGATTTTCAGAAATGAAATGCGCAATTTCTGAGCAGTTTAACAAAAAACATTCCAGCGTAGTTACCTCTGAGAACTTGCTGCTGTTCCCTCGGCGGGAATTGCTGCCACTTCTTGTGATGAGTTTGTTCAAATCTAATGGAATATTGTATGCGAGTTGCTTTTCAACTTTCAGTTGAATTATTTCGTTGTGTTTGCTTTGCCTTAATTTTTGGCATTTTGTTTTTTCTTTCCGTCTTCGCTCCGTTGTCCGTGTTCTCAACTCGCGCGTTGCACGCGGCATTTTGGTTGACATGGTTAGGCTCCTCGATTTCCAGCCTGGAGGCGGCCACCGAAAAGTTTCCCGATGCGCTCTCGACGCGCTGCAACGAAGTGAGCAGCCTGTGGGCGCCGTGTCTCTGTGCGCTGGAAACCTGCATCGGCTGGTATCCGTGCGGACTGAAGTACTGCAAGGGGAAGAGCGCCACGAACGGGGGCGACACGTCCGGCGCCCAACAGCAGCAGCAGCAGCAGACGAATTATCGTTGCGGCATCAAGACCTGCCGCAAGTGTACACAGTTCACCTATTATGTGCGGCAGAAACAACAGTGCCTCTGGGATGAATGACGACGCGGCGAGCTGCAGCTGCTGCAGATGCAGATGCAGATGCGATGCGCCAAGAAGTGGGACACCGAGAGGAGCGAGCAGCGTGGCAACAATGGCAACGTGGCAGCGGCGTGCGATGCTGCAGCGGGAATTGCAAGTGAAACAACGGCAAAACCAACGACAATAACAACAACAGCAACAACGATGACAGCAGCAAAAGCAGCAACAACGACGACCAACAAATTACGCCAACTGCTTTTGTTGGTGCAACAGCAGATGCCTTTTGCACTGTGGAGCTTTCCGGTCCATCACATTTCCCATCATCATCAACAACATGCTCAGTCCCCTGACCATTCGCATTCCCATTCCCACATTCATTCCCTTGCTCAGTCCCAGTCCCAGTCGCAATCCCATTCCCAGTCCTCAGACTCAAAATCCCATCCTGAAGCTCATCATCATCACACAGTGGCCGCCTTGTCGCATCACCCATCAACAATGGCCGCCATCGTGGCGTGATAATGGCGCTGAAAGCTCGGACTGGGAAAGTGAACGAACACGAACACGAACATGAACACGAACACGAACACTCACAACTAACAAGCATTACGACAACACACACACTCATTGCAGCCACACTCACTTGCGAGAGTGACACTCTTTGTTTTTATTATATTTTCAGGTTCATGTATCATTATGGGCTGTATATATGTAACTAAGTATGTTTAGAGTAGAGCCAAGCTACGTTTACGCTTCTGCTTAGTCAATGTCTGATGAGCTGAATAAACATTTTCAATAATGTCAGCAATTAATCGATAATAATTACTCCTCACACTGATAATCATCTCCCGCATATTCACCTTTTGCACAATTGTGATTAGCACTACCTATCTTAAGTTAATACTTTTTTCCTTGCCTCACTCATTTTCCCTTCAATTTTCATTTAATTTCCATGCTGATTATCTTTATCGTCTTTATTTGCATTCGCATTTCGCATTCATGCTCCTTTTATTGCTGTGTATCTTTCGTGTGTTTATCTTTGCTCTTCACATTAAATAATGATTCATTAAGTTTATTTACGCAGTTCGACAAAATTTCCAGCGTTGCTTTTGTCTTTCTCTCTCGTTTTCCATTTCGCATTTTACCATTTGGCGTTTTCCCATAATTAATGTGTACATAATAATACAAATAATTGTCGCTTCATTTCATTTTCGCTCTTTACGCTCTTTTTCCACACCTCAATCATATTATCATTTCTCTCGTAACGCGTAATTCGATTCAAGAGCTCAAGCAGCAATGTTTATAAAGCATTTAGAGTCGAGACAGGCTCACGGTTCTCAAATCTGCTTTCCCAGCAGTTCCACAGAACACCCAAGACGAGCGTTTGAGCTTGGGATTAAGTCTAGACGCTTTCGCCTTCATTTTTGGCATCACAATTTATACGGTTCTGTGGCAGATTGAGAACGCAACGTGGCTCTGTTAATTAAAGAATATAAAATTAAATGTGGCCTTAGCATTTTTTATGAGCGCAAGAATTTGGCATACATCCGAACAAATGAATGAAAAGCAAGGAAAAGAAAAGCGGAATAAAACAAAAAACATACAACATACACTCCAACACTGTCTGAATTGTGCTCATAATAGTAATTAATGTTTTACTCGCCATATATAAGAGAGGGTAGTTTATAAAGTTTCGTATACATACTACTAACCAAACGACTGCCGCAAATGCTTTTTTACATAATTATCCCAAAGATGGCTGTTCATTGAAACCCAAAAACAAAAACTAAGAAATCTATTTGTATCTACGAATCTATTTTTATTTCGTCCTCTTCTAGGAATTTGAATCGTTTAATTGTTCTGCCTGCCTTTAGATTTGTCCACAAAACTTTATCTTTATCCGTATTATAAACTTGATACTATATTTAGATGGATGATAATACCAATAAGACGAGACGAGAAAACACAATACCAAGAACAATAATCTATTGTAAAATTTGAAAAGAAAAACAAAAAAGAAACTAGTCTACTTAGAGTCTACTTAGAATGGCTATTTTCCTAAAAAGCATACTACAATTTATTGATTAAACAATGACACAAAAAAAAAACAAAATTCAACGAGAATTTCAATTTCGACGATAAAATGCAGAAGTTAAGCAGTAATGAAATAATGGTGATAATAATTTTTTCTACAAAATGGCAAGGCAACAAACTGTCTCCCTGTCTCTTTCTCAACACACACACACACACACATGATGTATAAATTGAGGGCGGGGAATACAAAGTGTATATAGTGCTAAGTAACTGAATAATTAGTTGTAATGTAAATGTAACTATAACTGTAATTCTAACTGTAACTATAACTCTAAACTGTAATTGATAATTGATAAAACGTGAGGAGAACTAAACACAATCTGATTCTTATATATACCATCTAAAACGAAGGCAGAAATAATCGAATAATCGACTAGTCATAATAAAATCAGCTGACAAATTCTACATTTTATAGAAAAGAACAACAAAAATACAAAATATATTTAAAATGTGTCGTATATTCTTGGGAGAGCTTAAAGCACTTGTGAATTACAAGCACTCAATTGAGAATTGCCGTTTCTAACTTTTGCTGCACTGTAAACAGACGCTCTTGGAATGCATTTTAATAATCATCGAAGTGCTGCCACTTTTCCCTTTATCCTCGCTCCTCTTCAGAATGTGCTCCAGCTCGATCTCCGTCAGCGTCTCGAGCCAGTGGCAAATCCTTTATGCGATTTGTAATTCATGAGCAGCGCGCACAGATTCTTATCATTTATTTTGCTGCGCCATCGGTATCGAGTGCTAGACAAAACGCCAGACAGGCAGACAGACAGACAGACGCCCAGACTCGGGCTTGTTGGCTTTAACTATATTCATGGCGGCGGCAAGCTGGGTGCAGAGCACAGCACAGCGTCGATAGCTCAAGACGTGCGGAAACCAAATCGGCGTCGTAGAAAATTGAATTTGCTTCGCAGGCAGGCAGCAACAGCAGCAGCAGCTGCGTTGGCGCAACTCGGAAGGTTAAGGGGCATTGGCAATGGGACGCGGGCTGCAAACGTATGTGCATGCCTAATGAGCCATGAAATACCAGGGATTGTGTCCCTTCACAGCCCCATCCTGCCCCAGTTTATCCTCCTTGGCTTCGCTGCCAAGTTCTTCTTTCTGGAGTCTGGGCAGATTGGTGGGTAATCAGCGGCAGCTGGTCAACTCTTGTCAGCTGCTGATTGTGGCGTTCTCGGGTCAAAGGCGCCACGTCTCGCACCCTGCCTCTGCCTTTGACCTCTGCACTCCCCTGCAAAATATACATACGTTTGTATGTAAATATTTATATAGCGTAAGCTACATAATTACAGCTGTGATGAGGGCTGCTGGCGCGTAAATCAAACAAAATCAACTCTGTCCCCTCCCTCTTTTTGCTGCCTGTCCTGTGGGTGTGCTCTTAATTAAGTTTACAACTCTCGCAATTCGATTTTCCTTTGCGTTTTCGTTGTGGTATGATGGGGGCTGTAGCCACGGTGACCAGTGCACCACACAAAAGCGACGAGAGCGTTTTGTTCGCTATGAAAAGCAGGTTCATGTTTAACTAAAATTTCATTTTAATTTCCAAAAGTGATTAAATTGATTTTACATTTTCAGTTGTGCGGGATGTTAACTGGCAACCTACAGTCTTATTATTTTGGAATACTGAATAACGATTAATTTCGAATTACTTGCAAAATTTATCGTGTATGGACAAAAATATCGATGGTAATTTTTATAATACAAATATGATAAAAGTGAAAGTGGAAATAAGTGCGTGGTGTGTTAAAATAAAGCTTAAAATGTATCAGCAAAGTTTACCGGAGAAACGAAGCGAAATTAATCAATGTGCGGTAAGTCAATATCAATATTTTTTTACTCCAAACATAATTTTATATTATTTAATACGAAATATTGCTACATTTGTATTTTTAAATTAAATCCAAAGTTAGATTAAATATTTTTTTGGTTTTTTATCGACCATCAACATTATTCATAATATCCACATAATTACTTGAAATAACTGCAAATTTTTAATATGAAAATGTTTCTTTTATATTTTTATATGATTTAAAAAAAACTGCAACTAAATCATTTCATTTATTTTGATCGATCTACTTAATATTTTTATTTAATCGACCATCAACCAATATAAATATAAAACTCGAACAGAATATTTTTATTTTACCTCCCATTAACTGCATTCTTAATTGCTACAAAATGAAAAAATATAATTGTTATTATCCGTTTGAAATTGTCGCCTTTGTCGCCTGTGTCAGCTTCAACAGTTAGCCAATGTTGTTCAGACATTCAGCGTGTGCGGACAGCCAAGTGCTTGTTGTTGTTGTGCTGTTATTGAGTTTAAGTATTTGTGCGGCCATATGCAGTTCTCGTATTGACTTTTTCAGGTCAAAAGGCGTCTGTGTGCTTAACATTTGCATAACCACTTAAAAACACACACACATACCCAAGTGTGTTTCTCGCTCTCCTCCGTCGGCTTTAATGAATATCGCTCATACGCCATGTAATCATCGCAACTATCAAATGTGCTAGCAGCGAAGTTGCTTTTTCGGCTTGCCAACACTCAAAGTTCAAGGCTTGCAGTACAGTACTATATATAGCCACGCCCCCCGTGGCTCGAGTGTGTATCCGCCTCCCACCGCCTAGGCCATCAGCGTTAATTTTGTCGGGTCACGTAGGCCAATGAGCAGCAGGAGCAGCAGCAAAGCTGACGACTTGCCAACAATAATAACAACCAACAACGAAAGCCTTTCAAATTAAATTTGCACTTGACAACTTGACGAACTGACGCATTCACGCAATAAATGAGCGCCGCAGACATTCGACTTGAGCGTTTGTTTCCTTCTAATTGAAAGTTTTAACAATTAGCAGCGCTAAGCGAGAAGGAGTCGCAAATGCGCGTTATGCAAATGCTGCCTACGCCTGAAAGCAGGCAACAAGTTTCGTACTTTTGACCCTTAAGTGGAATGCAATTTCAAGTAAATTACGAAATAAACATTTCGAAAACATTGCTGTGCATTCCAATGTTTCTCGTTATTAAATAGTTTTCATTTGTAGCATTTTTGCTTTGAAACCGATGCTCGAGAATTTAATTGTTGTCTCTCTGATGGCCTTTTGATGGCGCTCGAATTGAATTGCTCTATTTGTGTGCTAAGATCGTAGCGGGAATTTTCACTTGTCATGATTATCTACAGCAATATTGCGTGAGCAGTGGGCGTGTCCGCCGCCCCCAATGTGGGTTGCCTTCAATTGCAACGCACATAAATCAATGACAATCAAAATTCATTTCGTTTTGCGTTGATTTATTGCGTTTGTTTGATTTGCCAGAGCGCTATATGGCTACGCAGATAGATTGATAGACTCAGCGCGGAACAGAGACAGCGAATGCGTCTGAGCGAGAGAGATGTTGAGGTCCTGCCTTTTCCTTATCAGCAATGCATATTAATGCGAACGGTGCTCGGGCGGGAGGCGTAACAATCAGGGGATCAGCTTTGTTCGTCTCTGCTTTTTTGATATTTCTTTCGTTTTACGTTTCTGTATTTTTGTATAAATATTAAATGTGTTAGTGCAAACGGCAGGCAGGCAGGCTGGCAGCGAGGTGGTAGGTTGGTAGGTGGGCAACCTTTGTGCCAAATCATCAATCAATCAAACGCGTGTGATTTGCTACAGTTCAAATTTCGCTCTCAGTTCAATCGTTCAGGCATTCAAGCAGAAATACAAATATTTGCTTTTTTCCAAAGTACAATGGCGCCTACAGTCTCCCTGGGAGGCGTGGCATACCTTTTTGGCAGCGCAACTCAAGAGCTGTAACAGCAGGAGGGCTTAAGCCCCGTCGTCCGTCCTCCGTCGGAGCGTCCTCTTGTTCCTTCACCTGACTGACATGGCTTACAAATGGAGGGCCCAAAAAGGGTAAGGCAGCTGGCAGCAGCTGCTACTTCGACTCTCCTCTGACTGCCTAATCTCCTGTGAGATGTGCCTGCAACCTGTTACACGGCCTAGCTGACTAGCTGCCCCTTAAGAGCCTCGGGGCCAAGTGCGCCAAGAGTGGACGAAGGCCAAGTGGTATGAGTAATAGGGCTCTGTGAAATTATTTAGAAAATTTCAGCTCAAGGCGCACAAGGCTCAGAGCACGACATATTCTTAAAGGTGAATGCTGAAAATTCTGGTGAATTTAAAAAATAAAACAGAACTTGACGCTGCCTTTAAGAACATTACGTTTCTGCGGTGGCCTTCCGACGTCTTTTGACAGCCAGGTCGATAACTAATAAAAGGAAATGCATAAAAATGTGGCTAGAGGGAGATGAGCGAGCAGATACTGCGTCGGTGAATGTTTTATAGGGAAATAAAATGGCCAACGTTATTTTCTTAAATTGTATATTTTAGAAAACAATTCTATAGTTTTAAGAAATTGTTTAAATTTAACCCAACTCTTAAGGTATTTAATTGCCTACAGGGTGTGCTCATAAAGTATCTGCTGAGAAATTGATAAATTTCCAAATTGATAAACATCTGGTGCTGCTTTGTCAGTTAAATGCCCAGATATTTGCGCAAAGTGAAATCCTCCTCTGCCTCTGTCCAATTGTCAGAGTACTCCAATTAGCTGACGAAGTGACTGGACTGAAGTGGAGGGCAGTGAAGAAGCCCCCCCACTGTGTGCTTCCTGTTCCTGGTGGAGAGGCGAAGCGAGCTGCTTCGACTTCTTTGCCTGACAGCCAATCCGGCTGCTTGCCGCTTTCTTGAATTGTTGCCAAAACAATTTATGTTGAATTTTGGGCAACATTTTGCGCACAATTGAAAATTGTGCAATTGCATTTGTCGTGACAGGCCAACGAGGGAGAGAGGAAGAGAGGGACTTCTCAGTGATGGCAGGAAGTGCTGTGCAGCAGCTGCCGCTTGAGTTTTGCATATTTATTCAATATCAAAATAGGCGACAGTTAAATTCTAAATAACTTGCAGTCGCCTTGTTGCAGTTGCCTCGTTGCTGTTGCCTCGTTGCTGCAGCTGCGGCAATAATTACGAACAATGCGATAATGCGACGGCTGCGTTGCTGCGAAAACTTTAATGAGAGGCAGCACACAAAACGGAAGTGGGAGGACAAAGCGGCAACAAGGGATGCGGAGTGGAAGGAGGAGCATAAATCCCTGAAGTGCTCACTTGGCTTCGTTTTCGCTGCACTGCCTCAAGTGCATTTGCTAATGACAAAGTCAAACAGGCGCGTGGCAACGACTTTCAGCGACTTCAGGCGCTGACAAATGCCGGCACAGTGGTGCAGTCTAGGAGTTAACTTTGCTGGTTGCATTATGCGTGCTTGCTTATTAATTTAATTAATGCGAGAAACTCAATTAACAGCTAAACGAAGTTTACTTTTGTCCCCTATCTTTGAGCTTAATCAGCTCAACCCACAATTAAAAATAAATTCTCTTAATATTCAAATGAATCGCAGTGTCGCTAAGCAGTGAAGATTTTATTAAAGCCTGTTTAGAAATCCGTCTTAATTTAAGCTATGTATTTATTACGAATTCAAGTCTTTTGATAAATAAAATTAAATGTTTTATTTATTTTATATTATTTATTTATTTATTTATGTATTAAATTCTTTGAAGCGAAGATTTTATTAAAGTCTGGTTAAAAATGAGACTGCATTTAAGCTATGTAATTAGTACGAATTCAATTCTTTTAATTAATGAATTTAAATATTTTATAAATAAAAAAGGTATTTTATAATTTTTATTGATTTATTTATGTATTTAATTCTTTGATGTCGCTTAACAGCGAAGATTTTATTAAAGTCTGGTTAAAAATGAGACTGCATTTAAGCTATATAATTAGTACGAATTCAAGTATTTTAATTAATTCAATTAAATGTTTATAAATACAAAAGTAGGTGAATTTAATTAACTTTATATTTATTTATTTATTATTAAACTACTACTTTGCAGGTAAGTATTCTCGCAAGGCAATTCGGCAGGTGGGCTTAGCATATAGTTTAAATCAAATTGCGACTAAATTCAGCGACACTGTGCAGCGAATGCGTTTAGTGTTGCATGCTTTTGGGCGCGACAGACAATGCTCCTTTCGCGTTGCCGTCCGTCGTCTGTCGTCCGGTGTCAGCTTGTCGTGTGATTCTATTTGTCGGCGAGTGTGCGTGCAACTTACGCGTCCAGCGTCAAGTGGCAGACGAGGCAGGCCGCAAGCTGCAGGCGATGCCGTTGCCGACCGACAGACAGACAGTTGGTCCGAGCAGTTGGCAGTCATGCAAGTTTAGTGTGTGTCTGGTTGGCGGCAAGTGTTGAAAACATGTTAATTGCTAACAGTAACAACAACAACAACAAGAGCACCAATAACAATGGAAAGAAGCTAGAACACGAACAACAATAACAATACACAGCAGCGTCAGCTTGGCTGCTCCACTTGCAACAACGACAAAGACGACAAACATTTCCATGTGGCAAGCGGAAGTTTTGCGCCTGCCTCTGCTCCCTGCCGTGCCCCCGTCATCACGCAGCTGTTCAAGGAGGTGCGCCATAAAAAAGAAGCAATTGGTGGAAAGAGGAGCCGCGAAAGCAGCAAGCGGAAGTATTTGTCATGATATTTATCGCATAAGCCGTTGCCACTGCCGTCGTCGTCGCGTTGAGAAGGCGGCCCCAGCAAACGGAAAATTGTGAAAATTTAATTGAAAATGTTGGCTGGCGAGGACACGTGCCACGCACAGGCGTGCAGCAGGATGGGGAGTGGCAGCTGGGCGGCGCAGCAGCAGCTCATCAAATATTAAACCTCTGCTTTTTTCTGGCTCCCATTTGAGCAGCTGTTGCCGAAGGGGAGCTTAAAACAAAATATAACCAATAGCACGCATAACAAATATAAAATAAAATAAAATTTATTTTTTGAAAATAGGTCATCGATTGCACAATTTGTATGCGTTTGGCCTCAAGTCTCCTGTGTGTTATTTGGATTATTCTGAAAAAGCCTATATCGTTTTTTATAATTTATTGAATGTGCACATTCATAAAAAAAACATTGTGTAATTGTGTGTATGTATGTTCTTTCCTTTGACAGATATTTGTACAACAATTATGAGTTCATTTGACGCAATTATTGAAAGCAATTAAATTGCAAAATTATTATTCTATTGTATTGGGCTGAAAGCGAGTAGATCAATATTTACAATTTCAATTATTTAAATGAAATGTTTGACAGTTAATTTATAATTATTTTACGTCAATTAATTGGAAATTTATTTAATGATTTCAATGAGAATTTTACCTTTGATTCCAAATACTATAAGAACGTCTTCCTCATATTCCCTCGTTGCCCCTGCTGGCCACGCCCCTGTTTTATTTTATGATGGTCCTTTGTTAGGCCCTTGTTTACACACTTTCTGCCATCTTTTGGAACCTTATCTTTTTGATTTTTTCTTCGTTTTTTTTTATTATTATTTTTAATGCGGCATTGTAAATTTTTTATGGCCCGGCAAACGATGGTTGCATTCAATTTAAAAATCAGAGCAGCTGAAAGGTTGAAATGCCACATCAAATTATACATGTGCATATAAAACAGAAGTGAATGCAAGGAAATTACTAACAAAAAAAGTAGAAAGCAGTATTGTTAAAAAGCGCACGCTCTACATTCATTTAATTTCAGCATTAAAGCACATAAATTTTTAATTAAAAAAGAAAGAAACGGGTAGCAACAAAATGTCTATGAAGCTGGCAATAAACTGCCTGCGGAATATCTCAAGCACATAATCCTTTTAAATGGAAAAAATAAAATACAGAATAAATGCCAGCGAGACTACATAAAAAAATTACTGACGACGCCCGCAAATTAATTTGTTTATTTAGGCGGCATTTTTGCAGCTGTGTGCTGAAACTTTTGCTGACAATTTAAAAAATTTTAAATTTAAAATAAAATTAAAAGTATTATGACAGCACAAAAAAACTGTGACGAGGCTCAGCACTTAGTTGAACTATGGAGGGAGCGCGGCAGCTGAGGGGCTGAGGTCAGTAAGAGTAGCAAATTTACATGCGAAGTATGCGCGAGTTGTCAGCAGTTGGTGAAAGCAAAGGGCGAATGAGCTGTAAAGAGCGAGTTCGACTTGTCGATACTCTACGAAAGAAACTTTGTAATATAGGCATGCTAATTATCGAAGGGAAGGTTTTATAATTGTTAAAAATAATATTATATATTAAAGTTAAATATTTGATCATCACTATTTGTTTTCGAAAAGTATCTGTCATTTCATATAACATAGTATTCAAAGCACCCTCTGTGATGGTAAAAATAGAAAGAAACGTTGAAATTAAATATTGCACAAAGAAACGAAGAATGAAAAGCTATCTATTACATATATACAAAATAAAAGCAATTTAATATTATGTATGTGCTTGACTTCATTTTTAACCACCGATTGAAATGTAAATTATTTCAATTTATTTTTCAAATAGTATCTTGTGCGTTTCTTTTAAAGTAGCCTCTGTCTTTAAAAGTAATATTTTGTATTTGACTTCATATTTAACCATCACTGATTACTGCATATTATTTCTTCGAAAAGTATCTTATGCGTTTCTTTCATTTGATATCATACGCAAAGTACCCTCTGTGAGAGTATCGAGAAAAAAAGATGCTGAAATTGCAAATGACAAGTTTTGCACTAAGCAGAAGCGTAAATAGAAGATGGCCAAGGGTTGCCGGAAGCGGGGAAGGGGCTCTGTGCTTGAGTGTGTGTGTGTGTGCGTGACTGTGCACAGTGTGTGTGTGTGAGGAAGAGAAAGGGGAAGGAGAAGGGGGCATGACAGTTACATTGACACACTTACTGCATGATGAAGCAAAATGAGTGACAAACTGACTGCAGCACGTTGTAAGCTGCTTATTAAGCGCCGCCGCCGCCGCTGACGCTGACGTTGATGCTGATGTTGATGCCGTTGTTGCATGGGACGCTGCAGCCGTGGCAAAGGCGTTTGACATGTTGCACAGCTGCATAACGCAACTCCGTGTGCCACATTTCCGCATTCGACAATTTCAAGCTGCGACCCACAAACCGAGACGGTCGAAAAAAATATAAATGAGCGCAAAAAGCAAAAGCGCCAAACTTAAAGTAAATAAATGGGTTACTTTCACTCGAGGGGTTCCCTTTTGTTGGAGTCCTTGCAACCCTTACCCAAATCAATGTCACCCGCGGCTGCTTTCAGCAGCCAAAGTAAAATAGGGAACTTGATGTCAGCCCCACTGTGCGAGCACGTGGCCCCAAGTTGATGAAGTTGCCGCGTTAACAGCCGTTAAACTTGCCACTCGCAAAAGGTTTAGACGCACCGTTGAGATTTCTTTGCTGCTCGCATCGAACAAAACTTTTTGCGTGCTCTCAATAAATTAACAAAATGACAGCAGCAACAACAACAACAAAGGGAAGAAACCAAAATACTTTAAGTGAAAATTTCCAACAGCATTGTATCGTTTTTAAATACTAATTTCAATCTGAACTTGTATCAAAAATGGTCAAAATACTTAAAGTACTCGGCGCAAATTTAAATATTTCGAAATGATTACGAATCATTTGAGTGATAGGGAAAGCATTGATATTGAAAAAATTCAAAGCTGCAAACACGCATCAGTTTTGTTTATTCTCATAGAATATTTTAGTATTAATGCCCTAGCAAATGTGCAATTCGTATAAACAGTTTATGATCCGTAAAGTGATTGCGTTATTTATTTTTGCCAACTACCAGACCTATTTCACATCTGTTTGCTTGTAATTCAACAATGTATTTTACTTTGAGCTTCAGTTCATATTTGTGTTTACGTATTAACACACAATGTGGACCGCAATTGGACTTTTACTGTTGTGTGGATTATCAGTGATGTCTGTCGAATATGTCGCGAAAAATACCACCCGATAACTTATGTGAAGTGTGAAGTCTCCATTATACGTCACCTTTAAGCAATGTCATCTCAAAGTGTTGAGTCGTGGACTCATTTCGTTAATTATTCAGGCAGTTCTTTTAAAAGAACCCTTAACAAATGCAAAAGTTGATCATACAAATATTTTTCTGTTAATCGCATGGTTCCATATTATAGGTAAATATTGGTCTTTGGCGCAGGTATAATGGATATCGGCCCTTTATGTTTAATACCACATTTGATTTTTGTAAGATGGTATCAAAATCTAAATACCAATTATCGTTTGAAAAAATATTTTTTGACGCCGTAGCTCCATTTTCTAAAATTAATCATTCTTGTCCCTACAAGGTTAGTAATTGCTTCCATATATATAATATGAAATTAATTTGTTTAGTTTCAGGACGAAATTTATATACGAGATATAGTATTCATAGAAGAGTTTCTCCAATTTGTACCAATACCATCTGGCGAATACCAAATTCGGCTATTTTGTTTTTCTGATAAAATTTTAAGTGCTGAAGTTTACGTACATTTTGAACGAATACCAACGACAAAAACAATTTAAAGAATTCTAATTTTGTTAGTTTTTCATTGTCTGAGTGCAGTAAGTAATTAAAAAGCTGTTTTGGCATTGGAATGAATTCGAAACGCATATTCTTTTTCTCAAGCATTCCCTCTCCTTCAATCCATTTTGTTTCATTTGAACGTTTATCTAATAAATACAAGCAATAGCTAAATACAAATGCCGCTCATGTTTTATAGCGAAGTTGAAAAAATAATTATGAATGTTAAATACTAAATTATTTGTTATTTTGTAACCATTTTTATTTTTGATGGGCCCTAAAAATCTATTACCGATATTTATATTTCAGATAAAACTTATTCTTGGCAGAAAATTAAATATTGTCAATATTAATTAGACCTACATGTTAAATATATGTTATTAATAAATAAATTGAAATAACGTGAGACTAGCGATTTAAATAGTTCCCAAAAGAAACAAGTACTATTTTGACATTAACTGCAGGTTAATGTGGACGATCTTTATATCTAACAAAATCTTAAATCTAGTTGTTATTTTTAACTAGACGTGACGAAATGATATTTCAATATATATGTATATATATAGGTACATAGTTTTATACATTATTTTAAATGCCTATGAACAATAAACTGCAGCTTCAGACATAATATGTAATTAAAAATGAATGAAATCCTAAGAGCAAATCATGTGAAAAAAAAACAAAATTCTATACATATGTATATCTGTTGTTCAGTTGTTGTTGTCAAGTTGGCAAGTGCAAATTGTTAACTCCTTTGCAGTCGTATTAGAAACTCCGACTTTTCATGCTGACATGGAAATGCCTGTACCATGTTGTCATTAATTTGGCAAACAACATCAGCTGCAGTTGCGGAGAAGAATGTTAGACTATTTAGAACAGAAAGTGTATTGCACAAGCAGATGCTCTGCAAAAATATTCAATAGATTTTTGTTATTAGGAAATGCAATCAGTATTCTAAAGCAATTATTCAGCAAGTATAATTTGCAACTGTTTGGTTTTTTTGAATACAAAAATAGAACAAATAGTTAATTTTGTTATTGCTAAAACTAAAGGTTTACTGATAACAATCTAAATATAGTTTTTGTAAATATACATATATTACATTTAATATTACATAATATGACACTCACCTTACGTGGCTGTAAACGAACGCAGGAATTGCAGGGTAGAATTTCACTGTCTGGCAGCAAATTCTTGATGTTGCTGCCGCTGTCCTTGTCTGCAGTGTGTAGGTGTGTGTGTGTGTGTGTTTGTGTTGTCTGTAGCTGCTGTTGCGCTTTTAACGAGCGTCATTTTTAAACAGGCTGCCATGCTGACACGAGTTCCAAAAGCTGCTTGAAATATTGCACATATGCAGCGTTGCCAGCAAGTCAGCGCCTCCTCACATCTCCATCTCCATATTTCACATTCGCTGACTCGTTCATGTTGCTCTCGCTCACGCTGTTGCTGTTGCTGCTGCTGTTACTTCGATCTGGGCAACATTTACTTTCAATCAAGCTGAAGCTGTTCTCAGCTCGTCACGAGTGCGAATCTCAATAGAGAAACAAAACGCTGAAGTGCAAATGAAATGAGATGCGATGCGATGCGATGCAATGCGATGTCATTGCAAGAGATGTGATGTGAAGTGAACTGAAGCTGCTGCTGCTGCTGCCGCTTGTCAAACTGTTGTTTAACTTTTTTGGGTGTTTGCAATTTCATTTACGCCTTTGAAATATGATTTTTGTTTTGCTTTATTCGCAAAGTGGCAAACAGCTAAACAAAGTAAACCGAACAGTCAGTGCAGTCATTGCTGTTTTGCGAATTGGGCGTGTTCCGCGTTTCAAAACCGTCGTAAAGACATCCACACAATCAAAAAGCAGAACTATTCTTAGTTGTTAAGCGATTAAGAGACGCGCCAATTTCTCATTTAAGAACTGTTCAAGCCACGCTTTTCTTGCGCTACATTGGCAGATATATTTTAAGAGTTCTTATACTTAAATCTTATTAGCTGTGACTAGATTTCACAATTAGGAAACGTGCCGATTTCGCGATTGAGAACTGCTCAAGCCATGCTTATTTTGCGCTACATTGTCAAATATTGCTAGCATCCTGCAGCCATGTTGCATGCGCTGTTGTCAAGCTGCAAATTCGAGAGTGCATTTTGACATTTTCGTGCGCTTCGTTGAGTCCACAAAGTTAATGGAAAAGCACGCAGGCCAAACAACGATATGTATTCATATCAGATGTACTCTGAGTTAGTTTGCCATGTGTGGGTCGGGAGCTAAGCATGGGATTCTCTTGGTGCAATGTGCTGCATGAGGCGGACACAATGGAATCATTCGCTTCTTTCCAACTTGGCCAATGCGTTGGCTTTGCTGTCAGCCTTTTGCTTCCTTTGCACTCTTTGTTGCTTTGCATTTCGTTTGCCACCTGCCGGGCATTGTTTGGGCTTTGTTTGAGCTTAAAGTATGCCTCGATTTAGGCCTACTTGCCTGAGTCTGGCTAATTGCCTGACTGCTGCCAATGATCTTATCGATTGCTCGATTTTGCTTCTATTTTGCCTTTATTCTTTATTTTTTGTGGGATTTCTGCATCTGCACTTGGCAAATATTTATGATATTCCAGTTTTGATTCGACTTTTATTTCATATGCCTTAATGGCCAAGCACAAACACATTTCCACAATTTGGTTTGCCAATTGATGGAAAATTCGATTTGGCCTCGAATGGAATTACCAACAAAAAAAAAAAACAACAATGTTGTGTTGAGTACACAAAGAAAACTGGGCAAATAGCAGGAAAAATCTCATTTATTTTTGGTAGAGTTAGGCAGGTACATTGATTTGTAAACAGATTGATTTCCAGAGTTTACACAAAAATCAATGTCGAGAAATTTAATGTCCAGATATGTATAACAGAAATTTGTTGAATTAAAAAAAAAATATTTTGTGTTTGTTTCATAAAATAACAGACAGACTTACAACATCACTTCTATTACAATACCATACAACTTTCTGACTAAATTACTAACTCCAGAATTTATTATGCAAAAGAGTTGAAGGCGAAACTTACTGGTTACTGGTTTTAAATTCCCCGATTGGGTTGAAATAAATATTATATTCAGCTCTATGGAAGCGAAAGCAATTTCCTGTCAGTTCGTAGACCCAAGAGCACACTTGACTAACTTTTTTGAGGCCATTTCTCTCGGTGGATTTATTTTGGCACCTGCGGGGTAATAATCACACTTTGTAATTTCATTAACGCTTTCATTCTCAGGAAGCGCCTGTCACAAGCAATTAAAAACAGTAGAAGAAGAAGACTGAAGCACACCTGAAATCCGACTGCGCGTTTCGAGTCGAAGCTTCGTTGTGGGCCACGCCCCTTGGGCAAGGCGGGAGCCATCCACACTGTTTGTTGCACATTAATTTCGCCTTATGAAATCTTTTGCACATTAAATCGCCTGATGCGCAACCCTTTACACCGAACGCGCCCCTACGAGCCACACCCCTCGATCTCTCTGCCCCTCGTCTGTGCTTCGGTCCGTCGCCCTACATTGGGGACCAAAAGTTACGCATTAAAAACCTTTTTTGTTATGCTTCAAAAGTCGTAAAACTGAGTTTTATGAATGCGATTAAGCGCGTGAACTGCACGAAAGCATATTTCACTTGGTCTTCATTTTTTCGCCCCCCACCCTCCAACCGCACTCCCCTCCTCGGTTACTAGCTGCCTCTCGCTCTCATGCCGTCTCGACTATCTCTCCGTCCCTGTTTGCGCGTCCTACTTTGCTGTTATTCCCGGAATTTGTCATTTTTAATGACTGCGAAAAGAATGCGCTCGTAATTACATGGCCAAAGTGGGAACAAAATATAAAAAAAGCGAAACTCTTTACTATGTGAAGGCTATTTCATTGTATTGTGTGTATCATAAATTATTTTTACCCATTTTATTGCACATAATGACGGCGGCGAATCGTGGTAATTTTAAATGACATTACTAATTGCGTCAACAAATTGTCTTAAGAATGTGGCCATAATTTCAGTGACAAATTATCGAATACAAATTAGTTTTAGGTGAAATCATTTACAACCTTTTATCCTAATTGAAAAATTCGCAAATCGCAAGCAAAGTGCAGCTAAGCTGATTTGTTGTTTATAAACTGATTTTCCAGCAATCTAATTTAAAATCTTACAAAGTCGATTGCAGCATTTAATTACAAGTGAAAATCAAAAGCCAAGTTGATCACAATTAAAATTAATTGAAAATGTGTGCACAGCAATTTCAGTTGTTTCAGCTTCAAGTGCTGGCAAATAAATTGCGATTATTAATTGTTGCAAGCAGATACAAATTAATGAAAGCTGAGCTTTTAATTTTGTTACTGGTGTATGATAATTTATTAAAGGGCTCATTCTCAATTATTAATTTTATAAAAAGAACTGGCAGTTTGGCTTTGCATTAAATAATTAAAACACTCGCCAGCGTTGTGCTTAATTACAAAGCTTAACTGAAGAGCATGTAAATGTCGTTCGCTGTGTGAAATTCTACCTTTTCATTTAGCTGTTTGGCTGCTTGAATCGCAGTTATAACTAAGTAGCATGCAACAGCCAACCAGCCAGCAACTATGTGCCTCGCAACATTCGGTGGCATGCTGCTGAGGGGAAGCAGGCAAACCCTCAGCGCAATTTGCTATTGTTCTCGCTGGCAGCCACTACTTAAATCCGTTTCCTCAGCTGCTTGTCTTTCATTTCAGCCAGCTTGTCGTCAGCGTCATCCTTGAAGGTGGCAATGTCTATGCTCTGCTCTGCTCTTCTCTGCTCTGCTTTCCCTTCCGTCTGTCCCGATGTCCATTCACTTGGCTGGCTTCGCTTTCTTTCTATTTGGCGTAGCATTCGCACTTAAGTGATTTTGACACTTGTCCTACTTTCCATGCGTTGATTTTTGTGTCAGCACTACTCAAATACCGCCACGTCCCCTCCCCCGCCTCCCTCGGTGGTAGGCTGCGTGCTCTGTGGCAGCTGAAGTTGTTCACCTTTCAATACGCTGGCAGCCACTACAGCAACTTTTCTATCTGTTTTTTTTTTTTGTGGCAGGACTTGCAGCTACACGTAAAGTGGCAGCAACTTCAGTTCCTGGTGCTTTTCTGCTCTTCCCTTTTGATGCATTTCGCTTTTCTTTCCTTTCTCCTTGCATATTCCGATGCGTTCTTTTATTTGCGTTCGTTAGTTGTTGTTGCTGTTGTTGTTGCTGCCGCTGATCTACGGCTGTCATCATTCTGTTCATAAAACTCGACGTCATCAGCGACTTTGGTTTGCCAGCGACAACAACAACAACAATGGCAACGCCAACAGAAGTGCACTTTTGTGGTTTTCCTTGTGATTTGTGTGTCTCTATGTGTGTGTGTGTGTGTGTGTTTGCGGTTTGTCTCTGACAGGATTCAGTCAGTGCTCAGTCTTGCCCTGTTTTGTGTTTTTTTGCCTGCCCTTCAACTGCGCTTTGGTTCGCTTTCTGTTTGCCTTGGCCATATTGTTGTTATGGCTTTTTGAGCTTGGGCCCAGCCAAGGGCTTCGAGGGACTCGCTCGTAATATTTAAACGCATTAGAAACGATTTGTGCGCTTCAAATGCAACTGGTTGCCACAGCAAGTCCAAAAATAATCGATGCGAACGTCGCAGTTTGTGGCAACCCCAAAAAGTATGCTACATTTTTTTTGTAGCGCAAAAGTCGTGTAAATTAAATCATTTCCGGCAAAGGGCAACTTTTTGTGGGGGCGGTCCCAAAAAAGTTGTGACAAGAAATTTGCAGCTTTTCATTTCTTTTGTGCGAGTGTATCTAAGAACAGACAGAGGCACGGGGAATGGGAGGAGGGAGAAAGTCACTTTGGCATTAAAAACTAATTTTATTTCTAATTAATTTTGACGTCTCGTCGTTTGTGGTTAAATATTCTGGCACGCGAAGGGAGACGAGTTTCTTTATGGTGCGGGCTTCGAAGCGAAGTCATTAAAAAAGTTGCCAAAGACTGCACACACACACACACACGCATACATCGACAGATAAACTTTCTGCACGTGTGAGTGTGAGTGAGAGTGTGTGTGTGTATTTAGTTGTCAGCGTCAGTTACGTCGCACATTTTAAATGCCTCAAATGAAATTAACAAAGAAAAAGCCGTAAAATGTCACCGCAGCAGGTGTACATATGTAATATATACATATATACGAGCACACGCACACCCTCACACACGCACACACACACACACACACTGGCACACTCTTGTGTGTGGTGATTGTGTGCAAGTTGTGGTGCTTTTGGCATGCCCAAAGCCTCACATTATCCAGCAATGGGCGCTCAAGTTGACGGCTTTTGGCAAAATTTTAAATGAAAGTGACGACGACGACGATGACGATTTTGCTTCTTGCTCTTCTTCTCCTTTTTAGTCGGCCACATAAAATTGTGTGAACATTCTGTGCAAACTTGGCAGCTGAAGAGAAGATGAAGATGAAGATGATGAAAAACCACTACGAATTAAATATGTGTTTTAGTTTGTTTTCCAAAAAAGTTACGCTGAGCTGCTTGTCGTTTTTTGGCTTCTCAATTTGCTTGTTTTTTGGATTTTTGTGCAACCCACAAAACTTTTACAGCTAACAAAGTGGCTTTGTTTCAACGACTTTGGCTTGCAAGAAACCCCTTGAGTTATTTAAAGATGCGTTCCTCCCTAGAGTTATTTGAAGTGCGTTTCAGGACAGATTATGAACTCAAATATGCATTGATCAGTTCTTGAATTGACAAAATGTTTTACTAGCAATTGTAAATCATTCAAAATTCTTTAATTCAATTTGTGAACAATTATTGTCGAACATCCATCGTTGTGGCAGCAGGTGTTCGATGATTTCTCTGGCTTGTAGTTAAAATTCGATCGGATGTCAAGTATTTGTTTGATAGCTTTTAATCTGCTCTGTGCACTGCACATTACGCACAATCTGTTGCAGTGTACTTCCGGCCAGCACAGCGCCAACAATCAAAGAGACTCAGCGGAAAAAGAGAGAAGTGGCGTGGAAACATTAAATAAAGGCCTCATCGATTGCCGGCATAACTCAGTTTGTGTCACAATTAAGTATGCCACACCTACGCCAGACAGACAGGAAGCGAAAAAGGGAGAGAGAGAGAGAGAAACAGCGCTTTAAAAACCACTGTTGACATTGCTTCATTTGCACTTTGTGCGCCGAGTCTGTGGCACGCGGGCTCTCGGTTGCCACTTGCAACGTGCAGCGTGTAATTGTTTCATTTAACTGCTTTTAATTGAATATTTCACGCGCGTTTGTTTATGTGCAACGACAACCTCAATGAACAGCATCAACAGCAATCGCAATGATAAATTGTTTACGCGATTTAAGTAAATAAATGCATTTAAAATGCCGGCCATAACTGTCTGTGTGTCGCAGCTCGTCCGGCAATTGCCAATTGCCGATTGCTTGCTTGCCTCCATTTGCTGCAAGCTGATGACCATGTTGCACATTCGCTGCGGGGATTATCAATGTAAACAGTGAAAGCGTGAAACGCCGTCTGTCAAGGTTCTTAAAGCCTCCTGCGCTGTCTGTTTTATTCAAGTTTGCTGCCCCACAAATTGTGGCAGCCACATCGAAGCTGCCACATTTGTTTATTAGTTTTGATAAAGCCATAAAATGACAGCAGGTCGCCCTAATGCGAGGCAAACAAACAAACTCTGACACTAAGCGCTTTAAGATTTGACCTCGCTTTGGGTTTTTCCTCTATACTCTGTAGATTAGATGATTGTGCCAAGTGGGCATTATGAATTTTAGGGTAATTTAAGTAACACTTACAGAAGAATCTGGCGAGCTTTCATTTCACTTATTGCACTGTAAAACTTAGTTAATTAAATTACTCATAAATGTAAATTATTTCTTAATGATTTTTTTATTGTATTTATTTATGCATGTTTTTGGTCTATTTTGAATCGATTGCCATTTATTTGATTTTGATTTAGGTTGCAACTCCACTTAGTTTTATTCTTTCTGAAGTTTTTTTGTAGTGAATGTGATAAAAATAATAATTACAATAAACAAGAAATAATGTTTATTGTAATTGTTATTTTTAGCACATTCTCAACAAAATAATGAATTGTAAACAAGAAAGAATGTTTATTGTAATTATTATTTTTAGCACATTCTCTACAAAATAATGAATTGTAAAAAAACTCATAATGTATACGAGTCTCTTCACTTCTCTCTTCGCTTTTATAGGGTATTTGGTAATGTCAGCTTTATACTAATTTGTACTCCGACTTCTTTGTTGCCTTTTTTGCTGGCTGTGTTTGGTTTTAGTTTTTGTTGTGGTATCAAAAATGCCGCTGCCGCTAAACCTTTGAGCAAACGCAAATAAAATACACACGCACACACACAGAGACAATTCTTGTTTGCCTATCCGTGTCAGCTGTGGGTGTGGGTGTGGATGTCAGTGTGTGTGTGTGGACATTTTGTTTACTCGGCTGCGGGGCGAGTGCGAGTGTATTTACATACATTTCTCTCTGTACATACGAACAGAGAAATAAGCTGCAAATATATGCGAGTATTACGCATACGCCGCGTTTCACCAGCATCAAACAATTTGCATAGCAGCTGAAACAATTGAAAACGCGACGACCGCAAACTGATCGACGAGTTCCCCATTCATTAAGAGCTTGAGGCAGACTTCCGTTGAAAGATTACTTAGATTTTAAATTTTGATTGTTAAGATATTTCTTCACAAACTCGCTTGATTTTCATTATGCTTTTGATCAGTTTAGTTCTCTAACGGATCGGTACTCCTCTTGCCATGTCATTTGAGAAATTAACTAACTTTCCGTATAAGAGTTGTAGTTGGTTAAGCGACAACTCACGTCTTGACGTTGCTTTTAATTTTAAATCAAAACTTAACGTCTGCTTCGCACGACGCAGTTGTGGAAGATTTTGCTGGTGCTCAATACTTGCTTCATTAGCTATTCAAAAGTTGGTGTGCTGGCACGAGTATATCAGGCGGGATTCATCAGCAGCAAGGACTTGCCACAAACTGCAGCCATAATGCTTGTCTGCTGCATGCCGAGCGAGATTTTTGGCTGCCTTGAATTTGTGGCCCCCTTCTCTTTGCCACTGCAACTGCCACTGCCACTTTGTCTTGCTTTGTTGGTTTTCTCGGCTGCCGCAAAACTTATGCCGCCACTTTATGAAGATGAGGCATTGCAGCAGCCTTGCAACCTCGTCGTTGCTGTGGCGCATAAATTAATGAAAATTTATTTATGCCCCAAAAATATGGAGCAAACAACGGAGAAACGATGTGGCATCAAATGTTTTCCAGTGCATTAGGCACACAGACACTGCACGCCACATCCCACAAATATATTGTTGTCGTGTGCAGTGGCAGCAGCAACAACAACCAGAGCAATGGCAGCTCAATGAGCTAATGGCATGCAACAACAACTGCTGTTTACTACTAAACCATATTGTGTTAAGCTGGCAGCTACTTTTCGTAATGGCCTTTCTTAACAGTTGTGGGCGTCCTTGGCTATAATTCCAAAGTTATCCACACACAAGAGTTTGTAAAACATTTATGTTACTTGCAACATAGAACTACTATTTCACAAAATAAAAGTATTATATATAGCAAATACTTATTCTATCAATCTGTATTTTTGCAAATTATTTGTTGTATTTATTTTGCAAGCTAAAATCAATTTGTTGCCGCTGTCACAGCCAGTTTCCCCTGAGCTGCATTTTATTTTATGGCTGTTGCAAGGCTAACGAGCAAGGTGAGTATTAGCTACTGTCTTTTTTTTTTGGGAGGGTGTTGCAGCCAAATGACTTTTCCTGCCACTTGGCAAATGGTCAACATTATACTTGCTGGCTTTTGTGCATTTTGTGTGTCTCTATTTCACTGCTCTCTTTTTTTTGTACCTTGGCTCTTTTTGTGTTGCATGCAGTTTCCGGTTCCGTTTGGCTTCCACTTGACTTCCGTTGCGCTTGTCACTTGTTTTGCATGTCGTCACGCGCTCGTCCTGCACTTTAACTGCACTTATCTTGGCTCCTCAGTCCAGCTCTGAACAGCTTGGACATTTTGTAGCTGCTTTGTCGAAAATGTCAACAAAATGCGAACTGAACTGAGCATAAGATACAACACATTACCCGTATCTACACGTATTTAGGAGAGGCGGGGCGAGGGGGGAATGGGAAGCGTTGGCCTTTTTTATGTGCTCTTGCCACATCATCAATTACACATTTTACAACTTCTGACTAACTGTCTGGGGACGGCAGAGCGACGTGCTGGGCCACTGACAAAACAGACATAAATCAAACATTTCCCACGTTGCGAAACAATTTCCGGCTGCATGGCAACTCAAGACTGCCACCATGTGTAGCACGCTCCCTCGCTCACTCTGCCTGTGTGTGTGTGTCTATCTTTTTGCTGAATTTTATTTATGGCATCCGCCAAAACACAGACAGACAGACAGACTGACAGACTGAGCGGCAGACGGACAGACAGACATATGATATATAGACAAAATGACTTCAGTTAGAAAATTTACAATTGCTTTTACTTGATACATAATTGTTGATGTTGCTGTTGTTGCTGTTGCTGTTGCTGGTTTTGGCGCTTTTGTATTGCATTTTGATTTGTGGTTTACAAGCTTTTGTCTGGCTCATAAATTTGGCTTATAGCATTTTGCATGACGTTCTATGGCTGGTTTAATGGCAACTGATAGCAGTCCAAAATGTTGCAACTCTCAATGAAAATCTCATTGTTGCTGCTGCTGCTGCTGCTGCTCAACATTGCGTATACGCAACGTAATTTAATTCAGCTAAATTGATATTCAATTACAGTTTGTGCAGCTGGAATTGTTAAGAAATTGAATTTGTGTTGAATTTACTATGATAAATTTATGTTTTTGTTTCAAGCACGAGCGCGCAGCTCAACAATTGCTGCCATTTGTGGCAAGTTGAAGCCACAGAAAGTTGCTCAATTTGTCACACAGCTGCGAGGAAACTTCAACACAAAGTTCTCTCTATGTGTGTGTGTGTGTGTGTGTGTGGCATAGTGTAGTGTAGAGAGCTCAAAGAATTCTTTAGTTTGGCCACCTTTCGCATTGCCAATTTACGCTTTATATACGAGTCTCGTTCGGGCCATTTGCGACAAAGCAACGCAGTGGCAAAGGGCCACAACCTGAACCCAATTCAATCAGCCCAGGTCCAAGCGGAACTCACAGCTGCCTCCAACAGCAATGAAGTGGAGTTGCCTGTCAAGCAGCTACCCTGTAATAATTAGACAGCTTCAACGTCGTCGTATATTGTTGATGCTGGAGTAAATTTAATTTAGTCTTTTATTTTGGCGATTTTATTGCGACTTTGCTGCAGGGTATTCAAGTAATTTCATTTGATTTGTTCATTATTTTCATTATTGGTCACATTTTATGAGTGTTCTTGTTCGTGTTGTTGGCTGACTGGCGGACTGCTGAGGCATTTGTGGCATGCAGCATAATTTAATATGCCCTTCTCTCCCCCTCCCTCCTTCCAGTCAGCTGTCGTTTTTATGGGCTACCTTGGCGTTCAGTTTATTGTCCCGCTTTATGTGTTTATTTGGCTTGAAAGGGTTTTTCTCCGGGATTCACCACTTTGCACTCACACTCACACCCGCCGCACGTGGAGGATTGCAATCCTGAGTGCTTAAATTATTTATTAGACATATTTTGCGACAGCTTACACACAGCCTTGAGATATGGGACTACGAGTGTTATTATGATTTTTGTTGTGCCAAAGCTGCTAACAAACGAGCACATGGCCAGCGTCGGGTCAGCACATAAATTATGAGCACTTTATCTGACCCCTGACCCAAGGCATCTAATCAGCAGAGTGTGGACCCACACAGACTGTGCCAAAGTGTTCTGCAAAACACTTTCCCCAGTCGAGTGGAGTGAAATGGTCGGGAAAATGCTGAATTTAATTATTCATTGACACAATTATTTGTGCATTTTTGCCAATTAAGTTGACAGCAAACAGAAGCCATTGATATGCAATCGATCAATATTTTATACATTTATTACAAGCAACAATATCAAATTCGCATAAATTGCAGCGAGCGTCGGGTTGTTGGCATAATTGACAATCGAATTTGTCATAAATGGGGCAAATCAAGTTTTATTCGACTGTGTTTCTCTGTCTGCAGTTGATTTTAATCAAAAAGGGCCAGAGGGAGACGCAGAGTCAAGGAGATGTTGTTTATGAGTCGAAAACAAATTGTGGCAGTAAATTGCCAGTTGATTTCATAAAATTTATTTGCTTTGTAAAAAGCAAACTCAATGCACACAGACAGCAAAGAGAGCAGAATATTCATTGCCTCAGTACGAGAAATTTAACATATCTTAATGCACACACTCTCACACACAGGGATGTATGAATGGAGTTGCACTGACTTAACTGGCAAATTGAGCAAATATTTATTTGCATTTTTGTGCTAGTCCGCCTGCCGTGTTGCCTGAGACTGCCTCAAGGCTAGCTGGGGGCCGAGCGAATACCCCAGACAATCTGGATCTGGATCTGAATCTGCCAGATACAAATGCGAATGTAGTTCGTGTATTTCGTTTGCACCTGCACTCCGGTTCTTAATGTTTATTTTAATTGAATTGCTAGCTCAAGGCTCTCTGCCCAAGGACACTGGCAAGGTTATCTAGTCCAGTTTGAGGGCATCCAACTAGCTTATATAGCAGATATTTGTACGGCATAAATTAGCAGCTGTTTTGGTCATTTCGTATGCAAATTGAATTTTATATGCGATGACAAATGGCATTTAAATCATAATTCAAATACATTAACTATTTACTTAGTTCGACCACACAGCATTTACTCGTTGAATCATTAAAGTGCATGAAAATGAAATATTCAATGCAATTATGGGAAATTAAATGCACAGCATTATGCTATTTATTTGATTATCAAATTGAAATGAAATAAAATAATCTAGCAAATTGCAAGCCTGTTAAACAAAAGTTGTTCAACAATATGTTTCGCTTATTTAAATTAAATTCAACAAGATTTAATTAAGTGACGTCCAAAGACTCAATTAACTTTTAGTCCCATAGGTCTCTGAATAAGCAACTACATCTTAAGTCTCTGTGAATTGATGGTGAAATGAGCAAACACATTAAACTGCTGTTTATAGATTTATGGCGAATTCATTGCAAAGATACGTTGCTACAGTTAAGCAAACGTAAAGCATTATAGAGCCGAGGCAATTTCCGCTCTGTGATGCTGGTCAGTCGGGCGCCCTCCTAAGAGAGGCCTCAAAATGTCCATCAAAACGTCAGCAAGCATAACTGTGGCCGGCGCAGCCGAACTGATAAGATATGAAAAGCAATTTACGTAAACTGTCAACGACAAATTCGCTTTGGCAATGGCCAGTCAGGCATCCTGGCTGCCAGGAAGGACCTCGGTCGATGGAATTAAATTACAATACCCTTCAAATTGGCTACATGGAGTAAATAATCAGCATGTCACATTCTCCCTTTATAATTATGACAACCAAAAGCCGCATGACAACCACCACACCGCGTAAGCCCCGCTAATTAAAGCGTCTGACTATGTGGTCAAAGAAGATGCATTGGCCATAGATGCTGGAGGTGTATGTGCTGTGGGTGACATTCCTCTTGTGATGGCAGTGGCAATAGGCATTCACACAGACGATCTTGCGATCGCCGCGATGCATCATCAGCAGGCTGTGCGCTCCCTGGGAGAACACCTGGAAGTTGTCGCTGTCGTTGATGAGGATCTTGTTCTTGTTCCAATCGAAGTAGCTCAAGTGATGACTCTCCGGCATCAGTTTGGCCTTGCCCTCGAAAATGGCTGACCAGTTCACGTAGTGCTGCGAACTCTTGAAGCGCGACTCTCTAAAGCTCTGCTCCAAGTCAATGAATCCCGACACTTCCAGGCCCCTCTTCGAGCGCATCACCAGAAAGATAATGGTCTGCAAGGGTCGCGGATGAATGAGGAATTCAATTGATATCCAAATATGTTACTTGCCGCCAACTGCTTGTTGAGCAGCGAATACTCCCGCTTGGCGAACTGCTCCAGCACATGGTCACTGCCATCGTAGCCCTCGCCGAAGAGCGTGCTCTCACTGACGAATCTGGGATGCAGCAAGTTCTTCAACTTCGTGCGCTGCTCCGTGAACTCGCTGCGACTCAGCAGGCGTCCCATGCAGCTCTTGGCACAAGCGTTCCGTATGAAGAGCCTGCTGACACTCAAGTTGCGTAGATAGCGCACATCGTTGATGGTGATGAAGTGGTCCAAGTACGCCTCATACGTCGGGTAATCCAGCACGCTCATGATTAACAGCTAAACCAAATAACAAAACAGAACTAACAAAAAAATACAGCATCTACTATATGCATGTGTTTGTGTGTGAGAGTAATATGAAAACTTAAAACTGCAAACTGCAAACTGACAACAAAATCATTGCACAAAGGCTCCAATGTCGTGAGCCTTTATGGCATTTCTGCTTCGTGCCGCAAAAAATAATAATTAAATACTATTACACACACATACTCACAGACACTCACTTACACACACATGCAACGCTTTGCTCGTGCAGCAAATTTAATAAATGCAAAAACTTTACAATGCCCCTCTCCGAAAGTTGTGCATATTTTCAATTACAGTTTTCTATGTGCGGCACGAACGACGACAACTGATGTAAGCACACACACACACTCACACACACACACTCTCACACTTTGGCGCATATGAAACTAATTACTTCATCAACATGTTAAAAGAGTGCTCCCTGTGAAATTTCATTTCCAGCCTGCAAGTATGCAACGATTTTTTATCAAATCATTTTCAACCATTTTGCACAGATTCCGCACACTTCCGGCACAAAAAGAGCGTATAAACTGTTTATTCAAGTGCTAATATTAAACTGATAAACGCGTTCCCGATTAATTAAATTATATTTATTTAGCTTCAATTTAAATTAATTCCACAGTTTTGTACTATATGTAACCAGAAAATGAATCACAGAGTGACATTACAACTTTGGGCTCGATTATTGAGTAATCAAAATTTGCATATTTATTGATGGATGCGTTATCCAAATTTAGTTGCTGACATGTCGTTTTTGAAATTCTTTAAATATTAAAATAAATACAAATGGAAGAATTTCTATTTATATAACAAATGTATATTGTTATTTTCTTTGATTTTCATCGAGGGGATATTATGTCACACTCTATTTTGTGGTTATAACTACTTGACAATTTTGTTCAATTATGCGTAGAATATGATATTAAGTTCACAGTAAGAATTAGTATCTATGATCTTAACTGTTGAAGCTCTCATGATAAACATAACATTATCATTAGCTTATATACATCGAACAGTAATGCCTATATTTTAATGATTTAGTATTTCACTAGTTTACAGGGTAATTTGAAGTGCAGTTCTATTACGATTTTCGCACTCGTTTTCAATAGCAGAACAATACAAAAATGCTGGCTCGCTTTTTCAATTGTGTGTGTGTATGAGTGTGTGTAGGTGTGATTGTGCGAAAGTGTGCGTGTTCTTTTGCGCTATTTAAACACGATTCCCCACTGTTTGCCGTTGTTGCCGTCGCTGCTGCAATTAACATGCTGCTGTTGCTGTTGTTGCTGCTGCTGCTGTTGCTGTTGTTGCTGCTGTTGCTGCTGCTGCTTCCACTGCCCGAACACTTGAAGCTGACTCTGTTGCTGTTCCAGTGTCGAGCATGTTGCTCCTGCTGGCTCTTCCTGCTCCGGCAGTTGCTCTGTTCGGCGTGCTTTGTCACCATCTTGCAGTTAGCCGCCGCCTTGAGCGCGTAAATTGCTACTTCGCGGCGCTCCCAACCCACCCCGCGGACATACCCCCTGACTGCGCCCTGACATTCTGCGCTGCAGTTTTCACTTTACTTCAGTTTACTGCGACTTCCCCTCGTTGAGGAGACGCCATTGTTTGACTTGGTCATTAGTAAATGTACTTTGTCGCAGCGTAAAAAGGAGTTAAGTGTGCACTCTAAGGATTTATGCGACTCGCCGCGTGTGTGCGAGTGTGTATGTGTGGGTGTGCTGAGATCCTAGAACGGTTGAGCAGTCAGTGCTCAGCAGTCGCCTTTGCACTGCGTTAAGTGCGCATTTGTGATGAATGAACCAAATGCTGCTGTTTAGCAATTGAAAGAGTTTGAGTTTGAGTTGGAGTTGGAGTTGTGGACTCAAGTTGAGGTTTGCTGCTGGTCACTGTTTCAATTATTCTCATTGGTTTATGGCCATCATAAGCTTTATGAATACACTCAGCCAGCCTGCTGAGCTCACAAATAGTCAGATGGTTTCAAATCTCTTGATAAATTCACTTTGGCAAGCCAACAAGGAAAGAGTTGGGAATGAGAAAGTAAGTTTATGATTTAATTTCACCGAAATGTTGAATGTTTACTTTTCAAATGAGTGTTGAGCTGGGATTGCAACTTGCAACTTTAATATAACAAATGGAAAGCTAGTCACACACTAGTTTTCCTTAGAATAGCAGCTCTAAGGACCAACTCTTATGTCACAAGTAATTTATATCGGTTTTCTACCCTCCTCTTTCTTTACTCTTCCCTGCATTTTAGCCGACACAAATTATGAACTGGCCGTAAATTGCATTCCCCGTCTGTTGGCTGCATTCTGTGGCCGTTCATTGAAATCAAAGTCACATAAATTGTACAAATAATTCAGCACATTGTCTGTTCAGTTCTGTCCTGTCCTGTTCAGGCAGTAAATATAGATGGAGCGAAGGAAACAAAAGCGCAGGAAGGAGCCAAAGCCAAAAGAATCATCACTTGAAGCTGACCGCAATGGCAATGGTTGAAGAGAGGGGAAGAAAGAAAGAGGGTTGCTGGAGTTGTAGTCCGCAATCGATCAAAAGGAATTATGTCTCAACACAATTGTAAATAAATCTTTGCGGCCATGTGGACATTATGTGCATGCTGAGGCCAAAAGGCTTGGCCATATCGCTGTTCTAACCACAGGCACCGCAGAGTGAAAAGGAGAGAGAAGGAGAGAGGGAGATGGGTAGCTGGGAATATGGATAAATCCTGCATATCACATATATGAAGATTGAGTGGTAATGTGTGCAAATCTAAACCTCTCTGCTGAAGCTATCGCTACTTCTACCATGTCCTTGTGCTGGCCGTTGACATGTTGGTAAATTGGTCCTTAGCCGATTGCATCGATTGCTGCCACACATCCAGCGCTGTCTTCTCCTTCTTTGCCCTTCCCCATTTCTCTGTGTCGGTGCACATTTGGTTTTGGGCCCGGCCGCTGTTCAACATTTTGCAAACTGGGAATTAAGTCTAAATGCCGGAAATTAATCTGCCCAGAGACACAAATACAATATTATTGAATGGTGATTTTACAAGTGTCGTTGTCATTAGGAAATTGCCTCGCAGTCTGTCCTGCAGGCTAATGGCCTGCGGTTCTGTCTGCCAGTTCAAGGCGAACCCGAATTTATAATGCGCATCGATAATGATTTGTTATTTAAAGCTCAAACAAATATCCGGCAATTTTAATGGCCTAAAAACGAGAACGACGAAGAAAAAAAGTACAATTTCCCAATGAAATAAAACACGCGCCAAAGACTTTCGAGAGAGGCTGTGTTTATTTATCATGCGGCACGCGGAACCACAAGAAACTTATCGGCACATAATCACAAGTCTGAGACTCAGTCTCAGCCTCAGACTGGGGATCAGACCGGGACTGGGACTAAAGCTGAAAAAACATTGAAGCATTTTGTGTTCTTTTCAACATTAATTTGTTTCTTCGGCAAATGCCAAGGGCTTTGTGCAATCAGCGTGAACATGAGCTGCTCTGCCACGCCTCGCCACGCCAGCGACGAGATGTCTTGGCAGCCCGAGCTGAAGCCTTTTGATGCTGTCGAGGGAAATTCGGAAATTCGATAGCAGGAAATGAGATGGCCGACAACGTATGAGATGGCGTATGTGCAACGCGTGGCATTGGCAACAGCATCGAGGCGAAGCAGCTGCTGATAAGCGACTCTTGGCACTCGCATTCACATGTAATCAATTTTCAAATCGTTATGCAAAGCCTGCTCTGTGGGCTTTACTTACATCGATACTCTGAAATTAATCCCGTCAATAATGGAGAATTGTGTGCAAAACAAATGGGAATTTCTTGTTTTGTTGTTAATTAAATTTGCATCAATACTTTTGTCAGTTTTAGTGCTGCAAAATTGAAATTGAAACTCGAATTTCGAACAAACGACTTTAAAAATTTTTGGCAAACTGAAATTGAATTGCTGAAATCTGATTCCTTTTTATTAAACAAATTCATATTCAATTTGCAAGTGGGTTGCAAAGTTATGAATAAATTGATTTCTTTTTTGCATTCTGCTTTGGTTGGTTGCTCTTTGATCTAATGCTTCATTTAATTGCAATTTATTTACAGAATTGAAACTTCATTTTTGCATTTACAAATTTAATATATTTTCAAGCCTTCGTTCAATTCGACATAGTTTAAAAGCCATGTTGAAAATTGTCAAGTTTGGGAATGCTCCATTATGATATGCTCGGTTAGCTAAGAGTACTCTGCTTAAAGTACATCGAGGAGACAGAAAGGGAAGGAGGAGGAGGAGGGAAAGTCTTAGTTGGCAGCTGGTGGCTGTCGATTCTATTGTTTGGCAACGGCTGCCTGTTGTTGCCTCGTGACGTTGGCCATTAAAATGGCCTTGCCTTATGCCGGCCATATTAATTTTTGTGCCACATCGGAGAGGGGAAGCCAAGCCAAGGAGGCGAAGGGGGAGCAGGGTCAGGTCGGTTGCTGGCATGTTATGAGCTGCACATTAAACCCCCTTCGGATGCTGTAACGTGACACGTGAGCATCGCTTACGTGGTTATGGTTATCGCTTTTACGTAATTTGCTCGTTTATAGCACGCATCATTGTTGTAGGCATTGTTGTTGTTGCCTCTGCTGCTGCTGCTGCGGCTGTTGCATGCTCAATTAGCACATGCGGCATCGTGAAAAGCTGCTTAAGGCTTAATAGAAAATGATGCGCAGAGGCTTTTGATTGCTAATTTGCTTTAATGACAATTTAGTTTAATGCAATTGGGAGCAGGTTCTTAATCCTCATTATCAGTAGCATTACTTCAGAAATTCAACGGAATTCCAGCTTAAAAGACGAGCATCAACGAACTAAATACTATCAAAAGTAGTTTGGCAGTTGCTGCAATTCAAAGAAGTTTATCCAAGAATACTTGGCATAAATCGCAAATAGAATTACTGATAATTCTTAACAAATTGTAGACTAGTTTGTGAACGCAGATTAATAAATATTTCAAATGAATTCCTGTTCAAAATTATTGTTAGTAAACTCGTAAATTCATTAGAACAATTCAAGCGTAGAAAATAAGTACAAGTTGAATAGATGACTCGCAAATACTCTATGCGAAGTTTCAATTGTTTTGCAGAAAGATAACAATATTTATTTAAAAACTGATTCTCTTGGTGTCTCCATTTGATTAGAAATTGCGAACGACAGAAAGAGCAAAGCGAAAAGCAGTTAGCCGCTTAAACTAGCCACAAAAGTTTTGGCAAGCAGTTTGGCTTATAATTATTTACAAATGGCCAACGGAGTCAAACGAAACGAAGAGAGAGCCAGGAGCAGGAAAATCCTTGCAGCCAACCGCACAATTCTGTTATTTCTGTGGTGTGCAAAATTTATCTAACTTGCTGCAAAAGCCGCAGCAAGAGCCGGGCCCCAAAGCAGCAAAAGAAAGGAGCATTTTTCGTTTGCTGTCAGTGCTCATTTGGTTTAGTTTTCCACTGGACAGCCGAGTGCTGCAGCTAGGGACACATGAGAGAAGCTGCAGATAGACTAGGATTGGGAGTGCTCAAGAGACAAGAGGAGCAGAGGGAAACTCATCCGTTTGCCAGTTTATTTTGGGGCATTTGCGGACTATCAAAACAAAAGTGAATAAGTTGTTGCCTGTGCAATTTATGTTGTGTTTACTTAAAACTGCAGGACACAGTCACCAGAGGCAGCGACATAGGACACTGGCCTATGGACCAGAGTTATCCTTCGGCTGCTTCTTGTTGTTGGTGCTGAGACAACACATACGGATGTAAAGTGGGATTTGGGGTTAGTTGTGATGTCAGTTTGCGGGCCAAAAAGAGCACAAGGGCTGAACATATTTGCTTTTAAACTACATTACATTACTCTGCTCCTCTTCCATTATCTTTCCCACTCTCTTTGGCGTCACTTAATTTGCTTTACTCAAGCCGATCCTGAGCCGGGTTCAAGTTTTGCCGGCGCCGTCAAATGTCATTTTAATCATATTTCTTGATACACCCAACTTCGCCTTTGTGGCCTAATAATGCCCCAAAGCGTTTTACCAAAATTGAAAACTCGTGCAAATAATTTGCATAATGTGCGATGCCACACACACACACACACTGACTCACATACTCGCACACACACACTCACTTAGAATAAGCCGCACTCAGACAGCGAGCAAAGTCTTTGTACTTGACAACAAGACGACGCCAAAATAAAGGAAAAAATAAAACAGAGAACTGGGCTGTCAACACGCTCACAGCTTTCTCTCGCCAACTTAGCTTAGCTCATATTTATATTTTATATTATTTATGCATATATAATACGCTTCTAACGATACACCATGGGCATCGTGAGCCAGCATTTTAATATTGAAGAGAGTTGTTATACTCTAGATACATTGTCAGTGGTAATAAAAACAATATCGTATACTCAGCTTTACAATTTTGTCATTTATTTTCCGAAATACTAATATCTTTAATTAAACATTTGTTAATTTTTAAAGATCTTGTAGACTGAGATATTAATTTGTGTGACTCAATAATATTACTTTATTTAATAATATTAGTAATATTACCTCGCTCAGAGTCACTCAGTTACAGCTGCAATCAGAAGGAAACTTTTCAGCTTGGACAGCGAGACTGCAAAATCTGTAAGTTAAGTGATGGGCAGGGTGTCAGATCATTACCTGTGCTCATGAGGATGGTGAAGCATCGATTTACAGTAAATGCAAATTTTAGTCCCAACACGACTTCCCCTATGGAGGTTATGTGACATACTTTCTGGAATGCAATCATTTGTTCTATAAAAAGACATGCATTTGTATTGCCCTATGCAGCTATAGGACCTCAGTTTTAAGTAACAAATACATACAAATAATAATTATCAGTAGTCAATATTTATTTAGATTATTTTTCTAGAAAATTTACAACATTCCCAGTTTAACATAGAATAAAATAAATTTTCTATAAAAATAAGTATTTCGATAATTTATTATTGTTTTTTTGCTAATTATACTACATTATAGCAACAATTAATTTATACTATACTTAATTCTGGTTGACTTTGATTTAATTTTATTATTCTTCTTTACAATTTTGATTGACAGTTACGTCAGTTGTTGCCATTGTCCATTGCCATTGCCTCGCATTAAATATGCAAGCGACGGCATATTTCACTGGGAAAACGAAATTAGCCTTAAATTGTTCCCCGCCAGCGACATGGTTATTAAGTGCTCCACATGCACTTTACACACACACACACATACAGACAGTGTCATATACTTACGCTTATAGATATGGATACTTTATTTATGGCAACGGGTCGTATTAATGAACATGTCCCCAGCAGGCAGTTTGTCCAAGTCCTTGACGGTGTTGTTGCCTCTCTCTCGTCATTGTTGTTGTTACTGTTGTTGCTGCTGCCGTTGTCATTAACCTCAATTTATTTATATGTGGGGTAAAGACTGCTTGCATCTCCCTCGCTCGCTGCGACTTTGCGCTCTTGACTCTTTGGCATCGGCAAGCTGCAATAATTGCTGCCAAATTGCAGGCAACCTCCGGACTTCTGCCTCCAGTCGTCCAACGTCTTCTGCATCCGGTGTCCTGTCTTCTGCCTGCTGGCTTGGGCAAATGGCCAAGCAGCCTTAAATGGCCTCGAGTTGATGTTGGTCAAGCGGAGGCGAAGGCGAAACGAAGGCGGGTGGCCAACTTAATTGAAGTGTAAGCCGTTGAAGTTGAAAACTACGACCGGCTTTCCACTCTCCTCCCCTTTTGATTTCCCGCTGCTGCGAAGCCATTGCCAAGTCACGTCAACGTCACTAGCAAAAAACTAAAGTTGATAACTGGAAGGAAGAGCGAGGGGGGGAGGGAGGCTAGAGATCGAGGGAGTCTGCTTCTTAATGGATTAATTTACTTTGTCGCCGCTGCCAAAGCACTTGAAGCCGAAGCCCGTGAGGCAGCGGACCGTGTAAAAGGTTTTTGTGGCATGCCACGCCCAGCGTTCACGCTTGCTTTACGGCGCCCATTAGACAGCGAGCAGGGGGGGGGGGGATGAGGAGCTGTGCCGTTGGGTAAATGGTGCATGCCGCATCGAACCTAATTGAAATGCTGATGAAAAGAAAATTGTTGTTTCGAAAACAATAATGAAAAGTGAAATAACAATAAAACGTTTGCCAGAGACACACACAATTCACACACCACACACACACACACCAGGCACACGCTTTCAACCATGTGCTGGTAAAAAGAGGAGCGAAACTGAAACGGAAACTGGAACTAAACAAAACAAAGCCAAACAACAGCAAAGCGGAAACAATGTTGCCCGTGTTTCTGATACCCTGCATCGACAGCTGCATCAGAAAGGGGTAGGTGACTTTTTTGTTCAACGAAAAGACAGAGAAGAGACAATTCCATATATCAATAATCTGAAGTAAAGTCTGATTAGTGCCAAGCAAATATTTTATTCGATTTATAGAATCGGAAAGGGGTAGTTGACTTTTTTGCTAAATAAAAAGGCAGAGAATCCATATATGAATAATGAAGTTAAGTCTGATATTTTATTCAAATGAAAGAATAAATTATGTATTTATAAATGTATTGAATTGAATAAAGTTTAAGTAAATATTTGTGCTGGCCTCAACTTCAATCGAGGCTGTATTAATTGCCAATATTGATTATCGATTTGGCTCTAATTGCTCGTTGACAGTTTTTTAGAAGTGTCCTGGAATATCATCGACTTTTGTGCGGTAACTTGAAGCCGAGCAATGTCACCTGAGCAGCAACGCTTATGTTTTGCCAGCGTGTGTGCTCACAGCTATTGCTGATGTTGTTGTTTGTGCTAGCACGAGCACGAGCTTCAGCTAACTAACCGAGGCAGACACCCTCAGCCTCCTCCTTCTCCTCCTCGTCCTCGTCCTCGTCCTGCTGCTGCGGCTGAGTAGCAGCAAAAAGTGGCCCCCGGTTCGGTCCCGTTGCCATATGTTGGTCAAAAATAAATTGAAGTGGTTTCCCCCAGTCGACCTACATAAACATATTTTAGCCACTCAGCCAGCCAGTTGTGTGTATCTCGCAGTGTCTGTGTGGGACTCGTTCTGTCTGTCTGTCCCAGTGTGTGTGTGTGTGTGTGTGTGTGTGTGTTGGAAACATTTAGCAAGCGGCGCCTTAACGTATGCAACATTATTTCAAACACTGAAATAAAAAGCCCAACACTATGGCCACAAAGAGAAAGCGAAAGAGAGGAGATTGGGGAATGGGACTGTGGCGATGCCGTTTTAGCATTAAATTAGGTGCTTGTCTGGCAATGTGATGGCGCCTGCTGCTGCTGCTCTTGGCGCTGCTGCCCGGCCAGGTGCGAGAGCTTAGCCGTCGTCGACGTCGTCGTCGTCGTTACATGTTGCCCGCATGTAAAGTAGTTTTCAGGCGACCCTCACGACGTCTCCTTTGGCCACCGCTTGTTGTGAGTGCATCATTAATTTTAATTTGTATGGCCCAGGTCCGCCAACAACATGGCCATCAAGCAGGCCAACTGCCTGCCGTGCAGCGCAAGGACACCCAGGACACTCAGCCAATTCGAAAGCATTGCCGCCGCAACCGCAATCCGACGGCGTCACTTGCAACGCTGTTTAGTTTCACTTAAAGTGCCTCGTTCTTGTCTCCCTGACACGCCTCTCACTCACTCACACGCTCTCTCCCTCTCTTTCTCTGTTGTCCTTTTTTGCTGCTGCTTCGTTTGCAATGCGTTTTGCGGTTGCAAAATTATGAATTGTGATGAAAATATGTTGCCCAAGTTTTTGGCCAGTAAATTATTATTATTTTTCTGCTTTTCTCTTATTTTTCCTCTTTTTTTTTGCTTTTGAGTTTTTACCAGTTGTGCAACACATTTTTGTGCAATATTTATTGCACTCTACTTGCCCGCAGGCCGCAAGCTGAAAAAACACAAATATTTGGCTAATATTTCTCTATGCAATACATATTTTGATTGCTTTTTAACAGCAGATTATTTATGGGGATCGACAGAAAGATGCCCTGTAGGAAACGGTAATAAAAAATAATGCAACAAATTAATTAAATGAAACCCTTAAAAGCCACATAATTAATTTTATTTTGGGAAAAATAAGGCAGACGCTAAACTTTTATTTATTTGAAATTTGTTTGGAAACGATCATTTCTTTTACTAAATTTAATTTACAAAATACAAAACCAAAAATAACTCTTCTAATTAAACTTTTATTTAAACACTATTTTTATTTTATTTTGTTTACTTGCTTATAAGTATATTACACACCTTCACGGCTTTGTGTCCAGGGTATATTTAATGAATATTTTGTGTGAGTGCTTTAATTAAACTATACGCAATTATGCAATGAGTCGAGCTGACTGGAGTGCTGCCACACTTAGATGGAGCTATCAAGGTCCCCATAAGTATCTCCATTATTTATGAATATAATCACAGCTATTTTAATTAGGCAAATGCCAAACTGAATACCCATATACTCGTTCTCACGCTATTTGCTTGCTGAAATCCGCAATTAAAATAATGCCCACTCGTACTCATAAAAATTTGTGGTAGCACCGTGTTATCGTCGCAGATTTGCAACAGTTTCGAAGCCAGCAGTTAGCCTAGTTCCACTGCCAAATATTTAACAGCAATTTCGCACATTTTGCCCCACTAATTAGCGGACTTTCCCTTGCGCCCCTTCTGGGTCTCGCAACTCTCCTGTGGCCCCAGTCAACTGTATCCACTTGACGTTGCTAATTTTCATGAAGTTTTTTCCCCTCTCACATTTAATTTACTTCTTTTTTTTGGATGAGGTATCATTGGAGCGGGGCTAGGGGGAATGCAAACTACTTAACTACCTTGTATTCAAGCCTATCCTTGGCAGCATAAAAATCCGCAACTAATCACCGCATAAACACACCCGAAAAACTTTTGCTAATGTTAACTGCCTGGCGCATCACCGACAGCTGCATAAAAAGGATACATTCAGAGCGGCTCTCATGTTGTGCCCAGCCAATTAGTGTATACTCCTGCCCATTCACATAAAGTACGCACTTCTCGCATACCCTATACTGACAGCTTAGTGCCAAAAGAGTCTGGAAACATTTGCGAATGGCAGACTGCTCTTAGCGAGTTTGCCCGGTGTAATAACATTTAAAATGATCATATAAATAGTCAAGTAATATACATTTATTTATATCAAAAAAGTTAATTAAATGTGAACGAGCATTCACATATAATAATGTTCGTATATCAGACATATCATAGCGACATCAACACATTTGATTTAAGTCTAAAATATTTATTTATTGATCTTACAACTGCTTCAGAAATTTAAAACAAATGCGTAACAATTTTAAATTAATTTTCAATTTCAAAATAATTTTATTAATAAATATATTTGAATTCATTTAGACCTAAAGCAAATGTCCGTTAACGTATGGCATCCCCACTTACTATATAAGCTTCAGTTTGTAGCGTCAGGAATGTTTATTGATAAATAAATGAAAATTGTATCTAGAATAAACATTTATTTTACAGAGTATTTATCAAGCTGTGGCCTTTGACAGATGCTCGGTCGGCGCACAGCATGAACGAGCAGCTCTGTGGGAAGGAAGAGCAACTGGATGAGGGGACTTGAACATGAAATGCGCGGATATAAACTTGCAATCAGCGGTTATGTAGAGCGAGGCAGCCCAACCCACACACACATACACACGCAAGTACACACACAAACACGTGCAGATATTCAACACAGCAACATAATTACACTTGTCAGTTCATTGTGCCACAATGAGCAAGGCAACCCGAGAGCGAGAGCTGCAGAGGGAGAGGGAGGAGGGGCGCACGCATTGCTGGCATTCATAGTATGGACTGGCAGGCAGAGGCAGGTCAGTGTCCGAGAATGGATTTCCAGCAAGGCGACGCACACTCAAACTCATACGCATGTTGCACGTGCCGCACGGACAGCAGCGAGACGACACGATGGCGATGATGATGAGGATGGTGTTGCAGCATGATGGTCATTTGCTGTGGCTAATTGCGTTAAAGCCGCATGGCCAGCCATTGAAACGTGACACATTTTTGCGTCATTTTCGGTTCACGACAACAACAATAATAACTCGAAATGAAAACAACAATAAATAGTCGAAATATGCATAAAAAACCACGCAGCCACAAATGGTTGCCTCAATATTATGAATACGATATGCCAGCAAAGTCAGACAGACGCAATTGCTAAACGCTTTTGGCTTTTGACCACCTTTGATGCCCCCTTCTACCCTTTCACTTCGCTTTCTCTCGTTTGCTTTCTTCAACTGCCAGCTAAACGTCGGCTTCAATCAGCTGTTCGCTCAGTTGTCGACGTCGCTCATCCGCCCCGTGTTCGCATTGCAACAATTGCGACCGGCAATAAATTTATCAATTTTTTTATTTATTACCCACGTTTTTCTTTTATACGTTCTACGCGAGTTTCGCCAATAACAAAATGCAAAAGCCAAACCAAAAGCAAAAAGTTTTGGGGCAAATGAAAAGTTCAAATGCTCTGCTCGGCAGTTGAAACAAATTTGATAACTTTATTAAAATAAATATTAATGACTTTTATTAAATTAGCAATGTTTCATGCGAAATACAATTGAACAGACGGTATATATACTTTCGTGAAAATAATATTTACTTCACTCAATTTTCCTGGCTCGCCTGAAAGTAAGCTTTAAATTTATATTGGGAATTGAATGGTGTGTGAACGCGCTTAGATTTCTGACTTTATCAGGAACTATTTCGTATTTCGTTGCAAACGGCTCAACAATTCCGCAATTCTTTATGCCATTGGGGCACTGCTCAGACAATGGATAATAAAAACAACAACAAGCCACATTTTTGGGTTCGATGTGCTGCATGTTGATAGACACAAAACTTTATTCACTGCCAATGTGCCGCCTGTGAGGCATGCCATGACTCAAATACCCTGTTTTCAAATAGCAATAGTGAAGTGTATGCGAAGTCCTTTATAATATTAAATTTTAATAAAAGACTTCCGCTAAACCTTTATTATAATCCATTTTCCCGCTTGCATTTGACAGTATAAAATTAAATATTACAATTCTAATAAAATTGAAAATATAAAATATTAAGACAAGAATTCACTATTCAAATTAGCTGACTTGCAAAAGGTATTTCAAATGAATCAAATTAATATTTAATTGGGTATCTGGTAGTTGATCTCACCCGCAGCCTGAAGAAGCCAAGTCGATTTTTCGTGCACGCGTGTGTTAGCATGTTAGGCACACATATTCACACACTAGCAGCAGGAACAGTTTGTGCCATAAATAAAATTTAAGCTACACGATGACGACGACAGCCACCACTATGTGTGTGTGCGAGAGTGTGTGCGTGTGTATATATATGTATGAGCACTCAAGCAACAAAAGGTAGCGCAGTGGCATTTGATTTATGATTGCTCAGCCAGTGAGGTTAAGACTTTGAAAATATTTTCACAGACACACAAAATACGGAGCACAGCAGCAACAACAACAAGCACAAGAGGAGCAGGTTGAGGGGCGAGGACGAGCCTATAGAATACCACAGTACCTCGGAGGGGGAGTGCGAGAGCGATGGGGAGTCAAAGCGGAGCCCGCATTGTGCACATGGCAAGCTCAAAGGACACACAACGTCACCCGACTCCCATGTCCTTGGCAGTTTTGTGTGGCTGGCATAAAGCTTTTATTAGTTGCGGCTTCAGCTAACGCTTAGCATAATGAAAGCCCACACACACACACATGTATGAATATATGTATATATAGCACAAAGTATGCTGGCGTTCAATCTAATATCGCACATGTCAAAAACTGTGGAAATTTGCTTAAGAATTTCGCACGTTTCGCAGGCGCAGGGACAGACTTGCAGCCCAGCCTGCATTTCCGGCTAGGGCAGCGGCTTCGAGGAGCTGACAGTTCGTGCCTGTTCGCCTTATCGGGCCAATAACAACAGCTGCACGTTGAACTACTGCGACTTTTGGGCCATAAGCTGTAGTTGTAGTTGCAGACGAGAGTGCAGCAGTTGCTTTTGTTATTGTTATTTCTGGCCAAATAAACTTGCATGTGCTCCACATCAAGTTGTGTTGTTGGCTTTATGCCTCTTCCTTCGGCATATTACCAACTTTTCGCTTTGGTTTCGTTTCGTTATTACTGCCAGCATACCAGAAATAAGGCATTTTAACTATGCAACCCACACACACACACACACACACACACACACAATCACACAAGTACTTGGTCAAAATGGAGAACAGAACTGCAGTCCAGAATACATAATACAGACCCTTTGGTAGAACAATTAAAGTTCTATTAGGCGACAAATGCAAATGCTGCGTCGTTGCTCTCAGCTCTTTCTGGCATTTTAAACTGTCTCACACACACACACAAATTCACACTCACACACACATTCACACTCACGCATAACTGGCGTCTAACTGTTTTTGCCAGTTTAGTGCATAAGCCGTTTTAATTGTTTCGTTAAATGAGCCGAATGCCAGCACAAGCAGCAGCAAATAAAACAACTAAAAATACCGACAACGACAAAGAGTGAATTTCAGATACTCTTTAAATATTTCAGATGAATTTACAAATATGTTTAAGGGTCGAGAGTTGCGAAATTTTCTTTAATTGAATAAAACATCCTTTTTGACAGTCCCTTAATTGCAGGGTATCCAATGAAAGTAGTCGAGCATTGAAAGCTGCTGCATAATGCGTTGTACATGTTCTTTTATTAGTGCAGATAAAAATGGCTTAACATTTGAAATTGAAACGGAGCACGAGGCGTTTTATTCCGTCTTCAGCTTAATTGTAATTGCAATTTGAAGCTTTGCGCAATTTTAGTAAAGTAAAAATATGCAGTGCACTTTATACAGGCTATTAAAAATGATATGTAATGAATACTTGGAATTGTTTTAAAAGCATGCTTGTTTGAGCATTAGATATGATAGTAATTTAAATAAACAACAATAAATAACAAACAATACTTGATAGTTTTTAAAATGTGCACACAAATAAATATCTATATTGATCCCACTGCATCCTACAAGCCAAAGCTTAGTAGCTACGGCACATTTTTATTGTACTAATTCATTTAAAATGTGTATTTATACATTATTTAAAACAACAATTGCAATTACTTTTCATATTTGTAGTATTATTATGTCTGTACATACAATTTTGCTTATATTATTAACTACTAAAACCTATCAGTATTTATACCATTTATTGTCTGTTTTTGCCCTTTAATTTTGTTTGCTAAAATTCAATTTAATTTCTTAACCTACAAGAATTTAACTCACTCAACAATCCAAGAAAATTCAAACTTTTTTCAGCAACGTGCAATTTGTCAAATCAATTCCTTGGCCATTAGCTACTGAAAGGACTTCAACTGATTCGACCTTGTCAGCAATTGAGTTAATCAGGACGGCAGACAGACAATCAATCATGATAAGGCAAATATGTATTCATTGTGCTTAATTCAGCATTTAACATGTGAATGTAAGCAGCTGCTACTCATTCGTATTCATATTCATATTCATTGTTGTATTCATTGATATTTGCACAAAGGAAAGAAACATTGTCAAATGTTGTGTCTCCGCTCGAGCTATTGCCACTTGTGAATCGCAAGTCAAGGAGAGAGACTTCTTGGAAACACTTTTGACCAATGTGAAGCCGTGTGTGGCACATCGCAATTGTGCAACAGCAACAGCAACAACATATAACGGGACAATGGGAATTGAACGTTGCCAAATGTAACGCAATTTGTTTAGAGTTCAATTCGGCAAATGTTTGTCAATATGTTTTATCTAATGCCAGCAATATTTACACATGCATAAATTTAACTATTCCAAGTATGCGAAGTTAGACGATAGAGTAAGAAAGAGTAAAAGCGATAGATAGAGAGCGAGAGAGAGAGAGGCAGAAGGAGTCTCGTCCATTTGGGAGTTTTATGTTTGTGTCAATAAAGTTTTATTTTATTATTTGGTTGCTTGTGGACTGAGCGGGTCGCTCGAGGGGTGTCTGTTGCCAAGGGGCTGACAACAGCAGTCGCATGTTTGCACTATTGAATTTATGCTTCTCACTACAAACACACACACCCACACACACACCCACCCACTCACTCACACACACACATACACACGCACGAGGAGCGAGCAAATAAAACATGTTGCTCTCTCGGTCTGCTGCCCGAATTCAAACTTATCGAATTTATGTTCGGCTGTGTATTGAATTTTAATGCTGCCTGGTATTTCCAATTGTGCCCTCCCCCTCTCTTACCCCCCCCTGAACTGCCACAGTTATCAACATGTACGCACAAAATGCTGGAGGGAATTCACTGCAAAACTACTTAAAATAAACTCATCCTCAAGCTTCGTTCCTTAAATTGGATTTTGTGCAGCGCATTAAAAAAGAAAAGAAAAAAAATATGGAGAACGAACAGAAAGGAAAATCTGGAAAATCCAGCTGGCAAATGGGAGTGAAGTTGCTGTGTGGAGTAAATACATTTTGTAAAAAATATGTTTACAAATTTCTGCAATTGCAACCGCGATCAAAACGGACTGCAGAGCGGATAGAAAGGATTTTGGTCTAACTAGTGCGATGCAGGTGCCGCTGAGGAAAGGGACGCTGGGGCAAGGGTGAGCTGCAATGATTGCAACTTTGCCTGGGTGACATTTACATGAAAAGGGAAGCATCAAATGCAGCCACGCCCCCCGCCCTCAGCAGCCACCACATTGCCATTAATGCAAGAATTTATGGATGGCAACTAACAACAGCAGCAGCAGCATCAACAACAGCAACAACAACGGCAATAGCAGATCTGACAGAGGACAACAACAATGCACAATGTTAACGCCATCGTGCGTTGTTAGCAGTTTCAAGTGTCTGCTTTGGATTGGGGGGAAGCGGAGAGCGGGTGAGGAAGCAAGGCGAGCGGAAGCAGCAACAACAAAGCAACAAGGCAACAACTATGCTGATAACCATAACACTGAGTGATATACACCCTGCACTCCAGCACCCCAGTCAATTTTCTAGCTGGAAAAATCCACTGCCAACAGCAAGGAACTATTCCATACCCGACATGACGAGCAATCATCTTTATTTTTTATTCAGTGCCAACTGATAAGCCAATTGTTGTTTATAAAAAATAGCAAAAACACTTTTCGTAGTTTTAGTTTTATTTATTAAAAATTTTATTCAATTATTTACAATTATTTGTAGTCCAATTTCTAATATGTATTTTGTACAGTTAAATATTTATTGTTTAGTATTTTATCTTAACAGCTTGTTGATTTTGTTTGTGTTGCATTTACGTATTATTGACTGTCTTTTGATTTTCCTTACAAGTAAAAAGTGACTGATAATTTAACTATATTTGTTAACCATTGCGGGAAATAATTTCCATCAATATATTATATATATTATATATTATAAAAGTTGATTAGAGAACCAATAAAATAAATTGTAATGTATTTTGACAATTCCATATACGTAATTTGTTGTGCTCTATTTCCCGCTTTTAGCAATATTGCGAGTCACCATTTTCAAGCCCATTGCGCATCTTAAATTGTTCTATCAACTTCGTCTGGGATGTTGTAGCATAACTAAGTGAGTGTGTGTGCGTGTGTGTGTGTGTGTGTGCGTGTTTGTTGCCTTATTGCTTGACGCAGCAAAAGCATGGCCAGGCAGGCAGGCATTGCAGCGGAACATGTGATGCATCCCCACTAATTTCTGCTGCACATGCAGTTTTCCTTTTTTTCTTTCTGTCTTTTTTGTTGTCGTTGTTTCCTTGCCCCTTGCCTATCACTGTCGCTGTTGCTGTCTCTGTCACGCACGCTTGCACATATCTCAGCACCTAGATCTCCTGCCTGCACTTGTGACATTTTTTATACCCGCTACCCATAGGGTAGAAGGGTATTATGACTTAGTGCCAACAGAAAATGTATGTAACAGGCAGAAGGAGGCATCTCCGACCCCATAAAGTATATATATTCTTGATCAGCGTCAACAGCCGAGACGATATAGCCATGTCCGTCTGTCCGTCTGTATGAACACCTGGATCTCAGAGACTATAAGACATAGAGACACCAAATTTGGCAAAAAGGTTCCTTCATACCCTACGCAGGTCAAGTTTATTTCAAAAGTTGGATGCCACGCCCTCTTCGCCCACAATAAGCATTTATCTAGGGAAAGTCAAGTTTTTTTTTATGTAAATCGCGAATAACTCCAAAAGTTCTTTGTGTAATGATGTGTAATTTGGTAACCCATCTGCGCTTGACACTCTTAATATACCCTGTAATTTTGGTACAAATCGGATAAGTAGAACAAAAGTTATTCGTGAAATTATTTATCAAAATTTTTGTGCCCAGTGCATATGGACGTTTTAAGTGTGTGAATGACCTAGAGATATCAAATTTGGTGACAGTATTCATGTAGCTCTTACGCAGATCAAGTTTGTTTTAGATTTTTGCCACGCCCCTTTCCGCCCCCAAAAACTGTAAAAGCCGTAATAATAGACCTAGAGCATTGAATTTTGGTATGCATAATAACAATGATAGTCTGAATGACTCCTGTGAATTTGGTTGAGATCGAATAAAAAACGAGGAAGTTATTTAAGAATCCATTTTGTATGCAAAATTCACTTGCAGCTGCTCACGCTTTGTTTGTTTAGTTGACAGTGTGACCATGTCGGTGTTATGGATTTTTACCCGCTATTTTCAAATATATACAAACAAAATACAAGTTTCAGTATATTTTTGGTATATTTGTTGTCAAAATATCATTCAAATTTTTTTTTTCTCGAAATGGGTTGCGGGTATCATACGGTCGAGCACCCTCGACTGTAGCTTTCTTACTTGTTTAATACGCTTTCCGGTCCATAGGCAGCTCTGGCATTACGTTGAGCAACGGCTGGTTGCGAAAGTGTTGATGATGGAGATTGAATTCTTTAACAAGAGCGTAAATCCAAATTATATTGCAATTATAATACGTTCGAACAAGGAATTAAACAGTATTTACTTCAGTTCATTGCTGACTATTTATTGCTTACCATAAATTATCAACTCTCTAAAATGAAGTATGCAATGAAGTTGTAATTATATTTTTTGATTTTGAAAATCCAAATTATATTGCAATTATAATACATTCGAACAACAAATTAAACGGTATTTACTTGAAAGACTATTATCAGTTCATTGATCACTATTTATTGTCTTACTATATTAATATAATTTATGGTGTTATCAGCTCTCTAAAATAAAGTATGCCATGAAGTTGTAACTATTTGATTTTGCGTCTGGCAGTTGAATTTGGAATTCTGTTTAGTTACATTCGAGTAGCAAACAATTCTCAGTCCCGTTTAAAATACAAGCAATTGAGAATTTTTCCAATTACAACGCGGGTTTTAATCAGCCACAAAAATTAACTATTTAAATGGCCAATTTCATCCACAATCCCACGCAGCAGCGATGCTACTTCAAGAAGAACATCGCCTACACCGAGGACCACATTGTGGTGAAGAAGCTCTTCCTCTACAACGTGGCAAACGAGGCGAGTTTAAATTAAGTATTACCCCAAATCTCGTAATCACCCAAATGCATCCTCCGCTTCGCAGCTACTGATAGCCGATCTGCAAAAGTACTTCGAGGGCTTTGGGGATGTGGTGCGCCTGCAGCTGTTTCCCAGCAGACCTCGCGTCGGCGGCAACAAGCTGAAGCGCAACAAGAGCCTCAAGCTGAAGACGGGCTTCGTCTTCTTCGCGCAGCCTCAAGACGCGGCCAAGGCGCTGCGCAACACCCACCACATGGTCAGCGGCTACCGTCTGTCGCTGCAGGCCAACGACAGCTGGCATCAGCCCGACGCCTACGCGCTGCCCGACCACCTGGCCGGCGAGAGCTGCGAGCAGACGGAGGCGGCTGTGATTCTGACTCTGGACGATCACTGCCTGGAGCACATAATGAGGCAGCTGTCGCTGGCGGATCGCGTGCGCTTCGCACGCAGCTGCAACCGGGTGCGCAGCGTGTATTTGCAGGCTTCGGCGGCGCTACATCGCTCGATGAGCTTCGACGCCTTCGACGGCATGTCCATCTGGGAGACGCGCGACTTCTTCATGCTCTCGGGCAACCATGTGCAGCACATCGAGGGCAATGTGCCGGTTGCTCGCTGCCAGCGGCTCTGCGAGTACCTGGGCCAGCACTGCGTCAACCTGCGCTCGATGCGGGCCACGGCCAGCAGGCTGAGCATTCGCAACATGCACAAGCTGTTCGCCAGGACGCATCGGCTGGAGGAGCTGCAGCTGCGCGCTTGTGCGCTGCGCGACTACGGGCTGCTGGCGCTCAAGGGGCTGAAGCAGCTGCGGCGCCTGAACCTCTCGGACAATCGGCAGTTGACGGGCCTCAACATGAACTATCTGCCGGCGTCGATTGAGTCCCTCACGCTGGCCAACTGCAACGGGTTCCTCTCCAAGTACATGCCGAGGATCTGCCGCGCGCTGCCCAGGCTGCGGGAGCTGAACATGAAGGCGGTCTACACGGTGACCACGGGCTTCCAGCAGCTGGTGAGCAGCAAGTGCGGCAACGCCATCGAGGAGGTGACGATCAGCAGCAATCCGCTGCACGAGTACGAGTACGTGGCCAAGCTGCCGTGCCTCAAGAAGTTGGTGCTCTACAGCGTCGAGCAGGGCGTCACTTTGCGGCCCAGGCTGCTGGCTTGGCTGGTGCAGCACAAGGCTCAGCAGCTGCAGCACTTCGAGGCACGCGGCCAGAACTGCATTGACGGCGAGCAGCTGGTCGAGATCGGCAAGCTGGCCGCGTTGCACACCCTCGTCTTGCCGCACAACAAAGTGCTTGGGGAGCGCGAGCTGGAGACGCTCAAGCTGCCGCAGTTGGAGATGCTGAATCTGAAGTACTGGCCGAATTTGACCAATGCGGCTGTGTTGCGTCTGCTGCTTGGCTGCTCCAAGCTGCGGCAGCTGCACCTCGAGGAGTGTCCGCGTCTCACCGACAAGTTGCTGCACGACGTCATCTTCAAGCTGCGGCTGCAGCTGCGTGTCAAGGAGCTGCAACGTCGCCTGCCCGTCGTGATGCATGTGCACGGCAGCAAGATCAACGAGTTCAGCGTGCAACACGCCGATGTGGCAGCCAAGGACTTGCTCGACGTGTCGCTGGCGCCTCCCTCGTCCTCGGATCTGTGCCTGGTGCGAATGTCGAATCTCTTGCTCATCGACTTCTATCCCATTGAGTACGACAGCTTTGGGTCCGAGGATGAAATCGATCCCCACTACGATCGCTACAACTTCAACGAGGGATTCCTCAGTGACGACGACTACGAATACGACGAGATGGAATACCCACCCTACCACTGAATAAACTCACACTCACTTTTTCTCAAATTTGTATACATAAAATAAACAGCTTCTCAACGGATTTCCTTTTTCCACGATTTAATTCTAGATCTTCTGTTGTCATTAATATTTTAGATTACAGGTTCCTAAATGAACTTTTGATTTATCGTGTTTTATATTACAAATAGATGACTCTGGAAATCGATATGGAATGAAAAAAATCTAATATTTTTGGATGAAAATTCAAGCATTTTTAAGCGCGTATTGTCGATCTGGCTTTATTCCTAGTGTAAGTACTTTTCGCATTTTTTGTATTGATTTTATTGATTGATATTTTTCATATTAATTGAAAATGTATATCTAAAGTATCCTTTTTCCTAATCTTAATCTAAAAGTAACATTTTTTAAAGACAACTTTTCATGGTCGAATTTAAAATAAAATAAAAATACCAAATACTTCCACCATGCTCAACAACTATCGATATAGCCCAGCAGTTTGAAGCTTCTGTTGACGGCTCCTGCTGCGAACTGTCAGAAAAATCGAAGTGAAGTCGTATAGAAGAACTATATATAAACTCACAACTGTGGCAAATATAGTAAATGTGTGTGGATATTATAAACAGCGTGTGCATTGTGCAGCTCGCTCGATTGCTGCACTCACATGTAACTGGTTGTTGTTTTGTATTGCTTGTGGCATTTTTGCAGCCTTGTGGCTTTTTGTAGAGCAAGAGCAAAGGCAAAAGCAGCTGCAGCTGCAGCTGCCAAATATATGGAACTCTATTGAGTTAATGTCGTGTAATTTAGCAGACTGTCAAAATGGCTGGCAGAGTAACGGCAAATGCACACGATACAAAAGTCGCATTCAATAAGTCTGTCGAAATTTTCCTTTGCTTTCCCCCTATTTTGGCATGACAGCATTTTCGCTCGCTTTCCTTTTATTTTTCGAGCTGTCTGCTCTCTCGTATTGAAGACAACTCCAAATTGTAAGCTCGATTTTTGCGTGTTGTTGCATCTTGAGTTGCAGGGTTTTTACTGCCACGTTTGACAACTAAATCAAATGTTTGCCCCTCGGCTTTAAAATCTTAAATCTGGTCTTAAAGCCAACTCACAGCAGCAGCAGTCGTATTCATTTAGACCGCGAATACGCCACGAAATGTCAACCGCAGCACAAAGTTGAGGGCGGAAAATAACACGACTTGCAGTTGTTATTATATTCGCATTTTCCCCGGCAACTTTAACGCGGAAGTTGCGATGTTGCGTGAATTACATAAATTACACACACAGCTCCCACAGACGTACATATGTACTATATATGAACAGCCAATGCTTAAAATTGTAGCCTAACATTTATAATTTGTTTTGTCAGAAACAAAAAGAACACGAAAGACGCTAAAATGTTACATTTTGTTGCGTGGAAATAATGAAGCACACTGAAGTTGAAGCTGCGAAAAAAATCTGAACGAAGCAATATCAAACTCCATCTGCAAAAGTAAATCATTTCCAAAGCGGCTTACAACTGATACGAATGTGAATGAATGTGCTCGCCTCTTTTTATCCAACTGTCAACTGGCATTTGAGTGTAACTGATACCCTGTGTGGCTGTCTCACCTGCTATATGAAGGATCGGGCGAAAGAAGCACAGCAGATAGTCCGAAATGTATGCAAAACATTTGAATTATTTACCATAAAGTTTTTTCCAACTTAACCGAGAGCAGCGAAAAAAAGAGTGTGGGAAAAACAGACAACAGAACAACAAAAAAAGACGAAAAGCCTTTGTGCATGTTTTTCGGCATTCGTTTTTGTAGAAGTTTTGTGTTTTGTTTTGTTTTGTTTCGTTTTGTTTTATTCACATCGCTCAATTGCCGCTGATGCGTTCAAAGCCGTCGACGCCACGCTCGAGTTCTACAAATTTCATAGCATACTTTACGGGCGCTTCCGTTTTGTAAACAACCATCAAGCGGAAGGCAACGACGACGTCGACGACGGCAAATAGCAAAACGAATGGCACGCAAAACTTTATGCGATTTTTATTTGAAAAATACTAAATTGATTTTATGCTTTTTCTCCTCTGTGCCACACGTGGCACAGCAGCGGCAGTGGCAATGCCATCCGAGTCCTGTGCAGCAGCAGGATCAGTGCAAACTTTACTGTTTCGGGGCATGCAAATTGGCAGCAAGGACATGTGTTTGCAATCGCACTTGCACTTGCACTTGCACTGATGTCCTCTACTTTGTTGTCCTTGCCAAATCAGCTGCAAACATGTTCGTATCATTGTTATTATTATTATTGAATCGCATTAGGCAATTCATTTGTTTTTGCTGGCAACTCTGATGTATTTTACATTTGTCATTATATTTGTTAATTGCAAATTCGCGCTCTGCAAATTTATGCCATCGGCTTCTACGTTTCACTTGTGTGTGTTTGTGTTGTGCATTGAAAATGTTGTTTACCATTATCGCTCAATTGGCAAATGTACTCGAATGTTACATTAATTCGCCCCAAATTATGCTAATCACATCAATGCTAATTTTCGTTGTTATTCTGATTATGTTTATGCTCTTTGCATGACAAAATATATGCATGCACAATATAGCAGCTAATTCAAGTGTAGAGTACTTTACGATAAGCTGTTCAATGTGCTGAATATTATATATTGAATCACTTTATAAAATTAAAATAAAGCATTTATTATTTTAGAAATGCGTTTTAAATAAAAGAAAATACAAAATCCCACTACAAATTAAGTATACGCAATTTCCACAATACTACTGTCAGTCTTTATATAATAATTAAAATATATTCTATAATAAATCATATCTTAACAAATTATGTATTTTTCTTGTATTTAAAAATACTTTCAGTTATTACAGCAAATTCAGATCACAACACATTAGGTTGTTTGCTGTTGTGCTTAAACTCCAGAGCACTGATTACATGCAGCTCAGTTTGTTGTGTCTGCCACGCCCACTTCCTTTGTTTAGCGCCCAAGACGGCACAGTGCATTGTCTGGGATAAGGACGTTTCACATGCTAATTAGCTTTGGCTTTGTCGGCTCTGTTAATCAGGCAGCCTCAAGAGACTGTGCAACACCTGAGCTGGAGTTATCAAACTAGCCGCAAGTTGCAGTTAAAGCAATTAGAGGGCGGAACAGTTGAGCTGATTTGCCTTTGCGGTCGCTGTGCTGGTCGATAAACTTTGCGGGCAGCATGTGAATGGAACTAATTAAATATTGACAATAGACCAGACCAAACACTTGCCCAAGCCAAGTGATGGACTTCATTGGCTTCGAGTGGATGCGGTCGCCGAATTGCAAGTCAAATTTGGTTGGCTTTAAATCAAGTCGCAAAGGTAGTTGAAACTGAAGTTGGTTATGATAAATGTTATGCTGCAGCCTTGTACTAAATATGCAGTAGCCAAGGGGGCAACAAATCAAGAAAAACTAGCGAAAGTTTAATTTGACTTTCGAGTTGCGCAAAAGTTTGCCCGTCATTCTACGTTCTGTCTCTCTCTCGCTTTTTGTCTCTGCCTGTTGTGCGACAAATGCGTGGCAATTACTTTTTAAAACCCAAAAGCAAATTGATTGCCACTCGAGTGCGAGCTGCGAGAGGCAGCGTTAAAATAATTCACATCGATAATGGCGCTTTAATCGCACAAAAACTTCCGGCAATTTCCCAAAGAGTGTTGAGTGCTCAGTGTGCTGAGTGCTCCCCGCTCTTCCCTTCCCTTCTCCCTTCCCGTCTCCCTTCGCTCTGCCTGCTGCTTGACTCGATTTGTTGATTTGCCTGAGGCATCGGGGTGCTCTTTATGCTGTTTACAAGCTGACGAACATGGCTAGAAGAATGAATGCCTCCACTTGACTCGATTCGAGTCGACGCTGCTCCTGTCCTAGCTCCCGGTTGAACGCCTTGCTGCGCTAATTTTGTTAATGTATCCTGTGCACACACACTCCCAGTTACGCCCACACACACACACACACACACACACACACACACTTTTGGCGAGTGTTTTGTGCCTTCTTAATTTCGTGTTTTGCTTAACTTTTTTACTGTGCAATGGTCTACAAATCCGGCGGCTTTGTGCAATCAGCGTTAACTTGTTTTTCCCTATTTCAATTTTTCCCATTCGTTATTCTTTTTTTTTTGTTGTGTTTTCCTCTTTCATTTGCTGCAGCGGGCTTCTCGCTTTCTGGGCCCAGACCAGAGCATTGAGATAAGCCAAATCCCTGCCAGCTGCGCGACGAGATATGCAAATGTTTATTTAGAATTTCGTTTAACACCGGCGAAACTTATGCGTAATGCGAGTCGCCCACGCTGCGTATGCGTAATGCCTTGAACACTTCATTAGCGCAAATGCTGAGTGTGCGTGTGTGTGTGTGTGTGTGTGTGTGTGTGTGTTTATCCTCGGGCATCTATTTCAAGTTGTTGCACAAATTTAAACGACTCGCATGCCTCTCGAATCCATGCATTAAATTGGCTCACTGTATCAGAGTCTTAAGGAAACACGGTGTCCTTGAATGGGAAGCCCAAAGATACGACTGAACAATTGGCTTGGGCCATAATGACAAAGTCATTGCACTTGCATGACAATCAATTGTTTAATTCACTCATAAAGGACCGTCAGCGCTGTGCGTCGTGCTCGCCAGCAATTAAGTAATTGAGAGCTGCATAAATCAAGGCAAACGACTTGTACATATAGAAAGAGAACGAGGTGGAGAGCGAGCGAGATGGGATCAAAATCAATATCAATATTGTGCTTGCCAAGTGGTCGGCGTAATGCAAATTTCATAATTGAAAACTAAGTGCTGAACAAAAAGTTTGGCATAAAGCACTTTCGGCTATAACCCCTTCTCTCTCTGTCTCTCTCCCTCTCACTCTGGCCTTAGTGGAATTATAATTTGGCCCATTGGCGTGAAAAAATGAAAATAAGCTCAACTTTAGCGCTGAGCAAAAGTTTACGGCACTTACACACATACACAAGCATTCACACACACGCACACATTCAAACAATTGACTTTGAAAGCATTCGATTTGCTGCTGCTGGAAAATTGAAGAGAACGATGTTGAGGGAGGGAAGCAGGTTAACAGCAGATCAAGGGATTCCCCCTTTAAAACCTTTGGCGCAGCCATTCAATTAAACTGAGTGTAGTTTTCAATAAACTGCGCGCTGCTGGAAAATAGCAAATAAATGCGAGCGATTCGCACACAAGTCAATGAAAATAACAAAATTGCAAAATAAGAAATCAAATAGATAAGGCGATGGCAAGTGCGTAAGTGAGAGACACCCTGTAAAGATATATCCGACGGACTATCTATTTTTTTGAAAGTCTGTAAGCTCAAATTTTCAACATTACAATCATGAAAATTAAATATGGTTATAAACTAAAGTAAATTAATTACTGTTACTGCTTGAAATTAAATTAAAAACGTTTTCTTCATTTTCTAATAAATAACAATTAAGAAGCAGTGTTGATTATTTATTGCTTTGACCTTCTGCTGACTTTATGGCAAAGGGTATTTCAATGCGATAAAGTAACAAAAATTTAGAAATTTAGAATTTAGACACTTTATCGAAAATGAAATATAAATTAAAATTAGTAATTGATTAGTTACTTTTATAATAAATAATAATTAAGAAGCGTTGTTGTCCTTAAGGCCAATATTCTGTTGATCCCATAAAGTGACGCCACATTAGCTCCGCCTTCGCTTGCAGCTTAGCATACCCTTTGTCAGATTGTTATAAACAAAGTAAACTTAAGTAGCCAAAGGTTGTTTGAGGGCGGGAGGGCGAAAGGATCGCCAGCTGAATGCAATTTGTGCTCGAGTTACAGCTAAGCGGATTGCAAAGCACTAAAGCACTGGGCACATATCGAATATTTATGTATAGTACGATATATGTATGCTGCAGCTTACCGAGACAGAAACCGAGTCCCAGTCCGAGGTAGAGGCAGAGACTGAGAGTGTGTGGACAGTGGCTACTAAGCACTGGACAATTGTGTTTGTTGTTCTCTGCGCTGTGTTGTGAAGTGGATTCACGAGCACAAGACAATGGATTGGGTAATTGGGAAACACATAAAAAATATGCGCGCTACACTGCAAGAAATAAGTGAGCGGCATACATATATTCTGTAAATTTCAAGTCTATGTTTTGCAGCGGCAATTAGGTGTATTTATTCGAGCCACTGTCGCAACTGGTTTTGTTTTGTATCTGTGAGTGTTTTGTATCCGTTGTTTGCCTTACTTTCCTCTGGCCTGCTGCTGTTTATCCAATTGTCTTTTGTATCTCGCTGTCTTACATGTGTTTTATACGTTATCTACTTTGCTTGGGGGATAAGCTCCGTATTGCATGTTGTGCGTTGGGTCGTTGTCTTTGTCTTTGTCGTTGTCGTTTTAGCTGCCCCACGTCCATGTCGCCAAAGTTGATGTCAGGCCACGTCGAATAAGCGATAAGCAACAACGAAAGTAGCTAAAAATATAGAAAACTTTGCTAACAAAGTTTAGGATAGCAGAGAAATGGAACTGAAACTAATTGTTTGGCAAAGTTAGTTGGGGCACGTGACTAAAATAATGCCAGCAGCGATATCAATTACCCGCCGGCAATGAGGCGTCAAAAAGTCGTTACCCACCCCCAAAAAATAAAGCATGCAACGAAAAAATGTTGCAGCAACAATTGGCAAGCGATTGAACAATCGCTCGTCACACATCATCAATAAAAGATTTGTGAATAAAAACGTAAACCCGGAATTGTGGCCAATTGTTGGCTGCGATCACGACGTGGCCACAGCAACGAGGGGGCGAAGAGGGGAAGCTGGATATAGCATAAATCAATCACTTCCTGTGGCTCGAGCAATTGCCCTGTTGCCTCTGCTGTGTGTCCCACTGTCTGCCAAATTTTATTTATGGCTTGCCAAAGTACACACACAATAACAACACACATGCATGCGAAATCAAGCAATTGTTTTTGGCCCTCAATTATTTTTGTGGACGATGGTGGAATTTGTTGCGTTTTGCGGTCGCCTCTCCAACAGCTTTTGCTCTAATAAATGTGATTTATGCACGCTGGGGAAGGGATCATGGCGAAAGCGGAAGCACAATGCCACGGCTGCCACAGTTGCAACAAAGTTTTGCAACTCCATAATGAGCTGCAACAGTGCCAATATTTTAATGCGACTTGCGCAAAAACAAAAAGCTGAAAAGAAACTAATGGAAATTTTATGGACTCCCTCGGAGGAGAAAACTTCCACGACTCGACAGCCAGCGAGTACATAAAATTTCTGGCGTGAAAAGTTTCAAGTTTCACATTTTTGATAGACTTTAGCTGATTGATGGGCGGCATTCGGCGGCTCATTGATTGACATTGATTTATGGCCGTAAAACAATGGCGGACATGTTACGTATACGTCGTGTTCCTCTTTTAAATCACTAGTTTTCCATTTCCTTCTTTTCTGTATGGAATTTTATGCTTTTAATTCTGCTTTTTTAATGAAATCACACTTGCATGTAGTTTACCTGCTGATTCTTTTTGTTATAGTAACTACCCTTTCACGAGTTCTCAATAATTATCTTTGCTAGTTAATAAGATACGAATTATGCATTTCAGCGTTAAGAGTTAAGTATATGAGCATTAAAAGGTAATACATGAATTTACAAAAATATATAAATATATGTACATATATATGTATATAATAATTCAGCTTAACCCGCAGCTTCGCTCGCATCCAGAAAACAACAACAAATACGAATATGATTTTGTGTGTTCTTGGTTTTTTATTGTAGTGTAATTTACATAAAATTTTTGTGAAAGAATAATGTTTAAGCTGTAGTTTTATAGCATGTCAGGAGTTAGGACAATGTCCTGTATGTATTTAGATAGATAACAAATAAACAATTTAAAAAAAACAGAATTACAAAACCTTGTTTTAATTTGGCCATTTAAAATGAAAAAACATCAAATAATGAGGTAAGAAAGGTAAGTAAAAGTAATTATAGGTAGTCATCATTAACTCTCTCCACACGAAGGACGAGCGCATTGCAGAAAACGTGTCGCAAAACCTCTAATGGAGACTGATGTCGGTCATTGGATCCAAATGACACTTACTGTGGAGAATAAGTCATCCATAGACCTCAGGTGATCATCAAATGATCAGTCACTTTCTGCAGATGTTGCGTTTAATTCCAATTTAATTAATGTTGGATTCAAATTAAAAAACGTTAAAACTAAATTCAAATTATGCTAATTCAAATTTGATTAATTTCAAATTTAAAACAAATCAAAATTTTACAAAACGTTAGAATGTTTAAACTAAACGCCTGAAAAAAGTGAGTATGGTAAGTATTTATCAAATGGCAAAGTCTTGCCACAATTTCTACTGGGGGAAACACGAAACATTTGGGACTTACAAATCCTATCTGAAGGATGTTCCAAATGTTCTCTCGCATAAATAAATTCCTTTCAGTGCAAGGACGAAGGTCCTTACGCCAGCCAAGTCTCCGGGACTTTATTGCATCACGAAAAATAGGAATTTCTCAAGCATATCCTGACAACGTATTCTATAGAAATCAGCTCGTATTAAGTAAAACTAACGACCTTCCGAAAGGATATCCAAATATTCCTTGTAGTTTCCAAGATATTTAAGATTTTGAGTCCACGATTTAAATTTTAAGTGAATCCCCAAAAGTATTTTTTAATTTTCGCTGAGACAGAAAAAAAGGTAAGAAATCTCAAGAAAATGCGAAAATCCTGAATAACTCGAAAACGAAAAGGACTATCGAAATGTCCTTTGGCCAGCTGATATTCCTTGTTAAGCCAAGTTGATTGACACAGGACCCATAAGGATCAACAAGGATATTATCCAAACAAAAAAGTCCGTCTAACTTTGTTCGTAAAAGGATACTCGTCCTTTTGATTTTACAGATGACGATCATGTATTCGTCACTATGCACATGCCGAAGGACATCCCAATCGTCCTTCAAATGACGAAGTTACAAAGGATTTTCCAATTTTTCGCCAATTTTCCATGTTCCCCCCTTGTAAATTTTCTTGCCAATTTTGATGCATTTTTTTTTATTTTATTAATTATTTGAGTGACAATCGATCTTTATTTTCCAAAGTATTCTTCAGTGATAACGACATCCAAATAGTCCTTGTTGTTTTCGAGATATCCAAGATGTTAACTATTCGTGTGCGATTTTAATTCAATCCCCAAAATTATGAAACATTTTTTAATTTTCAGCTTTCAGTTTTAAAAACAAACACGAATTTTTTTTTTTGAAAAAAATATATTTATTCTCATAAACTTTCTTCTACTGTTCTTCTACCCAATCGTCCTTCAAATGACGAAGTTACAAAGGATTTTTTTTTTGGGAGTTCAAGTGGATTTCCGTTTAAGTCATTTTCTCGGTCAGGTTGTTAATTGTTTGATTTGCACGATTTGCAGTACATCAACTAGCATCCTTTTAATAATTTACCTTTGCTCCAAATTGGCTGGCTAGTATTAAAAATTAATATATTAATTAATTAAGCAGTAATTACTACATTACTTACCATTTTTTGGGGGACATCCTTTATTCTTAAGTGGCCAAATAATAACAAGTTACTATTATCGTTATGTCTTGTTAACTGTAAGCTTTGCATTGATTGTCAATCACTCTGACAATTGAACAATCTGTAGTTTATGAAACATTACTCCAAATTGCCTTTTTTTTATATTACATTGAAATACGTAATTCAATTCATTGTGAACGTAATGAAGAATACAAATTAGGTTCGCATGGTATTTCAGCAGCGTGGTATTAATTTTAAATGTTTTACAACAATTTTGCATATATTGTCCTTATTTCAATTGTTATGTTGGTAGAAATGCTGTAAACTTAAAGTAAAATTGCACTTATCTGTTTATTTTAGGTTGGCGCACTTCAGTCTTGATTAAAGGTGCATTTAAAACATGTTACAGGGAACTAAGCTAAACATGGCAAGGCATTCGCCCATTTAGCATCCCGTTCCATGGCCTTTGCACCGCATTTTACTACATTATGCACTTTCAACACTCTGCAGCTCATTCATTTTATTTATTCTGCACTTCAAAGCCGTGTGTTCTCAGCTCTCTCTCTCTCTTTCTCGCTCTGTGTCCCCATGCTCACCTATCCAAATAGCCACCAAAAAGCTCAGCTCAGCTGAGCTGTGGCAAAGGTGAAGTGTGATGAGGACGGAGGGAGGAGGGCGGTGGCGGCATTTGCATAAAACACAAGCATTCAAAAACTCGGCAGTAATTCATTTCAGTTGTTGTCACTCGCTAGCTAGATGAGGTTTCCAGGAGAAGAGAAAAGCAAATGTTACAAAAAGTATTTCAAATTAAAGAAATAATTTCAATTTAATACATGTTCGACTAACAGAAGTGTGTAAGAAATTCTAGTTCTTGCTGTTTGCAATCGGTTTGCGAAACAACGATTAAAAGCGCATTTTAGCCGACTGTTTGAAGGCCACCATTATTAATAGCCAGCAGACGTTGCGGTGCATTTAAACGGAAATTTAATTTCATTTAGCAGCTGCTTCGGCTTGGCCAACTATTTTTCGATTCACCGCAAAGTCGTTTCACTCGTCGGCCGTTTTGGGCTACATTGCAACATTTCTAGTTCATTTCCGGCTAAAAATGAGCTGCTGTCCGGCTCGTTGTGTGCTCCTTGTCCGAGCCAGGCCCAAACCCAGAAGCAGACACAGACTGGCTCGTATGTGGCCCCGTTTCTGGGTGTTGCCATTGAACCATTGGATGGAATACATTACGAGTCTCTTGGCCAACTGTGCACAATTTGGGCTATTTTGTGCACGCCTTTGTGCATAATTTTCCAATTACTATCAATAAATTCGAGCGTTTCCAGCTGCCAACAAAAAAATAATTGAGAAATTATTACGCTGTCCGTAAGTTTGTTTTGAGCGCAAATTGTCAGTTTTGGCCATCAGCTACAGTTACACTTTAATTACCGTTTAGCATTTCACATTCTAGCCAATTGGACAGCAGCTGCTCCAAGCAGCACCAGCGACCAGAATAATGCTGCCGTCTGCTGCCAGCACATTGCATAAATCGCTCCGGCAATGGCCAATAAAATGCCCCATGGAATGGCAATCAATGCCCCTTACGCTCCCCAACTTGGCTTGGCCATAAGCCAGAGCTCCAACCAACTCTTTTTGGCTCTCGACGGATAGCTGGACCTGAAGCCGAGATTGTGAGCTGCAATTGCCCCACTTTACTGTGACACATTTCATGGCTTCGAATTTGCCATCCGCATTGGCAGATGAAACAAGCGGAATATTATTTATGCGGCGTTGAAGCAAAGTGTTGCAAATAGAAGAGATGCATTTATAAATCTGAATCGATACCTGGAATACATTAGCAATGGCTGTCAGAACTGTGACTGATGGCTACTTATTTGTTGTTTTATTCAGCATTTAATCCACAACTATTCCATACCATTTACACCTGCATTAAATACCATTTAATGGTGCTTTTCTCGTATTGCAATGCTCAACATTGAGAGAGCGATTAAAACTGATTTTGCCGAGTTTATGGTAAGTCATGTGGCCATTAGCATTTGCCAGCACAGCTGTCGCTTCAATGAGCTACGTGACATGGAAACTTGGTAGCTTGCAACAGCATTCAGAGTCCTCAAGTCAGCCAACTTTGATGGAGCCCTTCAGCAAAGGGCGCAGCCTGCATAAAATCAAATCACAATCGTCAACGGCAGTCCCCTCTCTCTGTATCTCTTTCTACTTTGCTCTTGCACTCTTTGTTTCGCCTTGTTTCTCTTGGTTTTTCAGTTATGCAGCACAAAAGTGCAATATGCATTTGTTACCGTTTCACCTTTGACATGCACATGAAATGAATGCACAATGAGATGCAGTCCTCACACACAGAAGCACGCACACCTGCGTCACCTGTTGCCGCCTGCAGCAGCCACAAAATACCGCCCACTAATTGGCCAGCTCGAAACGGAAGGAAGGTCGAAGCGCCAGCTGCAGGCACACGGTAATTAAAAACTTTCCACAGCCCACCAAAAAAGTAGGCAACACTCAAATTGTAATTTCAATGCGAACGCTAGAAAAGTCAATAAAGAACACAACTTAAAACTTAAATGCAACTAACAAACGAAGCTGTCACGTTCTCTCTTTCTCTCCCTCTCTGTCTCTCACTCTCTCTCTCTCTCTGTCTTCCGGTTTTTCCATCCTTAAGTTTCGTGTGTTTTTCTCACTCAACTTTTCATCGAAGTTTGACTTGCAGACAAAGTTTGGATCTGCTTTTGGCTTGCTTTACCCTAGCTGAAAGTATTATAAATGCTGCTTAGTGTTCGCCACGCTGCTCAATGCCTATGAAATGAAAGCACAAAAAAGTAAACAATTTATTTATTGGTTTACTCACAATGCATAAACATACTAAGTTTAGATGAGTTTCGGGTAATTGGAGCATCTTCAGCGGTTGCTTTAAAAAATCATAAACTGCCATTAATTATGAAAAACTATTTGCTTGGCAAACTTATGTGAATCTATGTTATTAAATGCTTTAGTTGTGCACACTTTAAACAGAGCATCGCAGCTTCGACGTGCCAAGACATTTTTGTCATTATTTTTTCCCACTTTTTCACTTGGTCATTGCTCTTTTTGTCGTGTTGTTGCGACAACGACGACAAGCAGGACGACGATAAACAACAACTACAGCAAGAGCATAACAAACGCATTTGCCAACTTCATTTATTGTTTTGTTAAGCTGCTAACTTTAGTTTATTGCAACCCATCAGCACCAGGCAGAGCAACAACAACAGCGTCAAATGGAAAAGTTGGCTTATTATTGTTCTTGCAGTTACCTTCCACTTTCACTCCCCCCTTTCCTGCCCTGCTGTCTGCATATAATTTGTCATATTTTTAATGACTTTGCGAGTGAGCATCGTGTGCGCTGTAATTGCAGAGAGAAGCAAAACGAAGCGATGTGAAAGTCAAATAGCGCAACAGTCACACACAACACAACAGCAATTTTACCTTTTTGTTTCAGTTAATCTCTCGTCCATATGAATGTCTCTTTCAGCTGCACACGTGGCGTATACGTAATTTGCGGCTGCCTCTGCAGCACGAACTCCAAATTACAATAGCCTCTGCTTTTTCTGTTTTTCTATTTGCATATCATATTTTTTGTGTTTGTATTACTCTTGTTTGGCGTTGTTGTTGTGTTGTGTGGACTTGTAATTTATTTGAAGCTGGCGCACTGCATGGCCATTTATTATGCAAATTGCCGCTGGTGTGGCCAACAATTTGGGGCCATAAACGCGACAAGCAGCACAAATCATTTTCATTATTTAGTTACCAAACATCAAAGACCACAGAATGCATATTCAACGGCAAATAGCGAATGTAGCCAATCAACCGCAAGGCATCAAAATAATTCCAAAATTATAGCAATTGTTTTAATTTGATTATAATTGATTTTGTAGCCAAATTGAGGATGTGTATTTTTAAATTTGTGCATTATTTTTAATTAAAACACATGGTAATTGAACTGCGCACAGATTTGTTTACTGAGTAATTGAAATGCATCGTATCTTAGCTAAATACATTTATTTCAATAAAATACAGTCTGTAACTAAGTTACTGATAAATTAAACAAAAATTAATGCAATTCATTAGCAAACAATTAAATATACTCGTAATTGTATTTACTGAACATTCAACAAAAATTTTTGCCTACTAAAACTTCAAAATTCGACTGTCAATTGTGAGTGACCACAAATCAGTTGCAAGTGAATGACCACAAAAAATAAAGATCATTCAGAGTTCTATTCCAAGCAAAACCAAACAATTTTCTGAGCTTTACGGCAAACACTTGCATTTGATATTTGATTTATTTTTTGTTCTATTTTTCGGGCTAACCGCTGTGTGAGCACGTCAAAAGACAAGCCCACAAAACTGCAGCTCAGTCACAGTTCAACATCAAGAACAAATTTATTTGTTGCTTTCACAGCTCGCGGCATTCTGGCGATGTCAACGCAATGGCAAATAGAAGAAGAAATGAATAGTTGGGTTGGAAGCAGAGACAGAACGTGAGTCTGTTGGCGCCACAAAGTATGCTACACTTTCTGTGGCGACTAGACGACCATTTGAACATTCCTCTCTGCTCGCCTCATGTGATAGCTTGTATGACACTCGTCTGTCTGTCTGGGTTTGTCTGCGGCAGTTGGCATACTAATTTTATCTTTAGCTTTTAATTTCCCGCAGCAAGCAAGACGGAGAGAGCAGCCCGTAGCAATATTCAATTAAAATTCCTACTGTAACTCATTATGAAACTCAAGCAGGCATAAAGTTTCTGCTTCTGCTCATATCCGATAACGATACAGACGAGCAGACAGCCACAAACCCACTCAGAGACATTACGCATATGTAATATTCTTTGAAATTGCGCTCAATTGGTTTTTGAAGTTGAGCCTGGGGCACAGTTAAGACGTAAGATGTCTGCAACTCTGCAACTCTTGTCGGAGGCCAACTGCCACTTGAAGCACCTTCAGCACTCACATCTTTATTGATAATATTGTCGCTTGGCAATTTGAACAGCCCCCACACACACAGGTGTGGGTGTGTGGCAAGTACACACCACACTTGCCGCGAGGCAACCCTTGCATGTCTATCGAACTTTGGCACCCAGGCAAGGCAATTTCTGTAAAGTTTCACTCACTCGCTCCCTTTGGCATTTGGCTTCTCCTTCGCTCCGCTTTTTTCTATATATTTTGTAATGGGGCAAATCCCAACAATTTTGTCGTTGAACTTATCGAAATAGTTTTTCGAACATGACGGCAAACTTGCGTGTCGACACGGAGCAGGAGAGCGAGAGGGAGAGGAAGTGGCAGTGGGAGTGGGGAGGAACCACTCAGACATGCTTGTAACTGTAGTTTTGATAGCTATATTAGTTTATAGGGAGCGCAGCGAGACCCTCCTCTTGTATCCGCTTATCGACTTGCTCACACATCGAATGACGCCCAATTTTCGAATCGGGCTGCCAATAATAATTACTAAATGCTTTTATTAGTGCGCCAACTTGATAACGAGACACGCCTCCCCGAAAATGAAATCTAAAGTTTATGCTAATGGCTTTTTATTTTAGTGCTTTTTATTCCATTGGCTTGACCCTTTTGCCTTTCGCTTTTATCATCTGTTATTTATAGCGCCTGTAAATAAGCACGATAATAATTTTATAGTGTTAAATGGCGCACAACATCTGAAAACAGTCGAAAAATGCCAAGGAAACTCTTTGAAAGCCCCGTCACAGTACATTAACTTTGCCAGCGACACATTTCGTCTGTCGAGCACATTTTCTTATCTAAACATAACACACACATCCGCAACTCTCTCACACACACACACACACACAGAAGCGCTTTGGCCGTTTTCCGGTAACATATTTCATTACACACAGCGCATAAATCATCACAAGCCAACCAAAAAACGAGAAAGTGAAAAAGAGAAAAATGCTAATTAACCATCGCCTCTCTAGGGAAAGTGGCAAAGAAGCAAGAAGAAAATCTCACTCAGATTGCAGCTTGCTTTACACTCGGTACTTGGCACAAACGTCGCTTTGTCGCAATTTTTTTTTTTTTTTGTTTGGTAATTTCATTTGGCAGCAATAATTCGCAGTGCGTTACGTCCCAGCAGCCAGCAACGAGCTGCCCATCCAGGGGAAGGGTGAAAGTTAATCGTTTAAAATTGTTTTATGTACAAATAATGAAGGGGAAGTTACAGCCGTTGGCGCTGCACAGTGGCCCGAAATACATTCGCATAAATTAGAAAGCTCTGCTTAACTCTGAAATTCAATTAAAACAGTTTTATCGAGCACCATGAAAACACATTTAGCACAACATTATTTTTAGAAATACCCATTCACCACAATGCTCATTTTTGGCAATATATTCGTACTGCACATTTCCTAAAAGCATTTTATTTTACAGATTTTAGAGCAAGCCTCCTAAAATACTTGGTCTAACTATAAAATTAGAATACAATAATTTTATGAAGCAGACTGTCCATATTTGGAAAAATATTTTAATAACAAATTGAGCACATTTTATATTTTATGATCAATCAATTATGAAGCATTATATGTTCTTCAGATATTCTAACCACAAATTGATCAGATTGCCTCGCTAATCCAGTATTAATTTCCGTTATAGCCAACTTTGACGCTATTTCGCCATTATCGCCGCTTACCGCACATTGATCACTTTGTGGTCACAGTGGGCGCAATTTAAATTGGCAGCAGCTGCCTGTTCTGGGGGTCTCTCAGCGTTAGCTTATTTAATGGATGTCCACGTTGGCAGCAATTGCAGTTTGTTTGCGGAGCTCATTAAGAAACCATCAGGCGACTCCCCGAAATGGTAACTGAAAATCTTTTGCAGGTTCCGCTGTCACGGAAGGGAAGGGATGATTGCCGTTGGCCGTTTGTTGTTGGCCGTTGGTTCTTGGCTGTTGCCCATTGCAGTTGCAGTTGGGTCTATAACTGAAATCGGTGGATGCAAAAACTGCGAAATGGCATTGGAAATGGTCATGCGCTTGTGTTTTATGCAAATTCAATTGTTTCCTGTTGCATTGCAAATGGCAGGCACTGTAGTTATGGCACCCAACAAGCAACCCATCTCCCGCTCCCATCGCTCCCAATGCACTGCCAAATGCCGAATTCATTCAGACAGCCGATGGATGTGGATATCTCCTCGCATTCGATATGCATATATGCCCAGTGCTTGAGGCTTTCGGGCTTTTACAAATGCACAAGAAAAGCGATGGACTCTGCACTCGAGCTTAAGTCAAACAATGGCCACAAGCAGCTGACTTCAATCTGTATTGATTGTTACTAACTATAAAGGCAGCAGATGATTTACGTTCAAAAAACCACAGTTGAATATCACCAAGCTCCAATTTACTGGTTAATATTATAACTTAATTTTATTGCACTATTTTAGCAATAAAAGACAAACTAATTTGTATTTATTAAATGAGTAAACTGTTTTCAAACAAACAAAATTCAAATTATTTGATTTGTATAAACAAAATATTATTGCAATCTGCAATCTACTTGTTAATATAATTAATTTCAATAAATAAGTATTTAAATGAAATACATCTGAACACATAAATCAACTAACATAATTGAAAAGTATTCACATTGTATTGTGATAAATAAAACATTATTGCAATCTGCTTGTAAGCATTGGAGCCATACTTTGTTGTACAAATAAATAACAAAAATATATATTAAACTTATAATTGTATTTTATAAATTAAAAACACTTGAAATATTGTTGTAAGTAAACTGGTTTCAATAAAAGTAATTTGAAAATTTAATAAAACTAAAGAACTAAACTACTTTTAGGCAAAGAAATCGAAATATTTTAATTATCGCTTGACAGCTCATTCAAGTCATTCAAGTTAGGCGCACTTCAGCTGGTGTCATTGCTGCCTCAACTTCTGGACCGACTGTCGCAGCGCGGAGTTTGCACTAATTGTTCAGTCATTACATCTGCAACTCACGCAACCGCGAAATCTGTGTGTTCCAACAACACCGCCAGAAACAACGTCAACAACAACAGCGACAGCGGCGAGAAGCACAAACACAAACAAAAGCTAAGCAAACAAATTAAGCGTCAATGACATGCAAGTTTAGGCGCGCCTCACAACTGCAAACACACACCACACACACCACACACACTCACACACACACTCGCACACACACACAATTCAGGACATCCCTGTTTCTTTCTCTCGGTTGCGTGTGTTTGATAATTTGCATAGAAATGTGCACACAAAATAATAATACCTGCCAATAAAAATAATTGACAACTGACAGTAAAAGCAAACAAAGCATAACACACACAACTACACTCACTCACACACACACACACATACAAGTAGAGACTGTGACACGTAGGTACTTGGGTATGCGGAAGGCGCTTAAGCAAACAAATATTAAATAAAATATGTGCTTTCTACAACGAGAACGACAACGGGAACGGGCATTATACGCAAGTAAACTTTAAGCTCACGAACAACAGCTGTCAAATGATTAGGGAATCGCTGGAGTAGAGCGTAAAAGCGGGAAGCACACGCGGCGTATGCTTAATAAAGTTTACACCTCACCTTGATTTGCAGTACGTGTTCGCAGAGGGCGTGTCCGCTCCATAGTGTGTGTGTTGTGGCACGTGATATTCATTTTAAATCGAGTTAAAATGCTGCAATTCCTTGTGTACCTGACACGACCTATAAACAGCTTCAAAACAGAGCTCGGCATTAAGATTAATTAAATAAGCCGATAAAGCTCATTTGATGGCTGGATTATGATACACTCGTGATGAATACGGCCCGAAGGCAAATAGATATTGCGACTTAGTTAATAATCGATTCGGAAATAGCTTCGAGATATGCTTGCTGAAAGTTGCCAAATCCGCTTAAGCCTTAAGCAGATATTAATGTTGTTATGCTCTTTATAGTTCAAGTTCTCAACCTTTAACACTCTGATTTGTCCGCCATAATTGCATGTGCGAGTCGACAACGTATTTTAATTTAATGGCAGCTTCGCCTTTTCCTGACAAGGAAGCGGAGGCGGAGTCCACGCCTACATGCATTAGAGGCGGCTAACCTCATGCCTCATAAACGCGCATAACCCGGCTACATCCGTATCCGCCACAGCCGCAGCCACAGCCACGTTTGCATCTACTAACATGTATCTACCATCTATATCTGTAATCTGCATCTAGATCTACTTTTGCGCACTTGCAGCCAGCACAGCGACCACCATGGCCATGGCGCACTTCATTTGCTGTGCACAACACACCCACACACACTCTTGCCACCTTGCACCCTTGACTGTGATTTTCCAGTGGCTTCAACTTGTGTTATCCTTATGACGTGGCATTCTCGCTGGCTCCCTCGCTGCGGCATTAAAGTTAACAAATAGAGCTTAAAAACTTGCTGCGTGTGCGCCACAATCTCTTGCCCCCTCGTCCCCCCACACTTCGCATGTGTGTCCGCCTCCCTTGCCACCGTGTGTATTGGTTTAATTAGTTTACGCGCTGGATAATTAAAATATGTATTGTAAGTCTGCTTAAGCTGCTTTGGCTTTTGCAAATTGTTAACTTAATTGTATTAACTTGGTCCGCTTTAGACGCAGTTGCAATTTTGTTGCCATTAGCACGGGTTCTGTTTTTATATTCACTTTATGCGCACTTTTATTTATTATTTAATTATATGCTGGCTGGCGGGCTGGGAAACTAAACGCATTTAATGCCACTCGGATAATTAATTAGCTGACTGTCGCCGGCAAAAAGTGTCACAGTGTCACAGCTTTTGTAATTGACATGCCATTATTGTAATTAAAATAACTCATACGCTACGTGGTCCGCAAAACCCACCCCCGCCCGCACTTTGCGCCCCATGTGATCAATTTCAGCTCTCGCTTCGGTTTTCGGCTTTCATTGTTGAGCCCAGAATTTGTTGATGTTGTTGTTGTTGTCTGCATATAGGCATTTCTCTGGGTCATAAATCAAGCCGGGCTGCCTTTTGCCGCATGCCGCATGCCGCATGCCGCGTGCCGCCAGCCGCATATCGCTTGCCGCTTGCCGCATAGCGCTTGCAGCATGGCGCTTGCCGCGTGTGTCCCTGTCACGTGTCGCCTCACATTTATTTATAAACCTTCTACGAAAAAAAACACCAACTAATGGCAAATATTCAAAAGCACATACCCTGTTTAGATGAATGAATATCTTCATCATTAAAGTACATACTTTGGATTAGTCTTGTGAATTTAATAAAAATAAACTCCTTGATTCGTAATTACTACACTAGTGTAGCATACCCCTTCGCTGCATTTATGCTGGGTATTAAAAATGGCAACAGTTTCTGCGCTGTTGCTGGCGCTGTCATTTGTTTGACTCTCGTTTTGATTTTTGTGGCAAAATAATTGTCGTTTAGGTAATAAAATTTGATTTATGTGCTGTGCATTTCACACACACTTTCACTCGCATTTCTCTCTTTGATTTTAATGACGCCCAACAAACGCAGGTCACGCCCCCCAAAAAAGCGAATCACATTTTTATATCACTCACAAAAATTGAGAACGAAATTAAATACACAAAACACGAATGCAAAGCGAACACAAAATGGTCCCAAAACAACAATAATAATCATGGCAGCCACAACAACGACAACAACAGCGACAGGCGACAACATAACAAAGCTGAAGTGTCAGGTGTTGGTTCAGTTCTGTGCGTTGTTTTTTATTCCAGCTGCTCGTTGGCTATTTTAATTATGGCCAGCGAGGCGTCTAATTGCCGTAAAATATGAACTTGCCGCTGCCGTTGGCAATGATTAATGTGTGCAGTCGAATACGTAATTTGTCATGCATATACGTAATATTATTAGTTGGTTTGCTTGACCAAACATTCAAGTGTTTAAATATGCATATGAGTATTGATTTTCAATTGAAAGCCAAAAAGAGTTCAATCATTATATAGAATGTTTGTTTCCCTACAAATTCCAAGTTCTTTTACCTACTGTTTAACCTTTGTTCTACAGGATATCAAGGGAGTTGAGCAGATCCATAGTCCGGCCAACAAGCACTTGGTAATCTGAAATTTGTTTGCCATGTGAGCAGCACTTGATTGCAGTTCAAGCAAGTTTAGCTCAGCGTTTTGCTTGACAAACTAAATTAAATTTACTTTGTCAAATTTCATCCAACTAATTAATTTGATAGCAGCAAGAAGACCACGACGACGACATCAATAACTGTCCGACTGATAAATGGATAATGCAATAAACTTGTAGCAGCGAAAGAAATTCAATTAAAAAATAGTTGACGCTCTTATTTAATGGGCCACAATTTGTTATCGACTGACCGAGCCGAGAGAAATCAGAGCAAACAAACTTGGCCTCAATTTGTGCGCGGAACCAAACAAATTGGTTAAAAGCAAAGCAAGAGACTCGAGCCAACGGATTGCGGCCAGACTGATCGCCAGTCGCCACCATTCCCCGTTCCCCGTTCCCCACTAGCCACGTGCCGTGCACAAAAAATCGTATTAAAAGCTGCCCGACGGCAGCTGCACAAACAAAAACAATGTCCTCAACCACTCAGTAAGCCACCAACAAGCCTCACCGCCCACCGCCAACAATGACAACATTTGCTGCGGCACACAATTTTTCACTTAGTTTGCAGAAATTGCAGTTTGCTGGCATCGCATCGCATCGCATCGCATCGCGTCGTCTTTAGCGCTTTTTTGCTCACTATTCGTTTTGCTTTTGATTTTGCTCTGCTCCGCTTTGTTTTGTTTTGTTTTGTCTGCTCTGGCGCTGTTTGTTGTTACGGTTCAGCTGTGTTTTGCCTCGTTTCACGCCCGTTCTGGCCAATCACGCATTTGGCCGCTGCGAACATCAGCACAAAGACAAAAGCCACAGAGATTCAATGGCCGAAAAGCGGGGGGCGGGAAATGCAACGACGGTTTTTAAGGCCGGAACACAAAAGGCATAACGAAAAAGCCGCCAAAGCCAAAGCGCGTCAACAAAACGAATACAAAGCGTGCGATAACAAACCTATTTTATTAGCGGCTGATCGATTGTGGAATACTTATTCTAGTCTAAAACTAATTCGAATTTAATATGTGTTAATTTATTTCATTTATTTACACCATTTACAACAACAAAAATTGAGTTATTCAAATTTCATATAAAAAGAAACAAGTTTAACCTCTTAATTTAATGTATGAAATAACTTTTAAAATTGTATACCAACTTTCAACTACCAATATATGAATGTTATGTACATATATTTAAGGCATAAGCATAGTACATTTTGGTTCATTTTGAACAAATGTAATAAACCTTATTAATAACAGACCAAATTTTAGATTCATAAACGTAGTTATTTTGTACTGAATCAATGTTAGATTTAACACGATGACGCTTAACAAGTAGTTTTCTAGTGAACTCTAATATTGCTTGCTAAATAATATTAATTTTAATATTTCTAATATAGAAATTTAAATAATATATTTTTTAATATTTTTAATAAAAAATTTTTGTATTGCTTCGCTTACATGTTCTTTACATTATTTTTGATTTGATTGCATTTAAAGTTATGGGAAATAAATAAATTTATATTATATATTTTATTTAATTTAAATGTAATTTATAGTTATTAAGTTATGAATATTTTTAAATACATACCTAAGCTCGCATATCCCTTTTATTGAATTTGTTGCAGGGCATTTTAGTAAGAGAAAAACGAAATCGAATGCAATTTATTTTCTAGTTACTGTTAAGCTGATTGCAACAGCGATGGCGACGGCGACGACGAAGTCGGAAACAGCGTCGATGGAGGGGGAGGGAAGAGGGCTCGGAAATGCTGGCCAACCAACCGGCCGTTGGCAATGGCTAAAACCTTTGAGCTCTGAGTCCCAGAGCACAAGCCCTGACCCCCAACCTCTCCCTTCCCTCTCTATCGTACTTCATAAAAAAAGATGAAAAATAAATAAAGGCGAGCCGCGAGTTTGCAGTTAAAAGCAACGGGACGCTTAAAAACATATCAACAGCGCATAACTTTGATTGTATTTGCCGTTTGCCATTGTTGTTGCAAATGCCAAAGCTGTTACTATTATTGTTGTTATTGCTTTTGTTGTTATTGTGTAGATTGGAAGGGAATTTGCAGTACTGCAAACGAAAAATTCCAATTTAAAAGGCGCGTCACAATTGGAAATCAAAGTTTAGAAAGCGTCACTTTGAGTGTCTGAATGTTTGTATGAGTTGCTTGATTGAATGCATGATTGACTGAGTGTCGACTAACTGTTACGACTACCCAGTGGACAATTGACAAATCGTCACGACTATTTTTCGCCTTCTCACTCCTCCTGCTTCTCTACCAGCCCAAAAATGGGACAACGGAATTGCAAAACGGTCGGTTAATTTGAGGCAATCACAAACCAAATTGAACCTTCGGCCAAACTGCCATTTGCTGTTGTTCTTGTTGTTGTTGTCTCCTTTGTTGTTGCTGTTGTCATTCTAACCATTGCCCAGAGGCAGTTTTATAGTTTCGGCCAGCATTTTGAAAGGATCAATCAATGCTGGCAACTGCGACGACATCGCCAGCTCTTTCACCAACCTCTCTGAGTTGGCCAAATGAGCTTTTGAATGTTGACTACAAATGCCCAATACATTGTCAGATAGAGCATCAATTGCTGCCATAAAGGGGGCAGATACATTAGAAGAGCATTGTAAATCCCCAACTTGCAGAAAGACAATTTGCTTGAAAATAATCGAAATGAGTTTTGAATTACAGCAATTATTATTGCTCTAAATTTCAATCAATAAATATTACGATGCACATATTTTTCAGCAGCTAAGAGTTTCGATAACAAAAGTATTATATTAACAAAATATATTTGAGCTTCTATCATTAATATAATAAAAGCAAATTTTAAAGTAGAATATTCAAAAGAGCACTCGAATCATTTAGAGACCTTGATAATTGTAAAGACTGCTTTAAATTATCTTTTATCAAATCTAAAGTAAAGTTTACTTGCAGACTTTTTCATTAGCAACTACACAAAGTAAATAAATAGCTGAGAATTTGTTTTCATTCAGCAAACACTTGCGTTTGTTTTTAGTTTCAGTAAAAAGTTGCACAATTCCCGGCGACTGATAAATCTCTTTGCTGCGCTGGCCACACAAATTGTTTACTAATTTTGAAAGGAGAAGATAACAAAAATAGGTTAGCTGGCGACTGAATGTCCTTTTCCCTGGCGAGAGTCGGCAATCGAGAGTTGGGAGTTGAGAATGAGCATTGGGCAAGCCAACGAAAACTGGCCATTAGCACGTGCTGTCCATGTCAATGGCTAAGCCATTTTATGCGAGAGGAAGAAATGGAGCGAGAGGCAGAGATTGGGAGGATGAGGAGACGAGGAGGGCAGCGAAGTCGTAACGTGCATGTAATTGTGTCACATGGGACGGAGCCTAAGCCGGAAAGTTAAGCCGAAGCTGGCCCGTGGCCACTTTTGCTGCTGCCACTTAAAAATCCACTTAATCCCGCCGTCTTAAAAAAAGCCAAGCAAAGCAAAAGCGCAGAACTTGTCCAAATGCGACACGAGATGGAGGGGGAGGAAATCGCCTGAATTCCCCACTTGTTCAACTCCATCGTCGAGTCTATGATGTATTCAAACTGCAAGTCGATTGTTATTTTTACGCCCGAAGCGGAAATAAGCGCCGTTCTCTTCTCTCCTCTCCTTCGACTCTTCCCATGAGTGACTTGGACTCGAGAAACTTGCAAGACAACTTTGTCGACGGAGCGGGCAAGTCAAAGTCCTGTTTTGAAGTCTCAAGGAACTGCAAACAACGAACAGCGAACAAGGCAGCAAGGAAAAGAGTAGAGATTTTTGTGCTAGCGCTGCAAAAGTTTTGCTGCCTAAAAGACGAGTACCGCTCAGGAGGGAGGTCATCAGGTAGGGGCTGTCATTATTGAAAGTGCCCGCTGAGTAATTTAAAAGTTTAGCAAACAATCGACATCCTCCTCGTAGCGTAAAACTTGTGTCGTTGCTTTAAAGTCAAATTGATTCTTTATAATAAGTATGGATTGTAGTCGACTTTAAATCACTTTTGTTATATGTAATGCCCGAGTGACCTGGTTCTGTTGTGGCTGCCACTCGCAGCGTTGCATGCAACTGATTGCCGCCTCCAGTACAAAATGCTTCAATAATTTCGACTCAAAGTTGACCACAAAGTTCCTGTGCAAGTTTCATACTTCATAAAAGAGCAATGAGCCGTGTTTCTAAAGCCCCCCACCCAACTCCAATGCCAATGTCGACCATCGACAGCTCCGACCAGCTCATCCGGACGGAACCCAAACAAGATTTGTGAGCTCCCCCTAAAAATAAATCCGCTTTTATTGCCCAGCGAGAGCAACGCATTAAATATTCCTGCGTCATTGCACAAATGAATTCAAAGGGGGGCAGCCGAATAACAGGCAGAGAATGAAGGGAATTTGTTTTATAATTTAGTCACGCATTTGCCGCGTTTCGTTTTTGTATTTTGTCTACCTTTTTTAATTAATTTTGCTTCGGCTGCGAGCGTGCGGCGTTTATGCGCTTCAAAAGATGCCTCAACTTCTCATCCTCCGTCTCCGTCTCAGTCTCAGCCTCAATGAGCACGCAAATCAAAATGGCGACACGTGCGTTTCCGTTTCCGCTCTGGCTGCAAATTTGTCGCATGCGTTAATTTATGTTTACTTAGCGCAGCTTTCCATTCTCACTTAATTAGTCTAATAACTGTTATTGTTATAGTGCTGCTTGTTGTTGTTTCAACTATTCGATAAGTCAGAAATTGAACTTTGACTTTTGAATTGCTCGTCCTTGGCACGTTTCCCACTTTTTGGCTACGCATATTCGATTAACGATTACTATTCACAACTATGGCAAAATGATGCAAATTTTATGTTTCTATTATGAAATTGGCAGCTTCGGGGGTTGGAATGAGCAATGAGGGGCGGCCAAGATATCGGGGTCCCGAGGTGCCGGGGGACCATTAAGCTCTGTCTTATCCCTAAGGAATTGCGTATTGCCATTTTACGGTTATTACAAGTGTTTATGCACATCTGAGCCCACGAACAGATCAAATAATTCCCACTTTAGTTTGTTTACATGTAATCTTTAAAACCCTATTACTTGTTTAACTTATTTGTAATTCAATTTAAGTGAAATTTAAACTAGGAAAGTATTGTATTAAATTCTAAATTATGCCGGGTAATTATTAACTTTGTTAATTTTCTGTACTATTTTGTTTTTTTTTTTAATCGTTTTAAAGTCGACTATGAAAAGTCGACAATAAAGAAATTACAATCTTTAATTAAGATTTAGAAATATGTATATTTACCTAAATTATATAACTAAAAAAATCAATTAAATATTGCAGTAAAGAATAAATTGTCAATTTACAATTTTTGAAAATTTGAAATTAAAAACTCTGGAAGTATTAAAGCCAAAATAATGTAAGCCAGCTGCTGCAAGGATAGTGAATAAACCAGGAAAAACACAGATGAAAGGCATTTCCACACTATGGTATTGAAATATTTAATAGGATTTTTTAGTTATGCACATATTCCTTTTCAAATGCCATCAATTCTAAAGCATTCTCAAACTCGATTTTCAAGAGCATAATAAGAGCAAAGCTGCTCCATAAGGTACTCGTCTGCAGATTTACATTCATTAAGTGCTCAAAAGACTGTTTTGCAGGTCCTCAATCTATTGCGGTAATGCTATCAACACACACACACACACACAGAAATACTTGTAGTTGCTGCCGACACAAACTTTAGCACTTCTCGCCAGGAAGTTATTGACAAAGCCCAAGTCAGTTGCTCTTTGGCCAAAACTTGCCACAATTTTTGATAACTTAAGTCGTTGAGTAGTTGCATTCAGAACTTGAGTCGCTCGTCCTTTGGCCATTTCACATCGCACTCACACTTGTCTACGTGATACACGCATTCAATTAGAGGCACCAGCCAAACGAAACTTTGATAAAGTTTAGGAGAGAGAGAGAGAGACGATCTTGTGTGTGGGGGTTTTGATAAAAGACAGCATCAATATTAAATGTGGACAAAATACAAAAAATAATAACGAAAGTAGAAAACTAAATGAAACGCTTGTCAGCTTTGCCATCAAAGTTACCCCTTTCGGCCAGCTGCAAAAGTTCTGCCAGAAGAAGAGATGGAGATGATGATGGGGGGCGAAGAGTCGCCAGCCAGCTGTGCAATTTGCTGGCAAAACTCGACAATTTGTGTCTCAAAAGCATAAGGCGCCGCAAGTTGTTGTTCACGTTGTTCCTGCTTGTTGCACACAGTTTCGTTCCAGCTGTGAAGTGTGTGCTGCCAGTTGCTGTTGTTGAAACTTTGATGCAAGTTGGCGCTGCAACTGCCACTGCAACTGCAACTGCAAGTGGCACAGCAGGCAGTCCAAGTGCTGCCTTGATTGATACTTTATGCCCCGGACGTAGTTGCTGTTTTTGTCATCAGCATGCCCCATCATCAGTGAGCTCTCCCTCCTCGTGGCTGTCCTCATCCCTTGCTGCCTGACCGAGGAACATGCGTCGCCTCAGGCGATTCCTTCTCATCAGCCGCCTGCTCAGCGAAGCGTCGATGCGTCGCCCCACGAACTGAACTTCCTCGTTGTTCCGATCGCTGTCCTCCGGCGAGGTCAGATCGATGGCAGTCAGCGGCGGCGTCTGCTCCTTTGGCTCCTTCGGCTTCTCCACAAACTCATACTGCCCGTTGGCCTTGGGCAGCCAGAAGACGGTCGTCACGTCGCTGCTGACAAACATGGCCATGCTGGGATGGAACTGCAGACAGCGCACCGGATAAACGCTGTTGCTCATCAGCACTGCCGTCAAGCTGCCGGAGCTGGCATTCCACGCATAGATGCGTCCCCCATCCGCGCCAGACATCACCAGCTGCGAGTCGGGAGTGTAGCAGGCGGGCAGCGGCAACTGCTGCTCGTTGACGTGGCCCGAGTAGCGCTGCTGATGGACGCCGTTGAAGGCGTCGACGCTGAAGCACCAGGCGTGATTGGTGCTCACCAAGATGGACTTGCCGTTGGGCGCGAACTGCAGCTGCGTCCACTTGGCCTGGCTGTTCAGCTTGTAGTCGAACTTGCGGCACGGCTTCTCGCTCAGCATGCGCACATCGTAGATCTCGATGCTCTTCGTCTGGTCAGAGGTGGCAAACATCAAGCCAGCGGGATCGTAGGCCAACAGTGGATTCTCCAGATGATTCAGTCGCTGTGTGTACTTCCTAGTGCGCAGATCCCAGAGGAGCAGCTTGTGATCCTCTCCAGCACTGATGAACTGCTGCTCGTCGCCAGGCTGGCAGCTGAGGCAGCGCACTTTGCCCGTATGTCCTTTGAATTTACGCACATGTTGACGCGTTCTCAGGTCCAGGCAGCGAATAGCGAGATCACTCTGCGAGAAATCAGAAAATTACGAAATATGTTTAAAAATAATTTAAAATAATCTAATTTGTGTATCACATTAATAACAAAATTAAATTAAAATAATATTCCATATTATTATGAGTTTAATTTAACCTATATTGAATCTAAATAGGACTCCATTTATATTTAATAGATACAATTTAAAAATTTAAATATTTTATATTAATGAATGAATTTTGAGATTTTAAAAAAGCTAAGGGGACTGTTTTTATTTTGTCTTTGATAATAACAATCAGTGTATTTTGTATTTTATGAATTAAATTAAACTATAACTGATTCTCAATACAACTGCATTTATCAATTGTTGTCAATACTATGAAATTAATCAACTTAAAATATATTATATTAATGTAAAATTCAATAATTTTAAAATAAATTAATAAATAAAATATTCATTTAAATATCTGTGCATTTTAAGTTTTGTGTGAATTAAATTAAATTGGAATTGAATATTGGTTATTTGGTTTTAACAGAATACAATTTAAATACAATTTAAATAAATTTTGTATGAAATTGATTCAATTTAGTTCTCAGTTCCCACATCTCCTGCTCGAGTCGTTGCCTAGTCCACTCCATTAAATTTCTTTAATAGTAAAATACAAGTTGTAGTTCAAATCTAAATACTCACCTTGGTGCTGCTGTGCAGCAATCGATCGGTTTGCGAGGTGAAGCAGACAACTTCGGGATGGAACTGGTGCATCAGCACCTGGCAGCGCTGCGTCATCCCGGGGCAGTCGTAGACAACCATGTTGTGAAGATCGCAGACCACCAAGCTTTGACCGTCGCGGGAGAAGCACAGCGCCTGCTTCAGCTCATCGGATTCCCGGAAGATCTTGGCCACCGAGAACTGCTGCAAAGCGTCGCCGTTAAGTTGGATTTCCTTGCTCGTTTCCACAGCCATCGAATTGCTTCTTTACTCATCACAACATTAAATCACAATGACAGTCGAGTCAACGCCAACTACTGACAACTTTCCACTCGTTCCGCCTACTTCAACTTAATTAAATCAAATATATCTTGCGACTGCCACGCCCACTGGACGCCCACTGTCGCAGCTGGTCCGTGGCTGGGTTGCTGCATTTCACTTAATTTCCATTTTGTGGTCTCGTTGTTACTCTCCATTGCGTCTCATTAGAGCGCCCAATGGGCCAAGCAGAGACAGCAGACGGCAGAGGGCGGAAGGACGAAAGGACTTTAAAAAATCGACTGCCGAGTTGGCAACACAGTTGGCAACAGCTTCAGCTACAGTTTGGTCCAACTGCCAGCAGCTGGTTATTTAGGCCGATTCGCGTCATTAGTGCTGCAACGGAATGCCAACGGAATGTTGCCCACGCCGTTGCATTGTCCCAGACAGAGCCGAGTCCATATAAATTGCGGGCTGAAAAGTTGTGTCTTGTGGCAACAACTGTCTGGCATTTGATTGAACATTAAGCCAGCAACATCTGTGTGCAAATAATGAAGACTCGTTATAATTACTGCAGTTGCTGGCTTAAGCACGAGTCGAGCTCGCTGTCTGCGATCTGTTTAATTTGTTGCCCGACTGCAATAGTTTCACAGACAGTTTCCCAACAGCACAAATGAAACAATAAAAAATGAATAGCATTCGTAATTTGGTGTCTATTTTTTAGAGTGCATATTTAAATCGCTTAAATAAAACTTCTTGTTTTTTGTTCAGTTTAATGCATGAATTTATTCAATTGCCTGATACACCATCAATTTGTTAAATTGCGCAAATAATCGTTTTAAAGTTATAATTTATTACAATAAAGCTAATTTTCATTACTTATTATTTTCGCATTCATTTTAATGAATTATTATAGTATTAATTCGCTGTCGACCGTTCGTAGTATTAACTTAATAAGCAAAAAAATAAAGTTCCTGCTGTAGTTGCAGGATATATGAAAATATATTACATTTTGTCGTTTCCTCCATCGAAATTGACTTAATGCGGATCAGGTGTTAAGACCAGAACTAAACGCTGCCCCAACGAAAAGCCTTGATTTGATACCTGGGCGGAGGGCACTTGCCACTTGCCACTTGCTGCTTTCCACTTGCCCCACTGTTGGGTTCCACTGGGCAAAATGAATGTAATTGTAATGTAAGCGGAAATAAGCGCGACTGTCGCTGTCGCTGTCGTTGACGCTGCTCGGCGCGAGCTGTGCGCATTTTAATTAAAATTTATAAGCCTTGGCCGGGGACTTGGCATCAGGCTCGGCATCCGATACCGCGAGAGAGGATACCAGGATATCGCGGCCAGGACTCCACACACACACACACATACACGCACACACACAGGTCCCTGCTCCTGCTCTTGTGGCGTTTTAAGCTTTTAAGTTGCGGTGGATTTGCGAAGCTATGTGTTGGATTTTATGTGAAAATCAACTGCGGTGCGCATAAATTAAAAATCAAGCCACAAAAAACAAAAACAAACGCTCACACACACATACGAATCGTGAGTATGGTTATGGGAGAGAAGCTCCTTTGTGCGCATCATTTGTAATTAATTTGCAACATTAGCTTTTGGGCCAGACAGATATAGAGCCGCACAGAGACGGCAGGGGGCAAAAGGGGGCGTGGTATTTACATTATCCCGCCCAGCACACAGCACATAAATGAAAAGTTTCCGCAATTTGCGCCATTTGCGGTTCTGGTCTGTCAAATTTAATTATTTTAATTCAGCGCAAAACAATTTCCGAATTATTGTTATTTATTTTAATGGATTCGCACACTCGTAATTGTTTTCGATTAATAAAATTTTAATAAAATCAATTAGGATTTTTTGTTCGCGCCACTCTTTATGGCAACGTGACAAAAACAACAAAGTAAATTAAAACTGACACTAAACATATTTGAACAAACGGAAAATATGTTAGCGGGGCTCAAATGAAGATACTGCGTATTCAATATATGGATATAAAATACGTATCCTCAAATGTTTAAATAGTTACAGGAAGTTTCTTTAGTCTGGTTTTTTATCGGATTTCATATAAACTATGCAATCAATTATTTTTGATATATAATAAATTCAACCACAATTTTGCTATGACAATAAGTGCATTCAATGCAATTCAAATAATTCATATTAATCCCTTTGAAATTACACAATTCTTTAAATTGTTGTCGCCAAAATATGCGTGAAATTACGAAATTAAATTTAAACTATTTACGCTATGGCTGATAGCATTAAACCCATTAGCTTGGCACACATTGCTGTAAAGTATTAGAGTTAACTATTATTAGTTTAACTAAAAAAATTCAGTATTAAGTTAATACTTACCCGTACATAAATATGAACTTTCCAATAAGCGGCATTCATTTTTAAATTGTAATAACAAGCGGAATATAAAAGTGATCTGGCCAATTTAAAAATTTCAGAATTTAAATTGATTTTATTCTGCGTGCGTATCCATATCCACTTACACACTCATGTTAATGCAATCATATTTATTCTGGCCCCGCAACGAGTTGGCAAAATGAAATTGCATGGATTGCATTTATAGTTGCATCTGCATCTGTCCGCATTTTGTATCTGTATCTGTGCTTGTGCCTGTAAAAGTATCTGCGTCTCTGTTGGCCACTTGGCTGAGCATCGTTTTTGCCCGATTTGTTTGCCAACTGTTTATTGATATTTTATGTGCCATTTTACGCTGCACATCGCACTAATTGCAATTTTAGGCACGTCCATTGCACTCGACATTTGCATAACACGAATTGCCTATTTGATTGCTGCCAGACGACGACGCTTTCGGCCCATAAAAACCAGATTTCCCTCATTGCATGCGAGCCCAAAAATAAAGGATATTAAAAACATATTTTTTCTATGCTCGTTTTCATTTTTTCTAGCTGAACAAATTTTAGTATGATGCAATCAATACATGTTGATCTGCTTTGTACATTTGCAAAAGACTTACATTCAGAATTTATCTGGAAAATAGTAGAACATGCTAATACAAATAAACATATTCATTCTATGAATGTTGAAATTTTCTGAGATTTACCATTTTAACATAAAATTGTTATCAATGTTTTTCTTGCTCAAATTCCTTTTGCTGCAGGCCTTAATTGAAACATGTAAAATTTGAATCGATTGATTAAGATTTGTGCTGAAATTGTGCTTGTGGCAAACGCAAACAACTGTCACATGATTTTTGTTGTCGTTGTTGTTTTTAACACTGAGCCAAAGTGCAATTTGTTGTCAAGTTTTGTATGAATTTCTTAAAAGCGCATAAATTTTACAAGCTCTCCATGTGGGGGTGGTTGGTTTGGTTTCGGGTTCGAGTGTCAAGTTTATTACGGACAAGACATGCGAAGAATCAGTCAAGTTGTCTGCACAGCTGAGGGAGAAGTCCTTGCAGGGGGCAGGAGAGAAGAACAAGTTAAAACGACAGCCCAGCTAAAAATTTGTGCAAATTTTTCAATCAGCGTGAGCGACGTTCATGTCAAGTATGCCGAAGTGGGGGGGGGGGGGAGGGTTCGAAGGGAAGTTGGCAGTTGGGGGTGTTGGCAAATCGTAGATTTTGCATTTGACATCGACAACAGTAACAACAAACAACAAGAACAGCAGGCAGTCGATTGCAGTTCACACGGAAGCAAAGTGAGTCAAACCAAAGCCAAAGTTCAAACACAATTTCTCAAATATGCACAAGCATGTGCATTCATGTGTGTGTGTATGTATGTGTGTGTGTGTGTGTGTGTGTGTGTGTGTGTGTGTGTGTGTGCGTGCCTTGTGCGTTGCTCAGCCAGCTGCCTGGCACCTTTGAAATTGAATGGGTCTCTCTCATGCCGTAAAAGAAGATAAATGACACAAGTGAGCCATATCAGCCACAGTCAGCAGCCGAGTCGGAACTGGCAGCTGCAGCTGCTTTGCATTTGCCACATGCAACCGCCCAGAAGTGCTATCAGTGGCACAGAAATAATGGTAAGAGAGAAAGCCACGTTAGACACAAACACACACTCACACACATACACGGACAGTGCCATCTTGAGGCCTGCAATCGTCAGTTGACAGCTTTGGTCCTCGTCCTCGTCCTCGTCCTTGTTCTCATTCTCGTCGTTGCTCGCTCCTCTATATGCCTCAGCTATGCATTTGATTAAAAACGAATGACCCTTCTGATGAATCGCATATGAAAGCGAGCCGAACAATAAAGTGTTGCCCACTGCACTTTACCATCACCTTTAAGTATGGATATCATTTCGCATTCACATGTCTTCGAAAACGCGGCAAAGCCGACTCAAACGGCGCTCGTTAAATAAATGAAAAATACTTAAAATGCAGCCAAACGAAAGGGCCGAAAAAGTGCACAAGAAAATTTTACAGACAAGACAGTGGAAAAAATACAGCATAACAATTATGTGAGGGATACTCTGACAAAAAACAGAGTGAAATATACAGCTTATTACTATTATATTATTTGAAACAGCAAATAAGTATATGGCAAAAAATTTAATACGCATGTTTAAATTAAAAATAAAAATGTAATGTTATATCTTTGCTTCAAATTATTTCTGGACCAACTCATTTTAATTAAAATGCAGTAAAATATTACTCGTAATATATAAAAAATACGTATGCCTGTAGAATATATCAGCAAAAACCTATACAAACAAGTAAGAAAGCTACAGTCGAGAGTGCTCGACCGTATGATACCCGCAACCCATTTCGAGAGAACAAAAAAAATTTTAATGATATTTTAACAACAAATATACCAAAAATATACTGAAACTTGTGTTTTGTATATATTTGAAAATAGCGGGAAGAAATCCACAACACCGACATGGTCACACTGTCAACTAAACAAACAAAGCGCGAGCAGCTGCAAGTGAATTTTTCATATAAAATTGATTCATTAATAACTTCCTTGTTTTTAACTCGATCTCAACCAAATTCACAGGAATCATTGAGAATATAATTATTATTATGCATACCAAAATTCAATGCTCTAGGTTTATTATAACGGCTTTTACAGTTTTTGGGGGCGGAAAGGGGCGTGGCAAAAATCTAAATAAACTTGATCTGCGTAAGACCTACACGAATACTGTCACCAAATTTGATATCTCTAGGTCAATCACACACTTAAAACGTCCATATGCATTGGGAACAACAATTTTGATAAATAATTTCGCGAATAACTTTTGTTCTACTTATCCGATTTTTACCAAAATTACAGGGTATATTAAGAGTGTCAAGCGCAGATGGCTTACCAAATTACACATCATTACACAAAGAACTTTTGGAGTTATACGCGATTTACATAAAAAAAAACTTGACTTTTTCTAGATAAATGCTTATTGTGGGCGAAGGGGGCGTGGCATCCAACTTTTGAAATAAACTTGATCTGCGTAGGGTATGAAGGAACATTTTTGCCAAATTTGGTGTCTCTATGTCTTATAGTCTCTGAGATCCAGGTGTTCATACAGACAGACAGACGGACAGACGGACAGACGGACAGACGGACATGGCTATATCGTCTCGGCTGTTGATGCTGATCAAGAATATATATACTTTATGGGGTCGGAGATGCCTCCTTCTGCCTGTTACATACATTTTCTGTTGGCACTAAGTCATAATACCCTTCTACCCTATGGGTAGCGGGTATAAAAATGAAAGAAAATAAAAGCACGGTTTTAAAAATATTTGTAGATTTTTATCAAATACATTTTTCAGAATTATGAATCAAGCGAATAAAAACAGTCGCCAAAATATGGAAATGCGTTACTTGGTCAACTATTAATTCCCCAGCTTATCGCCAATTATGATACTCCAAAAAGCAGGCCACTATACTCTGGTTGGGTTCAGAGTTGAGAACTCTCTTCTATCCACTGGCTGTTGGTTCCCGGTTGCTGGTTTTTCTCGCTGTCTCGCAGCGAAGCGTCAGACAGAAGTAACAACACGATGCGCCCAACTGACAGTGGAGCATGAAAATTTATTACTTTTGTCGAGTCTCGTTGCGACTCTGCGAATGCGATGCCGCTTTCAAGTCCGAATCCATTGCGCATTAAATTTGGTGGCGTCGGTGGCGTTGCTGACGTTTGGTGGCGGTGGCGGTGGCGATGGCGATGGTCTGGCATTGGATGGCGTCGCTGGCATCTCTGGGCATCCAGCATAAAACTGACAAAAGTTGTGCCAAGGCAAAAGTTCGCTGGCGCCATGGCAACACTGTCCAATACTCAGGAAATAAAAATTATACGTACCGAAAAAAACAGTGAACATCAAGGGGAATGCAACGCATGGGCTGAAGTGCATATGATGGCCATGCAGCAGTGTGTGTGTGTGTGAGTGTGTGTGGTTGTGTATGTAGGTGTAACTCGAAATATATAGTTTTTAATATGCATAAATTGCACACTTATTTTATTTCGTTTCATTTTGAAGCACTCCACGAAACGAATAAAGTCATTCTGCTTTCATCCTGACGATCGCTAATTACACTACAAAAACTTCAGCTGAACGTGTGGCAATGAAAATGATTTTATAAATATTATATTAAGGTCTGCAATCGTTAATTAAATAGTTTTATTAAGTATAAATAGATTACAACTTAGCCATTTTTTATATATTTTATTTAATTTAGATTTTTTGTATTACCTGAAATGTGTTTGTGTTTTCGAAATGAAATAACTCAAAATTTTTTCTTAATATGCAAAACTTCAATAGTAAAATTATATTTTTCCAGGCTTCTATAAAAAACTCTTAAACCTAAAACTTTTTTTTGAAAATTGAATTGATAAAAATTAGTTTAATCCTTTTCAAAGTATTTTTATGCAATTTAAATCCTCAGTTTTTTGTGCTCCACATTTGTCTTGTCTTTCATATTACTTTTATTTTAGATATTTAGCTTTTATTTTTTTAAATAATTTAATCAATTATTTGACTAATAAAGAAAACTGCAAAATTAAAATTTGATTTTCAAACGACAACTTGCAAATTTAATTGATCAAAAATAAATGTAATCCTTGTGAAAGAGTACTTTGAGCTCTTCATTTGTCTTTCACTGTTACACGCCGGAACCAAGACGTAAATGCTCTTTGCCGCAGTCAGCACACTCAAAGGATTTGAATCTTCTGATTGACCTCGTTCTCTATCCAATGAACAGAGTGCAACGATACCGCGTCAGCGACAAGAACTGCTTCGAGTGTGGCGCTTATCATGTACGGCCATGACCATTTTTTACGAGTGCAACATGATTCATATTTATAAAAAAAAAAAATATCTTCATGAATTTTCAGCAGAGCTGAAATGAAAAAGCAAAGCTGACAAAAGTTAAGAAGTAAAGCGGCTTGTGTCCCGGGTCCGAAAGCGAATGCGAATGTGAATGTGGTTGTGATTGTTGGTGTGAATGTGAATGCGACGACCGTTGGTGGCAGCCCGATCCTCGCTTCCCGCTCCTGCCTCCATCCTGTCCCTTTGGCCTGATGCCTCTGTCCGTTGTGACAGCTGGGAAAACGCTTGATAGCTTTGCCTCCAGTGATAGTGCACACCCATGTGTCAGTCTCCCACTATGTCCGTGTGTGTGTGTGTGTGTAGGAGTGCATGTGACAGCTACTCCCGCGAAGCGTTGACAGTTGTCAATGTTATTAGCGACATGTGCGGGCAGCAGCCGAGAGCTCGAAGCCGATGACAGTGGAGCAAAGTCAGCAAGATTTCCACGGCACTTCAAATTTTTGGTCTAATTGAGTTCCAGAAGGGAGAGTGTACTATAAAAGTCGATACATTGTCAGCTTGCGAGTTGAACTCACTGGCCAATAGCTTCATTTATTTGTACTCCTCAGTCTCAGTCTCAGTCTCAGTCTCATGCCCGAGCTAAGCCGCAAACGAACTGCTCGTATTTGCTGATTTTGTAACAAATATTGACAACAGTCGACCTCAGCTCTGCACCTGTTCCCTTGCTCCCCTCAACCGAACTGTACTGGACTGGATGACCAGTTGGACAGTCGAGTAGTCGAGCAGTCCGGTCGGTCAGTCCGTGGGGACATTTTGTGCCATATCATGTTCCATGTTGACGCACCAGCACAAAAGCTGAAATTATATTTAAAAGTTCAGTTTTTTCTCTCTCTCCATCCGACGTCTCGCCCAGAATTCTTTGCTTTTCTGCTCCATTCTGCTGCTCTTGGCTGTGGTATGTGGCACGTTATTTACTTTTGTGGTCATTGTGCGACATTTGGGGGTCCTAAAATCCCCAAAGTTATAATTCTTAAAGTTTTTATCTGCCTCCCCACACACACACACACAGAGACATAGACGTAGACACAGGAATAGACAGCAACGAAAGAACTGTTTCTGTCTGTCTAGCTGACTGCTCAAGTGGGCGTATACGTAATATTTAAGTTGTATATACAAGTGTATAAGTACATATATAGATTTAATAGCAGTGACTCTCGCACTTTTGCATATTAATGATTTATGAATGGCCAGGCATGACAACAACAGCAACAACAACAAGAAATAGGGAAATAAGCTACAACGTTTCGCTGTCTATTTTCATTTAGAATTCGCTTAATATTCATTTGCTGCTCGAGCAAAGCGCTAATGAAAATCTTAATGTGCCACAAGTCAATAGCAGATAAGGGACAAGGGGACAAAGGGAATTACGAAACGAAATTCCAATGACTTTTGGGTATTTTCAATTTTAATTAAGAGCTGACGCCTATCGTAGAGAAGGACATCTGCAAAGACGACTGACAGACAGACAGACTGACTGAGCTGCCTACATACTTATTGCCTACTTTTGGCCGATTTACGAGCACCAACAAAATGGCAATTTGTTAAGCTAATGATGCCATTTTTCGAAGCAAATTACCTGACCATGAGCAACGCTCACATAACAAGCAAATAAACAAACAAACTGCCAACACACAACACCCTCAGGCCCATGTGTGTGTGTGTGTGTGTGTGTGTGTATGTGTGTGTGTGTGGAATGTGTGTTTATATAAGACTCGAGCTAAGCAAAAGCAAACGCTTGAACTTTGAACCAGTTCAATTGATCAGAAATCAGAGCACTTATACGCAGACCGAATGCTTGATAAATGGCATGCAATTTACATATAATAAATTCCTTATACGGGGGTATGGCTCAATTTATGACGATATTATAACAAATAAATTCAGCAAGTTGCAGGAAAGCAATTCAAGATTCGCCTGCAGATATAACCATTAACATAGCTATTTATACATTTATTGACAATTAAAAACTTTTCATTTAATTGCAAGACTTAATAATAAAGCTTGCTGATTTATTATTCGACTTTATGCTTCCAAATTAAAATAAAACTATTTTTTAAATGCACTTTTGTTTAAATAAATTTAAGTAATGTATTTTTTAAAGTGCTCGTGAGGCGAGCAATAGAAACTGAGCGTTAATTAAATCCGACGTCTGTTTTGGCCCAACGGCAATAAAGCGAACTGATTGAGCTAGTTCTAACCAAATGGAACCACTTGGCCGGAATGGTCAGCACTCACAGTGGTCAGCACGTGCAGTGGGTCAACAAGTTTTTGTGGCAAGTCAGCAGAAATTTGGTTTGCTTACACAAATACTTACCTGTCATAAAGGCAAAGTACTTGAATGCTTATACACGGCTTAAGCTTATGGAAGATGCTCACGCTTAAAGCAGCCACGGTCGAGACGTTGGCTTAAGCTGGACAAAATTTCATTTTAATTAGCGCAACGTTGCACAATGCAAGCGATGTGGAATCAGCGTCGGCCATCGGAGCCATTGCCAACTGTTGCCGGCAATAAAACCCCAAAGTCTATTAAGCATTGCGAAGCCAAAATGGCAGAGTAACGTTTTGGGGGGATTTAATGCCAATAAACGGCGTGAGACGACAGACAGACAGGCAGACCGAGAGATAGAGAGATAGAGAGGGAGCTACTTGTATCTGAACTAACCAAGCAGAAACACAGACAGACTCCTCACACACACACACACACACACACACACACACACACACACACACACACACACACACACACACACACACACACACACAAACACTCTCGACTATGCAACCGTAACAGAGTAATCGCCAAATGCTGCATGCAACGGGCGATGGGCGATGGGCTACTGTGTACTCTGAGTCCATGTTCGCCCTTTGCTAAAGTGCAACATGCCAATGCACATGATGTGTTTAATGGTTAAATTGTTGCTAATTCCATTAGCCGTTTCCTGGCTACATTTTGCGTTTGCTATTTGTGGCCAAAGTGTTGCAATGCCAACACAGCGCCAACAACAGCAACAACACCAACTTTAGCTGCTGCTGCCATCGAAATTCCAGCCCGTCGCAGACACGCCGAGACCCGCTGGCAAATGGAACGTGTGCAAATTAATGTTGGGTTGACGCAACGCCAGCATCCACAAAATATCGTTGCCCCCTTCCCCATGTTGCCGCCACACACACACATCAACTGCACCTCCAGCTAGGCTACAAATTGGCACATTGTTTGCCCTCTCAACTGGTCTGTCAAACGTTTGTTTTTGCCTCCAGGCGACCGAGTTGCCAACTGCCAACTGTCAACTGCCAACTGCAACAGTGCTAATTCGTTGTCTGGAATGTGTTTGACTGAAAAAGATTAGTCCCATTTTATGGCCAATAGATGGAGGCGCCAAATGGGTTAATGAATTGACCTACAGACAAAGTGTTAGTCGACAAATGAACAGAACGTTATTGGTTATTGATCTAAGCCTAACAGATTTTTCCCATAAATTGCAATTTCTTTTGAACGATTACGTATACGTATACGCATAAGTTTGACATTTTTTATTTCGACGAAATTAAATTTATTAAAAATTCAAAATACATAGAATTAAAAATGTGTAGATATCAATCGATTGTTTTTGCATACGATTTTTTTTCTTATCAATTAAAACTCTATATTGGTATTGATATCCAATAAATTGCAAATTAAATTTGAACAATTCATAAAACAAATATTATATTGGTATACGCTATTGTTTAATAATTTTTTTTAAACTGTAAACTAATTATATTATTTGTGCTTTTGTAAATCAATGTACATATAACATTTTTCTATAATTGTCTATTGGTATATAATAAATAAATAATCCGTAAACATTTACTTTAAAGAGTAACCGATGCAGCCTATCTTTTCACTTTCTCAGAAAGATCAAACAACTATTTGTTAAATGATATCCCTTAAATTCAATATCATGCATTCGTACATACTTACATAAAGGGTTAAGGTCTTCCTACTGCCACATATACGATTATTCGCTTAGATTACAGGCCATAAATTGTCTAATTTTGTGCGCTCCCATTCTTCGCGGAGCGAACTCCAGACACTTTGCACTAATGCAACTTTGGTAAATGAAATGACACTTTGGCTGAGACGGCAGCTCAAGTGTTTTAGAGTGAATATTAAGCGGCGTCGCTTTAATCGACGTGCTGATGGCTTTTTATGAGTCCCATCTAAATTTATCACCAGAGATTTCCACATTTCCACGCCGCTTGGCAAACAAATGCCTTCGCCGCAGTCCCTCAGTCGCTGCCTGCACTGCCGAGTGCCGAGTGCGAGTGCGAGTTGGGTAAACGCATTAAATTTGTTTAGTAAACGTACTAAATATACGGCGACAGCGTCCCAGATGACAATATAACCGTATAGCTTTGGAGCGGGGGCGAGGGGCTGAGGGGCGTGGCGTAGCTCTGCTCTTCATTCAGTTAACGCGCCGTCGCATCGTAGTTGCCACTTTTCTATTTATTTGCCCATTAACGCTCATTTGTGGTTATCAGGTAAATTGGATAAAAGCCAACGTAGCATGAAGCCTGCCACATGCCACAAGCCAGGCCAGGTACAACCTCTGCCACTGGCGCAGCCCCATAGCTGCGGCATGTCCTTGCGTCCTTGCCACTGCCATTGCTGCTGCTGCTTATCTTCAAGTGTTGTTGCAACATGAAGGCATGAAGGCAGTCTTTGGATTGGGTTTCGGTTTCGGGTTTGGCTTCATCTCCAGCTTCTGCTTTTGCTTTCAACTTTGGCTTAGACTTTTCCTATTTTTGGCTGTATTCATTGCGTTTCGCGTTAACTGCGACAGTCATTAACTTTTTATGGCCCTCGGCGATGTTCGCGTGGTGGGCGTTGCTGCTGCTTCTATCATCTCCACTGTTTACCTCTTACCTCACCCAGCTGCACTTACATTCAAATCGAATTCAAATATTTGCGGTTATGCCGGCGTCAAATTTATTTAAGCCACAATTTGTTTAGATTAATAAATAAAACGGCGACGATTGCTGTCATAAAATTTAATTTCTACTACCACACACACAAATACATTTAAATCTGTTTTGTTTTATTTTCACTGCAAAAACTAACTGCATTTTCGACTGGTTTCAAAAATATAACGGAAATAATAAAAAACTAAAAATACCAGAGTAAATACAGGCAACCCAAACAAATGCCCTGCAGCTTAAAAACTTCCATCGTATAATTGGCAAATTTTTGCTATTAGAAAATCTATAAAATATGGCAAATATTAAATATTTCTATTCGTGAAAGAAAACTTTATTTAGTTCGCCCTTAGCAATCAAATGTTTCTGCATATAATAAAGGAAAACATTTTTCGCATTCAATCATTGCCTAGCTGCACATATTAAGGGATTACAGGGTATACAAAAACGAAATTTAAATGCGCCATATTGCAAGCTCAAATGAAATTTTGTGGCTTGTTGCAAAACAAAAGGCAAATAATACAAAAGAATTCAATGTAAATAACAAGAACTCTGTCATTGGATAATGATTGATTGCCGTATTCCCTGTGCTATAGTTACATCAAGTATAAAATAAAAATAAATAAATATTAAAAACTATTTATTTGTTTATTATATATTGTAAATGAGCTTTTAATTTTTGATGTTTTAATCCTTTAAAGGCTTTAGGAAGTTCTAATAATTTTACATATTATAAAATGAAAAATTCAAATAATTATTTTATTCCCAATTTCATAAAATTAAAATAGTATTAAACTATCATATTATAAAATGAAAACTAAAATAATGATTTTGTTTCTACACGTCATAAAATAATTATTATAATAATTATAATTATTAAAACTCTCTATATATTTAAGCAATCAACATTGACTTTGCACTTTGAATTAAATCAATTTATCGAATTAAATGCAAACAATTTTGTTGACTAAACTGAAAGAGGGTAATGAGGCTAAAATGCCTCTGCAACACACACAAATATTAATGTTTTAAAAGTTTTAGGTGGTGCTAAAAATGTCTCATATTACAAAATCTAAATTTAAACTATTATTAATTTCTCTTTTTCATAAAATTATAAATTTAATATTTAACACATTAGAAAATAAAGATTAAAATGATTATTGTATTTCTTAATGAAGAAGTTACAGGTGTCTAAATATGATTAAGCAATCAACATTTACTGTGCACTTTAAATTAAACCCTCAGACAAACCAAAGACAAACAACCCTTTTGACTAATCCATTACAGGGTATGCTGCAATACAGCCTCTGCAGCTCTACACAATATGAGTACAACACAAACACAAACAGACAGTAGAGCGTTACACACATGCTTACTGCTGTATCCACATGGTGCAGAGCAATGTTGCATTGGCGACGCGACGTCCACTGCATGCGGTCGCTCAATATGAAAATACATCCACAAACACACAAACACACACACATACATACAAACACACACGTACACACACACAGCGAGCATTAAGTTCGGCGGGTTTTGTGCCCAGTTGAGGGTCACAACGTTATTTTGGAAGAGCAGCCGACCCTGGGGCAAGTGTTGGGAACAGAGTCAGAGGGGGGCACGTGGGGCACATTGTGTCGCCTTGGTGTCAGTTGGTCTGCGGTTGGTTTGCGCTAAATTAAATTTTGCTGCGGTTGCCCCCAAAAAGTCGGACACAGTCGCCAACACACGTTTCATACTTGCAACAGTCGCAAGTGTCGAACCAAACACTGCTGCAAACAACAGCTCACAATTGAGGTGTAAAAGCTAACATACATTAGTATTTTATTAATTACAATTTCGTATACTTTAAATTGACATCACCGTTCAAAAAGATGCCAAGGCCAGAGTCCGAGCTGTACTCCAACTTGCAAGTCTGCTCCACTTTGTATTGCGATAGAATTTGCAACAAGGCCATTTTCACATTCAGTAGACCGACTCGCATGCCTGTGAGAAGAATTATAAGAATTATGAGCAAGATTGTGGCAGATAAAATAATTAACGAATGAGAAAATTTATACTCAGAAAAGTTAAATTGGAAAAAAAGAATAAATAAGCTGAGTATAAGAATAATATGTATTTCTAGGCATTCGACACTTTTCCTTTTGGCATTTTTTCCGGCAAGCACCAATTTTATTGACGTTGTAGAAAACAACTTCATAAGACAACAACTTCATTTAAGTGAGAACGAAATACTTCAACTCAATATAATTTTTATACAAAATCTTGAATAATACAGCCCAAAGCAAAGTAAATTTACCCTACATTTCCTATATTGTTTTGTGCTTTCGCCTGTTTATCTTACAATCTAGCTTAAAATAATTATAAATTGCTTAATTTTCTATTATAGTATAACATGATCCCAGAACTTCTTCTTTTTCTCCACTTGCATATATAAATATTTATCAGAACACAAATTATTTTATGAGTACAAAAATTATGCTTCACGGCAGAACGTTGAACAGACATATCGAAAACCCCAAAGGAAATGTCTGCTAATAACTAAATCTGTTTCTCTTCTTAAATATGGAAATTAAGCCAACACTATAAGTGCATTTTCTAGGTATTTTCTGCCTTCCAAAATGTAATCCCTCAACTCACCCAAACAAATGCGAGGTCCATCGCCAAAGGGCAACAGGCAGCCGCGCTTCGTAAACTCGCTGGCAGAGCCATTATCGAAGCGTTCGGGCTTGAAGGACATGGGATCGGGATAAAAGCTCTCATCGTGATGGATCTGGTAGGCGGGAATGGCCATCGTGATGCCCGGCTCCACATTCAGATTCTTGCCGTTGCCCAGATCAATTGTTGTGGGCTTGGTGCAGATCTTGATGAAGAAGCCAATTGCGCTGGTCAAACGCATGGATTCTAGAAAATAAATAAAATTGATTCGAATGAACTAATTAGGAAGTAATCTTTTAAAGGGTATTATCTGAGCAATATGAATACTTGTACTCACCGTTGACACACTGGTCGAGATAAGGCAGAGCATTGAGTTGCTCATAGGTGATATTCTTATCAGCAGCCAAGGCGTTCAATATTTCAGCTCGTAGCTTCGACTGCGGCTCTTGATTCTCGCCCAGCTGATATAATAAAATATAACAAAATATTATGAAATGAAGCCATCGCGAACGTTTCCACTGCCATCCTCACCGTGTACAGCAGATGGTAGAGCACCGCAGCGGAGGTCTCGAAGCCATCCATGAGCACGGTCAACGCATGACCCACCATGTCATCCATGCTGGCGCCCTTCTGCTCCTGCAGCTGCAGCAGATGAGCGAGATAGTCGTTCCGTCCCGCTCCGTTGCCCTCCTGACGCAGTTGCGCCGCGTCTCGCGTGAGCTGCAGATAAAAATCGTTCGACTGCTGCGTGAAGAAGCGCATGCGAAACAATCGACGCATTATGGGCGCGATTGGAGTTCGGTTGAACTTGCGCATGTTCTGGAAGGCATTGAATGCCCAGGCCGTGGACGTCTGCTGCAGCTGGCTGATCTCGTTGACGCCGCGGGTCAAGGAGCCAGCATCAATGCCCCAGATGAAGTCGCCCATCGCCTGAGCCGTGAAGCGATAGCAAAGCTGTTTAAATTCACGAAATTATTGTCTGTAAATTGTGGATTTATTGCAGTGCGCTACTCACATCTCTGGTCTCAATGACATTGCTCTGCTCCTTGATGTGGCGCTGCATGTAGTCGACCAAACTGCGTCCCGTCTGCGTCCAGATGGCGTAGGCCTGCTTTAGTTTGTTGGCCGTGAGTCCAGCGCCGCCGTCAGTGCGACGCTTCTTCCACACGTCTCCCGCACTGAAGAAGGGATTCCTGGCCACATACTTGTCGTAGTCCTGCGAGTACGTCACGTAGCTGCTCGTCACCGTGTCCCGAAAGTCGCTGAACTTCTCCACCAGCACCTCGTGAGCCAGCGCCGGATCGAGCACCAGAATCTGCGGCTGCCGCGTCAAAAAGACGCCCACAGCGCGATGCTTGCCCTTGTATTTACTATATACAAATATTACGAGTTACTTTCATTAATATTCATGCCTTGACCATTCACTCACTTGTAAATTTTGCTCAGATCCGCAATGAAGGTTGTGCCGCCGCCGAAGAGGCCGGGATAGCTGCCGAGCAGCGTCAGCGGCTTCGCAGTGACCACGCCTCGTTTATCCCAGTACTTGTGATGCCAGGTCAGGTACAGGAAGACAGCCGCGAAGGCGATGTGCACGAATGCCACGAGCAGCGCAACCAGAGTCCACATAACGCCGCCCGATCTGAGAACCAAACGCAATCGAAGCAGGCAGAGAACTGTTTGCTCAACGCTCCAACGCGGCCCGTTTTGAGCATTAACGATTGATACCGCCCAATGACGCGGCAGAAAGCCCTATCTGGAAACATCAATAAATGGTATAGCGAAGCGATCAGAGAGTTTGTACTTAAGAGGCACTACTTATACCCTACATCAATTCTGTAATTACTGTTGCCCTATATAGGGTAATTTTAAGCTTACACTTATTTAGAAAATAGTAATGAATTTCAAAAGTTTTGAAATTGTTTTCTAGAAGAGACTGCGGCTGATCTGAAACCTTGAGTGAACCCATCGACCCAAGCTCTCTGATTATTAAGCGTATTGATAAGACGACTGCTGCAGCCTCCATCACGTTGATTTACGACTAAAATGTCAGACGAACTTAACACGTCTTGAATCGGTTCCAAACAGGATTAAACTAGCTAAAGACCCGAACCTATGCCAAGAAGTTAATTTTTGAATATTAAATACATGCACTTGGTACAAAATTATTTGTTTATTTTGATGAGAATTAATTAAACATTAGTTCGTTTTATTGTCATGCTGATTCTACTTTATTTTAACAATCCGGCGATACTCCAGATTAATGTTTCCCTGTAGCACCACTCCAAAGCCGGCATCGCCCGCTGTTTTTATCTTCTCCTTGCCGCGCACAACTTGATACTCGCTGATAATGTGGAACAGCGCTGACTTCAATGTCAAGAGAGCCAAACGCATGCCTAGAGCACACATAGAGAAATTGGAATACGATCTAATAAAGTAATATATAGCTAAGAGTTTGCAACACACCCATGCAGATGCGAGGTCCATCGCTGAAGGGCAATAAAATGCCTTTGCGTATCAACTCGAAATGGGCGCCATTATCGAAGCGCTCGGGTCGAAAGACTTCGGGATCGGGAAAGTATTTGGCGTCGTGATGGAACTGATAATTGGGAATCATGATGGTCATGCCCTCCTCAACTTCTAGACTCTTCCCTTCACTAAGCATAATGCTTGTTGCGTGTGTGCACACTTTGGTGTACTGTGGAATCAAGCTGCTCAGGCGCAGGGATTCTAAGGCAAACAATCCTTAATTAACTAAGTTATTTGATTTAAATTCGATACTTACCATAGACAACCTGCTCCAGATAAGGCAGCTCGCACAGCTGATCAAAGCTGCAACTTTTATTCGCCTCCAGATTGTGCATGATTTCGTCGCGCAGCTTTTGCTGGGCATCTGAATGCTCCGCCAGCTAAACATACAAATATATAATTATTAATTTATGTAATTGGATTTTTCTACTCACATAGTAAAGCGCATGCAACAAAGCCGTGGCCGTTGTATCGTAACCATCTAACATGACTGTGAGCGCATGTCCCACGATGTCATCATGAGACACGTCTTTCTCTCCCTGCAGCTTCAACAGATGCGACAGATAATCATCGCGCTGCAGCTCCTCGCCAGACTTCAAACGCAGTCTTATTGACTCTTTAGTTAGATTTGAGAAGAATTCATCCGTCTCCCTGGGATAGAAGCGCAAGCGCAACAGCCGGCGGAAAAAAGGTGCCACAATCGAAGCCATGAAGATGGAGATCATGTAGAAGGCGTAGCTGGTCCACCTGCTGGCCATCTGTTGCACCTTGTTGGGCTGACCGGCGTTGGCCGTCAAGGTGTCCGCCTCAATGCCCCAAATGAAGTCGCACATCACATCGGCCGTGTAGCGAAAGCAAAGCTGCAAGGTAGTAAAGGAATATATTGTATGAGCTACGGTTTGCATGCCCCAAAAAGTATGCTATGAAAAATGATATATGGAATTCAAGCATAGCTTTTAAGGTAGCAGCTAAGCCTCTAAGACAGCTTAAAAAAAACAAAGCCTATAAAAATATTCAATGGAATTAAACTACGGCTTCTGAGGCAGCCAACAATTTCATACAAAATTTAAATTAAATATCCTTGATTAAATATCCATCACAATAAATATCTGAAAGCTGCAAAAAATGTCCCCAAAACTTTACACTGTCAATGGATAGGTTATCTTAAATTAAGATTAAAATTTGAATTAAATATCTCTTCAATTTTGTACTAGTTAAATGAACTTAACAAGACTTAACAAAACTTCCAAGATTGTCTCCTCTAAAGAGACTTAATTAATGAGCAGCACGAGATCTACTTATAGCAAAAATCTCTCTAAATTCAGTCTACTCAACTTACATCCCTGGTCTCTAGGACATTGTGATGCTTGCTGGTCTGCTGTGCCATGAAGCTGGTGAGTTTCTTGCCGCTCTGCTCCCAAATGGCGTAGCCCATCTTCAAGCGATTGGCGCTTAGACCAGCCTGAGCTTCGCTTCGCAGACGCCGCCAATCGTTGCCGGATGCCCAGAAGGGATTGCGACTCGCGTACTTGTCCCACTTGGCATGCTGCATGTAGGAGCTGGTCAACGAGTCCCGATAGCTGCGAAAATTCAGCACCAACACCTCGTGAGCCAGCGCAGGATCAAGCACAAGGATCTGCGGTTGCCTGGTGACAAACACGCCAACAGCGCGATGTTTGTTTTTATATTTGCTGATAAGAAAATAGATTGATATTCAGGGGATGCTGGCAAATTAGTTTTACTCACTTGTAGATGCGCTGCACATCCTCGACCAGATTGCTCTGGCGGGTCAGCAGTCCAGGATAAGTGCCCAGCAAAGTCAGGGGCTTCGCTGTAATCAGTCCACGACGTTGCCAGTAGCGATGATGCCATGTCAAATACAAGTAGACGGGCAGCAGCAGCAGATGCAGCAGCAGCAGCAGAAAGGCGATCGTCAGATACATATTGCCGCGATCTATATTCCGACAGCCCCAGCCGCCGGTTTTATACTGACTACTCGAAATCCATTGTAAACTGTGATCAGCCTTCGCCTTCACAGGCTGCGCAGCATCATTGATAACGCTCATTCGATTATCAGTTCCCGAATTTCACTTTGATTGCCTTTATTTGTTCGTGTGTGTTTAATGTACTATTTGAGTACTAAATCTTCCATTGCTATTTTTAAAACAACATCAAATTTGTTTGTTTTCAAATTTATTGTTTATTTTATAAATGTTGTAGAAAAAGTAATATTTATAAGATTAGAAATGCACACATACTGTGAAAAGCAATATTATTATTTTTTTATCAGTTCAGTAAAAAAAGGGCTTAAGGTTTTCTCGATCACATAATAAAAGTTATATTTTGTTAACACTTCAAAAACTCTGAATAAGATTAATTAAATTCATTTCAAATTATGTAATTCATAATAACCAATTAAGAGCAAAATTTACAAAGATCATTGCATTGAAAACTGATACTAGCGCCATCTATTGTTCGTAGCAACTTGCATTTTCATATGTGATATAGATGTTTAATTTATTGCAGAGCGCAGTTATCTCAGCCGTTTATATATTTGGCTTCCTTAGTATCTAATCAGTTGCGAAAATTTTCCACGCCCACAATTGATCACTCTATCAATCGAATCTCCTTATCATGAGTGTATTTCTACTTTAGAAACAATCAGCTGATAACAAATTGACCAACAAAATGGTAATTATAAATGGGATATAAACTAAACAGTGAAGCTATAGATCATTTATATTTGTTCCATTTAAACTTATCAATTTCAGCCAGAATAATCTCTTAAACTTATTACAGGGTATTCTCCAACATCATCTCAAAATGCATCAACTGTGGAGAGCAAAGCTTTTCAATTACAAATGAAACTTGAACTGCAGCTGATTACCATTTACAATTGCGATAATTGAGCTGATAAGCAAAGCTTCAGCTCGAGTAACGTTTTCCTGCTCCAATTATCAGTCAACGTTGATAATAATGTAGCGCATAAAGATAAGAGAGAGTGGGAAAGAGACAGGCAGTAATTTTTTAAGGGGTAAAATAAAAGCAGAGACAATTGAAGAATGTGTCTAGGGCGATAGTGTGAATTGCTGAATTGTTTATGCATTTTATCACGTCTATGTAAACAATTGTGGCTTAACTTGAGCTGCTTTAGTCTAGTTTAGTTTTCGCGTCTTATCGACATGCGAAGCTTTAATCCAATGGCCGCCTCGCAATCAGGCGGTTAATTTATAACCATGACCGATAAAAAATGTGAGTATGTGATAAACAAAGGCATTGTTATTTGTACTTATCATAATTAAAAAAAAAGCTGAGCGTTTTTCTGTTTGTTTTGTTACACTAATTGACATTGAACCGCAGTCCAGAAAAAGAAATAAAGAAATCATAATTACAATTATTTGTTTTTTTAATTACAGTTCGGATTATATGCATCTAATAATTAGTTAGTTAGTTAGTTAGACTGGCAACCACACACACAAAACCAGGCTAGACGACACAGTAATCTGAAGCTGACGCTGACGCTGAATCTATATCTGAATCTCAATCGCCTTTAAACAATAACAATAAGTTGCAAACACTGCCATAACAATCAATGATCCTCCTGCAATCCAACACTAGCTGTGCTCGTATTTGCAGATGACGGCGAACATCTTGTCGCCTCCCAAGTACTTGGCCAGCCACCGGTTCTTGATCACGGCCAGCTTTAAGGTCTCGCACTTGAACAGCGCATTCAGATTGGTGTGCAGTGCTCTGCCCATGCCCTCGATAACAAGTAGATCAGTCTCATTGGCCGCAATGGCATCGCACAAATCCGATGGCAACCGTCTCATGTCCAAGCAAGGACCACTCTGTCCATTCGCATACACCAGCAGACGCCCTGAGCGCCAGGCGCTGTCCAAAATGCTGCACTGGCAGGCGCAGTCGTCGAGCAGCTGGCGCAGTTCACGACTCGTGACATCGTTGAGCGAAGGTTCGCTGTTGGCACAGAGTAGCACCTTGGTGCCGCGCTTGAGCAGCTCGCGGGCGAAGGGCAGCACCCCGAGCACCACATCGACGCCGCTGTTGTCCACAAAAATCACAGCGCATTTGTGTGGCAGCTGGTGCGTCTGCAGGCGTTGCAACCACGCATCCAGATTGTCCAGCAACCAGGGACGTTGCTCGATGCGCTCCAGCGCCGCATGCAACCCAAAGTTGCTGTCCTGCTCCAGTATGCTGGCTATGGCCTGGGCGCCCCAGTCGAACATGTTCCCAGCGAGCACGCCACGCACAAGTTCCGTCCAGCGGGCATCCTCGCCCGCAATGGCATCGATCTCCTGCAGTCGCTGCTGGAGACGCGCCTTAGCCGACGCGTTCTCCTGCTGCTTCTGAGTCAGCCAGGGATCGGTGAAGCCGTAGCGTCGCAGCATCGTCTCGTTCAGCTGCAACAGCTCGCTGATGCCCAGAACAACTTTGCCGCTGTTGTTGACTATGTTGCGCTGATAGTCGTCCAATTGACTGAGATACGCTGCCTGAAATTGCGCTGCTCGCTGCTCGGCGCTGGCGTCGTCCGCCTGACTAGCGGCCGCCTGCTTGGCGAACTTGGCGATGAGCTCGCGGAAGCAGGGAAACCAATAGGCGGCAGCCTTGGCATCTGTGTTGAGGTCCAGCGTGTCCGGCTGATAGTTGGCTTCATCCTGCAGGAGCGTGCAGCTGTGCATTGTGTGTGTGCTTTTGCTTCTCCGACACACTGTTTGGAGTGTACGCTGCAAACGTGACAAAATGTTGACGGCCGTGGTGTTGAAATGCGCACTAATCTTATAGCGCTGCGATGTAAATTAATTTTTGTGTTTTTATCACCAACCGCACATTGGACAGCACTGGCAATGTAACAACAAACGCATTTTGCAGCCACAGCTGACTCTTGCGTTCACACGTGAATGGCAGTTGACTTGCTTATTTGCGGTTTAACAGACCAATTTTAATGGTTTACTTATGCAGCGCATTATTTGAATTTTATTTCGCAATTTGGTAATTTTATTTCCACTTTTGCATCACTTTAATTTCATTTCAATTCATTTAACAATTCAAATTTCAGTGCCGCCAACTCGAACAACATAGCACCCAGCTTTTGTCTGCCACGCGCGCTAGCGCAGCCAACTTCACGCCATGGCGATGACAAGCCGTCTCTTTCCTGTTGAATTTTTGACAAATCAACAACACAAAAATGGTACGAATTCATAAAAATCGCTAAATATATGTGTAATCGGTAAACTTTGTGAATTAAATGTACGCTTGCATACACAAACAGAGTGTAAACAATTAAATGCTTATTGAATTTTGTGTGCAAAGTGCATTTAAGTGTGTCAAACAAGCGGACCAAAAATTGTGTACTAATCTGCTTTGCAATCTCTCTCTGTATGTGTGTGTTTGCAGGCCAAGCGCACCAAGAAGGTTGGAATCGTTGGTAAATATGGTACCCGTTATGGTGCCTCCCTTCGTAAGATGGTCAAGAAGATGGAAATCACCCAGCACAGCAAATACACTTGCTCGTTCTGCGGCAAGGTAAGAAGGCAAACATAAATCGCTTCCCACACAACTCAAATGCTAATCATATGTAATCTCTTGCAGGACTCGATGAAGCGCTCCGTCGTCGGCATCTGGTCGTGCAAACGCTGCAAGCGCACCGTCGCCGGTGGTGCCTGGGTGTACTCAACCACAGCTGCCGCCTCCGTGCGCTCCGCCGTCCGTCGTCTGCGTGAGACCAAGGAACAGTAAATTATTAACTTATGGCGGCTGCTTCAAATGCTCCCGTTTCGTATGTTAGTAGTTCCAACCCGTAGATAATAGACAACGCGATTACTTCTGTGGTTTGCGCCGCGCCGGTCGAAAAAAAAGAGCCTGTTCTGCTTTATTCCATAAGCAAAAGTGAGAAATAAAAAATCATATTTTACTTCTGACAGTAAAAATCGCAAGTGATGTTTCTTTTAAAACCATGTGAATACGAGCAAAAATAATGCAAGATGTGCCCGCAAAAATGTGGACAGTTAAGACGTTGGTTGTGACAACCGGATTACGTCGTCCAGTAGCCGCTAAAGTTGCCCATTATGCCTAATGGTACCCTAGAAAATGAACTGTAGATTTACACTATAGCTTGCTTTGCCATCTTCTAAACTATCGTTAATCCAAACGAATTACACGTATCATGGATATGTCCAGATATCAGTAACTTCCTAGGGAAATATCCTTAGGTAACTTGATCTTTCTATATTGTCCATTGCATAATATTTAAACTTAAGATAACCATAAAAGGTCATCATAGTTTAAAATATTTCCAATAGACTGATTTATGTGTAGACCGCCAATTCGTTCTGTTGCACCTTACAAGTGAAAATTCATGTTAGCTAGAAAACTTGATAAAGTAAACTTCACAGATATTCTATTCATCATAAACATTCTAATCCGTTTGTAGCTATCTAGGCAGGAAACCTTCGATATATGCTTTTGGTATTTTAGTTGCAGAATAACCAAATTTCACAGATCCATTAAAGGGCATCAATTTAATATACCACCACATAAAAGAGAAATCATATGTTTATCGTCACAATCAGATTTCCTGATAAATATAACTATATTAGTGAGCTGCAAGAAACCTTCAAGTAAAATTTAGATTATTTTTCATAATTTTTTAATTTCTTGTTTTCTTTTTTATTTATAAAATTTAAAAAGTTTCTAATTAAACAAAAAATACATCATGTTAAAACTTGAGGCTTAGTTCAAACGCTTTGTGGTTGTATTCTTCATTATATTTGTTTTTTCTTTTGTTTTGGGAGATTTCACAATCGAAAACAATTACAAATTATATTTAGCTAAACTAAATAGGAGATTTTGGATGGAGGGTTCCGTCTGTTTGATTCCCCCTCGTTTTCTCTTTAAATGATTGAATGTTGTTGTTGCTTTATTATTTCAGTTATCTTTGCTAATTTAATGCTAAAATTAAAATTGCACCGTCACCAGTTATAGTATATATATATATCGTCTCTATTACTATATATATATGTATATGTATATGGTTTTAAAAAATTAATTTAGCTAAAAAGTTTTACTTGGCTTTTCCACTTGTTGTTGTTGTAGTTGTAGTTGGTTAGTTTTTTAGGGACAACATTGAAGTCAGTTATTTAGTTGTATCAGGTTGCATTTTGATTAAATATTTGATAGATATTTACACAACAGCAAATCGAGTAAAGTGGTTTCTTTTTGAGCACATACATTTAAATTTAGTTGCTTGTTTAATAATACGAGAGCTGCTGTTGTTGTTGGTGTTTTAGTTGTTGTTGTTGTTGAGGATTATGTGAACTACGCAAAACTTTCAACTAAGTCTAAACTCTAAATTCGAACTTAGAGAATTACTTAAATGCTAAATGCAAATTTTTATAGTACAGTTTTGCACACACACACACTCACTCTCGCATTCACGCATACATATACCGTCATGTATAAATAGTTAATTTAAATGTATAATTTTTATAGCTAATCCTCTCTCAATTTATATACAACATTTTTCGTTTACGGTTTAGTTTAGTTTACTCATATATGTATAGTGTTTTTGTATTCATATTTATTCCTAGACTATGTATATATTTTTAGTTTTCTTTTTTTTAGTTTTTACACTGTATTATGATATGCGTGCAATTGTTTTATTACGAATTTTGTAGAATGATTATGGTATTCAAAGCAATTTTCATTTGATTTTCATGTGATATGCAGCGCCTTTTTTGTGGTCTCAACTCAACTTAAATTTGGTACAAAGCGAAAGTTTTTCTTAGGGGGGAAATGCCAAAAAGCAGCAAAATAAAGCTTACATATTAAATGTATACAAAAAACACAACTCAAATTTGTATTGGCTAAGGGAATGTGCTGGGTACTAGATCATCTCTCATATACATATCTCTCTATCAGGCCTTCGCCTTCATCGCTGGCCTTAAACGTTCTCCTATGACACATGTTAGTTAGTTACAATTATAGTTGCTGTTTTTTGGGGGTTGTTGGGTGTTTTGTTGTTGTTGTTGTTGTGAAGCACAATGTCATTTAAATGCCAATTTATTGGTACTTGGTCGAGGCTAGGTAAATACATATATTACAATAATATATTTCATTGCAGGATTACATAAAACTAAACGCACACACATACAACATATATATATTAGATATATGTATATACACATACATTCAATTGGGAAGACATAGCTCAACACACACACTCGCAAACTCTCTCACACACAGAGATAAAGTTGGGATAACTATCTGCTTAGACTAAACAACTTATATTGCATATAAAGTAAACGAAAAATGCTTGAAATCCTTGCGAGTAAATCAGCTGCTTCTTCTTTTGCTTCTCTTCTAACTTATACTGCTGGCAACTTAGTTAACAGTTTCAACACAAATTGGAAGTTCTCAGTTTTTAGTGTAGGTTGTAGAATGGTATTTCTGTTGTTTTCTGGGGGTCTGTTAGTGCGCCTGCCACTTGAACTTGGACTCCATGAGCCACTGCTGCCCCTTCGCGTAGTTGCAGGGCCTCAACAGCGGCGTGCTCGCATCATCCCGCGTTGCACGCTGCAAGCACTGCCCCGTATTCGTGTGGCGTATCCATTTCTCCTGCAACGCAAAATAATATATGATTAACTTTTCGATTTATGGAATCAATTGTGCACTTACCTCCGCATCGTAGACCCATTCCTGATTGCCGCCCATGTTGTGGCAGCGCACCATGTTGACGGGCCCATTCGAGCTGGACGCATCGAGGCACAGATCATCGGACATGATCTGCTGTCGCTTGGTGTAGGCAAACACCTGATTGCCGCCCAGACCGTGGCAGTAGCTGATGCCCACCTTCTCATTGTACTTGCGACCCATGGTATCCAGGCAGGTTTCTGTCTCTGCATTGCGAATCTGCATCAGTTATTTATATATTATTAAACTTGATGAGGAAATCAGTTTCATTTGAATAAAAATTAAATACAAGTAATTTATTTTCTTGACTTAATTAGATAGAAGTTATTTTCCCTTCTTTCTTATTTGTAAAATAACTTATTTGTTGTATTTAAATAAATTATTTGAATTAAATAGCTCTTAACTCTTCGATGCATTCTATTATTTGCCGTAGCTCGTTAAAACTTACCTCGCCTAGATAGTAGTAGTCCAATGGCATTAAGCTCTCGGGATAGACGTTCTCCAGATACCAGCGGAAGCTTTTGCACTTGAGACGATCGCGCAGATTTTTGCGATCGCTAACATCACCGGCCGAAGCTTTGCGAGCACCTAAACAAGTTGATGGAATCGAGAGAAATGGAGGGAGAGAAAAATACAATTGAGTAAGATTTATGGAGAGATCGATAAATGCAAACATCTATGTTAGTGTGAGTGTACGTGTCTTGGAGCTACATTGGTGTCCGTTAAAAGCAATATACAGCAATATATATATATTTAGAGTGAGGTTAGGTCAGCAAAAAGGATGTGCAAAGCTCTCTATATACATAAATAAGTAGCACAACATATGTGATATAAACATAGATATAATACAAATACATTCAAGGCATGCAGAGGTGGAGCTTACATATCTCAGGTGCTACAAGTCGAAAACAATTGGGAACAGCATTACAGGTATTCAACTCGTAGAGAAACCCACAAAAAACAAACGAAAAAAAAAAAGGATATACTTGTGTGTGGCGGGACATAAAACAGGCGTCGTGGTGAATTTCGGGACAAAAACAATAGGAATAAGAATCGGAAGAAAAAGGATCAAGAATCGATATAAGAAAGAAACGGGCGAAGACACAAGAGAAGAAAAAAAGAGCTGAAAAAAAGAAAACAATTGCAAAATCAAATATACAGGGTGAGATACTTGTTGTTGTTGGTTGGAGTTGCGGCTGGGTGATTGATTGGTTGGTTGGTGGGTTCATTGATTGGCCATGCCGTAAATCATATTTATATAAGTATAATTCGACGGATCGTTCGATATCATAAATAAAGAATATAATATATGTGTAGAGTATTATTAAGACAGACAATTGCAAAATGCAGAGCGTGCTGCTTGCTCGATATATATATACGAAACAGATAACTATATTATTGAGTGAGAGAGAGAGAGAGAGAGAGAGAGAGAGAGAGAGACAGAGGCATGGACAGAGAGACATATAAAGACAGAGGCAAGTGAGTGAGAAAAATATATATAGAGAGAGAGAGAGATTTAAAGTGAAGAAGCATTCGATAGATTTTATTTTTTGTATTCATGTTTTTTTGTTGTTTGATTTGTTAACCTGGATAAAAACTGTAGTAGAACTCTTTCCAGTCGTCCAGCCAAACCTCAACCAGACGCGCATTATTGTGATTCACAATCTCCGTGGTGCCGCCTGGGAAGGTATACGGCGTTGACTTGCGAAAGACATGACCGACTCGGGAGCAGGGCGCTATCTCGAGGACACCGCCACACATCCACACCTGGATGATGCAGCAGCGAGTGCGGTATTTCATTGATTGATTGATTGATTGGTTATATGCGAAGTAATCGAGCAATGTTTAATAGCGGGCGAGAAAGTGGGAGAGAAAGATGTATTTTGTATCAACAGATATCCTAATTGTTGCAAATCATATAAAAAGACAGCCAAGCGCAAACGGGCGAGTTCTCTGCACCTAAACTTGTGTGATAAACTTAAAAGAGAATTACTTGACTAAGGACTTAACGAGAGCGACCCCTAAGAGTTGACATGGACAGACTTTGCATAATTTGTAGCTTCATCGGGCCTGTTAGCACTTGAAACGCCAATCACGAGAACGAGCGAAAAAGCAACGAGTAGTTGCACAGGTAACGAGTAGTAGCTTTTAAAACTAACGAGTAGCAAGCAGTAATAAAGTGTAGAGTACTGCAAAGTAGTAATAAGGAATAAATATGTCAAAATAAGTGAAGCGAATAGAGGAAATAACGAGTGAAGACTCGTTGACAAAATTGTTAAAAAAAAAAATTATAACTAACGAGTGACGATACTCGATCTACTCGTTGACGAGATGGCGCACAGTGCTTGACGAGAGACAGGTCACCGAACTGGCCACAACGATATCAAAATACTTATTTATAGAGATGTAACGAATAATCATACCACGAACAGAATATTAGTAACAACTTAAGCGAATTAAACTAAATACTAAAATTAATTACCAATTAGTGTACTTGATTAACAACAAAGTATAGTACTTAAATCAAAATCGAAATCGATATCGAAAAAAAAGCAACGAGAGTAAAGTACGAGTACGTTTGATGTACGTTAAGTATAGCTTAAGTTCAATGTTAAGGTTTCAATGCACAACTGTTATATTTACTCGTATGTAAGTATTACAAGTGTGTTGTTATATACTCGTTAATATAACGCTTTGTGGGTTCAATGTGTTTTGTTGGTTTGTCTGTGGTTATTGTTGGTTAGTCTCATTAGACATGAGCATGAGCACAAAATTCAAGAACATTTAGAAAGAGTTTTGTTAAGGAACAATCAAAGAGCACACTAAATAAGTTTAATATATATGCGCTGAAAACATATGCCAGTGCATTGAGAATTGTTACACGACATCAGAGGCATTAGCTTTCGAATCGTTATCATTGTTATACATTATATATATGATAGTTATACATATACGAGTATGTACTATGTATTATTTGTGTTAACTAGTTATTATTACGAGTAGATTTAGTTGCGTTTTCGTATAAAGTCGGCTATATAGTAGATTAGGTATCGAACTTGATGCTTTTTTAGTTATGCTCAAAACAAAGTCAATTCTTGTTTTTGTGGCAATTGCTGTTTGTGTTGTGTTAGTGTTTTAGTGGATCTTTTGTTGGGCTAAGTAACTGTTATACTCTTGCAGTGGGTAACACGATTTAGTTTTTATTTAATAGAAACATAAATTTTTTTTTCTTATTTGGAAATTATTTGTTTTTCTTTTTAACTATCAATAGAAAGAGACTCCTTCTTATTTTCATTAAAATTCCAGCAATAATTGGACATGACATTAATTTCACCTACAATAAATAGCGTGTTTAATTTTTTGTGTGTCAAAATAAAACGCAAATAAAATAATATATTCTTTGATTTCATCGTTGGACCCGATCCTCTGCAAGGGTATTTATAGCTTCGGCAAACCGAAGTTTATTGCAATTCATTGTCTTTTGTTATAATTGTTGCTGTTTTTAGTAGCGTGTGAAAGCCAATTACAATCAAAAATTTTGGCATAATTAAAAGAGTTAGATGCACGTTATAAGTATAAGTACAAAGTTATGTTGTATTAGAGGCAATTGTTTATGTGTTTATGTACTGAAGTAAGTAGGTAGTTATTGTTGTGATTTGTTTTTCATATTATTATTATAATTATTATTGTAGTTGTTGAGATCTGTATGTTGGGTATTGTTTTGTTTGTTGTATATTTGCGAACCTGTGCTCATTGCATAATAGAAATCACGCCACTCGTCCAGCCAAACCTCGGCCACTCGCGCCGCATTATGCAGCACAATTTTGGCCACGCCGCCCGGGAAGGTGTACGGCGATTTGTCGCGGAAAACGTGGCCCACATGCGAGCAGGGAATAATTTCTAAAATGCCTCCGCATTGCCATATCTGAGAATTGTCATGGATTTGATTTGATTTGATTTGTTGTTGTTTGTGTTGGTTTGTTTTTTGTGATTAGAAATATTACATTATTTTTTCGTCTCTTTTTCTTTTGAACAATTTTAATAATAAAAAAAAGATGAAAAGAATAACGTTGTACTTAAATAAAGAGAAATAAAAATGAAAATATATATCAATATATAATATATAGTATAGGCAAATTGGGCAACACTTTTGTTTGCGGCTTGGCTTTGCTAGCTGTAAGAACGAATAAAAAAACCATAGAAGCGAATATGCATTGAGTTTGCCTTACTCGGAACGACATCTCCAGATTCTCGCCACCCCAAATGTCCATGCCCTCGTCGTAGGAGCCAATCTCATAGAAGTAATCCTTATCGATCGAGAACAGTCCACCAGCCATTGTTGGTGTTCTCAGCGGCGCAGTTCTGTCATTGTTTCGTCTCGCCATTTCACGCTGTGGCACACGATACCTGAAAAATATTATATTATTAAAGACTTAATGAATTTGATAGCTCTAGTTTTTATCTTATTGGCTTATTTAAACTCAAAATATTAAAATAATTTAATTGTTGTGTTTGTATTTAAATTAAATTATAAAATCCCACAGTTCAAATCTATTTAGTAGAAGACCTCCCTTCTGGCGTTTATACTGACGGACAGGCAGACAGCATAATGGATGCAAAAATAATTGAACAACTCACCATCTAAAGTTGAGCTTCCAGTTAAAGCCACCCCACGTGGAGTCAGAGGCGGTAATGTATTCAAATGTCTCATCCGAGATGACATCAATGATGGGACACACAACCGTGCGACGATTCTGAACAATGCGCGCCAGCAGCGGCTCCAGCCAGCCCTCGGTGCACTCACAATGGGCGTCCAGGAAGGTGATGACCTCACCGGTCACATGCTCGGCGCCAAGCAGACGAGCACGTATCAAACCAGAACGCTTCTCGGTGCGCAGCACAAACGTACGGACTGGCAGCTTGGCCACATAGTCCTCCAGCTGCTTGCCCAAGAAATCTGCCAGGGCAAAGGCATTAGCTAAAATTCTATTAAACGCGAAGTTAACTCACCTCTCTCGCTGGCATCGTCCACGAGTATGATCTCCTTGAGCAGGGAGCGTGGCGAACGATTGATGACGCTCCACACAGTACGCAACAGCGTCGTCCAAGCCTCGTTATGGAACACTATCACAATGGAGGTGGTGGGCAGCTTCGAGGGATAATGCTTGTGACGGCAGCTGAAAGTTGAAAACGTAACAATCAGTTGACATTTCCAGACAGATTATATTCAAAAATGTTCTTACTTGTCGTGCCGCACATCGGTGAGCGAGCGATTCAATGAGATCATATCGCTGGCCAGTAGATTGAATTGATTCTCCTTGAACTTCTCCTTCATGAGATCTTTCATGTCGGCCGGTATTTTGACGGGTTTACCCATCTCACCCGGTTTGCCCTTCGATTCGCGTACTGTGGGCGCCTGGAACCATTTCTTGAGCAAGAGGCTGCGATATGTCATCGAGATGCCGCCCGATGCAAAGCCCTGGCCCATGATGGGGGCAATGCCTGCGCTATCACCGTCCAGCGATTTTTCCGTATTGATTTCATTGTCATCCACCAGCTGATTATCGTCTACCAAACGCTCAGCGTTGGGCAGCTGTAAAAATTAATAATGCTCAATTTCTAATGAATACAATTAAAAAATTGTAATCTTACCTCCACATCGTATTCGCCGGCTCGTCGGCAACGCCAACCGTCTTTTCCTATGCAGTCCGAATAGTGAGCAATGAGCACAAAGTCAAAGATCACCCAGACCAAGGATGTGAGCAGCACAATGCGGCAGGTGTTGGAACGCATGCGTCCCCGCATCTTGCGTGTGAATGTTTGAAATGACATGTTTGAGCTGTTCTTTTGGTTGTTTTTCTAGTCAATTTAGTTTTTGCTTTTTAACTCTAAATATATAGTTTGCGAGCGACAAATTTGATTTGTAACTGTCAGTCAGCTGGCAGCAAGCAGCTTTTGTCCGTCTTGAGGTTGTGTGATGATGATGTTAAGCGGCTCTTGGCTATGTTAAGTTGGGTGCATTCTGTTAAAGGTCTTCGCGCTGCTATTTGACGATATGTTAATGTTATTTGCTGGTTTGTTGTGTTTTTGTTGTTTGCTATGGTTGCCCTATGTTAAAATGTATAACTTTTCTTATCAGACTTATCGTTAGACACGCGTCGTGATCTCCGCTGCGGCTCACTTCTCTTTCTCTTGCTTTCAAGCGTGAATCGCTGTTAATTAGTTTTGCTGTTGCTGTTTTTGTTATTGTTTTTGTTGTTAATGTTATGGTTGCTTGGCACATATGTGGAGCAGACGCTCTCTCTGTCTCTGTCTCATACGACGCTGTTGCTCAACTAGTTGCCCTTCTTGCTGCTGCTGTTGTTGGTGCTGCATCCTCTCACTGTTGTTGGCTGATCCATTGAGACGACGTCCAAATCGAGTGTCGCCTCGGCCAGCTCATGCCTCAACTCAACCAGTTTTGCGTCGCTTTTCCCTTTCAGTTCCACGCACCACAGCCAAAAAGACCTTGAGAAATTATTCAACTGCAAAGAAAGCAAAACAACAACAAATATGGCCATTAATAATAACACAAGAAAACAGCAACTATTATGTAAATATGAAAGTTATTTTCGGAGGTTTCTTTCAATCATGCAGCCATGACTTGTAATTGTTTCAACTCTTTCACACCTTTAATTCACAAATTTGATGGATTGCGGCTGACAGCGCAATATCGGATGTTTTGTTTTTTTGTTTTTGTTTTCTTGTATGCAAATAACAATAAATTCAATACAAGTAAAACATTCAATACCTTTTTTTGTGGATGTCAGATCTCACCGCACAATCCTCGTTACGCTGTCAAAACAATTCTGCACACAAAAATGCAAAAGCAGTTGACGGAAAAGGAATCCACACAACAACAGCACTCGAAAAGAAAAGAATGGGGACCCAAATTCCATTGACAAAGGTCATAGTCACAGCACTCCTAAAAATGCCACAGACAACAACTACAACTACAACGACGTCCATAAACGAAAACCGGCAACGAAGCGAGATGTCAGCGCCGCATCGAAAATATCATGAGAAAATGTTATGCAGTGAAAGGAGCTCGACTTGTCGCATACCCTTTTGTACTTAAATTCGAGTGCTTATTAGGCAACTTGACATTTAAAGAGCACAGCGAAGCTCTCTCGCCAAAAGCCAATCAGGCAGGCGACAAGCGCTGCACACTCATCTTGTTTAAGCTCGTTAAGGTGACAAGCAGAAAAGTACAAATGAGTTTTGTGGACGACGATGACGACGACGACGACAAGCGAACCATCGAGTGGACCCGTTTAAAGCTCACTCCACTCCGTGGGGTATAGCAAAAAGCGCAACAACTCTTAACGGTATTTTTCGCTATGCTATTTTTCTTCTCTTTTTTTTTTTTTTGCTTTGTTTCATACAGAAAAACATGCATTTGAATCATTCATAAGGCATGCGACGACTGCCAAAGCTTCTCCTAGACAGACCCCAGAGCGTGATAGAGCAGGAGATGGGAGAGCAATTTGAGGAGGTAGGGAGAGAGAGAGAGAGAGCGGCAAAGCGCATTCAAAACCAGTTTCCCATAACACGATGCACACGCAAGCACACACACACACACATATACACATGCACATGCACACCAAAGTTGAGAGCTCGTTGAGATGACTGGCTGCTGGCTGTCTGTGAAGAGCGGTAAGGAGGAGGAGGCGAAGGGGGGGTCCCACTGTTAAAATATGCAATTGCATGTGCGGAACCGAAAAGAGGCTAAAAATGAAGTGGCAAATGACAGGCGAGAGAGCGAAAGAGCAAGACAGCACCACACTGTAGAGTGCCCTTCAGCGTGGGCAGCAGGCCGCAGAAGGCGGCGACTCGTCAATAATGCACACAATATATGCAATATCAAAAGATACAAAACGAGTTTCCAGTTGATGCGATTGAGTTTTACGCACACACACACACACACACATGTATAACGATTATTATTGCAAAAGCTTTTTGTTTAATGCGTTAACGGCAATGGCAATGGCCAACGTTCACGTTAACAGCAACGGCAAAAGCTGCACATTTTTAATTGATACATTATGCAGGAAGTCCTTTTGAAAAATGATTTTAATTATTCAAAAAGTATAATGCATAATTTAATACAACACGTTTCAGATTCGTTGACCAGTAAAATAATCAATTTCAACTGTCATTTTCGGACTTTAATTATGCAAATATCTCACTGCAATGCAATTACAGTCCTATTATGTGCAGAGATATCAAATATATAATGCTGCTTTTAACAGCCAAATAACTAAACAGCTAATCCATCATTCCATAATCCTTTCAATATCCCAATTATGGCTGAAACTGAAAGTGTGATTGTATTTAGGTTGACGCATTCAAGGTAATACCTAATTAAGTGAGCGCCCACGTTTGATACCCGAAAATAATTTTCTGTCATAATAATGTAGAAATTAAAGCTTATATTTGAAATACATTGCAAGTAAGTGAAGCTTACTTTAAGCAAATTTAAATGTTAATAAAACTGTTACTTTACAATTGTTTAGTACCCATATTTTGGAAAAATATGTACACCACTTCTTTTTAAATATATAAAAATAAAATAAAATACAAATATACACAGCCAAAAATTGTATGCGATTTAAAATCTTTTACTTGTAATATTTGCATTGCAAATCATACACTAATAAAAACATCTGTAATTTATTCATTTTAATTTAAATTCAACTCAAATGTGTGATTATTGTTGTTAATTTGTACATTTACTTATTGCCCGAAGACAAAAATAAATTGATTTATGTGCGGCTGGTGCTTCAAATTGAATTTGAAGTTTGGTGGACTGCGAGGAGTTTAGAAGCCTTCCTTCAAGTCTACTCTGAACAGTCGAAGTCTCGCTTAAAATTACTTACTCAGATACTATCTTTTGATTCACTTTCTCGTCATTGCCAACACTAGTCCCCAATAGAAGTTTTGTGACACACTTTCTGCAATGCGTGCATTTTATTTATGGAAACACATAAAATTTCAGAACCTAATATTTCACTGATTTATTCAAATGCGCTCAACCCATAAAAGTGGATTATAACTTAGTGCCAGCAACAAATATATGTACATATGTACATTATTGATCCACGTCGACAACTGTTACGATATAGTTTATCTGTAGGTATATCAAAAGTTCTAGCATCTGTCTATATTAAAACAATAGCTACAATTAAGCGTGGCAAGCAATAAAATATAAAATTAAAATACTGAAAACGCCAGCATTTTATAAATGTACCATTTTAAGAAGTGTACAATTTGTGTACAAATGTACCGAAAGTAGCAATAGTCAGCGTCGCATCGCCTATCGCTAATTTAGAGAATTAACAGCTGTTACAGCTAATGGACTGTTAACGATCTTGTGATCTGTGAAGCAGAGTCAGCATTCTTCTTCTGCGCGCAATCAGTGTAACGACATAATTGAATTTGCGCTATTAACGACAACAATATTAATAAAATAGACACATTAGCACTTAATTATAATTCAATTCAAGGCAATTGAAGCAAAATACAACAATCACTCACTCACAGATGCGGGGGGAAATTGGAAAGAACAGCGCCGAGGCCTCTACAATGTTAACAGTCGAATGTAAAGAGACCCACAGGGCATTAGAGTGAGTGAGAAAGAGCGAGGGCAAATAACAATTGATGATTTTTGTTTGTGAGTGTGTGTGTGGGTGAAAGTGTGGGTGACGCCGACGGCGCCGCCTGTGAACTAGTGCTCTGATTTGTTTTTATCGTGTTCTCTCCCTTTCGCTTGTGTGTTTGTGTGTGTCCGCTTGATAAGCCATAGTCAAGGTTTTGGCCACGCTGCACTGCGCGTAAATTTAATTTTGTATTTTAATTAAAAGTCGCACAGCCGACGCGCACGAGCAATGTTTCGAAAACCTGTCAAAGTGTCATAAACTGAAACGACGCTCACTTAACAGCGTTCCCTCACTCTCTCTGTCTCTCTCTCTCTCTCTTTATGTAGCCAGCAAAGCGGAAGCAAAATTTGTATAAGAGCGTCGCGAGTCGCGACTGTTGCTAGAGCTGTTTATTGCTGCTACTGATAAGCGTGACATGGCAGGCAGCTTGTGCGTGTGTGCGAGTTGTCGGCACTTGTAGCGCACTTTAGCACGCTTGTTGAGTGCACCGCACACTTTGAGCGACCACCGAATCCTCCCCCTCTCCAAGCCACACGACAGCAATTAATTTGATGAGAATCTATGTCAAATTTTACGTGAAAAAAGCGCCGGTTCAGATAACGAAACATAAACATAAATGTTCCGTTCGACAAAGCTTTGAAGCTCTGCGCGCAATTCATTAATGAATTGGCGAGTTGGCAAAGGTCGCGTCACCAGCAGCAGCAACAGCAGCAGCAGCAGCAACAACACAAACGCAAAAGCAATGAGTGTAATGGGTACAACAATAACAATTGCAAATGAAACTGTAACAGAAATTGCAATTAAGAAACGACAAAACAAAAGAGCACAGTGAAATCCAATTTAAAAAAAAAACGCAAGCAATTAAATGCAATTAATAAAATTGTCAAATTGTGCAATTACAAATGCTGGTACGTTTATAGACCCCAACTGATGATGGCGCCGATGATTGCTTGGTTTACAGAAATTTTTTTATTCCCACGCACGTTAGATAAATTTAACAGCACTTACTGTAACATTTAACACAGCTCTGTAATGCACATAACATAATTCAGTAAGAGAAAGATCAAATCAAGCTCTGCTAGATTAACAGAAATAGTCATGTATTGTAGCTAACATCTAAATGCAGCCCACATTCCATTTATAGCTGTAAAAGTCCACACCGCACACTCCCAGACAATGGCATCCACATGGCTTCTGCACACATAAATTCATCATTCAAAGGCCCCCAGTGCGCTTCGAAAATAAATCACTTGCTGTTAAGTCGAGCGCAAATACATTTTGTATAATTAAGCACGCGCATTTGGCGCACACTCGAAGCACAAAAACACACACACACACACACACTGCTCCAAAAACAGAGCATCAACAACAGCAAACAACAATAACAAAAGTCCCACAACATTTCGCATAAACAGCAAGCGAGTGAATGTGTGTGTGTGTGTGTGTGTGTGTAACCCGTCGCTGTTACCCGTGATTGAAATGACGCAGCAGAAGCTGCACGCAGGCCCTGCACTTGCCTGCCGCTTTAATGATCCGTGATGGCCGCCAACAGCTTACAGAGAAGGAGAGGGGGAGAGAGAGAGAACGCGACCTGCTTCGCTACTCGCCGGTTGAGGGAGCCACTTGAGAGGCGCGTAATTTATATTGCACACAAATAAAATTTATTTCAGTTACACGTCGGCATGCACAGCCGGCACGGATACAAATTAGTCTGCTATAAATACGCGACACACACATATGCACACTTACAATTACACAGATAAAAATCACAATCGGGCAGCGAGTCAAAGTCATAAACACAACACACGACGAATGCGTCAAGTCAATGTTGCTTGAGCCGGCAAAAAGGGTTAATGAACTACTCTTCAGCGCAACGCGATGCTCAAGCAACAATTTCAGCTAATAAAATGTTAATTTGCCAACCGGCTTCGCTTATCGTATTTTGATTAACTGTACACCTTAGACCAGATTGACCAGACGAACTGCCAGCCGAGCTCTGAATAGCGATCAGCTGTGCGATACCTACATTTAAATACGTATACGACCGGCGGCTCAAGGTGAAGCTGTGACTAATCTGTAAATCGAATCATTAGCGAGTTAATGCACTAACCGGCAAATTAATCTCATTTAGAATGTCGAGTGTAAACTTATGTTTTTCAGCCATTTTACAAAACTAAACGCTGCTAGCAAAATTCTTTATACAATTACGTGTCTATTTTAGAAAATCAATCACAGATAAACCTTTAAAATATTCAATTAATTTAAGAAAAATGTACATTTCGATTTGATATTCATTTCACAAAATTAGCATTCTTATTCAATAGGTCATTATAAAACAAGAAACATTTTCTAATCTCCTCAAGCTCAAATATTTGTAGATATTAAATATCGGTCAATATTGAGTTGTTCTGTTGATACATTTAGTTTCATGAAAAAAACATTCACAATTTATGTCTTGTTTAATACAAGAATGTTTAGCAATGCACTTAAATTTGAAACAAATAAACTTCTTTGGTAAATTTGTTGTTTAATAAATTGGTGAACAAAGATATTGGAAATGTTGAATAATGCATATAAATCTTCAAAAGCTTTATATGCAGAATTTAACTACATTTTAGAGACTTAAAAAAAGACAGGTTCAACTACACTTTATTTAATGCTGATGTCAAACAAAGGTACAGAAAAAAAACAAAACTATTCTATCAAATGTTATTGACATTCTAGTTGATTATTTATAAATATATCTGGTTAAATAGACACAAAAACACTAAACCAGTCACGTCAAACTAAGCGTGTATAAAAACCTGCTCAAATAGAGGCGGCATGAAATGTATATGAACATTAAGTAATACCAAAACAATCCATAGTCGTCAATTCCCAAACAGCTGTTCAAGCAATTCTCATTCTTATCAATATAAAAGGTAATTTTTCAGCTGGCTTAGTTACTCGGTTACCAAAGCCCAACAGAAAAGCCAGGGGTATCAACGACACATTATTAACAATTTATATAAAGCCTATGCAAGAGGCAACTGGGGATTTGTGATTAATATCCATCCGAGAAATCCGGCAAGAGCGAAACACGAAATTAAAGAAAAATGGGCACAGACAAAACGTGCAAAGAAATGTGAGAAATGCGTCGACGAAATGTGCGCGATTGACAAGTGGGCAATCTCGTATTTTTACCCTATTCTCGTATTTATGTGGCCAGTAAAGAAAGCTGTCATCATCATCATCATCATCATCATCATCATGCGAATCCCATCAGTTATTCCGAGCGTAACTTGTCTCCCAGCAGCTCATAAAGTGAGTGCTGCACTAGAATCTTTCTTTTCAGGCAAAAGTTAAAAACAAAGCCCCAAGAAAGTAAACGGTTCAAATCGAATATTAAATACGCTAACGCCATGAATATATATTAGAATAGTAATCTACATATTATTGGAGATTGATTTTCTAGAGAAAACATTTCCGAAGAATCTAAAATTGATTTTTACTAGATATTTCGATTTTTTAAGATATTTCAAGAGTCAAGGAGTGGACTCTTTAAAGTAAGGCATAAGCTCCTTTCAATGCAAGCCATATGCCTGGACAAATTGCAAAGGGTATATAAAAATTTCATGACACGCATTTTAATTAAAATCAAATAGAGACTCCAGCAAACGTGTGGGATGGGGCATAGTCCGCGCTAATTCCAACAATTTGTATGGTAAGTTGCACGAGTTTCCCCATTCTGATGCCAAAAAAACAAAGAGAAAGAGAAAGAAAATAGAATAGCGAAAAAAATAAAGCAAAAAATGAACCAGGGGGAGCTGCCCCATAATGCCCAGCGGAGTTGCCCGAGTTGTGTGTGTGTGGCAAGCCCGCAGTTGATTCGTATTCTGATTCGGGTGCGAGTTTGGGTTCGAGGGGTTCTATGCGGTTAAATGTACCAGATGAGCGCGCCCTTGCGAGGGATGGGGCGTGGCAGAGACAGGGGAAGGGGCAGTCGGTGCGGTTAGAAAGCAGAAATATGCTAAGCGGCAAGCGTTTGCATAGCAATTGCCCATTGCTCATTGCCAGCGTGCAGACAGTTGGACGGAAGGACGGACGGACAGAGTACACAAAAAGTTGCCCAGTTTTCGGCAGTTGTGTTTTTGCGTTGTAAACTTTCTGCTCAAGTGGCAACCAAAACACAAATGGACCTGCTTCGAGATACTCTGTAAAAACTAGAAGACTCACAGTCGATCGCAAAGCTAGTCAAAAAAAAAGGGTATTTAAATTAACCCACAAATAAATTTACTCGAAATATAAATTAAGAAAAGTCTCTTAATTATCTTTCGTTATATCAATACAATTGAAAGTGTGTAAATACCGTAGAAAGTATTCACTTAGTGATAGCACTATGTAAACCAGTAATGTAATTAAAATTCAAATGTTATCAATACAATCTATAACAAAACTTTATACATTTCCGGATAGTGTAATTGCAGACAGTTAATTAATGATAATGAAAGCCCCCATATATTTATTTAATGCACATTGCCTGAACGCACGCACGATGTAATTTCAGGTTACGACCCATTCTTGTAACTCTTTTAACGAGACGTTTCTTTCAGATTACTTGCACGGAATTGATGTGAACTGGACAAATTGCAGACACCCTTTAGTGGCGGCAAGTACAAAAATGACACAAAATACGGAAAATAAAAACGCAAAGGAAAAGTTTTTTGAGGTTTGACATTTGGTCCATGGCCCTTTAATGTAGCCCATCAACGAACGGTGGCTCGACTCGACTCGACCCGCATCATTAACTTTTTTCCATGTGCTCATTACAACAGTAGCGTAGAGTCAACAATGCCAGCGGTTTATGCCATGTCAGCTAATCATGATTACACAGAACTTAAATTCAAATTAACAGAGGAAATCTCATTGAAATTGAACAAAAGAAATTTCCAGAAAAACTTTGGTTTCACTGAAACTAACTTTTTGAAGGTCTAGAAATGTTTGAACCAGAACCACTTTTAATTAACATCTTCCAAGATACATTTATTTAACAAAACTAAGGTTTCATACCAATCTCTATGATTGTGTCTAAATAACTTTATTTATCAGGCATTTTTATCAGCAAATTCCACTTCGCTAAAAAATTGTCTATCTAAAAATCTCCATCTACATTCTACTCATCATGAATTTCAATTAAGGAGCACACTTTGGCACTTTCACAAAAGAAATTTGATTACTTTTTATTTTGTGAATTTTATCATTAAGAACATCACAGCTGAAAGTTAAGCAGAACAGAGCTTGAAGCTGCGAATGCCCGTAATGTTATTAGCCATAAAGCGCTTATCACCCCGCAAAGCCATTTAGAGAGAGAGAGAGAGAGAGAGAAAAATGCCAACTTGTCATCGGGCATTTATCAGAATAACGTGCACGCATGAACATTAACAGCTGTTGACATCATTCGCTTGTCTTGCGGTTTTCACAAGCAAAACCCCAAAATACTTGTCATCTCTCTTTATACGCTCTTCCTATGCCCCGTCACCTCGCTTCATCACTATCTCTCTTGCCCATTCTCTGCTTCTCTTTTATTTTCTTTGACTGTAGGGGCCATTAAAATGTTATTTCCTTATTATTGCCCTTAGCCTTAATCGCCATCGTCGACAGCAGCAGCAGCAGCAACGACAATAGCAAACAGCAAACAGCACCCAATGGGGAGCACTTATATAGCAGGCTCAACATGTGAATGACTGTCGGACTGACGCACTGATTGACTCACTAACGGACGGACGGACGGACGGACCTACAAATGGACGTAGGGAGGCACAGTTTGTTGGCGCGTGAGATTGACAATGCCTCCAATGAGTGTAGTGTGTGGAGCCCGAGTTGTCTGCGTGCCAGCGACAATGGCCACACATTTCTACGGCATGAATTTCTGAGACACGCCACGTAATCTTCAGACTTGCGTTGAGTATGTGGCGCCACACACATGCACCCGCCCGCACACACACACACACACACACACATTCGCATCCAACACCTCCTCCCCACACTAAGCCACCCTCTCATAATATTTGAATACCCTGTCCCATTGGGTAAAAGGGTTTTATAACATAGTGTCAACCGAGAAAGTTTAAAGTTTCCGGAAACTTAAATTAAATTCCGACATTAAACTTGAAAGTTTTATGTATTGATTACACGTTTATCTTTAATATTTGAATAATTGATATATTAATAATTTACATATTCAATGAAACTATATAAATGTGTAGATAATAATTTGTTAGCTGTAAAGAGTCATCAACTAAACTCTGACTCCAATAAGCAATCAATTTTAAATGTTTATAGGAAAATTAAGGGGTACTTTGCAGTCGTGCACACTTCGCAGCAGCTTTTTTACTGTTTCCTACTATAGCCAAACTGCAAACAAAAAATATTTGTAGCTGCGTCACGTCTATTATGATTATGTTTATATTAAAGCAACAACAACAGCATCAGCCTCAGCTTTTATATTCGTATGTATGCAAATTTGCTTGAGTTGCCAGTTTCCAGTTAAAATCGATAAGAGCTTTAAGTAAATTACGCCCCTCTGTTGTTGAGTTAGTGCCATATGCTAGCCGGGGGCGTCGTTGCAAAAACATTGAACTAATTAAGAAGTTGCGTAACTTTGGCCCTCCCCTGAGGAGCATCGGGGGCGTAGGGGGCATGGTCGTTGAAGACCTTCGACTGGCCATTGGCAAACTTGGCAATTAGTTTAAGTGCAGTCAAGCATTTCACAGACGTACCTCAAACATTGTCGTCTGACAGCATTGTGTCCTCTTATCACAACGACAATCAATTGAAGATATGCATTTACAAAACCTAGACATCGACATAGACGATGACTACGACTACGACCATAATATCGACACTGTCTCCGCCTCCGGATCTGACCTGGACCACGTTTGGCACCTGTACTAAGTTGAATGTTTGTGTTCTATTATTTTTCAATAGCTGAGTGCAAATATATGTTAAGCAAATACTGCTACAATTGATGTCAAACCATCTGTGAACACTCTAGTTATGCTTCCTATGCACTCGACACGTGGGTTGTACATTAAGAAATCAACAAAAGTTGAAAATATAAATCAATAACCGACACATGAAATTCAAGAAAAAGAAAGCATTGATTTGTGGTTGTTGAAATTGTAACGTTTCTCGAAAATATTTTTAGTAAATGGCATCAAAGAATAAAATAGTAGAATAATGACAGAGAATTTACGATTTTGAGGATGGATTTTGTTCTCATAAATTAAGATTACTGGTTAATTAACATTATTTTTGCCCAAATTGAAAAAAATCAGAATAATTATTTGTTTGTTAAACAAAAGCTTTTAATGATAGCCGTTCCTGAAACTGTCTCTTCCCGTAGTAAATTATTTATTCGCAATTGTTTTTCGATTTTTTCTCAACGGATGGGGGGGTGATTTTTCTAACAAATTTCACATTCACAAATAACGATAGCTTTTAGGACGCTTTTCGGTTGACTGTTATTCAAATGGATTTTGTCAAAAACAAAATGATTTATTTCGGTCGTTCTTTTGCACGGAAATACTGATTAAAAATAAATAAAATAAATCGTGCAGAGTGTGCGCAACGTAATCCGCGCTTTGAAAAACCCAATGCAGCAAAATATTTCTACTGGTCTCTACCCTTTTTGCACTGTAGCTTTGAGCACGCCATTACCTCCCGTCTAATTAAAAGCAGGTTCTTATCTATCGCTCGTATTGTGACAAAGTTGTGCTTGCAACTAATTACTTAATGAGCGGCCCTCGTGTTGATAGTTTTCAACACATTTTTTCCGCTTGTTAGCTGCGTGGCAGGCGAGTTTCATGCGCTAATAGTTGCCAGCCCAGCCAAACAAACAGTTGATCAACATTTATGGGGTCGCTATTGCTCTGCTTGTTGTTGTAGTTTTTGTAGTTGTTGTTTTATAGTTAATGCTAGTGTTGTTGCTGGCATTTTGTTGCTGCTGCAACTTTGAAGCTGACGCAGCCTTGGCAAAAATGCTGCGCTTGCTGCCGTCACTGCTGCTGCTGCTGCGTTGGCGTTGACTCCGCGTTGTTGCCGCCGTTGCAGCTCCGGGCTTTGTCAAGTACGGCGCCGAATGGCCCTGGATCTGGTTTGTAGGGGGCGAGGGGGGCGTAGTGGGTGTTGCAAGAGGGGACGCAGCAGCGCATGGCTCATAAATTTCTTGCTGCTTTGCAATATGAAATATTTGCAGCATAATTGAATTAAGTTGTGTCTGTGTGTCTCTTTAGGTGTGTGTCTGTGTGTGTGTGTTTTTGTTTGTCTGTTTGTGCTGTGTGCAGTGCGCTGTTAATTTTTAATTTATGCTCATAAATAAGCAAGCAATTTTCATTAGGCAACATTTGAAAGATGGCAAAAAGCACAGTCAAAAAGTCAAAAGAAAACGACGAATATTATGAATGCAAAGAAAGCGCTCACAAAAAGGTCGAAAATTTCTATGCCCTTGTACATTAACAAATACACTCACAATCACACACACACACATTTATTCAAATATCTTCGCATACTTAATTATATTTGCAGTTATGTCGAATCTTAACAGTTTTATGTTAAGCGCAATTAAACGCTAAGCTGCTGTTGTGGCCATGTTAAGCTAACATAAGTGCATGAATACGTTAACTATGTATGTTAATGTGCATGTTACATTAGCTGAATGTGAACAATTTACTCGCTGTTAACATGACTTTAAGTGTCAGATGACACTCGGGTCTTCATAACTCAACTGGGTTTTTATTTCCATCCAGATACTTTCTGTAAAAACAAAAACTTTAAAGCCAGCAAAGTGTCCAAAAGAAAGTATGTGGCCATAAAAACAATTTCTTTTAAACGTGCTCAGATCAACTAGATTTTTACATACACTAACCGAAGAAGGAACTCTTCAGCAAATATTTCTATATTTGCAACACTTTAAGCAAAACTTTGAACTTGTATTTCATAATCAAATTAATATGTTTAGCTCTGCTATGCGAATTTGCATAAATGTTTTAATTAATCAATGATTCAGATCGTTTGAAAATGGGCTGTTAGGTGTCGGATTATTCATGCATGCAAATAATTGAATCGTTAATCTTGATTGACCGATAACTAAATGTTAAGCGAATGAACTAGTTACTGTTTATGTGGGTCGCGCAATGCTAAATGAATAAAATGTAACTGAACTTGTTCCGCAAATAGAACAAGAGCAGTGTATTTAATCATCGGCATTTGGTACTTTTTCTTTTTTCATTTTTGTGGAATTCACACTATTGCTTAGACTTAGAGCTACTTGTTTTTGTCCGGTTGTGAAACGTTGTAAGCTAAAAATAAGTTTTAAACGTCAAGTTTATAAGAAGAACATGAACACGAGCTGATCATAAAAAGAAAGAAAGTGGGCGGCACGCACACACATGGCCAGCTAGGCGGGGCGGAACGAAGGTGGGGAGGAGGAGCGGGGGAAGGTTGCGCATGACACGGTAAGTGAAGTTCTCAAGTCACAAAGTGGCTGCTAAAATGCTGCGTAATCATTTTCGGAAGCTTCCAAGTAACTTGAGAACAGCAAACGAGATGCAAAGGGGTGAAGTAGGGGAGGGGAAGAGAACGAGAGCAAATTGAGTAAAAGCTGTGCAAATACTCAAAGGCGGCTACGTCAGCTGTAGATAAAGCTATGTAAGTGTGTGTGTGTGTGTGTGTGTTTCAGGCATTCCAAACAGTAAACGAAGAGGGAAGCAAAAAAAAAACAACAACTAGCAGTAGCAAGCAATAGCTTAAACGAAATAAGGCCAATGATGCTTGTAATTGTAGCCAGCCGAGTAGACGTCAACTTGACAGCGTTGCTGTTGTTGCTGTACTTCTTCTTCTTCTTCTTGTTGCGGGCGTGCAGTTAAAGGCCTTGCAAAAGTCTCAAGGCAATAATATCACACTCTTTTGTGCGAGCGAGAGCGTCACACGCAAAAGCACAAATCAACACAAAGCTAAAGAAAAAAAAATGACACACACACACACTCGATTCGAAGACAAAAAGCAGCATGCAATGGGCAAGCTTTGCAAGTGATTAACGTGTCCATGTGTGGTGTGTTTGTGTGTTTGTGTGTGTGTGTGAGAAGAGAGACGCCGCCGGCTGATGATGATGAAGGCCCCCTTGAAGTCAATCAACCAACAACAACTGCTGCATAATGAAACTGAGAAAGGGAGAGACAGAGGGAGGTGCGGCAAACGCTGTGATGCCTGCAAAGCGCAGGCAAAAACAAACACAGGAAAGCTTTAATCGGTGACTGAGGGACTAGAAGATATCCTGTAGAAAACCTAGTTTAGTTAATCGCCATATATTATATTAATTTTATTTTGTAAATAAGGGAGTGCTCTATTATATAATAAAACTATGAATCAACCAAAAAAATTGTCTGATTGCTGATAACACAATAAACTTATAAGAAACAACGCCCCTTTTCTAGATACCTTAATTTATGTACATTAAATACATATCGAAATAAATGTGCAGCCAGTTGTGTTAATTTTCAAAACAAAAAAAAAAAACAATTCTGAAGCGTTTCACAATCATCGCATAAATTGCCATTTTCATCACAGTTTAAATTTATAGTATACCTTAATACGTTATTCATTTGCAAGAATTTCATATTTATTGCAGCGCGGAATTAACTTTTGATGGAGTGACAAACATTTAATCCCCCAAAAGCTGCCCTATGATGACTTAATTCGCTTTCCTGTTGCGGACTTTTATGGTGACATCTTTTCAGCAGCAGCACAAACTCTTGACAGGCTACTAAAATCTCTTCTTGCACATTTCTATAGGGTAGGCAACAACCACAGCAATGGCAACAGCAACAGCAACAACAACGACAACCGCATGTCCCACTGTGGGGAAATCTAGACAGCATCCAGAGTTGTTCAGTTGTTCATTTGCTCTTTGGTTTTGTTGCTTGTTTTTGCAGCTAATCTTATTGCCAGTTGTTGTTGTTGTTTTTGTTGTTGCAGGTGTTTGGATTTCTAGTTTTAGTGCCTGACTCCGGGGGAATCGCGCGCTTTTGATGGCTTTCTCTCAAACAACTTCGGACATTGCAACAACGATCTGGGCATATTAAAAGCGGCTAGTTATCTGTTTGTGGTCAGTGGCATGGCCCACTTTTATAGCTTCATTTGGCCAGCAGCAGCATCGGCAGCAGCAGCAGCCACAGAAACTGTGTACATCAAGCGGCGCTTAGGCAATTAAGTACTTCACCCTGGCCAAGTACACTCGGAAAAAGTCATATAGGAAATATTAAAAAAACGACAATTTCTATTGGACTTTGTGCTATGCAAATATCAGAGCAGAACTGGGGGCAATCTAATATATAGTATGAAGACAGCAGCAAAGCCACTGCTTAATTTGACCACATATGCGATAAAATCAAATGAAAATTTTGTTAAATCAATCGGAAATACTGATAAGACTGCTAGTGTATTGCCTTGGATTTTGCTTTTACGCTCGCTGCATGGGATTTAAGGATAACTTGACTGGAAAAAAACAATAGCACAGCGGGTGGCGGACTTGGGAAGCTTTCACAAAGCAAACTGAAGCTCTAAGCTAAGATAGAATATTATTAAAGGAATGTTTGTAAGATAGAAATTGGCTACAAGCGAAAAGTATTTTATAAGAAACATCTGAAAATATTTAGAAATTGTGTTTATTTAGAAAAACAAATTTTTTTTTTAAATTTCTGGCAATCAAAAACTGTATCTTCGCAAATCGTTATTTGTTTTTGAATTATTTATTGAAATATATGATAAGGGCACAAAAATGTGTAACAATTGTGTTTAAGAAATTCGAAATAATAAAATGTTGTTATGTTAATGTTAATGTTCTTCATGTATAGAATATTTTTAAATAAAATCATTTTTATATATTCTCTTATTTTGGACAGATATTTATTATGTGTATGTATGTCAGTTAGAAAAAATTGTTTTAAAGAAACAATGATTACTAACGCTAGTTAAGAATAAAAATTGGATGCTTAAAGCATAAAGAATATTATTCAAAGTATTTCAGTAGGAACCTAAATGTTCGCATGAAACGTGACTAAAAACATTTACGAACTTTTCCTATGAAAAATATTTGTTTGGTATTAAAAGATTTCTGGAAATAATAAAGCCGAAGATTATTCGTATAATAGACAGATAATTCGTTTATCTGCTGTGTTTACAAAAGAGAGTTTAGCCGGAAATAAGAAAACATTTCTATTGTATTGAAAATTGTAGTTGGGCATTCAATTTATGCATTGCTTTCAGGGAACATTCTTTATAATTGGGAGGTCAAGTAAATTATTACGTAGCTTATCATTGCTTCGCTTGCTATCGAAATTACTTTGCGAGCATTAGCTTGACATTTGAAAAGAAAGTTTGTTTTGCTGAGTGTAGAGAGAAGCGATAAAGAGCCTAATGCAATCACTTCGTTACCTTTTGCTCCCCCACTTGCAGTAGTGCCCCTCAACCTAGTGATGAGGGATGAGCACTTAGCATTAATTACAGCGCAAAGGCGGCCTTAATGCATTTTTGGTTCCACTGTGCGCACTGCACAGTTGATAAAAAGTAAAATGAAGCGCAACAACACAAACAAAAAAAATAACACACATTTGCAAAGTCCCCCTGGCGGACGATAGCAGAAATAGCGGCGGCAGCAAATGAGTGCATAGAGCAGAGCAGATAAAAGAAAACCTGCGACACACACACACACACACTCGCATAGACGAAAAGCCAACAAAAAGCGGAATTGCAACTGCTGCTGCTGCTGCAGAGGCTGAATTATAGATGGGGAAGAAGAAGCAAGAGTGCTGGGGACTGCAGTGGTGAGCATGGGAGGGAAGGGGAGCGAAACCGGTTTAATTGAGCGACGGCCTCCAATAAGAATCAAGTTCACTAACAATCCTAATTCACATTAAATGGCAATAAGAAGATTTGAGAGTAGTGCAATTTCTTACCTTAGAGACGTTGTGCTGTCGCGGTTGGCGTCGCAGCTGGCGTCGTGTTGTGTTTAGCGGCAGCAGCGTTCAAAATGCCTGCGAATTGCAAAAAGGAAACAATCGTTGAAGAATGGCTACAAACAGAGGGGGAGTCAGAGGCAGAGGCCGGGATTAATGCGAACGCCGAACACCGCAAAATGTGGGCGACCCGGTTTATTTACACGTTGTATTTAATACGAAGACGAGAACCGCGCCTGCTTGCTCTTCCTCTTCCCGCTCTTCTTCTTCTAGCGCACTTTCTACAACTACAACAAACACACAATGTAGCTTATCGTAGGTATCAAGTGCCTGCGCGCACACACACACAAACACACGCACGCACTCATACACACACACTCACACACTTTTACGCACGCACAATACAAGAATTTCTAATGTGTGTTGCGTTTTCCTTTTGATTACAAATAATTAAAGCATAATGCACCAATTTTCATTGCATTAACCAACACTTTCAATTTTTCACAAATTAAATACGTTTTTTGTTATAAACAAACGACGTTCGACGTTCGAATCCGGCACTAAAATTCCAGCTGCTTTTTGTAATTGTTGTCCGCTTATTGGTTTAGTGTGTGTGCATGTGTGTGTATTGCATTACAATATTTATTGCAGTTATTATGCATCCGTTTTGTTTTATCACGAAAACGTTGAGGAAACGCTTAATTTGTTGTAAAAATACATACAAAAACAGACCACGCCACGCGTCCGCACAGTTTGTTGAGTCGAAAAAGAATGAGTGAAAAAAAGTGCAGAGCTATCGATATATCGATAATAAGTTTTGCGCTGACTATTCGGATGTAAACATTGCTTAGCAACATGTTGCTGGGCATGTTGCCCTCCTCCAGCAAGTACCAGTGCACGCCGAGGCGCTTGGCGTGGGCGCGAGTAAGATAGAGCATGTACGATAATGTTGCCCTTTTCATCCAATTGTTGCAGAAACACATGTGACTAAACTCAGTGCATGTTGGGCTACATATAGTGATGGTGAAAAACAGGCTTCGGTGTTTTTGGTTTATATCGATGAATCGATATGAGCGCAAATAAAGCAACGCAAAATTGCCAGCAAACCGTTACGATTGTCAATATCAATTTGGTTCTATGTGGCGCCAGTTTGAAATCCAACTTGAAATGTAAAGCCTTTACCTAAGCGAAATAAAACAATTTCATTAAAGTATTTTTGCATTTATTTATCATTAAAATTTCACTGAAACACGATCAAAACTAGATGTGATTTTTGCTTCTGCCCGAGTTTCATCTGACAATCAGGACTATCAAAATGGATGTACACTATTTTAAAATAAAATTGTATTTTGTTTTTTATCTATCGCATTTTGCATTTCAAAGGACGTTCTCGTTCGCTTAACAAAAAAATCACTAAATTAATACACAGCTTATATGAAATTTTTACAAGATTTTCTTTCTTTCATTCTTTTTTCTTCTTTCTTTCTATCATTCTTTCTTTCTTTCTTTCTTCGTTGCTCTCGTCGCCACAAAATTAAAATTGGGGTACGTCTCAATTTATCAAAATTATTTCAGACACGAAATAACATTGCAAATAAATTCGTAATATGAACAAGACACAAAACAATGAATTTAGCGACACTAAAAAATAAAACATTATTTTGCAAGATCTAATAATAAAGATGGACTTTCACTTAGTATTTTTTTTGTTTACTTTGGCGATCGTGCTTGACTGATCTTTTGTTTCTCGTCATCGGTGAACTCCAGAATGCTCTCGATGGCCTGCAGATGGCCCTGTGAGTTCTCCTTATCCGTTAGAAAGTAGAAAATAGCGCTTTTAAGGAACTGCAACGTCACTTCCGGATCGACATGGGTGCGATTCTTTTGAGCCTCCAACAGGCGACGATATATCGTCTATATATATAATTAGTTGGATTGTGTGTTAGTTCGGAAGAAGGGAGAGAGAGTGCAAAAAGAAATAAGTTGAGATTAGTAAACATTTAGATTAGAGTTTAACAAAAGTGAGGTTAGATCTCGTACAAAATAATTATAATGGTATTTACATAAAATCGATTCATTGGTGCTTATGACATATGAACATTTAAATTGTAATGTATATGTAACACTGAAGATTAAATGGGGAAAATGTTGAATATATACGAGTATACTTAAGTACGTGGGCAAAAGATTTGCTAAGGATATATGTAAATGGAACCACATGCTATAGGAATATTTAGCTTTACTTTGTTACTGAAAGTTGCACTCGGGCAACGAAATCCAACGTTTAGTATTTACCATACGTATCTTAGATTAAAACATACCTCTAGTTACCACTAAAATACCGAAAAATATCGATTGGTAGAAAGTGAATACCAGAAGCTTGCGCAACAAAGTGGAATTGCACACGTAGCTGCGTGTTTCGTGTTTCATTTCACGCATTCCCAACGCTTACACAGCCCAGAGCCCCCTTTAACCATGATGATGGCGCGAATGTTAATGAGATGCTTTAGTTTTGCGGGATTGTGGGAATAGATGAAAGTCCAAAATGTTCGATAGCCAATGATTCAAATGAAAAAATAAAACTAATAAAAATATAAATTTTGTTCTTTTGTTTTGTTTTCGTTGCAAATAAATTAAAAACTTGGTTAGGTACAATTTGAATAATTTGTTTTTTGGTTTTTTTTTTTTTTTTGGGAGGGTTTTTCGGATATTACAAACCTTACGCGCGCCAAGTACCCACAAAGAAATCGCCTCCTTTGCAGTAAGGAGAGCGTGATTACTGCCGCACTCCCTCACTCTACACTCTGATGCCTACAAAAATAGTTGGTTTGTTGTTTTGGTTATACGACAAAAGAATATATATATATTTATATAGTTGTAGATATATATAAGATATTGAGATTGGAAGAATTTCAAGAGTTTTGCCAACGAAATCGTAACGAAAACAATAAGGAATAAACACTATAAAAATCAGCTGATCAATTCGTAAATAATAATGTAATACAAAATAGTATTATTACGTAGAAGAACATGCAAGAAAGAATTCTACAACATGCATGGCATTAACTTTTTCTCCGCTACGGTGGTGGACGTGACTGTACTTTGTTTGCTAACGCGCAATGGAAACGGAACGAAACGGAATGGAATGAAACAAGCAATTAAACAACAGAAAACAATTCGTGTATTTACTCGAAATCAAAACGTTGATTTTTTAATGTAATCGAATGCAGTTTGCAGTAAATTGTAAATGTAAAATGTTTGTAAAAATTATTTAATTAATTAAATGTTATTAATTATGTTATGATTACTTACGAGCTAAAAATGAGAATTGCAATTGATTGAATTATGTAATTAGAAAATTTTTTTTTTTTTTTGGCGACGTCCATCTCAATTAACGGCAGCTTTAACAACAAGGCAAAGGCGCCAAATTGAAATGCGACGTTCAAAACACAAACACAGACAAAGAGAATGCGATTGAATGTTTGGTTGATTGATTGATTGATTGACGTGTGCTTTGTTGTATTCGTTTTGTGGTGGTTGTGGAATGAGCCGCTCGACAAAATCACGATGCAACAAAATGCAACACACAAAACAGAACCGAAAATAGAATTAGAAATATATTGAAGAATCTTACGCGTATATTCTCCAGCTCATCCTGTGTGCTTTGCAGCTGCTGCAGCAGCTCATTAATCGACACCTTGCTGTCCGGCTGGCGCTGCGCCAGCTCCAAGGCCTGCAAGCAACACAAAATGTGGTTAATACATATGAACGAAGTTGGAAATATAATGATTAAAACGCAACCTGATCGGCACGCGATATGCGCTCCGCTTCCTGGCCCTGCTGATACATGTGCAAATACATTTTATTCTGTTTCTCCTCGTGCTCGACGAGCTTGCGCTGCAGATCCTCTAGCTGCTTCTCCAGCTCCCGTATGCGCTGCTTGGCATGCTCATAGTCCGGCACAATGTCCGAGTATCGGGTGTTGCACTCCGCCAGCTTCTGCAGCAACGCTTCGACTTTGTCGTTGTGGGAACGCTTCATGTCGCTGCTCGCGCTGTCCTGGCTGCGTATCAGCTCCTCGATGCGCTGCTCGTACATCCGTATGAGCTCCTGGCGCTGCAGCTCGTAGTTCTCCAGGCTGCTGGCCGCCGCCTCGGGCGTGATGTCGCTCTGTGTCTGCGAATCCTTCGAGTGCACCGACGACATCGTTAGATCCTCAAAGTGACCCGAGTCCGCATACGAGCTCTGCATCTCTGCGGACATTTGCATCGCCTGCAACTGTTGATGCTGCTGCTGCTGTTGTTGATGTCGCGCCAGGTGTCGTGGACTGCACTTGGCCTCGTCCACCATGTCCACGATGGGCGACACGTCCTGCGACGTCTTCAGCTCTGCCTCGCGCACTGTCACCGCATCCGAGGAGGCGGAACGCTCCTCGGGCGAGCTCAGCGATGCCTTGAACAGTCGCAGTTCGACCACTTCCCTCGTGAGTCGCATTATTTCCGTATCCTTGGCCTCCAGATCCTGGCGTGCAATGCACAGCAGCTCCTTGAGGCGTCGTATCTGACGCTGCGCCCGCTGCGTGGGCGTCAAATACTCGGGACCCACTTGACCCGCATAATTGGAGCAGTGCACCACGTACTTCATCTTGCGACCACTGAATGTGGTGCCGTTTCTGTAATATACGGGAAGTCAGTAGGAATTCGCTTAAAGGAATATTGATTTCAGTTTGAGATGATAAATTGGCGATATTCTGATGCGATTTCATTTAGCTTTTTAGACTGCTAATTAATACAAAAATGAATTAATTAATGTTGATTCGAACTGTTGGATACATTCTAAAAAATTGCATCAAACTCTTCACTAATTATTATTGACTTATTAGTCCTCAAAGAGTGTTAGAAAAATATTGAAACTTAAATTCCACTGAATATTTTTCTGACACAATTTATTATCTATGGAAATTTATTTTAATTGCAATTATAGTTCTCACTTTTCACTTTAAACACTTTCTATAAACTATTGCTGAGAAATTTTTATAATTTTGAAATTCGTAAACCTATCAATAAAATGTAATATTACAATTTCTTAATTCTACATTCGAAAATCTTAATTGCAGCAAACTCTTCACTAATTATTATTGATTTATTAGTCCTCAAAGAGTGTTAGAAAAATATTGAAACTTAAATTCCATTGAATATTTTTCTGACACAATTTATTATCTATGGAAATTTATTTAAATTGCAACTTATAGTTCTAACTTTTCACTTTAAACTCTTAACACTTTCTATAAACTATTGCTGAGAAATTTAATAATTTCGAAATTCGTAAACCTCACTTCTAACAAAAAACTATAAAGAAATTAGACTGCCGATTTCCTTTTCGCCTAGTTGCTGAACTGAAATCCACTTTGTGGGCTCTCTCACCTGGCCACGTAGGGATGCTCGCAGGACATGGTGGAGCGGCCCGAGGTTGTGGTAGCGAAGGAGTACATCGAGTCTAGATCATCATCCAGATAGGTGCTGGGCGAGTCCGGTGTCACTGGCGGCGTCCTGGGCGATATCTTGGTTTCTGGCACCGTCGACAGCTTCGTTGAGGTCTCCGGTTTCTTCAGGATCTTCGAGGAGCGAGCACAGTGCGCGTCCCGCACACAGGTGTGAGCTGAGCCTGAGCCAGGAGTTGCAGCACCGTTCACTGTCGATGGAGTCGATGGTGTCTTGGGTGTTTTTGGCGTGGACGTGGACGTGGAGTTGGCGTTGCCAGTTGTCTCAGCACTGCCGCCGTTTAGCTGCAAAGACTGCAAATGGAAATATGTTTAGTCGAAGCGATTAACAGTTTAATTTCTTTCTTTTTCTTATTTTTTTGCTTTCGCTGTTGTTGCTAATCTCTGCGGTTGCTGCGTCCAAATCTCTCAATTGCTTTGCTGCTCACTCGTGCATACTTCGCAATGTTTGCAAAAAACACCACACAACAAATATCAAAAGAGATCGTTTCGAGAGACGACGAACAGGGCGACTGACCAGAGGGGGAAGGCCAGGGAGCAAGTTGTAGGGAGCTGGCTGGCAAGCAACATCAACATCAGACAATACCGAATACCGTAACGCCCCGAAAACCAATTTGTTGTTATACATTTACAAAACATTTCGAACACCGCAGCGTTTGCTTACTTTCATTGTAGCCCCTCCCCCCCTCACTCTAGTGTCTGCCCCTCGCGAATTTGCTGTGCAGCCACAGCAGCATTTCTGTGGTCAATTAACTGCCTATTACCCTCCAGTGAGGGGACCTCCTGAGGGCAGCCTCTATTACGCGGTTAGACCAAACCACCAAGTCATAGCTGAGATACTTTCTGCACCAATAACAGAATCACCTTCTGGGAAGGACTGGGAAATGGGTCAGTTTTGGGTTACGCTTGAAAGGTATTTCAGTTCTTTGATGTAATGGAGTTGTTCAAATCAATTCTTTCAAATTTTATTGGCAAATAACAAATATATTTGCAGTAAATAAATAATCAATTATATTACATTTCTAAAATAATTTATCTTGCATTTTTTCTATTTATATGTAGAAAATAATAATCTATTGAATGTAATACATAATTTGTATCACACTTTATGTATTTATCAGAAAAAAATTAAGACTTATTAAAAAAGAGTGAATATGGCAATAAACAAGTAAATGTTTTTGCAACATTTTTAATTATTTTCAATTTTAATTTATATTAAATTAAAAACATAATTTAGCTCCCATTTAATGTATTTATCGGTAACAAAATTACGACTTTTTAGAAAAATGTTCAGAAAGTAAATAAATCAAAATAAATAAATAAATGTTTTTGCATCATTTGAAACTATACTCAATTTTAAGTATGAATTGCCAGTAGCATTTTATATTTGTAGGAAAATAATGACTTTAAAGGATTAAATTCTACAGCACAAACATAATGAATTAATTTCAATAATTTGCTCAGCTTATTCGATATTTAATTGCATCGTTAATATCAAGTTGTCCACTAACATTTTCATGCTTGCATTTTGACAAAACTACTTGAGACAATTATTCAAATTTGAATTTCCTTCATTTATATTATTTTCAATTCTGTTCCAAAAAAGGTCATAGTCGAAAATAGATCGCACAAAGCACTTAAAACTATTATGACAATATGCTATGAGAGACCACACAAATAGTAGAGTTTCAGCTGTCATTTCAAAGAAAGAAAACAAAAAAAGACAAAACCAAAGAAAAGCGCTCGTCTGGCAGTTTGCAAGTGACCCAAATGGGAATTGATTTAGAATGCACTATGAGAATACTATTAGTAGTAGTAACAAATGTGGATAGAGAGTGTTGTGTGTGCCACTCTCGAGTTGTGGCAGTCATTGACCAACTCGTCATTGGCTATTGTGGGCGCTGTTGTCAGCGCTTTTAGCCAACTGCATATGGCCAAAGTTTGCCAGCAAATCAGGTTAACAGCAAAGTGGGAAGAGAGGCAGAAAGAAGCCTAAAGAGTTGAGTTGAGCTGAGGGTTGGGAAGGTGCGTTCAGCACGTTCTTCATGCATATTTCATAATCAACAGCAACAGTGTAATGAGTTTCTTGCCCTATTTTTAATTGTTCAACAGCTGTGGCAGAATACCGAGAATACTTCATGCCACTTCATGGCTTTAAACGCTTTACGCACGAGCTGGCAGAAGACGAGCTGGAAGGGAGAAGAGTATATAAAAAGAGAGTTACGATCATCTATCTGTGTAAGACTATCTGTTCAGCAATTGTACAACTCGAGTCCGCTTAAACTGTGTGTCGCAGTTGCGTTGCGTTAACTTAATCAACAATTGAAAGTCGCGCACTACAGTCACGTCCCAGCCATTCGCCCAGTCTTACTTACTCACTTGAGCAAAAATCGATAGCTTTGATTTGAGTGCTACCTGTACTACGAATATTTATTGCCAGCCTGCTTCCACTTTGCGTTTGCAGTTGCAACGTTATGGCCATTAAAGCCTAGTTGGACCACTGCCAAGACTTTTCCCCAGCAGGTCCTACTGCAGGTGCCTTTTTGTTGGCAAACATTGCAATATAGTTTGCCTACTTTTCAGGGTCACTGAAGGAAAAAAACTATCTACAATTATAGCCCACAACATTCAAGCTTCGTTATAAAGAACTTAGAGTAGAATACAAATTAATAAAACATATAAATTATCCAATTAAAATTATTTTAAAAAAATCTATAAAAAAAAGTTGTTTATAGTATTACAAAATATATTTATTATAGATAGAATTTCAAATAAAATTCATTAGTAAATTTAAAGTTAAAAAATTTGACTCTTGTGGTAACTCCTGGATTTCCACTCTTTTATAGAGCATGAAATTCGAAGTAGTTCAGAGATTTATGAAAAGTTTACTATAGTTTAAGTTACTATTCCCCCAAATTATAATAAAAAAAATTCCACACAATTAAGGCAAATGAAAAAAAATAAAATATTTAAAAGCAATGAATACAGTTCATTGATTTGAAATAGGAAAATATTATGGTTCACCGTTGTGTGAAATTATAAAAATAATTTCCCTAATTTGATTTGTATTATTGATTCACAAGAAATTATCAAAACATTTCCTGCAATATTTGTAATAAAATCAGCAAAGTTATTTCAAAATGATTAAATATATATTTTTCTTTAATTAAACACTATGTTTTGCTAGCTTTTTTTTATTGTTAACTTCGAGTTGCAATCTTTATAAGCACTAATTGCCAACTTATTATTATTAATTTTTCACAGTTTTTTTGCACTTCCCTCAATTTGTCAGTTTATCATTCACAGCAATAACAACAGCAACAACAACAGTTCGATGCGGTTCAGTTGAATGCACAACATGTCAATAATTATATTTTATTCATGCATAAGCGTTGTAAGGGCCAATGAACTACAATTGTGACTAAATAAAGGCCAGCATGGGATAATTGCTATTTAAAAAGCACGTTAAAACAAGCCACAAACGAGCCTCAAAGCTATTGCCATTGCCCACAATTTAGAATGCGTTACACACAGACAGAGATACTTATGCATGAATTGGTTGTATACCTTGAGCTATGCTCATTCACACGAAAGCCCAAGTTTTGCTTAATTAAAGTGGAAAACAATAACAAAGAGCTTTTGCACGCGTTCACGTTGAGCATAAAAAATCAACTGAAACACAAATCGCAATGGGGCAAAAGCGAAATGAAGAAGATGCCCAAAAAGAAGCAGCCAAGAAAACAACAACAGCAACCCTACAACATGACAGCAAGTGTAACAGAGAGAGAGTAGCTTAAGCCTGCGAGAGTGAAAGAGAGAGAGAGAGAGAGAGAGAGAGAGAGAGCGCGCGCACGTGTGTGAGTGAGTGTGTGTGTCTGTGTGGGGGTGTTGTTGATGTATTTGCTTTCCTAGTTCCCTTTCTTGTCAATATTTGCGAAAGCTGCGATTTGCCCACTTGCATTTCCTTGTTGTGGCCCCGGTCAGCTGTTCGGCATGCTGTGCACACATTGGGAATGGAACAAAACGCGCGTTCCATACAAGTGGAATTGAAACAGCTGCAAAGTGAATGACAGACAGTTAGTTGTTCTTGTCGTCGTCGTCGTTGTCGTTGGCCACGAGAGATTATGCAAACTTTGCTCTGTTTACAAGCTGCCGACGAACCGAGCGAAGAAGAGAAAGAGCAAATCGAGCATTCACTTTCCCATACTTAACAAAACACTTGGAGTTTACTTCCACAAAAGTGTAAGACTCGTATCTGAAATCTCTTGCATTTAAATTGTATTTCAACAGAGGAAACAATGGAAAACTTACGGTGTATGTTAAAAGTGGTTGAATATTCAATGAGATCAATTAACTTGTTTTATTTTTGAATTTCTATTGAAATGCAAGTAATAATTGAAAATTACATGTCTCCACAACAAACTACGCAAGTCAACTTTGAGCGGATATAAAGGAGAGCGCTGTGAGCTAAACACATACATTAATTATGCAGAGGCTAGAGAGCAACCTCGACTGCAATATACTCTGCAACTGCATAAATAAATATTAGCAGCACTGCTTATGCAAGCAGTGTTTGCTATGCTCCCTGCAAGCAGTGCCCTTTGCTCTATAATTAATCGCTAATTACAACTTCTTGTATAACTGCAATTTATTGCGCGATTATTGTGAAATTTGTAGGATAGCAAGAGTGTAATAAACTCCAATAACCTGAGGTGCTAATACATATAAATAGACAGTCAGATAGGCGTAGTGAACAATTCCCTTTTCCCTACTTGAGTGGGCTTTTAGCTTCCTTTACACCTCTTCTCTACTTATAATTGTGGCAGGGTAGACAATTATAATGGGAGTAATGACAGTTGTTTCTGCTATATGGAATAAAGTAGAGTAGTTATAACAAGCCCATAGACTCTGCTCAAGACGACATCCCGGACTCTTCCGATGTTGCTTAGGGGATACAAAACTGTAATTAAAACGAAGTAATGGCAGTTATCTCTACAAAAACATGAAAAGATGAGACTTAAGGCCCACTTCAGCTGAATTTCTCATTGCTTGTCAGGATAATATTACATATCCCAGAATTGTAATTAAGACAGTTCACTTTATAAGGACTATGTGGAGTATACAGAACAAGTTTTTAAGCTCTAATGAAACAGATACTTAAATTAATACGAAGCAATGGCAGTTTTCCCTATAACTTGTGTGGTTGTACTAGTTAGAACAAATAAATATCCTTAGGAATTGTAATATATAAGGATATATAGAGTGGACAGAACAAGTTTTTAAGCTCAACTTAAACGGAATTTTCCACAGCTTTTTGGGGTATGTAAAATTGCGGGAATTGTACTAAAAAAAAAAGGCGAGCCGTTGAGAGGGTGGTTGGGGTTGTTAAGAGTCCCTCAGGGGTGAGGTACACGACGTTTGGCGTTTCATAATGAAAGTGGACATGATATTGACACGACGCGTGTTACGTCTGCCTTCAGAGGGGGAGGTTTTTTAAGTTACGTAGGTCAGTCAGTCGTCGCTGTCGAAGCGGCAGCAGCAGCAGCAATTGCTGAGCTGTGCTGTGCTGCGCTGCGGGCGGAATAATAAAAATCGATACAAGTACAAAATGTATGCCAGGCAACAAGACTCGAAGCAATAACTTACCATATTACGCGACTTGGAGGCGGACATGTCCAGGCCTTGATTGAGCTCAGATTCCTGATGATTCTCTGTTAGTTCCAGGCACTGTGTGTTGCTGCATAATGCATGCACCCGTGGAGTCGATGCTGACGTTGAGGTGTCCCGCAAGGATGTCGACGTTGTGTTGCTGTGCTGGCCTAAATTGCCCCAGCTGCGATTACGCGTTAGACGACGAGCTGTGTGGCCGCTGAACGGAGACTTTAGCGTTGCTGGTGTGCTGCTCTCGACGAGCTTGGCGCGCGTACTGAAAGCGCCGGCAGGAAGATTCGACGAATTAGGCGTCGACGATTTTGTGCCGCGCAAGCGCATGGAGGCGGAACGACGCAGTGGAACAACATGCTCCGAGCTGCCCACGCCATCCCCCTCATTGCTGGTGGTGGGATGTGGTATGCGAGTGGGTGTTGCAAGTTGTTGTTGTTGTTGTTGTTGTGGCAACTTCGGCTCCAGCTTGCCCTCCGACTCCAGCTGCAGTTCTGCCTGTGGCTCCTTTAATGACGTATCCATTGGCAACAAGGACGTCATCGCTGGCGCTGCTGCTGCTGCTGCTAATGTTGTTGTTGCTGCGGAAAGTGAAAATTGCAAATGCAAATTAATGCAATTCTCTCATTAGTTGCTTGTAACTCGCAATTGTCTGTTGCACTTTCAACAAATAACACAAAAATTGAGCAATTTTTCAAATGAATGCACGACTTAAAAGCTTCATTATCTTAAACGTTCGCCGCTCCACAAAATAATTAAAAACTTTCTTCAGCTAAACAATTAATGAGCTACATCTTAGCTCCCCGTCTCTTCCTCCCCCCTTTGACAACTCGCCCCTTCGCCTCTGTTGGCACTGCATTTTTCCACAATGAAAAGTGAAACTAAAGTCGATTGCATGTCGCACGTTTGTTATGAAATTTTTTAAAAGATATTCACAATATTTCTGTGGTTATGGATAGCTGCAAGACTCGTTGAGTCTGCTGCTGTGTTCTAGTTGCGTAAACCCCATTGCCAAGTCTTGGTTAAAGCCGAAACCCAGCTGAGCACATTGTAACCAACACCCCCAAGACAATGAAGAGCTCGCTGTGTTGCAACAACGCTTAAGCATATGCATCTAGTTCTTTTTAGCATTTTCTTTAATTGGTGAAACTAGTTTGATTACTCCCAATTACTTACGCGCCTAGAGAGCTTGCGAAAAATTGCGAATTACTTAAATAACAACATTTTTAAATGTTAATACTAATTGAGTAGTTATAGTTACCTTATTTGTTTCTGAGTGTATTTTAATTATTTGATTGGAAATGCAAGGAAAGAGTTGGAAATTGTTTACATATTTGATTCTAAAAGACTGACTCTTGAGGAAATTAAAACTGTTTAGCAAAAATAAATCGTTATAAATTAAATTATAATTACAAAAAAAAATTGTAAACGTTATTAGATTTGCTCATAAAAGACAGACTTAAGAAACAAATATACATAAAGTATGTTTAGTAAAATATAATTTTGCTAAGTAGCTAAGAAAATTATATAATTTAGCTAGTAAATAACTGACTCATGGAAAGGAAATTAAAATACATTTGGTAAAAAAAAATTGAGCATTGACAATATTGGTGATAAACATAAATATAATATAACGTTGAGGACTTTTCAGGAGAAAAGGTCAAAGAGAGACTCAATTTTCGAATCCCCAAAAATCCCCCTTGCAATACGAACTTTTCCATTTTAACTCGTATTTCTTATGAAAAATTTTACAGATATTTGATATTTGAAATCGTCTCGTTGCAAAATAAGAAACTCAACTAACTTCAATTATACGAAAAATCGAGCAAAATGAAATCACATTTTAATCACTTTTGATTTTCAACAAGATAATTGTGTATATATGGATAATTTCGCATGCTTCAACAGATGCGCGCTGTTTATCTCAGGTTTCGAGAGCAGGTAGAAAAAAAAGCGATGATAAAGCACTTTCGAGATCGGCAAACTGGTGCATGTTGTGACAAGTTCTTAACGTTTTCACTGGCCACATAATCGATGAGCAGTCGGCAAATTAGTGAAATGAAGACACAAATTACTTTCGACCCAGAAAATTGAAGAAAATTGGTAAAGAAACTCTCCATTAAGTGGGCTCTGCCAAGGGCCTGATTATCTTTATTTGGCATCAAGACTTGCAGCATTTCTTAAGCTATCGCTGTAAAGTATTTCCGCTTTTTGCTTTTGGATGGACGACAACCCAAAATAAAACAAAAATACAGTTGAGTTTAGTTTAGGCTATAAAAGGTCAATTTCACAGCTGAACAAACGTGTTTTTATTTTTGTTTTGTACGTACAAATGGATTTGGGCATATGTACGCATTGTACAGCTTTAGTTTGCCGCATGTAATTTGTTGCAATACCCTCTAGCTTAAAGAAGCGGGTTTATACGGTTAAGGTAGCAGTTAGGCTAAGTAGAAGTAAAAGCTATTTACAACCTTTAAAAAGTATGCAAAATATTTTAAATATTCTAAAAATGGCAGGGACAAAAAAATGTTAGAGCTGTAAAATAATTACCATTTTAATTTATATTTTCATATTTTGGTTTTAACTCCTAAATGCATTTAATTCCTTTCAAACCAGTAATATTTCTATTAAAATAATTGTTGGAAATAATTTAAGTTTACGAAACAAGGAACTGATATTTAATAGATAAAACTTAATTCAACAAAATATTCTGAACTTATTAGTGCGATTGCAAGATAAACTAAGATGATCTGAAATTAACTAAAGTACAAATTGTCAAAGTCAATTGAAGTTTTAAAAGTAAGAGATTTATTTGAAAAAATCAAGTCGAAATTATCAAAATAATTTAGTCAAGATAAATTAGCAATTTAATAACGCTCATTATTCAATTATCAATTCTAACAACATATTCTTATTACAGGGTAGCAGCTAGTAGCGTATGCGAAATCAACTAGTTTCTACTTGTTTCTGCTTTTGTGTTTTGCCACGTTTTTAACGAGATTTAACGGCGATAACAGCAAAATGCTTTAAACGCATTTCTTTGAACCCGACGACAAGGTCGACGATAGTCCATCGAGATATCTAGAACAACGTGATGGCATTTGATGAGTAATTGCTATCGAGATCTTTGAGCATAACTGTTTTTTTAATACGCCCCCTAGCGGCAAATGTTTACACAGCCCGTGTTGATATTTTGAGTATTATCAGGCAACAACAATTTTGACTGTGTGCTGATAAGAGCAATAACATTGACAGCGAATTGCTTTAAGCGAATTTACTTTGCTTTTTGTTTCGTGTAACCTGGGCATGAAAATATGTGTATTTTATATTTTAGTTACCCCTTTGTCAGGCTGAATTAGCGAATATTACACGGATTGACGCGACGCGAGAACAGCGTTGATAATTAAACTAATTAAAAAAACAGTGCGCGTGGTTAACGTTCAAAGTGGGTAAAACAAGCGCGTGGGGCGAACGACAAACTGCAACTGAAAAGCTGCGACGTTTGCTTTTTTGCTGCTGCTGCTGACGGCAAATGGAAAATGTTTGTTGAAGATGAAAAACTTTTATTATACCGCTTCACCGCTCAAGCGCAAGCGAGACGGAAAATGGAGTAGCGATGTCTGCAAATGCAGTAGAGGGAGAAGGGGCGTGAAGCCGTCCGTCACCTGAAGCCTCAACTTTGACTTGGCGACCTGACGAAAGATGGCATTTTAAATGATTTTCAGAGGGCTGGGAATTTGTGGCATTTGAATGGAAATAGGCGGGCGTTAGGTGAAAGGCAGCAGTGCAATTAATTGGCGAGGCACATTGTTGCTTTTGTTGTACTTACCGTCGGTCGCCCTCATTGCAACAGCAGCAACAACGGCAACAAACACCGTTCGCTTCACATGGCATTTATTATTTTAAAGGTAGGCCAAGAAGTCGTTTGCCTGCCGTCCATAACTGGCAATCGGTCTGGCGGAACGCATTGCAACTTTTGGTTAAGCTGCTGCATTTTTAGCGCGTTCTTTTAAAACACATTTAAAGCAACATTCACCGCGAATTGCAAGACAATAACATTAAAAAATTCCATGCTATCGATAACTTGTAACGAGAATGTCGAACAATCGATTGATCACACTTCAACAGCGCTCAGCTGTTTTTCGGCAGTGTTGCAATATCTAACTGTTATCGATAACTCTACTATTACTTGCACTTTGCCGACGCTGTCAAAAAAAAGGAAGAGCAAGAAACTCTGCTTTGTGTTAGTTGTTGCTGCCTGCTAAATTCAAGCTAAAATTAAGTAAAAACTTTCAAGAAACACACGTCTCTTACATACCAATAAGGTAAGTGAAACGATATTCTCCACATTTGGATTTTCCTCTAACGTTTAGTTGTGCATTCTGGCAGTCGAATTATGGATCGTTTGCTACGTCTTGGCGGCTCAATGCCTCAGGCCGCTCCACCCACAGATGCCCCCGTCGTGGACACAGCCGAGCAGGTTTACATCTCATCGCTGGCCCTGCTCAAGATGCTGAAGCACGGACGCGCCGGCGTGCCCATGGAGGTGATGGGTCTGATGCTGGGCGAGTTTGTCGACGATTACACGGTCCAGGTGATCGATGTGTTCGCCATGCCACAGACTGGCACTGGCGTCTCTGTGGAGGCCGTGGATCCCGTCTTCCAGGCTAAGATGTTGGACATGCTAAAGCAGACGGGTCGCCCCGAAATGGTCGTCGGCTGGTATCACTCGCATCCTGGTTTTGGCTGCTGGCTGTCGGGCGTCGATATCAATACGCAGCAATCCTTTGAGGCGTTGTCCGAACGCGCCGTCGCCGTTGTCGTGGATCCCATACAGTCGGTCAAGGGCAAGGTTGTCATCGATGCCTTCCGTCTCATCAATCCCAATATGCTAGTGCTTGGCCAGGAGCCGCGTCAGACAACCTCGAATCTGGGCCATCTGCAGAAGCCATCGGTGCAGGCGCTGATCCATGGCCTGAATCGTCACTACTATTCCATCAGCATTAACTACCGCAAAAACGAGCTGGAGCAGAAGATGCTGCTCAATCTGCACAAGAAATCGTGGAAGGACGGCTTGACACTAGCCGACTACAACGAGCACTGTTCCATCAACGAGGACACAGTGGCCGAGATGCTCGATCTGGCCAAGAACTACAACAAGGTAAGTCTTAAAAGGCTTAATCTATCAATTTTGAAGTCCTTAAGAAATTCCTTTGGATTAAAAAGACATATGCTACATATATAGGGAAGATTCCTTTCTAAAATTTCCATAATATTAAATTAATTTTAAATTAATTTAAAATTAGTGATTTTAGTAATTGATTCTAACACATTCTATTATCAACCTACACAATATTAAAAACTTGCTAATCAGTTAGAAAGAAAAATATAACTTATTTGAGGATTATTCCACCCTAAATTGGAATATTTTAAGTAACAAATTAAATATGTAATTATCTATTATATCTTGGCAACATTACATTCTTAGTTATATACAGTTCATAAAGCCGAGAATACCTAAAAAATATTGATATTCCATTAGATAAGAATCAAATTTAATATACGGGGAATGTTCGTTCGACAATATCCTATATTTTCATGCTTCAAAGTTAAACTTGAATTATTTTCTATAAAATGGCAACGCTATGTTGTAACCAACTAAATATAATGGCAACGCTAGAAATACGGATCGTATTTGCATATTGAATGTTTTCCAAATAGAACTAGTTCCGCGTACTAAGAATGAGTCATCAAATTTGATGTGGCCTTGGGCTTAACCAAGACAATCCCATATGCAATTAGCCGGAATAACAATACATACATACATATGTATATGAATTATCACTTACATAGAAATAAAATAGAATAGAACAAATTCCATGAAAATTAATGTTTTGAGAATAGGGAAGTTGGGACTTCTAAAAAACAGAGACTTTTGTCTTTAATCATTATAGTTCATCACTATAATTTTCTCAACAAATATTACATACTTTGTAGGAAGATGTAGTTTTAGCTGATTTAATCTGAAACTAATCCCAACAACGCAATTTTCCCACCCTTAATGCTACCAACATTCTTATGCTCATCCATAAAAATTCCGATTTCTACTTTTTGCAGTCACTCGAAGATGAGGAGAAAATGACGCCCGAACAGCTGGCGATTAAGAATGTGGGAAAACAGGATCCGAAGAGGCATTTGGAGGAGAAAGTGGACAAGGTTATGCAGAACAATATTGTACAGTGTTTAGGAGCCATGCTTGACACAATTGTCTTTAAATAAATCAAATTGCATTTGCTATTATAACAAGAATCAACCCCCCAAAAAAAACCTTCATAAATCACAAACAAAAGAAAAACAAATAAAAACTGCTTTCTGTTTAGAGCAAAAAGTTTTACACAAACAAAAATGTATTTTTATTACACGCACAAAATTCGCATATTTTTCTTCTTGTTGTTGTACTTATGTTTTAAGTATATAAAGTATGATAAATCTTATGAAACTTAAGGCTAAGCGGCCGCAGCAGCTGCCGACGTCGACGCCGCTGCTTCAGTTGTTGTCTTCGTTGCTGCTGTTGTTGTTGGGCCGTCTGGCGCTGCTGCTTCTCTAATTAAAGATGGCGGACGCGTTGTTTAGGCGCGTTCACCACGGATGCGTCTGGCCAACTGAATGTCCTTGGGCATGATGGTGACACGCTTGGCATGGATGGCGCACAAATTCGTATCCTCGAACAGACCCACCAAATAGGCCTCCGATGCTTCCTGCAGACAGATATAGTAAAAATGTCGTTTACATTACATGGCGAAATCGTCAATTACACAAAGATAATATTTCCCACCAATTTTTCCCCCCATTCCACATTCCCGCCAAATTTGTTGTGGTTTTGCTTACCTGCAATGCGCCGATGGCGGCCGACTGGAAACGCAGATCGGTTTTGAAATCCTGAGCGATTTCACGCACCAAACGCTGGAACGGGAGCTTGCGGATGAGCAACTCAGTGGACTTTTGGTAGCGACGAATTTCTCTCAGTGCCACGGTACCAGGGCGATAGCGATGAGGTTTCTTAACGCCGCCCGTGGATGGGGCCGATTTGCGGGCCGCCTTGGTGGCCAATTGTTTGCGTGGAGCCTTTCCTCCAGTCGATTTACGGGCTGTTTGCTTGGTACGAGCCATTTTTTTCAACGAAAATGTATTTTTTCACTGCCTTTTAACAATTAGAGCAAAGTTTTTCGCTCAGATAAAAGTGACGTCCGAACTGTACGATAACTTTTCAATGAATGAATGATGAGGGGTTGGGCGGGAGGCGATACTGCTGGATTATTTTCAACATTCGAAGAGTATCGATTAGTGATGATTCACTTGCATGTTCAAGCTATCGAGTAACTGCATCTGCAAGCAAATTACGCAAGCGCATATCGCTTAAAGCCATTATTCCCGCGTTAGTTATGTTTGTTTTGAAAATAAATCTTTACGTTTTAAATTGTAGCTTGTGATTAATGTATTAAGGATTGGGATATGACGATCTGCATACCTAGCACAGGTATCGTAAACAAAATATCGATGTTGCTGTAACGTGGTATCGAAAAAGCACGCGAAATATCGAAAACTTCGAAGCATCCCTAGCACGACACATAGTAGCGGTACTTTCAATTCCCAGGTTTGCTTAAATTCATTTTACGAAATTCAATTAAATTAAATTTTAATTGTAGTAAACAGAATGAACGAATTTGAATACGGGACATGTCCCTACAACAAGGACCATCGCATTGTGCTATTCCGGATGCCTGGCCACATAATTAAATGTGCGCGCAATTACAAGGGACCGCCGTTGGCAATTTGCAAATATAACGCAACACATCGTTTGCCGGAAGCGCAAATGGAGGAACATTTCTCCGAATGTGCCGATTACAATAAATACCACGAGCGCACTTACCAGCAAATTGCATTGCAGGCTCGTCAGTAATAAGAAAATAATTTCATTGTTTTGTATTTATGTGTATGTTTAATTAATATCTAAAACGGAAACGCTATTTACACATACATACATATGCACAGACATACACACAGAAAGATTGCACGCTCGCTTTTCGTTTAGAACATGTTAGGCACTTTGCACTGCTCTGCAACAATGGCAAAGCGCAGTGAATGATGCTGCACTGCAACACTCTATAAAAGGCAGTGGCTAAACGGAGTAGACCTATTTACACTATGAGAATATTGCGTTCTTGCTAAACTATATCATCCATCTCCAAGTCCGTTTCATCGCCTTGCTCATCCAGGAGCTTCCGCTTGTCGTCTCGATCCTTGGGATTCGTTGTAGCCTCACTGAGCTGCGACAGCGGACGCACTTTGCCCAGATTAACGACTGGACTCTGGGTATACAAATAAATAGCATACGAGACAATGGCAATCGCCAAAGCGGTATTCATATAGATGGGTATGGCGAACAGGAAGTAGCAGAGCACGGCTGTGAAGAGCAGCTCCAAGGCGCTGGCGAATGTCTTCAGGATGGAGTTCATGTACTTCAGGAAGAAGCTCGTCACAATGCCAATGGCCGCATTGTTCACAATGATGATGAGCACACTGAAGCGCATAATGCTGCCCAAGTTGTGGGCACTGAACGCATCCAAGAGTTCACCACGCAGCAGCAGAATCACTGCGTTGCAGACAATCGAATCCAGATACATGAAGACGTTCTGCACAAAGATGTTGACGTCGGCGCCCTTGTCCTTCAGCAGATACTCGTTGTAGACGCCCGCCAAGCAGGAGCAGATCGTCTGGGCCAGGATAAAGACAGCGCTAAAGCTGAAATCGAAGCCCGTCATATTCTTGCCGAGAGTCTTAGCTGTTGCAGCTACCGTTTCAGCTCCCGCCTGCAGAGCTGCCGCCTCGCTGTCATCGTTGGCATCGCTGTAGAAGCTGTTCAGGTCCACCTGCTTCAGCATGCAGCCGAGCGTCAGCAGCAGCAGCGATATCCACTGACGACGTGACAAATACTTCTTGAAGATGATCTGAAAGAGCACGCCGGTGACCACGACGCGCAGCTGCAGCAGCAGATAATATGTTGTGGGATCGAATGTGGCGAGATTCACAAATGCCAGATTGTTGTACAGACAATAGAGAAACGCGGGCACCATATAAAGCGCCAGCACCTGGCGATCCTTGTGCACATCGCGGACCAGACAGCGCAGATTGTTTCTAAATACAAATTAGAGAATTCCATATTAATAGGAATATCACTGAATGTCCCTTCAACTTACTCGCGACAGTAGAGGCAGGCGGAGACAATCAACTTGAGTATCTCAGTAAGCAGCACAACGGTCACGGTATTATAACTGTACGAATTGTTTGTTTCCTGCGATGCTGTGACGAATATGCCTGTTTAATATGTAAATAATTAATCATACGTTCAGCACACACCGTTTGCCACATACCTTGTCCAATAAACAAAGACATATACAGCAGGAAAATGATGAAAGTCAGTTTGGTTGGAAACAATTCACGCCAATTGGACATTTTAGCTGCTGTTTAGAAGTTTTACTTGCCAGCGTCGCGAAGTTCGACTGAAAACTAGACTCTTGCTCAATGTCAAGCCACACACACAATCAGTTAATGCTGCGTTTCCCCTCGAAATTCTAACAAACTCAGCAATTACATTTAGTTCAACTAACTGAGATAAACAACAAAAACATAAAACCCTTTTTTTTTATTTGTTATCGCAGTCGGCACACAAATAACAGCTGATATTGCTGACAGTGCTGCAAAATTTCCGTGTTTGACGTGTCAGTGTTGGCAAATAGATTTTGTTTTGTGTGCGCCGTGTACATGTGCGGCCAACTTCACGTCTTTTCTCTTTCTCGTCGTCGTCAAAATGGCAAACCGCGGTGGTCGTCATGCTCGCACAGAGGATTCTGATAATACCATAAACTATGTTCAATGCGACGGTTTGGTAAGTTATTAACCAACTACAGAGTCGACGGATTGTGTGTGCTTAAAAAAATGTGCATAACTACGGCTTTTAAATGGTGTTTTTAAATGCCACGCGCTGGGCATGAATCGCTGTTTGTGTATGTGTGTGTGTGTGGGTGCGTGCAAATTAAGAGAGCGCGAAAGAGAGCGATGACCAAACATGAAGAAGAAGCACAGCACTGCAGTTTGATATGCTAATGTATTTACATATATTATATTTTGATCGTTTCAGGCCGTCATGAAGATGGTGAAGCACTGCCATGAGGAGTCCAGCAACATGGACTTGGCCCAGGGCGCTCTGCTCGGTCTGGTGGTCGATAAGTGCCTCGAAATCACCAATTGCTTCCCATTCCCCAAGAGCGGTGACGAGAACATGGACGAGGAGATGTATCAGCTGACGGTGATGCGTCGCCTCCGTCGCGTCAACGTCGATCACTTGCATGTGGGCTGGTATCAAAGCTCCGATGTGGGCAACAGCCTCTCGATGGCCCTCCTGGAGTCGCAGTATCACTATCAGACCAGCATTGAGGAGTCTGTTGTGGTTGTCTACGACACACAGAAGTCATCTCGTGGCTTCTTGTGCTTGAAGGCCTATCGCCTGACACCGCAGGCCATACAAATGTACAAGGATGGCGACTTTACCCCCGAGGCATTCCGCACTCTGAAGGTCGGCTATGAGAGTCTCTTCGCCGAGATTCCCATTGTCATCAAGAACTCTCCGCTGACCAACATCATGATGAGCGAACTGAACGAACTGCTGCCCGAGGATAAGGGACACAATTTCCTCGACCTGGGTACTGCATCCGTGCTGGAGAATCACATGCGCAGCCTAATTGAGCGTGTGGACGAACTCTACCAGGAGGCGGTACGCTACAACAAGTATCAGCAGGTGGTCTTCAAGCAGGACACGGTGAGAAAATGATTTGTTTACATTTAGAACGTATATTTAAATATTTTCTGTATTTTATTTTAGGAGAAACATCGTGCTCTAGCCAAGCTGGCGGCGGAGAATGCGGTGCGCACGTCTAAGGGCGAGCCAACGGTGCCCGAGGAGGAGGTCATCAAGCAGTTCCGTCCGATGCCGGTGCCGGCCAGGCTGACGGCCACAATTACCTCGGGCCAGATCAATACGCATGCCCAGCACATTGCACAATTCTGCTCGCAATCGCTGGCCAAACTTTTCATCACGGAATCGCTGCAAAACGCCAAGGAAACCAAGGAGATCAAGTAATTTAGTTGTATGTTAACACAAAAAATTGAGAAATAAAGTAACCCCAACTTTGTAGCTGTGTGTAAACTGCACACAATGCCACACACAGCTGAGCGAAACTACACTCCACCACTATCTGCATCTTCCTCGACTTGTTACTCTCCTGTGTCGTTTGGTGGTGGGTTTTTCCCTTTGATTCTCTGATGTGCCTTTGTTTGCGTTTCAGTTCAGTCTCTTTTCGTGCGTTTTTCCGGGCAGTCTGCTTAATCGCTTGTGTTCACGGCACGATTTTTTGCATTTAGCTTTCGATTTGCCATTTGCAGCTGATTTTGATTACGATTCTAATGGCAACATGCTGTCCTACGATCTCAACGAACGTTTGCTGAGCGCCGTCCACAGCGGCGACTTTGGACAGGCCCTCAACTGCATCATCGAAGGCGCCCAGGCCACCTATGTGTCCTCCACTTGCGGTCGCACTGCGGTTGGCACAGCTGCTCTGCTGGGCGACGCCGAACTGCTGGAGCTCCTGGTGCAGTCCTGTGAGGAGCCGCAGTTGAATCTCTTCCAGCCATGTAAGTTGAACGACACAAAAGGCTCAACAGTCGTCGCTGGTTCATGGCCAACAGCTGGTTGCAGAAAATCAATGGCTGAAGCGACTGGCGAGGTTTAGCGTCGCGAGCTTAAATACGAAAAACATTACCCATTAAAAATTAGTGGACAAAATATTGTTAATATTTGAATATAATTATTTTTTAATGTCGAGGATTTATAGTGACAATTTTATTCTCCTAAAATTTTCTAGTAGTAATAAATTGCCATTTAGAAATAAAGAATAAATTGGAGCAACACATTTTCAGTTTTATAAATTTTACGATTTAAAGAAAGTGAAAACCTAATATTTAATTAATGGAATTTGTATCAGTTTAATTTTTCGTCACAATATTTTATAACAGAAATGGAATGTCATTTAAAATAAGAAGAATAAATAGTAGTTGAAATAAATTAAGGAGTTAATATTCAGGTTTATAAATTGAAAGATTTGATGAAAGTAAAATTCTAAGACTTGTTGAATAAATTAGTTTTACTATTTCTGAACTTTTTATTTCAAAAAAATGAGTTTTTTTTTTTTTTAAATTTTATAAATTATAACAATTATTCGAATGGGAATTGATGAATAAATTTATTTTATTTTTCCTTTTGTGTAATTTCACAATTTTATATATTATAAAAACTAGATTTTGACTACTTAAAAAACAAAGTTTAAATTATTTCTGAAACAATATGTTTTCGAAATAATTTAAATTTGTTTTTTTATGAACAGTATATTTATATTATTTTGTACAATTTTTCTTTTGAAAAAATACGTTATTTTTAAACGACTATTGTCGTAAGCATGAATTTTTCTATTTTTAACTTGCTTTTATTTGAGTATCCCCACATTAGCTCCGCTGTACATTTATAGATAACTCTATAAATACATAAAATAGAGTTTCCAGTAAAGTATTTGAAGCCAGCAATGCATGAGTTCAGTTTGTACCACAGTGCTGCACTGCGAGTGACCCAAATTGATAGCGTAAAAGAAAGAATGAAACTCACAGCGATCGAGTGTGGGCTGAGAGAGAGAACCAGTTTTGCATTGTTTGTTAGTCTGAGCAGCTGCGGCAGCTTAGGGTGTTGTCCGTTGAAGAAACTAGCACTAAGCTGCGATTTCGGAGAGTTGCCGCCTGGGGTCGACTCAGTAGGCATCTGTCAGGCAGACAGGTAGACAGCATTAGTTGTGCTGAGTCAATAATTCAGTTAATCTTCAACGAACCGTTTATGCCAGCTCACACGGATACGCTGGAGATGGAGAGTACACCTGACGGCATGGAAAAACTGGAATGGGTCGATGAATTCGAAGGCGAGGAGAATTTGTCAGAGAACTCAAATGGCGGTGGCGAGGACTCACAGCTCTACCATTACTATGCCAAGACCTTTGAAAATACCGGCGAATTCTTGACGCAGTGCTGTCCCAATTGCCGCCAGCAGGATCCACATCTCTACGACTCGGACTTGGCAACGCCGCTGCACTATGCCGCCGCCTGGGGACATGCCGAGTGCGTGGCCGTGCTGCTGAAGCATCAGGCGCCCATCAATGTGGTCAACAGTGACGGCTACTCGCCACTTCACGTCGGCGCCGGCTTCGCTGAAGTCACCCGGCTGTTAATCAAGCATGGAGCACTTGTGAATGCCAAGACGCTGAGCGATGGCAAGACGGCGCTCCACCTGGCCATCGAGAATCGTTGCAGCGCCGCAGCACAGCTGCTGCTCCAGACGAACATCAATATCAACGAAACGGACGATGAAGGCGAGACGCCGCTAATGATGTCAATTATCTGCAATCTTCAGGAGCTCGCCGTAGAGCTAATCAATCGTGGAGCACGCATCAATCTGCAGGATAAACGCGGCAGCACCGCACTCTACTTTGCCGCCATCGGACGCCATCTGCAGCTGGCGCAGCTGCTGCTGGAGCGTGGCGCTCGTCGGCTGCCCACGCATCATATGCTGCATCATTGTGTGGGGCCACGCAGCGTGGATCTGGCCATGGTCAAGTTGCTGCTGGAGCATGGCGACAGTCTGAGTCTGCGTGACGACGACAACTGCACTCCTATTATGCTGGCCATACAACGCCAGCTGCCCAAGCTGCTCGCTTACATGCTGGATGCGGCTGACAAGCAGCGCAGTCAAGGACTCTACACGGATGCTCAGGACGAGGGGCTGCTGCTGTTTGCCGTGCAGCAGATCGATGACGTCACGAAGTTCGCCAGCATCTTGCGAGTGCTGCTCGCCAAGCTGCCCAGCGCTCGTCGCGATCTCTACAGCTATAAGGCGCCCACGCTGCTCTGTGGCTTCGTCTACAGTGAAACGCCGTTGGCACGCGCCATCAACCTGCACAAGCTGGACATGGCGCAGTTGTTGCTGCGCGAGGGCTGCAATCTCTCGCAGATCTCCGCAGAGCAGGTGCTCAACGAGCTGAGCTCGGAGTGCACGCCACAGACTTTCGCCTTGGCCCAACTGCTGGCGGATGCGGGCCTTAAGTTTTCTCCAGCTTCCTCGAGTTACAGGCAGTTCAGCGCCGAGCCGCGTTCGCTGCAAGCGCTGTCGCGCCAGGTGATACGCCAGCAACTGTTGCTGTCGTTGCAGCAGCAACAGTCGTCGTCGTCACTCCACGAGCAGTATCCGCCCACAGAGCAGAGCTCCACGCTCGCCCGCATTGTCGACGAGAAACTGTGCATGCCAACGACGCTGAAGAGATATGTGAGCGAGTTCTCGGAGGTGCCCACAATACGCAGCAAACAATCGCTGGTGAATCCGCTGCTGCGATCAATAGAGTCCTGGGATTAAGCAGGGTTCTAAAATTTATTTAGATTTATAATTATGAATGATTTTAATGTATGTTAATGTAGCATAAGTATTGTATATTGCCCCTTAGCGTTAGTTAATGTTAATGTCAAATTGCAATTTCAAATGGTTCGAGTACAAGTTCTTCAATAGTCAACCCACATAGTACATAAAATATATCTATCATATTGTTCAATAAGTTTTAGATTTGACCATGCCAAAATTTGACTTTTCGGGCAACAGTTTTAGCATTAATTTCAATAAAGGTGGAATTTATTGCAGGGCGAAAGTTATCAAATATGAATCGAGAGTTTTCTCTTACAGCATTTTTGTTAAATGGAATTTCGAGCAACGTTGCTGTATTGTGTAAAATTTTTTAGCATTTCAATAAAGATTTATCAAGGAATGGAAAATTACAATCATTTAAAATGGGTTATTTTCTTAGAACATTTATGACAAACTTTTAAAAAAGGTAATTTTGGATAACGCTGCTTTACATTCATATTTTCAATAATGTAGTTTGTATCGAGTAATGGAAAATTATAAAATATGAATAGATTACGACATTTTTGCGCTTATAGTTTAAAATAGAGTTGATAAAAATATACATACAATACTACAAATTGAAGTAATTGCCTAAAATCTAACAACAATATTCATGCTATATATTTTTGGGGTCAATTGAATCCGCCATATTATTAGGTTTTATTCAGAAACTGATTAAGGCTACGAAAAGTTGCGTATTGATTTCATGGTCTTTAGGGCTTTAGAAGCAGCTTGAAATCATCGTTGGCATTCTCCATAATATACTCGAATGCAATTTTATCCTTTTTGTCCTTGAGCAGCTTCAGTTCGGGCTGCTGCTCCAACAGATAGCGACACACCTCCAGCTGGCCACGCAGCGCTGCACGATGCAACGCACTTTGACCGCACTCGTCTTGAACAAGCAGATTTACCTTGGGCTGCGTCGCCAGCAGCTTGACAATACTAAGATGACCTAGAAGGGGGAGAATATTTAGTAAATGTTCATAATGTTTAAGTAGTATTTCGTACCCATCATGGCAGCACGATGCAGAGCTGTGGCGCCCGCCTTGGTCACCGCATTCACATCCACTTTGCCCTCGTCGAGCAGCAGCTTGCAGATCTGCTCGTGGCCATTGCGTGCCGCATAATGCAGAGCCGTATAATCGCAATCATCGCGTGCCATGGCCTGACCCTTCTTGATGAACTCACGCACACGTTCCACCTCATTGTAGATCGCTATCAAATCAAGCATACATTTAGATGGCTATCAACGGGTGAAAGCACCTGAAGTTACCTGCATTCCAAATGCCACGATCAAAGTCCATGTCGGAGAGCGTTTGTTGTGCCGGTTGCGTTTGCTTATGGCACTTGCAATTGTCGGCGCTATGCTGATCCATTTTGAACGAAATAAACTTCCTTGGCTAACTTGTCAGTGATTAAAGATGATTGATGTGAGTGATGAATGATTGATGCGCTTTTTCTTTGTTTGCTGTTGTCCTTTAGTTTGTGATGTTTTGGCTGCCAGTTTAAACCTCACGCTGCATGGTCCAACAGATTTCGGCCTCGCCGCAACTGCAAATGACTTTATAGCTGAGCTGTGCCAGCGTATTCAGCATTACCATGGGCGGCACTGCCACCAAAACACCGTTCACACAATTCTTCACCGACAGTCGCTGTGAGAGCGCTTGAACCTCTGCTTGATTTAAACCAAAGACGGTGCAAGTGTAATCGTGCAGAGAACCCTTCACAGTGACGTAGGCGAAGGTGCCCTCTGTTTGCAAGATGGGCACCGGGATGGTCACAACATTAGCTGCAATGGAAGTAGCCGAAGGGGCGACAGCTGCCGGTGGACACTCGCAATTCAATGTGGATTCCTTCGCTGCAGGTGCTGGAGCAGCTGCTTCTGCTGCTGTTGTTGCCGTCGCCGCTGTTTTTGGTGTTGTCTGGGTTGTTGCTGCTGCCGTTGCCGCCGGTTGATAATCGCTCATGCTTTGTTTTTTTTTTTTGTTTTTGTTCAATGGGTAATGATCGATTGAATGTCGTGTGTAGACTGTCGCAGCAAGGTCTATTTTTCTGCTTTTATATGTGGTTTAGTTTTGGTTTCAGGTTGCTATAGTTTCTTTTTTTCTTTCGTTGTCTATACACGCTACAAATACAATTATACACGCACACCGATACACGCATACACACATACACAATATATATATAGAGAGAGGGAGAGTAAATGAGGAGTTTTTCGAGTAATTTGCAAACCAAAAACAAACGAAAAAAAAAGAAGTGTTGAAAAAACGCTCTCTTTACTCCGGCGAATCAACCTTGTGATAGTTGCCTAAACTGGCGGCCTCGCGACCAATATTTGATAGATTCTCGCGGACAACGGATACGGTTTCAGACTCGGGTTCGGGCTCGTCGAACTCCTTGCGCATCGTCCACATATACTCGTTATAATCCTGTTTCACGGCCGTCGATGAGCTGGCCACAACGCGAAAGCCCAAAATCTGTCAAAAGGAAGCAAATTCAAATTCGATAGTTAACGATCGATAGCCAATGAATAGGTCCTGCACTCACCTCTAGCGCTGACAAAATGCGACAGGGATGCACTAAATAGACAATCGTCGACTCATCGCTGTAGCCGCCACATGAGAATTTGTTCAACTGCTCGATATCGTCAGCTGCAAGAATGTCGAGGAAGATTCGCTTTGTTATCTACAACTGGCGCTAGGTGGGCTTAATAATGTTTCATTGTACGGTGTTGTTTATACAGTAGAGTATGACAAGCTCGCACAACAAAGATAGAGATAATAATAATAATATTAAACTGCCATGGGGCCAGTGCATGACGTCAGCTGGTCACACTGCCTTTGTGTCTGTGTGTAACTCTATACGGGTGCGTGTGTCTGTGTGTGTGTGCTAATTAAACAAAAGTCAAGACCTGGCCATTTTGTTGCTCTATTTCTTTACATACATTACGGTATTATTGAACATATTTATCTCGTTTATTCTTAAAGTGCATTGACTTCTCTACAAAACGAAAATCGAGTGAATATAAATTCTATATATGCGGTCTACGTGTGCTTGTGTGTGTGTGCGTGTGTCTCACCATGCAATCTAGAGGCGTAGTTCAACTGCACTCAGCGCGAAACAAAACGAAACTGACGACGACTCAATGCACGACGAAAACAAGATACAACACCAGGCGAGACAGAAAGAGAACGATATATGAAACTTCTTTCGTTGCGTTAGCCGAAGCTGAAATGCTCTTTGGCAACCGAATGTTTTACACATTTGAAAGCCGGTTCTTCGCTATTTAACCAAAATGCGAGTGCAAATGGCAAAAGTTAAGTGACTTTATGGTCTGCTAATTAAAATGAAAATTTTATCGTTGCCTCAATGCAAGATGTTATTTATAATTTTGTTGATGCAAGTTGGTTGATATTTAGACAATTCAACTCAAAGAAATAGTTAAAATAATATGAGAAGGAAATTACTTTCTTCGGTGATCTCAACATGCATAATTAGCACCTACACATGCATATGTAAATACATGGGTAGGTGTAGAAAAAATGTGCAAATGTGTTGCTGTTGCGAATGAAATGGAAAACAACTTATAAAAGTGATTGTGTGCTCAACATTTTGGGATGCCACTGTCTCTAGCAAAGCCCTCAACACATACATGTATGTACACACACACGCACGCTACGCACACACGGACAGTCAAGGCCGGGCCATTCAGAAAGTAGCTGCACAAAGTGGAATAACCGAAGAAATACGACACACAACAAAAAAAAACAAACGCTCAAATTTGTGGGTGAGCTGCCTGTGTGCGTTTGTGTGTGTGTGTAGGGGTGCTTGTCTGGGCGTATGTGTGTGTATGACGAAGCACTCTTTAAGTTAATTGTGTCGCAATAAAAAAAAACAAAACGCAGACAAAACAGAAGAGGACGAAAGTAATTTAACAATCGAAAGAGCCATTAAAAAAAACGTTAAGAAAGATTGTGTAGAGAAGAGCCAACTACTTTGGCTTGCTATTGTTGCATTGTTGTTGTTATTGTTGTTGTTTGCTTTGCTGTTGTTGATTTACCTTTCAATCCAGAGACGAGTACACGCCATGGATATTTGTGGCTGTAGGAGGCTAGATTGCCGCGTATGATAATGTACGGCATTTGGTATTTGTTGCTGCTGTTGTTGCTATTAATTAACGCGGTCGATCGGTCTGCAAAGTAACCGGTTCAAACTCGTATTGTAGTTAATGTGAACGAAACCAAAAATCAAACACACACACACGGTCAAAAGCTAACTGCTGTGCTGACTGAAGGCTGGCTCACGACTGAATTTGGTTGTCAAAGCTTAGAGGTTTTCCCAACACGGCAAACAGCAAACAGCGTGCAGCGCTTGTTGTTGTTATGCTTTTGTTTATTATTAATAGGGCTCGCACTGCGTCGCTCTCTCGCGTCCGCTCTTTCTCTCTCTCTCTCTCTCTCTAAAATAGTTAGCAACTTTATTGGATTAACCTACAAAAGCAATGCACACACACACACCCATACACCGATAGATAATCCCTTGCTCTCTTTAGCAGGATAAGAGAGCACGCACACACACACATACACACATACTTATACACTTGGGGGCTGACCAGTTGCATGTTAAGCACGATTGAGCGTTGACTATAACTGTTTATTTGCTGGCGGGCCTGTAATTATGCCGTCGTCGTTATCCCACACCAAAATTAATGAATATTTCCGTAAGTCAACTAAAAATAGTAGCACCTGTGAGCAGCAGCGGTCAACAACTTCTTCCCTCAAAGCTTCGATTGCGATTGCACCACACACACACACATACACATACGTACATGTATATATAAACAACACCCTGCTTTCGTCCACCTTTTGCAATTGCCAACTATCGTTATCCTTTTGCGTGCTTGGCGCACACAAAAAATAAATAAATAAATGCGCGACAGAGTCATAAACGAAACACACAGCTAAAAATTAGGTGCTGCCTGCCGCCTGGCTCAATGATGTCATTTGAATTTAATCAAATTTCAATTCCCGTTTTTATACTGCGCCTCCCAAAACTACGACGAGTTTTTCATTCGCTTTCGCCTCAACTATATTTATTTGTGTCATCTACTCACTTATTTTTTTGTGGTTGTACTTTTTGTTAACTTGGCCGAATAATTGTTGTGTATTTCACTTGTTTTATTTAAACTTTTCTAAATTTTGGCAAATAAGCGAAATTTTTATTTGCAATAACAATAGCTAGTGGTGTGTGTCGCTGTAACGATATGCCAACACGATGGCTGCCTTGCGATATATACGTGGTATCGATATTGATGCATCGATAGCTAGTTAGTTGTGCCGATAGCGCAGAAAAGATGCTGCGATTGTTGTCGCCAGCCACTTTTATGCAAATAATAATATTTAAATTGTAACAAATAGTTAAATTGGTTAGTAAAACAATTTAAGCAACTCTTGCCCATGAGTAAAAAACAAACAAAACGTGCAGTATGGTCAAGCAGAACGTTTAAGTGACAAATCTGTGAGCGCGTCCCAAACAGCTGGTGCGAGAAAACATCAATTTTGAATGAGTTGAATTAGAACCAACATAATTTACATATGTCTATATATATATTATAAATGTGTATGTTTGTATATTTCAGGTTACGCAAATCCCTTGACTGGGTTCAATAGAGTTCATTAAAATTTTTTTTTGGCCTATTACGTGTGTCGCCGGCGGCACAAAATTCAAGTGGTGTGTGTGAGTTTCTAATGCTCACAGCTTCCAAGAGCACCAAAAAGGCAAAAAGGCACTCTCAGTGTGTGGCTGACGATCGAAGCGCGAGCAACGAACACGACGACGACGCTAGCAAAGAGCATCATCCGCATAAACAAACCTTCCAAATATCCATCATCATGATGACGCTGTGGCCAATGGTTGTGTTTGCCCTCGCCATTCTGGCTGCTGTTGGACCAATGCCCACCCAAGGCGCCGTTGCGAGTCCCCACAAGCATGAGAAGCACACGAGCAAGGAGCGGGTCAAGGATGGTGTCTATGTGCCGCGGGATGCGCATCATCATGGCGAGCATGGCGAGCATAATGTGGAGTTCGATCATGAGGCGATAATAGGTAGGGCAAAGTAGTCTGCTGACTCACGGTTGCTGTTTTTAGCATCCACTTTAATGGCCCCTACATATTGTTTATTTCATTGTTTCATATCCATCTATACACATATGTTTGTATGCTGGTATTTTTCGAGATTTCTTCACTCTTCATTTTAATGTTTGCGCATTTCTTTACGTATTTAATATTTTGGCATTTAATGTATGCCGCGTCGTCGCTTCATTGTTAAGACACGTAGTCTCAGTTTCTAACGCATTTTGTGCTTCATTTTCTGGCAGGCAATACAAAAGAGGCACAGGAGTTTGACACGTTGACGCCGGAAGAGTCCAAAAGACGTCTAGCAATTCTCATACGCATGATGGATTTGAATAAGGACGAGTTTATAGATAGACACGAATTGAAAGCGTGGATATTAAGGTCTTTTAAGTGAGTGTTGTCTGTTGACTAACCCCTCGGCAGCCTTAACCCATGCCTGCCTGCTTGGTTGTGCCTGCATGTGACTGTAATTAAAATCAGTTTATTTAAACCCCTACTAAATGTGCTCGACCTTCTACAGAAAACTGTCTGAGGAGGAAGCTGCGGATCGTTTTGAGGAAATCGATTTGGATGGCGATGACAAAATCACCTGGAAAGAATATCTGCTCGACACCTATGCCATGGAGGATGAAGACTTCAAGAAAGAAGTCATCGATTTTGACAGCTACGAGGATGAACAGAACATGATTAAGCAGGACAAGGAAATGTTCAATGCCGCCGATAGCAACAAGGATGGCATACTCACAATGGAGGAGTATGTGTACTTTCAAAATCCAGAAGAACATCCGCAAATGCTGCCCATTCTGCTGGAGCATACGATGCAGGACAAGGATACCAATCATGATGGCAAAATCGATTTCCAGGAGTTTGTGGGCCAGGCGGCTGCGCATCACGACAAGGAGTGGCTGGTGACGGAAAAAGAACGCTTTGACAAGGATCACGATACAAATGGCGATGGGATGCTAACAGGCAATGAGGTAGATCTATTTTAACTTTGCCCAAAAATCTAGAATAATAAATATTGCTCGTGTGTTGCAGGTTTTGTCGTGGATTGTGCCCAGCAATACGGCGATTGCCAGCGATGAGGTGGATCATTTGTTTGTCTCGACGGATGAGGATCACGACGATCGGTTGTCGTACTTGGAAATCCTCAATAACTATGACACATTTGTGGGCAGCGAGGCAACCGATTACGGTGACCATTTGCAGAACATTAATCATCTGTCCGACGAGCTGTAATCCCCATTGGACATATCATTGGACATTTGCTACAGCAACTGTGCTTAGTATTGTATTTTATTCATTTAGTTAGTATAAATGTATGTTTTATTCATGCCAATTTGTTGCTCTTCGCACACTGCAAAAACTATATTGTATGTATGTAGTAATTTATATAGACACCAAAAAGAATCTACAATATTAAAACATAGCATACGAACAAGTATTTAATAATAATCGTAATAATTTTTACTAAATTATTTACCTGTTTGTGTACTTAAATGTAAATGCTTTTATTTTGTATTATTATTGTATGAGCTTAAATGTTATACATAGCTAAATTGAGATCGGTCAACATTGTATTTTTGACTAGAATGCAACTAAAAATTAAGTTGTACAATTTAACATGTTCTTAATGCTAATCGCTGACTAATGGACTACCAATTTTATACAATTTGGATTCCATGACGTGCTTTCTTTGACTAGATTTCACACTCGTACCAAAATACATATATTTATACATACTTACAACTATGTATTATTTATATAGCGTACTTATATTGAATATTTTTATGCGTTAAAGTTTTAGTTCTATTTTTGCTATGTCCATGGATGTGTCCTGGCTCAACACGCAATTCTTGCCTCTGTCTTATATCACAAATATTGCACCTAATTGGCCTATTACCGCAAAACATTTTAGCTACAATTGTCAACAAACAAAAAAACAAAACTGAAAGAAATTTAAATTTAAACGAAGCATCTTTTTGGGAGTTTGCTTGGTGAGTAAATATAATAATGAATCGCAAGAACAAATACAATTTAAAACACAGCAGAATCATACTTGACATTTACAATTGGAAATCAATGATATACTCGGTTTCCCTTTATGTACTTCAGTTGCTGACCCATTCAAACTATGGCACAATACTCAGTTTCACGGGACGACATCATCTTACATTCTGCCTAATTCATATTCATAACGCACATATCGTAATCATTTACCTACAAATGTACAAACATTTACACATACTTGCTTCTCTCTCGACAACGAATCGCATCGCATCGGATCGCAATTGGAAACGGAAACGGAAACACTTGTCTAGAAATCACACAATATATCATAGTTGTCTACCTGACGCAGTGGCTCCTTATCGTCAATAACCTCGCCCAAATATTCGCTAATCGGTAGCGGCAACTTGAGTTTCTCCAGATCACCAGCTGTTCGCAGTCGGCGCATTATCACGGCACGACAACGATCCTGAAGATTAACAAACTCACGTCGTGCACTCTTCAGAGTCATCTCCGTCTTGGCCGCCGTGGAGCAGACGATAGGATAAAGCGGTTCCTCCACCTGCAAATGCAAGTATTTAATTTTAGTTGTGTTTTATTCAATATGCTTATATGTGAACACATTATATAGAAGGGTATTATAAGTTTTCGTTAAGTTAAAATATGTAAGCTTCTTTGAGCAATTTAACAAAAGTGAAAATCATAAATAATTATTATTTTTGGGTTTTTATTTTTGTCTTAAAAATAACGATTAAGGTCATAAATTTAATAAATTAAAGTTCAAGTGAGGTTTATGTTTAACAGACAGGACTTTTCGGCTTATATTTTTTTTGAATAATAATCATTATTTTTGAGCTATCGTTTTTCTGAGAACATATAATAATTAGACCTGATTTTAAAAAAAAACCCCTTAGTCTTAATCATAATGTTTAAAGAAAATGATAATTATTAATATGTAATATTTAATTAAAGCTATTGAATAAGTTTGGTCTTTGTTCAAAATTAAATTATAATCAATACCAGGTCATTGTTATATACGATTAAGGACGCTGCTTGCAAACCCCTTTCAGGTTTATGTTTATGATGTTTTTAAGTTGCCCTACAGTTCATTAGTTCATTTACCTCAGCAATGAGCTAACTCTTTGCACACTTATTGCTGATTGCCTCACCTTGTTCAAGCCCCTGAAGGCCACGCCCAGGCACTTGCCATCCTTGTAGTAGGTCAAGGTGCCCTCGATGCCGTCAAAGAGCACTCCAATTTGCGTGGGATGATTCTCGCGAAATCGTTTCGTGTACAACAACGCCACGCCCTTGTGCCAAAGTACGCCTAAGGTGAATTCAGTTTAAGTTTAAATAAATTATTTGTATTCATTAAATGCTTCAAATCATTACCTTTATGTGACAATCCCCAGCCGTGCTCGTTTTCGCCGAGCATGTTGCGGAAGGCGTTGGCGTGCAGGCGACAGTTGCGGGTGCCGATGCCGAACATAATGGAGGTGCCAAAGACACGTTGCGACACATGCAACTCCCAGTAGTAGCGACCATTGTTCAAAGGCCGTTTGCCCTGAATGCCGGCGGTGCCTTTGCTCCAGTTGGGATGGAAGTGCACGGTGCGCATGTTGGGACCGCTGAGCACGACCTCCTTGGAGCGAAAGCGTTTGCTCCAAGTCCAGTTGTCATCGACGCCATCCATCAGAGGACAACGCATCGAAGGCGATTTATCTAGGCCATCTCCTCCCGCCTGCGAGGCGTGCTCCAGCCGCGCCTGCAGCTGCTGATGGCGTCGTCGCTGACGTGGCGTCTGTGCTGGCATTGGAGGAGGTGATTGGTGGCCCACTTCAAGATCTGACATTGTGCGATGTGCAACTAGAGTTGTAAGGTTTAAGAGTTTGCGTAGGCAATGTGAAGCATTCACTGCAAATTTATTGAATAAGCCCTTGAAGTCGCCTACTTGAGAATGCCTGTCACACACAATCGACAGTTGAGCGAGTGGCGACTCTATAAATGGCTCGTTATCAACTCTGGCTGTCGCAGGTTGTCCTGGAAATGCAGCTCAACTGGTTCTCGAATGTGCTCGACCTCAACTGGCTGCTCGAGCTCCTCTTCAAACTGCTCCTCGAATGGTTCTTCCTCAAATCCCTCTTCGAACTGTTCCTCCTGCTCCGGCTCTGGCTCCTGATCCTGCACCTCGTCCAGTGACACAGACTGTGACAGCGATGCGTAGCCGCTGCTCACTGAGCTGTGACTTGGACTCTGATAGTGCTGGTAGCGATAGCTGTGATAGCTGCTCCTCGCCTGCTGCTGCTGCTCCAGACTGCGCTTCAGCTCTCGCCTTATGCGGCGCTGCTGCTTGTAATCCTGTTCGCCAGCGTTGCAGCCCTGGCTGCCCGTCAGTCGCTGCTTGTACAGCTGCAGATGGAAGTGATGGCGACAATAGCCCTGTGGACTGTGGGCGCAGAAGCGACACGCTTCCAGATTGACACCGACACCCAGTGGCAAGATGGGCTCCAGTGTGCGACGCTTCTGACGACGCTTGCTCTGCTCCAGCTCCAGGTGCTCCAAGTGCTGTAGGGCCTTACGATCGCCAACGGTTTCGGCCACCTCCTGGATCAGACGTGCGTTCCGCGGAAAGCATCTGTCGTGGATGTGGAGCACCAGACGTTGGCAGTAGAGGCACAGCGATTGGAATAGCAACAACAGCACGATAATCATATAGAACGAAATGGGGTTGCTGCTTGGACTGCCTGTGTGCCTGTGTGCTGTGTTGGGGGTAAGTCTGAGTCCGCCTGGGGTTGCACTCAAGTGGCTGCTCTTCCGGTTCTTCTTGCTAGACTAATTAACTGCTCGCCACATTTTAAGTATACATTCGAAGTTTTTCCATTTTTCCTCTGGCTTTTCTCGAGTTTTCTCTTGTCTTCAACGCCAACTTGTCGTAACCATTGCCATTGAATGGTGTTTACACCTCGAACTTTGCACTCTTCTGCACTCCGCTCGGCAGCTCTGCACTCGCCAATATCTCGCTATAGTCTGCGCGACTCTTTTCTTTTTGCTTCCAATTTGAATCCCAAAAATCTACCCCTATATTTTTACAGCTGGAACGCGAGTCGTTTTCATATCTTCTTTTCCACCACCAATTGGAATTTTGTCCATGTGTGTGTGTGCGTGTGTGCGCTTAGACATATCATTATCATATGGTGTGGTATCGTATCGCATCGCATGCCACCCTCTGCCTGCGCTTCGCTTATCGGCAACCCCCAATCTACGGCCCTCGGCCCCAACCCCTAACCAGCACCCTCGACCATGCGCACAAGTGTCTAGTTGAAAGCAAAGTGGTGAGTTTCCCTCAACACTAGAAACGAGTATTCTCTAGCACTTCGAGTATTTCGAGTATTGCATGATTTCTGGCCGTTGTCAAGAAACGCATTCTGACCTGACCACAAACCACCCCCTGTACCCACCCACCGACAACCCTTAGCTTAAACAGCGCTTGGATTAACTTTGCATATTAAAAAACGAAAATTGAACAATTTATATTTCTGAGTCGCAAATAGTGTTAAATGGTTTGGTTCGCAAATCCGATTTCACAAAGCTGATTTTAAATTATGTCAACAAATTCCTTTTATAACAAAATTTTTAAATTTTAATCTCTTTCCTCTTTTAAAAAAATGTTTTCTAGTACAAATTTTTATATTTAGTTGATCCTAGATAATTGCTACAAAGTTTCAAAATGTTCTATACAAAACAATTTTAAAACAGATGTTTTAGAAATAATTTTAAATTGGTTGATCTTATATAAGTCCAAAATAATGTGTTAATGTGATAGAAAGCTTTGTCAGTCTAAATTTTGATATTAAACAATTCGTAAACAAAAATTTTAGATCAATTTGAAATTTGGTTGATCTTATTTAAGTTCTAAAAATTGTTTGATAAGTTAATAATTTTATTATTAAGCAAGATATGAACAAGAAAATATTGTTGATAATAAGTTACATCAGTCAAAATGTTGATATTGAGCAATTTCTAACAAATATTTAAGGATAATTTGTTAATTTTATAGTTTTAAAATTCCGACTAAGCTAGCGTTAAACTTGAAATGGTGTTAGGAAAATTGGAGCTGCTATTCCATCTTTAACAAATGAAAGCTTCCCACTTAACTGACGACATCGTTTGTTGTATTTATAAAATTTTCTTTATTTTTACCATTTTTTTGTTTCATAAACATAAACAATTTGTGTGTATGTGTGTTCGTATTTGCTGTAGCACTGGCGTAAAAATAATTCTCGATGTTGGTAGACAGTGGAACCATGTAGCTGGCTAGCTGGACAAAAGATCGTGAATAGTCGCAGTATTGTTGTGGTATCATTTGATCGAGTTGCGGCTTAACCCCTTCGATTTGGTGTTTGTTGTTGTCGTATTACCAGGCTAGTTTATTATTTTTGTTGATTTACTTAACTTACACGTAACTTAGAAGCAGTTTACATTTGTTGTTTAGAACATTGTGGCAAACGATAAAATGGCAGATACAAAAATGGTATCGAGTTCCGCTTTGGATCGGAGCGGACCTTTTGTTTTGGCTTTTGGTTTTCTTTTTGGTTGGTTGCTTGGTTATTTTTAAGGAATTTGGTAGCAGTGTGTGTGTGTGTGTGTGTTGTGAAATGTGTGTGTGTGTGTGTGTGTGTGTAGTTGCATATTCTTTGTTCTTTTCGTTGGTATAGTTAAGGCATTACATTAAGATTAAAATTATTGCATGTGGGCATGATCCGCTTATGAGGAGTTCTTCACACAGACTTGACACCTGGAAACACGGGTCAGCAGATTGCCGGCCTTGATGGTTTGCTGTTCGGGCCGCTGGAATTGTTCGCTATCCTCGAGCGTGACCATCCAGAAGCTGGTCATGGTCTCATAGAAGTGGCAGTGTCCCTTCGCGCCGTTGCACTCAATGAACGGTGTGGCACGGAAGTCCTCCAAGCAGGAGCCGGGCGATTGCAGCGCCTGGCCACCGCCGCCATTGCCAACAGCCGTGTGCTATTAAAAGTTACAAATTGTGTTTTTATTTGTTCATTTGTTTTGTTTGTCCTGTTCACACTCACCATGAGGAAACTGTAGCCGATCCAGAGACCTTCCCAGCCATTGGGGCAGCTAGGTATCGCCAGGGACTGGCTGTGCACGGCAATCACATTGGCGGGCGCCTCGCAGACAACGCAACGCGAAATGTATTTGCTGATCTCCTGATCGTTCACCGGCATCATCGGAATCGGAGCCGACGTCGACAGCCAGAAGCTCTTGTCGTTGCGCGACGCATAGTTGCAGACATTGTTCTGGCCGCACGACATCACGGGCAGTGTTGAGAAGCGTGGCACACAGGAGCCGGGCGAGCCGAGATCTTGATTGTGCGCATAGTCGTTGCCGTCCACATAGAGAAGCGAGTAGCCTGTCCACAGTTCAACCTGGCCAGCTGCGCACTGTGGCACCTGATCGCTCTGACTGTGACGCGTGACCAGAATGCCGGTCAGATAGTCCTGAGCGGTGGTGCATGGTGCACCCGGCTCACCCTTGTAGCCGATGGGGCCGACTGCACCCTCCAAACCGATCAAACCTTGCTCGCCACGCTCGCCCTTGATGCCAGGACGTCCGACGGCGCCAGTAACACCAATGAAACCGCGTTCTCCCTTCTCGCCACGCTCGCCTTGAATTCCGATGAGACCGCGTTCACCAGGAACGCCTACCTCTCCCTTTTGTCCGTCACGACCTGGATGTCCGGGTTCGCCCTTGGGTCCGGGTGGTGGCACCAAGCCAGGCTCTCCCTTCTGACCACGCTGACCGGGCAGACCGTCGCGACCATCACGACCCTTGGGACCTGTGAAGCCCTTCTCGCCAGGCGCACCAACTGGTCCGGGATGTCCATCCATGCCAGGCGCACCGATGTCTCCCTTCAGACCGACTAAGCCGGCCAAGCCAGGGGGACCAGCAATACCTTGCTCACCCTTGTCGCCCTTCTGTCCTTCGAAACCGGCCACACCACGTTCACCCTTCATGCCAGTATAACCAGCTTCGCCCTTCATGCCCTGGGCTCCGTTCAAGCCGGCAGCGCCATCGATACCAGGAGCTCCAGTCAAACCGCGCTCTCCCTTCAGACCCATTGGGCCAATTGGACCAGGTAGACCAACAAGACCGGCATTACCCGGCAAACCGGGCAGACCAGGCTCGCCCTTCAGGCCAGTCAAACCAGGTGCACCTGAAAACGTATGCGATGTGGGTTTAATTAGATTTCTCGCGTGCTTCTCGATTGTGTTTACCTTCACGTCCGTTCTTGCCAGCACGTCCAGGCAATCCCTTCTCTCCCTTGACGACAGGGCCAGGGAAGCCGGTCTCTCCGCGCAAACCGATATCTCCCTTAGCTCCAGTTAAGCCTGCCAGGCCAGCGATACCAGGGGGTCCGGTTAGACCACGATCTCCCTTCTCGCCACTGTAGCCCATTTGACCGGCTTCGCCCTTGCTTCCCTTTTGTCCAGGCTGTCCAGGCATGCCGTGCATACCGGGCAGACCCTTTTCTCCTTTCACGGCGTCGACAATAGCTGAGCGACCTTGGGGACCCTTCTCGCCCTTGTCACCCTTGATACCGGGTTGTCCTTGGTATCCGGGACGTCCTGTTAGACCTCGATCACCCTTCAAACCGTTCTCGCCAGTTAGACCAATCTCGCCCTTGATTCCCTTGGGTCCTGGGTAGCCGATAGGTCCAGGAGCGCCTTGAGCACCGGGCATGCCCTCAAGTCCAGGGCTGCCTGGAGTACCAGGCAATCCGTCCAATCCCTTCTCGCCTCTTGGTCCAGGTGCGCCTGGGTAGCCGCGGTCGCCCTTCTCGCCAGGGAATCCATCGCGTCCAACTTGTCCATCATGACCGGCGTCACCCTTCTCGCCCTGCAGGCCGGGACGTCCATGCACAGCAATGCCAGGCAGACCCTTGTCACCAATCAGACCTTGTCTGCCAGGCTGGCCATCTTGACCACGCAGACCAGGGGCACCAGGTTCACCCTTTTGTCCCTTCTCAGACGCATCTCCAGGCTCTCCCTGAGGTCCATCGAAACCGGGCGTGCCTTGGGTACCCTTCTCACCAGGCTGTCCATCCAAGCCATTCTGTCCGGGCAGACCCTGTGGGCCAGTGTCACCCTTACCACCCATTAATCCGGGCGGACCAGTGGGTCCTCTAGCTCCAGTAGGTCCTTCATTGCCGCTCAAGCCGCGATCACCCTTATCTCCCTTCATGCCTGCGTGTTAGATGCAAATTGTATAGCTACGGTTTTTGGTAACATCATTTAAAACAAATTTACCAGAGAATCCAGCTAGACCAGGAGGACCTCGCTTGCCAGGAGCACCGACGGGACCTGTGAATCCCTTGGGTCCATCATTGCCGGGTGCACCTCGATCACCTTTGGTGCCAGGCATACCTACAAGACCAGGACTACCAGGTTCACCCTTGGCACCGTCGCGACCTTGAACGCCATCGATACCAGGACTGCCGGGAGGTCCAGAGCGACCTTCAGGACCGACTGGTCCGGGCTCACCTTTCTCGCCGACTGAGCCAGTCACACCAGGTTGGCCGGGGAAGCCAGAATCACCCTTGTCGCCGGGGTAGCCAGGATTGCCATCGGGTCCCAGGAAACCTGGAGCTCCAACCAAGCCGCGATCACCCTTCTCACCAGTCAAACCATCTCGGCCCTGAGGTCCAGGTGGTCCAGCAACGGTGAAGCCCTGTTCACCCTTTTGACCACGCTCGCCAAAACGTCCAGGAGGACCACGGACGCCGTCCTTGCCATCATTACCAGGAGCACCAAACTGACCGGGATTACCTTTCTCGCCACGGGGACCTGTGATACCACGAGGTCCAACCAATCCAGGAGGACCCTGAGGACCAGTAGCGCCCACTTCACCGCGCAGACCGAGGTCACCCTTCTGGCCCATTGGTCCATTAGAACCAGGCATTCCAGTTGCACCACGTTCTCCCTTGTTGCCCTTCAACGGAACCTTCAGTTCACTAGCCGCGCATGTGCCGGGCTCACCCTTTTGTCCAAGGTATCCAGATGTTCCCTTGTCGCCCTTGATGCCATCGAATCCAGGTCGGCCAGGTTCTCCCTTAATGCTGATGCCGGGGAAACCATCGGAGCCAGGACGTCCAGGACTGCCAGGAGCACCGTCCGTGCCGGATTGACCAACGTAGCCTTTGTCGCCCTTGATGCCCATTTCACCCTTAAGACCTGGGTAGCCGGGAATACCACCGTCACCACGTTCGCCCTTGACACCAGCAGCACCAGGATATCCAGCCTCGCCCTTCTGTCCCTTCTCGGTCTCGACCAAACTCATGTTGTAGAATGCAGACTGTCCAGGAGCACCTGTAGCACCGGGAGCGCCGGGGAAGCCATCCTCTCCCTTCTCGCCAGGCAGACCCATTTGTCCAATAATGCCGTCATCACCACGCTCGCCGGGATATCCACGCTCGCCAGGAGGTCCACGTGCACCAGGATTGCCGGGAATGCCGTTTGCACCACGATCACCCTTGTCTCCCTTGAAGCCAGGTGGGCATGATGAGCACTTGCCACCGATTTCACCCTTGGGACCCAAGTCACCCTTGTCACCGGGAATGCCAGGACGACCGGCATCACCCTGAGGTCCGGGAATACCAGCCATGCCAGGAGTACCAGGTCTGCCTAATTTCGAGTCGCCAGGTGCGCCGGAACTACCCTTGTAACCGCGCTCTCCCTTTGCGCCCTTCAGGCCAGGGACACTGTTAATAAATGGCATATGTAAAATTATAACGGCAAATGCGGGAGAGATGAGCAGGCAGTTACCCATTGATTCCATCGTTTCCTTTGGGACCTTGAATACCGTAACCAGGTGTGCCGGGCTCACCCTTAAGTCCTTCGGGTCCTGGAGGACCGTTATGGCCAGTGGGACCGATTGGACCCTGAGGTCCTACACGTCCAGCTGTACCCTTGTCACCCTTTTGTCCAGCAGGACCTTCATTGCCGGCATGACCTGGCAGACCAGGACCGCCCTTGGGTCCAGAATAACCTTGGGGTCCTGGTGCGCCGTTGACTCCGTTCAAGCCCTGTGGTCCTGGTTGTCCTGTATAACCGCGGGGTCCTTTTGGTCCGGGAGCTCCAGGTTGTCCATGGCCACCGCCAGGGGGACCGGGTGGGCCCACCAAACCTCGCTCGCCATCATAACCAGCGCGTCCGGGCTCGCCCTTCAGACCATGCTGTCCAGGCAGACCATGCAAACCAGTCTCGCCACGATCTCCCTTTTGTCCAGCAGGACCTGGAGGACCAAAGTTACCTTGACGACCCTGCACAACGATTTAGCATGAGCAGGATTGTAAAGCTTAAAGGGGCGTCGAGTGTACTTACTCTATCACCAGCGCCACCGGGCAAACCCTTCTCTCCCTTTTGACCATCGTGTCCTGGCTCACCGGCTGGACCCAAACCGCCCTTTTCACCGGCATAACCGATTTCACCCTTGCTACCTTTGTCGCCTTTGGGGCCGGCAACTGTTTCACCTCCAGTGGCAGGAACCTTAATTGCGGGGTCGCCCTTGTCACCCTTATCTCCCTTCTCGCCGGGCATAGCTGTGGCAAAGCAGGCAGCGCCTTTCTCACCCTTGATACCGCGATCACCTCGAGGACCAGGTGGACCATATGGACCAGTGTCACCACGCTCACCCTTCAGACCGCGTTCACCTTCAGGACCTGGGAAGCCGGAGCGTCCCGCGAAACCGGGCTCGCCTTTCTCACCCTTCGAATAGTCTCCATTCTCCTTGGCAGGTTCACCTTTCTCGCCCTTAAGACCCGGTCCACCTGGGTAACCACGTGGGCCAGCCATGCCCGAAAGACCTTGCAAGCCGGGCAGACCATCGGTGCCGTCGCAGCCATCCTTGCCAGGAATACCGGGGAAGCCAGCATTACCAGCGGGACCTTGAACGCCAGCCACACCGGGCAAGCCGGGAATACCACGTGAGCCATGCTCGCCCTTATCGCCGCGAGCGCCAAATGGTCCAGGGTCGCCCTTCTGGCCCTTGTCACCGGGTGGTCCGTCGGGGCCGCTGTAGCCCATGATACCCTTGGGTCCGGTGGGACCCTCGGGACCTGGCAGACCACGGTTACCCTTCTCGGCTATGCACTTTGGCACGCATCCCGCATATCCACTGGTGCAGTTCTTGGGCGGTTGGCCACCACGCTGAATGCCAGCCGAATCTACGATATCATAGCTGTCGTCAATTGGAAATATTTCACGGGGGTCTTCTCTAGGGTTGTGGCGAACTGAATCTTGGATCGAGCCAGTGGCACCAGGATTCTTCCAGAATTGCTACACGGATATTGTGTGGTCATAATTCAGTAAACGCGAAAATTAAAATGAATTTAAAAGATGCTTACAGCATTTGTAGAAACTAACACTCCAGCAATCACAGCGGCGAACAGCAGCCTACGAAACAGAACGAAATAAAACGGAAATTAAAACAAAAAATCGAGAAGTTTCAGCAGAAGATTCGGTTAAGCTTTGCCAGCAACTGTGGACCACAGTGCTAAAATACGATGGACCACAGAGCGCGTCGTGCCTGATAATATTAAGTCTCTTATCTTGCATGCGTGTCAGTGTGTGTGAGTGTAAGAGAGTGCGCGCATTGTCAAGAGAGTCGTCACTTAAGAGAGCGCAAGTCCGCTCTTTGTACTAGCAACTCTCAAACGCGAGAGAGACTTGCGATATTTAATCTTTGAGAAGCACTGGCATGTTTGAAGGCACTGGTCGAATTGCTTATTTTTCATTGCTTATTTTTCCGAGTTAATTTTAAAGCATTAATTTTAAACATTCTTTTAGGTTAACGCTTAGACATTAAAAATTGTTTTACTTACCGCTTCCAGTGGGGCAACATCATGCCCTCTGCACAATGCTGGCTCAGTTAATTATTGCGATCCTTGTCGACTTAAAAATATGTTGCCGTCGTTGGCCTGAAATTGAACGTTGATAGAAAAGTAGGCACTTAATTTTTGTTGCACTCCAAATTAAAATACGAGTATCAATAAATGCGCTTCAATATTAATTATTTCAAATGGAATTCGAAATTATTTATTTTTTATTTGGGTTTCATTTGCATTTTCAATTCCATTTCAAGTTCAAGCAGCGCGCACAACGCAGTTTGGGAAGCACTGAGAAGAACTCGTATGAAATTTTGCCAAGTTCCAAAATTTCCAAATGCTGTTTTTTAATTATTTGAAAATATAGCGAATAAATTCACTGTGATATTGAGAGCATTTTTCTCTTGAATTTCCTTTTTATTTGAATTTGATTGAAGTAATTTTTTGGATTTTTGTTGCTGTTGTTCCTTACGGAAATGTGATCCAACTTTATGGATCGACTGGAGCGTACTGAAAAACCACACAACCGATTCGCTGGCGCAGCGAGCACGAGCGCAAACACACAACAGCCAAGCAGCTAAGCAGCCAGCCAGCCAGCTAACTGAGAACTAAATGACTAAAGACTGAATCGCAGACAGCAGACCCAGCCTACTTACTCGAGAAGACGGAACACGACTAATTATAGTATAAGCTCCAGCCATCCAAAAACCAAAACCAGCCATCGCCCGATTGCCCGACTGCCTCGATCGTGCACCCGACGATCCAGCACGAACGCCAACCAACGATCGTCGCTCGTCGCTCGGCACATGTACACTGTCCGTGTCGATGCTCTGCCTGCGCCTGTGTGTGTGTGTGTCTGTGTGTTTTGTGTAGCAATAGCAATAGCGAGACTAAACCAAGCAGCTAACCTAATGAATGAAACTTGCCGATAACTACAAAACTAAGTCGTCTTTTCGTTGTAGTTGTTGAGGGCGATATGGTATATGGTTATTGAAACAGCAGTTCAAGTCTTTGAATACGCCCAATACTATATGCCCTCCGCTATATGCCAGATTCAATGCCTTTACTTCCCCCTTGAGCACCTACTACTCACATAGCTCTGCGCTGATACCCCAATTCCAAGATCGGGCACATGAGTTCCGTTATTGTTCGCCGATACGGCTCGATCCGGTCTGGTCTCGTGCTGAATATAATACAATAAATAAAGAAAATTTCAAATGTACTTAAGTTAAGTTCCAAATCAGACCATTTCTTAATTTGAGAATTCCAACTAAGCATTCCTTTAAATTTAGCAATAATTGTGATTTAATAAATTGTATTTTTTTCATTTTACCTTTATAATGTTTATTAGTTATTTAGTTAGTTTGTTAACTGAATATCTTTCCCGTTAAATTCTCTTTAGTTATATATGTATGTTATATTGGACAAATCGGTTTTATTTATGTTTCATTTTCAATTTTTTAATTTTTGTTGTCGTTCTTAAGTCAAGGTAAAGTGTCAACTAAATTTTAAATGCTCTGATAAGCTTCGAAATTCTCGGAATATATTTGATTCAAAGGTTCTGTATTTAGCAGATCGCGGCATGTCATAAAAGAATTTTTAGCATTAAATAACATAAGTAAGGTTTTTGGTAATTATTTTATTATATTTATGTATTTATATATTTTAGCCCATCTTATTTTGTATAAGCAAGAGTTGTTTAAGCTTTTGGGCTCATTCAAATGATTAGTATTGTTGCCAGCTTAAAATTATGGCTTTTGTTTGAACCAATAAATATTGGTTAATAATTAAAAAAAAAAAATAAAACAGGTAATTTTGGCACAAGCTTATTAAAATTCTGATAGTATTGTTTATTTATTTTTATTAATTACAATGTAACTTAAATAAAAATAAAGTTTTTCAGTACAAAGTATAGTCAGACTAGCAGTGGCCTTGAGGCTGAAATTGAGATAGTAAATTACTAATTTAAGAACAAACTTGTTTAGTTATAATAAGGCTAAAGATTTGCAGGGTTATTTATTTTTAGCTGCGATAATTGAGCAGTAAAATGTAGTCAGTCTGCTGTAAATTGGGACTAGTAGGTCGTGTACCCAAATCCAAATCCAAATCCAAATTCAAATCCAAATCGACATCCCACTGAACGACCCTGTCGCAAACCGATTGTGCGCCGACGTCTTGGGTTAATCTTGCACAACGGACAGAGCCTTGATTAGGCGTGGACTTAGTCTCAGATTCAGTTTCAAAACTGACCCCAAAAAACAAATGGAAATGAGAAACAACAAATATAATACCAAGCGAGTCAATGATACTTTTTGGGGCATTGGGCATTTCGTAAAGTTCTATTTATATAAATCTGCGTACTAATTAATTAAAAAATTTCGAAATGCCCGACTGAGCTGAGTTTTCAATTGTGTTCTAACAGGAAATACGCAACCTTATCCCATGTTATCAGGCCACCGAGCGTGAATGAAAACGCCTTAGCCTAATCACACTCCACACTCCAGGCGGGGCGACACAAACAACTAAAACTAAAACTTAGCTAACTAGGGAAATTATAATATGGAAAATATAAGAAACTAGAACTTGCCGTTGCTCGTTTCCTCATTTCAAGGCAATAAAGTGCTAAATTCAACAGGCTGCGCAACCCAACGAACCTCCTTACGCCCCTCCCCCCACCGTCAGCCGCCTTCCCACCAAGAACCCCTTGACAAGCGCGCCAGCCACCAACACAGAGGCATCTCGAAAGCTGCGCGTGTGTGCGAGAGCCGAGCAACGAGGCACGAGCCGAAACTGGGAGCGAGGCGAGTCGGCCAATCGGCTAATCGGTTCGGCTCGACTCTTCGGCTCGACGACGAATTCAAATTTCTTTTGTGCGGCCCGATTTTAGTAACACTTTGAACGCTTGACGATCTCCACATGTGGGGAGTGTGTTGCGCTCGACGATCGCAGCAGCACAGCAAATCAAGTGACGAACCCGCAAGCAGCAGCATTTTGTGTTAGTTCCCGTTCCCCAAGCAATCCAAATAAATAAATTAAATGAATCAATTTCTTACGAATATTCCCGAAATATTCCTGTGCATATCACAATAACTCATTTTAATTGCTTTTGTCCAGCAATCCTTTACAAATTGTTGTTGTTTGTTTTTGTACTTCGCAGTTTCGTGTGTGTTCTCGCAGTGACAGTTTTGTAATTTGTCCAATTGGAATTTGGTGGTCAGGCTGAGGACCAAGACCATGATGTTGCCCAGAGATCTAGCGGGTCTCTCGGGTGTGCTAGGCGCAGTCTGGCTGATCGCCAGCGTTGTGTCCTTTGCCGACGCAAAGGTAAGTCCAAAAATTATAATTCATAACTATAATTCATATTTTACTATTCGCATTTATTCAAATATTTCGAAAAAATCCGAAAGTTCCATTAGTGACTCTCAAACTGTCAGTTGCTTTGAAACGTTCAGTGGCTATAAAACTGTGTCCAGAGAATTTCATTCTGAGGCACAACTGATTCATAACCACATTTAGTAATCTGCAGGAACAAACAGAAAGAGAAGGAGATTGAAGAGCGGAAAAAAGTCGAGCGTATAGAAAAGAAAATTAGGTCAGCATTGCAGCATTTAATCAGCCCAAAATGAACCCAAGACATTTCCTACACAGTCTACACACAACCATCATATAATACATTATATTTCCGGAGCAATTGCAACTCTTTAGTCACTGCAGTGATAAAGTCGCCAAGCGACGGATTTAAGTGCGATTTGTGTGCGAGTTCCTTGATCTAAGCTCTTCACGAGTTCAATCGATGTCATGCCCAATGTTATTATGTCATCTTTGATAATTAATTCAGCTTCAGATTTGGCAATCTATCGTGGCAGGCAAAAGGTTAACGCGTGCTATCAATGCGTGATAACCCCACAGTTCCATCTCCACACACAATAGACAAGTAATTATGTTGCCTCGGATTTGCCATTGAATATTTCCGGTTAGCAATGACATCAAATAGACGAGAAAACATTTCTGCAAAGCTCATCAAGTCGCCATAGGAAATCGATGGGATAAATGCTTAGCATTATCTCAGATGGTTTTGACACAGTTCAAAATTCATCTAGAGCGAATTTCCCCTTTTCAATCGCGCCCCTGGAACTATGCAACGAAAATTAAGATAGCCGAATTTAAGTGCGAACAAAGCGCAAATTGTAATTTTTAGCAAATAAACAAATGTCCAAAATTAGAATAATTCTTTAAAAAATATGAAAACTATTTGCACTTTATATGCTTTCGTTATACTTCAAATTTAGATGCAATTTGTTGTTCAACTAAAATTATTTCAATGTTTGCAAGCATTGAACTAAATTATTTCAACACCTTTTTCAATTTTGAAAAGTTGGGAACAGTTTGCATGTGATTAAAGAAGTATTTTGTGTTAATTTTCGTCATCTTTCCAACTTAGAAGCTATGCGAACTCGATTTCTTGGCTGAGATTTCATTTGGGCTGCCTTATCATGCTCTGCTTATTTCTGCTCTATTTGCGATGATGATGCTGATGATGTTAAGTTGAAATCGTTGAAATTTAATTAGGTTTATTGCTATGTTGGCGGCATTGATAGCTCAGCTAAGTCTGCTGATTGCGACACATGTAGAATCGAATGAAAATAGAATTCTAAAGTGTCGCCAACAGAGCCAGAGGCTATCGCAGTGACTTTTGCCAACACAAACTCGGACATATACATAAATATACATATATTTATTCCTACAAATACATATTTATTTATGTGTATTTATTTTGTGTATCCCGTTCAGGCCAGCTTCAAGAGACAACTCACGTGTTTCAGCCTCATTTGCAGGCATTTTGTTATACGATCTGAGCTTATTTTCGCACTCGGTTACGTGGTCAATGCCATGGTAACAATTTCCAACTGCCAACTGCCAACGCGCAACTCCAATTGCAAATGCAACTGCAACTGCTGAGTGAGAGCGTCAACGTCTTGTGGCTTACCGCAGAAACGTTAACAAATAAACCCGATTTGTGCTACTGTTTGCTTGCCAGCCAGTGGCTCTCAAACTACACTTCAACTGGTTTCGCGCTGTTGGCAAACAGATTTATTGCGCTACATTTAGCAGCCAAATGATTTCCTTTTCCGTCTCACACACACTCGCCCCACAATACACGCACGCGTACCAGCTAAGAGAGCGTTTTTGCAAAGAGAGCGCGCAGTTTGCAGTCGCGCGCTCACTCGTTTCGTAATTAAGAGAGCGCCGCAGGCAGTGAGCAACAAGTGCGCGCATGTATGTGTGTGGGAGTATGCACTGCACTTCGCCGGTGATGACGCCGACGGCGACAACAACAACAACAAGCAATACCAGAGCAAGCACCAGCGACAGCGACATCGTCTGCTTTCTATGAATGAATTTTGATAAATTTACTTTATCAGCAGCGACTTCGAAGAGCTGCAGCATCTGTGCATTGAAAAGGGAATGAAAGCATTTTTCAAAGCATTTTTATATGGAAATTTCTGTCTGTGGCTCTGTGAGGGTGTGTCTGTGTGTGGGAGTGTGTTCCTTTCTGCTGCCGACAATTAGCAGCTCAAGTGTTGTTCGGCGAAGAGCGGGAGGGAGGCTAAAGAGTGCAGCTGCGGCGGTCTTTGACGCTCTGCCTCATTTCAAATTGGAATTGGAATTGAAAGTTTGTTGTTGTTCGCTGCTGTCGATTGCTCCCTCTCCCCCCTCCACACTCCATTGCCTACTGTTGGGCTGCTGATATTCTAGATGCTCAGACCAATTTCATTGGTTCAGCTTTGTTTATGCAAAAGCAAAAGCAACAGGCATTGAGTCGAAGTCTCAGCCCTTAGCCTGACCCCACGCACACACACACGCACACATAAATCACTGACCGGCTGTAGACAACGCGGAGCCCGCCCAAGTAACAACAACAACAACAACAACAGCAGCAATAGCAACATGAAAAAGGGGAGATGAAGAACACTCGGCTTTCTTTATGAGCGAAGAAGTTTATTTGCGTGCCTCTTGAAAATTGTTTGGCGAGTTGCATTTCAATTTGACTCAATTATTTATTTATCTGCAACTGAATGCGGAAATTATGCGAAGTGCTCTCTCACTCTATGTGTGCGTGTGTGTGTGTGTGTGTGTGTGATATGAACAACATGTCGTATAAGTGATATATGGATGGCAACTAACAACTGGGCAGCACACAGTGTGAAAATTGTAAATTAAAGTGATTATTATGTGCTGCATTCATTGCGCTTAAAGCAAGAAATTGGGTTATCAGCCATCTCAGAGTCAGCCTCAGCCTCAGTCTCAGACTCAGACTCAGACTCGGTCTCTGTCTCAGTCACAGTTTCATTCTTGTTGTTATTGTTGTTATCAGTTTGATTTAGTTGCAGCTTTTTGAAATTGGAATTCATTAAAAGTCATCAAAATATATACATACTATATGTATGTCCCACTCTCTCTATCTCTATTTCATCCATCTGTTTCTCGCTCTCGCTCTCTCTCCCTCTCGCACTCATGCTATTCATGCGCGTCTAACATCATTGCTAAAAATACACAAATATTATTCGCTTTAAATTCGAGATGGCGCTTTACTGTTTGTTCCTTTTCTTCTTTTTATTTTATCAACAATTCGAAATAGTTTTCGATTTCATAAATCATTGTCGAGTGTCAACTATGAGGTTAACAGCTTTCTGATAACGCTCAACATTTCAAATATTCGTTCTATTTTTATTATTTTACAATTTGTGTTTTTGCCGATCTGCTTGATCTGCAATTGGAAATTTGAATGAATTTTATTTGAGAAGCAAATAAATTGATTGTAGAGAAAAACAATTGTATTCAGTTGTTCTCTTAAATATTTAAGTATTTTAGTTTTAATATTTTACATTCTAGAAGAGTTTAATTATTAATTAAAATGCTGAAATTGCGTTAGATCTTACAAGTGGAACAAATTATTTATTTTTGAGTTTTTGTTTGAAGACAAATTAATTGATTGTAGAATTAATTAAATAAAAACCCATATTACATATTTACTATAAATACTTCGCTGCAACTAATTAGTCAGTTTAGTGCTTAAACTTTAAACCAATTGCAATCGATTTGTCCGTTTACCGTTTGAAATGCACTGGAAGGGCTATCAATTTGCCTGGCGACAGTTGGGGAGTCGCTGTGCTGTCATTTGCGTGTAATTTGAGTGCGCGGCAATTAGTTATCATCTGTCAGGCGTTTGTCTAAACAATTATGCAAACAGCGACCGGACTGTAAATTGTAAACTATAAACTACAATTTTAGCATTGCTATTTGGATCGACACTCGTTCTTTTTCCATCCCTCTCTCTCTTCTTTTCTCTCTATCGCAGTCAATCTCAGTGTGTTGCTTCATGTGCAAATTGTGTCGTGTGCATGCGCAGATTTCTTCGTTCTTCGTTCTTCAGTCTTCTTTCTTCGGTCTTCACGCCTCTTATGATGTCAAAAATGATGTCATGCTGCAAGAGCGCTACAACAATAACTTTAACAATAACATCAGCCAGAGTCCCCGACTTGTGCAGTCCAGATGTCCAGATGTGCATTCATTATGTTCTATAGTCTTTCTCTGTCTCTGTCGCTCTCTAGATGTGTGTGTGTGTGTGTGTGTGGGCATGAGATTTCATGTCAATCACACGTTGCTCATATGTTTGTGCCATATACAATTCCATAGACATGCCCTGCACTCATTAGCATCCAGGGGTATTCAAATGTAATAGCTTGGAACAAATATTTAATAGAGCATTTAAGTATAGAATTTAACCGAGTCTTTTGATATACTGCTGCTCATCAAATATCTCTGATGAGCTTGAGCTTATAATTTAAAATTATCCAGTAAAACAGTTGGGTTGGTGAAAAGGCATATTTTATTATTTAGTTAGTTCATATTGAATAGTGTTTAATATATTTCAATAAGTTAGTAACGCCTATTTTTTAAATGGGAAAAGAACCCTCGACTTTCATCCTTTAACTTTTAACAATTTGAAATAATAATATATTTATAATAGTTTAGTAACTTAATAAAATAAATAATTTATTTTTCAATGTCACTGAAACTCTTTTGTTTGTGAAACCACACTTTAATTTTCGACTGATATCGAAAGACAAATGTTTCATAAAAGCTTGACAAGTGAATAAACATATTTAAGAAAATAATAAATTAGCAATCGGTTCGTGATTCTAAACTTTGCTCCTTTGACAAATTTGCAACTTTAAAGGGTATCGCTCGGTCGACTATCCTTGTGCTTGGCACACTTTAAAGTTTAAACACTTTTGTGGGATGCCAAGCTGTGTGTGCAGTTGAACACTTGTGAATTGCAATTGTAGTCGCACTATTTAGATGATGATCAAATGTTGATTGATGGCGCGTGTTGTTGCATTTTGAGATCGTTTGACGAATTGAGTCAGTTGTGCGATGTGATGTGACGTGATGGACAATGATGAAGCTGACAGGACTTCGTCCACAGATTGCCCCCAATCTCAAGTTGGCAACAAAGCTCTGATTGAAGCTCAACAGATAACCCCTTTGTCCCCCTTTTCATTCACAAATTCCCCAGAAATATAATATGCGAGATCTTGAATATATGTACGTATTGTATACATATATAGTATAGAGAACAATTTAATGCCAAATTAACGAAAGAAAAGAAAAATGTATTAATTAAAATGCCAAGCCAAGACAAAAAGCTGTCAGCGTGTGTTATCAGCCATGATTTATACTCGTACTCGGAATTATGTATACTATATATTGTATATAGTATATAGTATGTGTGTATGTAGAATGTGCCACATCCGGGGCTCGCTTGGCCGCCATCTTCAGTGCGACTATATACTTAGCGTGTAGATTATGAGCAGCGACTATGTTACTTACTAACTGATTCAACTTGCTCTAAATCCGAGTGCGCTCCTCTCGCTCTCTCGCTCTCCCTCCCTCTCTCTGTCTCACTTTGTCAAATTCTGTTTCTCCATTTTGCTGCGCTTTGCATTTTCTGTATAAAACATAAGTACGGGGTATCACTGATATTTCTTTTTCAACGGAACTCGACTTGTGAATTCCAGTGTCGAACGTCATTAGACACTCTCTCGCCTCTCGCCTCACAGCCCCCGTCCCCTGTCCTTCCTCCAAGTTGGAGTCGCTGACCGCGACAAACACGTGCAGTGCCCTTAACCCTACCCCCTACCCCCTACCCAAACCCAAACCCCCCAGATCTATACTATATAATCTGGAAGTGTTCGTAGTCTACTGATCTGCGTATCGCGTTGAGTGTGTGGGCGGCTGTGCCAATTGTCGCTCTGATGTGCTGAACGGCGTGCGGGGGAGAGGGATGCCAACTTTGACCTTAAACTGCAGCCTGAGCTGCGTGCGAGTGGAACAGAGATAGAGACACGCAGAATGAAAGAGCGGCGAATGCAACACAATTGACATTAACATGTGTAAATGCGCTCAAGTGAGCCACTGACACAGATCAGGCCAGAGACAACAACAAATACTATATATAATATGTTTGTACATATACCCATAAAGTCCGAGCATGCTGTGTTTGCGACCGACTTTTCCCAGACGCCACGTGCATTATAGCGGCACAGTGGCGTAGCAGGCAGCTTTTTGTAAGGAAGCCAGGCTTACATTTTTATTAATATCTGTTCTGTAATAAAATTCAGCATTATGTCACAATATATCAAAATATTACACTAAATCCATTTTAATTTTATTTGGTTAAGTAATACACGAAAAATTATTTGTTTCTTATTCGAATAAATGTAATATAAGAAACTCAGCTTAGAGTCGTAATAAAGTTGCATAAAACATTCCATTACGGTTGGTTTAGTAAAGACTTTATTTTAATTTTTCTTATTTTTTGAATGACATGTTATTTAAGTAATAGATCCAAATTACTTTTTGAAATTGAAATAGGTTTAATATCAGAAACTTGTCTTAAAACAAACAAATTTGTATTATGTTGGTTAGTGATACTTAATTACAAATAATTATTATTTTTTGAATGACATGAAAATATCTTTAATTTCCGAAAACTCAGTTTTGAGTCCGTCTTGCTTCAATTTTTACCTGTACCTATGTCAACGCAAACTGTTCAATTCCCAGGCCAATAGACGCCGGGGTCTTGCCCATGTCTCTGTCTACAAGCTGACGTCGACAAAATCGGTCGAGCATATGCACCATAAACCCACATACAAAGTTGTGGTCGTAATAATCAAATCGGACAAACTGTCGCTCGTTTTTTACTTTTTCGCTTTTCGCTTTTTGTTTTTCTTGTTTTCTTTTCGCCTCTTTGTTGCTTCTCATAACTTACAACCCGAGCGGGTATTCGGTAGTCCCAAATGTGATATATGTTTGTCTACCCCATATTTGGACATTTCTATATATACTACGTACATTTTTATATATATTTAAATGTGGCGCATATATCATGCTATTTGTGTTGCCTGGCAAGTGTCAAGTTCAAGGAAATTGCAGTGCTGTCATTTTCTAAGCGTGTTTCCATTCGACAAACGACAGCGAACGACTCGAATCCGCATTTGAAATGGCAATTTGTGAATTCTTCTTTTTGTTTTTGGCCAATTGATTGAATGAAATTCGAAGGTCTCACCTGGGTTTCAATTGCGGCTTTTTCAATTGAAGGAATGCATGAAACAGAAGACTTTTATTACCTCAGTTAGGAGCATGTTGCCAACCAGGTTATTGGGTCGTTGAAATAAAGAATTGAGTTTTGTGTTGCAGTAAATAGATGTATTATAAATACTTAAATGATCATACATAAAAAAAACAACTAACTAGAAAAATAATTAATTTAAATTATGTGTTTTGGGAGATATAATATTGGCTTTAATATAGTAAAATCTAAAGGATTTTTCGACTATATATTGAGTCTGTTGTCAGAGTATTTAATAGTTTAGCAGACTCGCTTCCCTGACAGCTTTGCACATAAGAACACCTCATTTAGTTTCCAGAAATTGAGCGCAAAGACTGCAATTGTTTCACAGATTAACTATGCCGCAGCCACACCCACACACACTCTCTCACACCCCCACAGATGCAGTTGCATGGATTTTACACCTGCCATATGCATTGTGCATTTTATTTTTGGTCCTCATCTGCGTTCTCTCTCGCCTTGTTTTCGGTTCGGTGCTTTTTCTTTTTTATTGAAGCCGCGCGAAAACACATTTTCTTGGTTAACCACACAACGAACAGTTTTTCCTCATTTTTCCGAGTTTCTGTTCGGTTTTATTTTTTAGTTGCTTTTGTTTATGTTTAACGTTCTGATTTTCTGATTTACACGTCATGTGCATATTTTGTTAACAGATGGTTTGATCTCCCAATCGTGGCAGCACTCTTCTTGGAATTCCCCGTTTCATTTTCCATTTGGTGCTTTGAACTTTTGATTGGAAACCTGTCGACTGCATTACGAATTGCACTCGATGTTTATTGCAAATATAAACAATGCGGTTAAGTTTGCATTCGCCAGTTTTTAGTTTCTTTGCAAATATTTGACACTAATTTTCCAGGCGGCAAACATTAAATCCATTTCGCTTTTGTTTTTTTATTTCCAAAACTTTGTTTTTTTTTTTTTAACATGCGTGCAACATGTGTGCCGATATTCATATAAATATTTTTTTTTTTGGCTTTTTGTTTTATCTGAAAATTTGAAGAAACCGACGACGCTCAAAGTCATTTTAATGAACCGAGCAATAAATTTTGATTTTCAACTAAACGGAATTATGTCAATTCTATTAATAATTGTGTCTGCGTTGGCAATACACAACAAATTAAGGATGTTTATAAACTCTTTTACGGTACACATGTCGCCAAGTTGACCCACAGCAAACAGCAGTCGAAACCAGAGGAACTTTGAGCTGGAGAAGAATTTTCAGTTGTTGCAAGTGCAACTCGGTCAGCTGAAAACATTTACGACCAATATGTTTATTTAATGACCACTTCAAGTGGCTGGAGGTCGCAACATTAATATGATTTATAATGTTGCGGAATTTAAATTATTTCCGATCCTTATTGTTTCTAAGTACGTACTTTGATGCAGCCTTAATTTTTTTTTTATTGTGCATAGTCATAATAATTATGTCAATGCTTGAAACTTTAGAATCTTCAAAACAGGCAATTACAATTTTATGTTTTTTTTATTAATAATTAAAAGTTATGAGAAAGCGATGTTGAACATTGAATTGTAATTAGTTATGAGCTAGATTTCCTTAAGGATTTTTAATTAGAAATTCATTCTTGTGCTGAATATCTGAACTTAGCATTTATAAATTTTTTTAACCAAGCTAACCAACTCTCATATAACTAGAATTAAAACTTTAACAAGACAAAATTATCTCAGAAGGACAAAATAATTGAAGTACCTTAATGGGTTCATATGAAGCTGTTACCAAGCGGAGGGTTTTAATTTCGATAAATCATAAAAGAGCAGCCTAGTGCTAGTTTCGTATAGATTGAGTCATAGCCGATGAAGTAGAATTAATTATGGAATAATATACGAAAGCATGACTTATTTAGCGCAGTCATTAGTCAGCAAATTAGCTATATTATCAAAAACTGGTAAATAGCTGGAACTAATCGAGAAGCAGTTGCATAAGTCAATATAGGTTTATCAGCAACGACTTTTACTGAGGATCAAATTGTTCGTGGGCCTCAAGCGATCTCATCGAGTGCTCCGATCCACGATCCCCAAACCCCTTGTGGACGCATCAGTGACCGTGTTCTATGTGCTCGGGTAATTGTGTTGCCTGCTGGCGCAGAGGAGCAACATAAGAGGCAGCTGCAAGTGAGAACAGAACAATGGAATGGCAAATAGCAGAAAGAACAAATATAAAAAAATACAATATACAGAAGATTATCTCATTGCAACGGAAATAGTGCAATTAAAGCAAACATTTGAGTTACAACTACACTGCGAGTATGCGAGGGCAGTGAATGTGGCACTTGCCACAAGTTCCATGCACAAGTTTTGCACCCGCAAAAAATCATGTTATTGTTATTGTTATGACTAATGCCTAAATCGGGAAAATGAGTAAAATATCTAAAGTGCATAGAGCATAAAGAGTTCAGCCATTAACCGAGCAATTTGATTTGCATTTGCTGCTGCAAATTAACTAACTCTATAAATAGCAGTCAACATAACATAATATAAAAGAGCATATAAGTTTATTTGGAAATTATTTGCAGACATTTATTTCTGAAATTCATTTAAATTTTCACATGCTAAAATCTTTTATGGCAAATCAAATTCCTGACGTCACAGTTTGAGGAAACATTGTTTTAAATCGGAATTAGAACAGACGGTTGTTGTCTATGGACCTCAATTGAGAATGATGACCATTGAGGCAGTTGAAAATCAAAGTGCTAATCAATGATTGGCAATCAATTGAGAACCATCGAAATTCAATTACATTCTAATGGTGAATCTTCTCGTTGCTTGGCAGGACTGCAATACAACGCTGTGCGACTGCAAGGGCATTAAAGGACGCATAGGATCCATTGGAGGTCATGGTGTTCCCGGACGTGAGGGATCACCCGGTGACATGGGACCGTTCGGTCCGGCCGGACCATTAGGCGAGAAGGGCGACTTTGGCGAATACGGCGAACAGGGTGAAAAGGGACATCGGGTAAGTTTTGTACCCACTTCGATTGAAACTCAATTGACATCGAAATATTCTAGGGTGATGCTGGCCTGCAAGGAGAGAAAGGATTTCCTGGCGCACGCGTAAGTATAGATTGCAATTGTCGCACAGCGAGCATATATGATAAACAACTGTGTTGCAGGGCTATCCCGGTGAGGATGGTACTTCGGGACCTCGCGGTATTGATGGCTGCGATGGTCGTCCTGGTCCACAGGGCAGAGCTGGTCCTCCCGGTGAGAATGGCCATCGCGGTCCCATGGGGAAGCCGGGCTTGGCTGGCGCTCAAGGTGATGCCGGCGAGGGCGGCATCAACTCCAAGGGCACCAAAGGTAATCGCGGTGAGCGTGGTCCCGATGGCGCCAATGGAATGCCCGGTTTTAGCGGCATTGGAGGTATCAAGGGTGACACTGGCTTTGTGGGCATCGAGGGATTGAAGGGCGAAGAGGGTCCCCAAGGTTACAAGGGTGAAACGGGTGTCTCCGAAAACTATCCCATTCTGCGCGGCATTGTTGGCGACAAGGGTGAACCTGGTGATGGCGAGGGAGTCGAATTAACCGATAACCGCAAGCAACACGGCCTTCCCGGCGACCACGGCGATGTGGGCGCAATTGGTCCACCAGGCCAATTTGGTGAACCCGGTCAATTTGGTCGCGATGGTTTGCCCGGTGCTCGTGGTGATACTGGATCACGCGGCGAACGTGGCAAACCTGGTCGTGATGGCGGCCCAGGCGGACCCGGCGAGAAGGGCATGAAGGGAGCCCCCGGCTATGATGGTGAGAACGGCGAAGATGGTCGACCCGGTGAGCGAGGTGAGCAGGGCTTCAGTGGAACGCCCGGTATTCAGGGACCTGAAGGCCCGCCCGGTGTCTACGATCCCAATTTGGATAAGTCGCTGCCCGGTCCCATTGGACCCCAAGGTGACGTCGGTCCCGTTGGTCAGCCCGGTCTGCATGGCGTGCCCGGCAAACAGGGACGTCGTGGTCCCCAAGGACCGCCCGGTCCCCCCGGCGACGAGGGTCTGCGAGGCAATCGTGGCCCGCCCGGACGCAGCGAGAAAGGTGACGATGGAGACTACGGCTGGATGGGACCCCCCGGCGAGCAGGGCGCACCTGGTCTCATTGGTCCATCGGGTCGCGATGGCTACCCTGGTGATCCAGGCCTCAATCTGTACGGACCCAAGGGACTGGCTGGCCAGCATGGCGTGCCTGGCGTCGATGGCTATCGCGGTGATCGCGGCGAGGTCGGCATCACTGGTGACAAGGGCATGCCCGGCGAAGGCTTCAACATTGTTGGACCCCCCGGCGCACAAGGTCCGCCCGGTAAGCGCGGCAGGCCCGGGCTTGATGGACAACCCGGCTTCCGCGGCTATCCCGGTGACAAGGGTATTCGAGGCGACGATTGCGGCTACTGTCATGCCGGACCGCGAGGCATCAAGGGATTGCTGGGCGACGCTGGCTATCCAGGCGAGCACGGCGCACGTGGCTTGGCCGGCATAACCGGAGCTCGTGGCCTCAAAGGTGGCCAGGGCAAGCCTGGTCTGCGCGGCTTCAAGGGCATGCAAGGCTCTGCTGGTATTCCCGGCGAGGCTGGTCGCCCCGGTAAACAAGGTCCAGCAGGAACTTTCCACAAAGTCGGCAATTTGGTAACTATTGCCGGCGATACCGGTGACAATGGACGACGTGGCGAGCAGGGCGCACAGGGTGATCGCGGAGAAAACGGCTGGAGCGGTGCTCCCGGCGCCAAGGGTGAACCTGGTCTTCGTGGCGATTTTGGCGACATTGGCCGACCTGGTCTCGATGGCAAACCCGGATTCGATGGTCGCGACGGCAAGCACGGTGCACCGCCAAACATTCCCAAGATCTACCTGACAGGCGAACCGGGCTACAATGGCCGCAAGTAAGTGCTGATTTGGGTAACTAAATTCTAAGGCTCTGACTTATATTGGATGTGTTGCAGAGGTGAACGTGGAGATGTGGGCAGCGAAGGCTTCAAGGGCGAGAAGGGAGAACCCCACCCAGGGGAGATATACGAGAATCGTGGCGACAAGGGCGATGTTGGCTATCCTGGCGAGCCCGGCTTCCGTGGACCTAAAGGTGAAATGGGCGAGCTCGGTCTTAAGGGCGATGCTGGTGCTTTGGGTATTCCTGGCGACGTCATCCCGGGACCTGTTGGTGCCAAGGGTTACAAGGGCGAAACTGGCGACTACGGGCTGCAAGGTCTAACCGGCAAACCAGGTCGCGATGGCGAACCCGGTCTGCCTGGTGTGGCCGGCTACAAGGGACAACGCGGTGAGCCTGGACAGTATATACTTTCTGGCGAAATTGGCGTGCCTGGTCGTCCCGGCATTAAGGGTCTTCTCGGCGACGACGGACCCGTTGGATACCCCGGCGCCAAGGGCCGTCCAGGACCCAAGGGTGCCAAGGGCGGCACTGGCGACGAAGGTCTCTGGGGCCAGAAGGGTTTGCCCGGCAACAAAGGACAACGTGGTGACATCATCGTCGGCCCACCAGGTCGTCAAGGAGAACCCGGTCGCGCGGGCAGCATTGCGCTGCATGGTGTGAAGGGTCAGAAGGGTGTGTTCGGTTTCTCGGGACAAATCGGCAAGAGCGGCGCCAAGGGCAGCATCGGTTATCCCGGACGCACGGGCCGCGTTGGTGATCCCGGACCATCCGGCTTCCCCGGCGAACAGGGCGTCACCGGTCTGGCCGGCATCCCTGGCGAGCAAGGCGATCGAGGTGACATTGGCTTCTCTGGACGCACCGGTGACTTGGGACCACGTGGTGCTCCCGGTGAATTCGGACTTAAAGGTACATCAATTTGTGTGAATTTAATGCCAGCATTAATGTGGCTTATCTGCAACAGGTATTGCTGGAGAGATTGGTCCCTTCGGCTATCCTGGTGTGCCTGGCCGAGCTGGCCTGAAGGGCGAGCGCGGTGAGCCCGGCTATCCCGGAAGAATGGGTGCCAAGGGAGTGTCTGCCTACAGTGGCATCAAGGGTGACTTGGGCGTTGCTGGCTGGCAAGGTCCTCCCGGCTATGATGGCGCACCTGGCTTCAAGGGTGAACGCGGTGAAACTGGCGATTCTCAGCCCGCTGTCGACGGTCTGCAGGGCGTCAAGGGAGAGATGGGAATACCCGGCCGCAATGGCATGCCCGGCTTGGATGGCCTGAAGGGTGTGCGTGGTGAGATCGGCTTTTTCGGCAATCCGGGCACCAAGGGTGATTCGGGCGTTGACGGTCTGGCTGGCTACGATGGTCGCCATGGCGCTAACGGCGTTAAGGGAGAAGCAGGAGAGATTGGTCCCATGGGTGCACCTGGTGACTTCGGTGAGATGGGCGACGTGGGATATCCTGGAGCACATGGCATGCAGGGCGACGAGGGTCTGCCTGGCGATTACGGTGTCGAGGGTCTGCAAGGCGAAGTCGGTGATGTGGGTGACATGGGCGATGACGGTGAAATTATTTACGCCGACTTGACCAAGGCTCGTGGTGAGCCCGGAACTCCCGGCTTCCATGGTCCAGAGGGACAACGTGGCGAGCCCGGCGACATTGGATTTATTGGAATGCGTGGACCAGCCGGCGAGCGCGGCGACATTGGCTTCGGAGGACAACCTGGCTTCGATGGCATGCCTGGCATCAAGGGCGAGCAAGGTGACGTTGGTCTGCGCGGTTTTCCCGGCGTGCGCGGCCATGCCGAACGTGGCGAGATCGGTGACACGGGCTACGATGGTCTGGCCGGCCGTCCAGGTCGTATCGGACAAAAGGGAGCACCCGGTGAGCAAGGCGAGTACGGATATAACGGCGCCATTGGACCCCAAGGTCCTGTTCGCATTGGTCCTCCAGGTGCGCCTGGTGACTACGGCTATCAAGGCGCTCCCGGCCGAAATGGCATGCATGGTCTGACCGGATTGAAAGGAGAACGCGGCGATATCGGCCTCCAAGGCGAACGCGGTGAGGCGGGCTTTGCCATTTGGGGCAGACAAGGTGACCAGGGAGATCGCGGCGAGCAGGGCGCAACCGGTTACAATGGCGCCAAGGGCGAGCAAGGCTTTAGCGGTCGCCCCGGACGCACCGGCTTCATTGGACAGCGTGGACCACGTGGCCAAACTGGTGACGCTGGCTGGAGCGGCATCGAGGGTATCGACGGTCAGGATGGACAGAAGGGTGAACAGGGTGTCACCTACTCCTACACGTATGCTCGTCCCGGAGATCGCGGTGAGCCTGGTCTGGATGGCTTCAAGGGCGAACAAGGCGATCGCGGTGCTCCTGGCTATGTGGGCTCCATGGGTCTGCGTGGCGAGATCGGCTATCGCGGCGATGAGGGCGAGGTGGGCTACCAAGGACAAGATGGCATTCAAGGCGAGCGCGGTGAAATCGGTCTGATTGGTCTGACCGGTCGCGTGGGATTGCGTGGTGCACCAGGTGCACCTGGTGATGCAGCGCCACCACCACCGCCGCCGAAGAGCCGCGGCTTCATCTTCACACGCCATTCGCAGTCCGTGCGCATTCCTGAGTGCCCGGCCAACACCAACAAGCTGTGGGAGGGCTACTCGCTGTCCGGCAACGTGGCCAGCAGCCGCGCTGTCGGCCAGGATCTGGGCCAGTCCGGCTCGTGTCTGATGCGCTTCACCACCATGCCGTACATGTTCTGCGACTTCAACAACGTCTGCAACTATGCCCAAAACAATGACGACAGTCTCTGGCTGTCCACGGCCGAGCCTATGCCCATGACGATGACTCCCATCCAATCCAGGGATCTCATCAAGTACATTTCACGGTAAGATCAGCTTTAATTGCCTAGATAGATAGATGCTCATGTCTAATTTGCTTTGCAGTTGCGTCGTTTGCGAAACCTCGACCAAGATCATTGCTCTGCACTCGCAGTCCATGTCCATTCCCAACTGTCCCGGTGGCTGGGAGGAGATGTGGACCGGCTTCAGCTACTACATGGTAAGCTTTCCTTAAACTACTTGCCCAATCACATGCATAACGAATGACTTTCTGGTAGACCACCTTGGATAACACGGGCGGCGTAGGCCAAAACCTGGTCTCGCCCGGCTCCTGTTTGGAGGAGTTCCGCGCTAATCCCGTCATCGAATGCCACGGTCATGGTCGTTGCAACTACTACGATGCCCTGGCTTCATTCTGGTTGGCCGTTATCGAGCAGCAGGATCAGTTTATCCAGCCGCGCCAGCAAACCCTCAAGGCCGATCAAACCAGCAAGATTAGCAGGTGAGTTTAACGCACTTCTTAATCCCTTCAAGACTATTACTTTAATGTGCTCTGTGCTCTGCAGATGTACTGTGTGCCGTCGTCGTGGCGATAGTTTCATCACGCGCCAGGCCTCGTCGTCGTACAGCTCAAGCTCTGGCTCGCGGTTCAACTCCGGCTCCAGTTCCGGTTCTAGCTATGGCGGAAGCTCTGGCTCTAGCTTCGGTGGAGGATCAGGATCTAGCTACGGTAGAGGTTCTGGCTCCAGCTATGGCCAGGGTTCTAACAATGGACAGGGCTCCAGCTATGGACAGGGCTCTAATAATGGGCAAGGCTCCAGCTATGGTCAGGGCTCCAACTTCGGTCAGGGCTCTAACAATGGACAGGGCTCCAACTACGGTCAGGGCTCCAGCTATGGACAGGGCTCTAACGACGGACAGGGTTCAAACTACGGTCAGGGCTCTAACAATGGACAGGGCTCCAGCTATGGTCCCGGCTCAGACTCACGCTCCTGGTCGACTGGATCAAGAGCACAGCAGCAGCCCCAGCAGCAGCCGCAACAGCAGCCGCAGCAGCAGCCTTCTTCATACTCCAGCTGGTCTAGCTACCCAGGCGCTGAATACCGTCAAGGACAGCCGCAGCAACCTGTTCGCCTGCCACAGCAGCAGCAGCAGCCACAGGACCTGCGTCGGCTGCCACAGTCTGTCTACAATGGTCAACCGCAATACCGTAATCCATACCAAAGTGCTGGAAGGCGCCAGTTCCGTCGGTATCCGCGCGACGACACCCACGCTCCTTAGATGCCACAGTTCAGAGTTTAAATACTAAGTAGCAGTTAAATAATTATTAAGTCTAAGTTGCTATCACTCTCCGTTAACAACAACACCATTAAATCAAACCACAACCACAACGAAAACAACACACCACAAATAGTCTTCTATCTCCAATAATAATGATAATGATGATGATGATGATCCTTGAGCAGAGCCATTTTCGAGATCTGATTGACTCCAATCTAATAGTGTATGTAAAGCGAACAACCAAAATAATATATATATATGAATAATATAATGTATCGAAGCATAGTGGCAGACTATATCGAAGCCAACTGTACTTTATTAATCCACTGCCCGATATGTCCGTTTAATACATTTGGATTGATGATTTAAGGGATTACAACTTAACAACCAAGCGAAACAGATTTTGATAAATAAAATGTACACATCATTATAAAAAATGCGAAACAAATTATTATATTTTATTTACTCTTATATGTATATTTGTGATGAAGTGACGCAAATTTACAAAACGAAATAGATTTATCGATCAAGTATATTCCAAATGGGTTTAATAAAAGATTATCTTATAGATCTAATCAATTTACCAATATATGGCAGAGATCGCTTAAGAACTCGTTCTTTTATCTTATCTTATCAGGTATATCCATATCTGCGATAGAATTTCCCAACTCTAGAAATGAAACACGTTGAGTTGAAATTGATTGAAAAAGGATACGCCCTTGCATATATATTTTGTTGCTTCTGCTATTAACAATTATTAAATGTGATACATAAGTTGATGCTCGTATTAAGCTATAAAACAGGGCAATGTACACTAATACAAGATTCGTTTGCATGCAGGCATTTAGGTGCATCCAATCCCATCCAATACTAATAATACCCGGGCATAGGCTCACACCAAACGTGCCACAATCAGTGGCAACCATTACACATATACATACAGTCATCAATTATTTATACTACTAGATAGCTGGGAGGGGGATTTTGTTTCTGTTTTTGTTCTTGACACAATAGTTAAAGAGCAGTAGTAAGTGGTAAGTGTAATAATGTTGATTAAAAGGGGAAAAACAAAGATACATAAAACTATTTACGTAATTTCGAGATTGAGACAAGAGTACAACAGTTGTTTAAATCTAATCGCCCCACTCGTTTCGTTTTGTTTCTTGCTTTGTTTAGATTTGGTGTTTTGTTCTTTACTTATTTCCACCACCACCAGCGATGCTCGAGAATGGGTCGTTGTAACTATTATTTAACAAAGTCTGGATTCTCCTGTACCTTTTCCGAGAACTGCAGCTGATTGTCGATGATCTGGAACAGCACTTCAGGCGCTGGAAAACGACCCGTTTGTATTTTTGACCATACCGGCACATCATTGAGGGTGATCTCGAAGGCACCCGACGATATCAGTTGACCCTCGATCATGTTGCCCAAGAAGAAGATCATCATGCAGGCGTAGATCTTGTTCGATTGCAGGTGAGCCCACCAGCCGGGCGTGTTGATGCCCAGACAGGTGAACGGACTCACCGAGCTCACCACCGACACAATGATTATGATTTTGAGTGCGAATATCAGCTTGGAAAGATAATAATTCATGCCGGGTGGATCGTAGTTGGCGCCATGAACCTGAATCTGTGGATATTTTTCCCTCAGAATGTTTACATAGTCCTCAAATGCCTTGCTATATCCGCACGAATAGCTGCACATAAAAAAGAAAAAAGCCATAGCACAACGTACGTGGTTATGAGAAAGTGATAATGAGTGTGTTATCATCATCGCCTGAGGGCTGCGGCTAATTTATACTGCTCACCAATAAAGAAAAGTCATCGTTGGAGCAACGCTCTGACCGAATTTGGTGGCCGGTATTTCCTTGCCCCCCTCCAAGGCCAAGGCATAGCAGGCACACAAGCACAGCACAAGTAGTGCAATATTCCTGCCGTTCAATGAGTTCATTTTCTGTTTTTTTTCTTGTTTAATTTCGATCGAAAAACGGCCGTGTATAAAGCAAATTAGCAGCAAATGTAAAAATTTGTTGTCTTCTTCTTCATAAACTGAGAGTTCCCACGAGTGTTTACGCTGCCAAACTATCGATATATTTTAGCATGACGCGTGATGAGTGGATATATCGACTGTGTGAAAAAATATTGTTATTACAACTATTTCGGGCTGCATATGAATGAATAGGCGTACGTAAAGCTGATGAGTTAAAAAGTCATAAAGGAAAACACTGGCATAAATCGTTTTTTCTATTTACATAGCGAATTTTTATAATTGCATGTCATGCAGCTTGACCGTGCATCGTGTCAATCTCACAAAACAGCTGTTGTGACATAACCTGCATTTCTACGTAAAAATCGAAAATGCTGCGCCGAGTAAATAACAATACCCCAAGTACCATCTATTTATTTATTAAAACTAAATTTTTAAACGATTACAGCTACTGCCGCCGCTGCGCCAGATGCTGCAGCAGACGAAGCCAACAATCACAGGTGTGCGCCAGACCAGTTACAGTGTTTATGAGCCGGATTATCTCGAGGTGCGTTACAACATAGCTCTGTTTATGCCAAAGTTTTAATTATCGGTATGTTTGCAGTCACTTAAGCCAAAGTTCCCGCAATACGAGTGCTTAAACGTGCAGATAAAGGGCTATGATTACCCACTGCTAGAGAGCTACCAACGGTTCCTGCACAGCGTTGCCGAATACCTCGAACTCGATGTCTCCGATTGTTATGCGCTGCCGCCTCAGCAAACGCAGGTGCAGCGACTGCGTCCCAATTCGGCGGTCGTCGAGGCTGACTACAAGCTGACCACCTACGAGCGTAATCTTCAGCTGAATAATGTGGATGCTCCCATCTATCCCCAATTTCTGCGTATCGCCCAAGCGGCTTTGCCTGAGGGAGTTCATCTTGAGGTAGCGGAGCACTCGGATGAGAGCGATGAACGTCGCTATGTGCCTGACAAGGATCTGCTTGACCTGAAAGCGGAGCTGGAACGCATGGGCGGCGCCACGCCAACCAAAAAAAAATAGTTTCAATTGGTTTTTTGGCATATGGGCAAAACATTAATCGCTAGTTTTTTATTGAGTATAAAATAAATCTGTGTATAAGAGAGAGTGTAGAAATATCTAAAACAAAACGTTCCTATTTAAAGCTTTGCACTATCTGGACGGCAATGGTTGCAACGCACGCTTGGAAGACAGCTCTCGCTAAACTAATTAATTGCACTATCAAATATTGCGCTTAGACGACACCAAAATGCACCACTTTGATGGACGATGACGACGAGCTGGGCGCTGCTGCTTTACTCGATTCCTCCTCCCTCCGCCGCGTCGGCGGCTTGCTGACATCTGCAAGTGGTTCAATGAATTAAGCGAGCGTTAAGAAATTGCAGAAACGTTACTTACTCGTGGTGATTGGATTAAAGTCCTTTAAGTACTCGTCATTTGGATGGCAAAGCGGCAAACTGTCAGCCAGCTCCTTGCGCGGATTTAAATGTCGCGCCGTTGGACGCGAATAGCCATTGCGCTTGGGCGGCATGGGCTTCTCCTTGCGTGGAATTTCCTGGAAAAGAGGTTGCACTCAAATATGTTTTCGGATCCCTAAGGGGCTTGTTGACTTACCGGCACAACAGCTACTTGTATGGTGTCCGAGAACTTGACCTTGTTCTTTTCCGTAGGTGTGGCCTTAACGCTGGGCGCTGCTGCGGATTCGCCGTTGAGCTGTGCTGGTGCCGCATTCGATAGAATGGAAGCTGTGGGCTTTTTAAGCAGTAGGCGCTTCTGATATTCCTCGTTGTTAAGCGTTGGCATTGGCAGCATTGCCGGAATGTTGCCAGACACAAGTGGATGCTGATAAAACTTGGGCTGATAAGGGGGAATAGACTGTGTTTGCATTGCGGATGGATCAGCAAACGTTGCGGCCTGCTGACGTTGCGCTGGACTGCTGGGCAGTGGCAAACCAACCGTTTGATCTGGTACATCTTGGGACCAGACGCCGCCTGCAATTTAAGAGGGTTTAATTTTGATTATATTGCAGTTTTCATGCTGCTTACCATTGGGACCATTCATGGGCCTGGCAAGTGCTTGGTGGCTGCCACTTTTCTGCGCCAGTGCCACCAGCGAGTTGGCTGTGGACGTGCTGTTCAGCTTGGAGGTGCGCAGCTCGGGCAATGGCGGACGTAGCTCTGGTTTGGGTATGTTGATCTTGATCATTTCGGCATTAAAAATCTTAGACTTGAGCGAGGGCAAGGGTGGCACATAGTTTTTCAAGGCCTGCTGACTGGGCGACGAGTAGCTGGACTGCGAACATGCGGAATCGGGACGCAGATCGCTGGCTAAGCTCATGCTGAGATGATGCGCACTGACGGGATCCTCTCCATGGATTATGGCGGCGGCCTGACTGAATGCGGCCTGTGCAAATTCGCTCAAGCTGGCAATGCATTTGGTCAGATTGTAAAGGTCCATAAACAGATCGTAGTCCGCAATGTCCTGAGCCATTTCGAAGGCCTCGTTGAACAGGTTTTTGCTGCGTGGAAACAAGTGAATATTAGAAGGAAAACGGACAACAGACTGCATCAAGCTTACCGCAGCAGAAAAAAACAAAAGCGTCGCTTCAGATCGTAGACCTGATCGCTGAACTCATCCTTGGTGTCCTCGGAAAGCGTGTGCGAAAAGGTGCGCAGTGCTCTGGCCATCAAATCGCAGCGCGCGGCACGTCGCTGATCGCTCGCAAAGAACACATAGTTGGCGATCTTGTGCAGCGTTATGAGGCACATTGCACCATACGTCTCCCAGTTGAGGGAAGCGAGCACATTGACCGCTCGCTCCGGCTGCTGCAGTCGCAGATACTTGTCCGCAATCACGTCTGCTGTCATCCCAGAGTTGTGGATATCTCCGCGCATACCGGCACCGCCAAAGAGACGCATACAAGCCAGCGGTCCCTGATCGTACATCAGCAGCAGCAGGCAATCCGTTTGGGCGTAGGTGTGTGTAAAGCTGCCCAGATCCGGCTTGCGGCTGAAGGCGATGCTCAGCAGCGTTGGCTGCGAGGCAAAGTAATGCGACAGATCCAACAGACTCAGTGGCGTCACACTCTCGCTCTGCAGCTGGTTGCCAATGGGCGCCAGCGCCAGATCAAAGCACTGCAGCACCGAACGCTCGTTGGCCACGCAGAGCAAAGCAGAGTCGCAGTGCCAGGCACACTGGGTAGGCACAATCTCAATTTGATTGACATATTTGGTGGTCTGCAGCACCAGATCGTGCAGGCAAATGTTGCGATCGACGCTGCCCAGAAAGAGCTTCTCCTGATCGGGGCTGAAGGCAAAGGAACAGATCTGTGAGCCGAGCACAATCGAGGTGATCGCAGTTCGTTGCATTTTGCCAGTTGCCAGCTCATAGGAGCAGATCTCTGCGCTGATGTCGCCCTTGCGTGACACCTTCTGTTCGAGCGTGATGATTTGATTCTCGGAGCTGCGCAAAAAGTCCACGCACAACGGATCGTTCTCGGACCAACAATAGGCAATCGATTCGAGCTGCAAACTGCAAGTGAATAGCATGGAATTAATGCATGTTTAATGAATGATAATTTGCATAATTAGTCAGCTCACCCTTTGATCTTGAATATGTGTATGTTGGCACGATCCTGGTCGCGAATTGTGGGTCGCCATGGATACACTTCGTTCTGTGAGGATTGCGTCCAGACCACAAACAGATCGTAGCTGCCATTAACAGTAAGATGGCGTGCCAATTTACGCTCCGAGGCGGCGCCCGGTATGATCACATGGAAAATACGTGGATCCATGTTGGCAATCTTCTCCGGCCCCGTTGGCCGCGGATTGGGACGCTGCAAATGCACAACTGTCAGCTGGTTGGTATTGTAGGCCAAGACGATGTGGGAACGGGTAAAAAATGCTGGCGAAGACAAAGTGCATAAACAAAACATGAAAGCGCGAGCACAGATTAATTAAAAATTACAATAATTGCATGTGGAATGTGGCTTGAGTTGTGTGTGTTGTTTGCTGTGTGCTGTGTTATGTGGTGGGAAAGTCGCTAAGTCGTTATAAATGTAAATTTCTCCTCATCATCACACACACACGCACACACAGAGACTCCAACACACACACTACATGTCGCACTTACCATCGGTAATGACCTCGGCGGCCAGCTTGCCAACGAGATACTTTTCAAAGACCATGCGCAGTATGTCGCCCGTAAAGATGTCCACACAGATGTGCGCCATGTGCCCATTGTCGAAGAGCAGCAGCACCTGTGCCGCATCCTGCCACTCCGAATGCACCAATTTGTGAGTGCGTAGCAGATCCTCCAGCTTCTTCAGATTGTCTTTCAGGCGTCCGGCGGCCTTGCGACTGTTCTTCAGCACAGCGAGTCCATTGCGTCGTTCGGTGTAGTCGCGTTTCGAAAGCGCCGTCAGCTCTTGGGACACCTCGCGTTGACGCACGTAGCGAAAGGCACCGAAGTCGCTGCTCTTGATGCGCACCTCATCGCGCAGCGTTGTCCAGAAGTGCAGCTCGCTGAGCAGCATCTCGAACTGGCATTCAACGCATGGCAACGATGCGAACGCAAGAGCTAATGGCGAGTGCTGGACTGCAATACAAATTGTTAAATGGGTGTCGTCCAATTACAACAACAGTTCACGATCACAGCTTCGATTGGGAGCAAATAAGTTGCGCATGCGCAGACGCAACGTCGGCAAACAATTGTTGGACACTTTATTCTGGCAAACACTTGATGTAAACAATAAATTGTTTTTGTTATTTCGTGTGTGCAAACGATATTATTTGACGAAAACACAACGCACGCAAAACGTAAACACTGAAAATTCGACACTGACGTGCAGCGTGACCACACGATCAACTTCGAAATATACTAGTTTACTTCGAAAATAATATACCACTGCCGTGAGCTTGGTCACACCATCACTGAGATGGGGCAGTTTAAGACATGCCGCCATTTTTCAAATAACAAAATGTCCTTAAATGTCTATCGACTGAGATAGATTCCCTTGCTCTCTGGGTTCTTTTTGAATTTTTTGTTGCAAGCTTTGGTTCATAAACCTACTTGATGACAACTTTAATTGGTTCCAAACAGAGATTAGTCCACGTCCCAGAAAACAACAATAAGCTTAATTATTATCAATATTATTGTTTGCTCTTGGTTTTCAACTTTTGTTCAATTTACTTAAAAAAATATTGCGAAGGAATGAATGTTTAGGCTTTAGTTGAATATCATGTCACCAGCTAAATATATTTATATATGTATACATATACATAGATATATTAAAGATACACAATAAACAAAAGCGAAACTTTGTTTTAATTTGGCTATTTAAAATTATGAATGGCTATTCGAATGAAAATGTAAGTAAGGTGAGTAATTAGAGGTTAGTTACAGTTAGCATGCATCTAAAAATCCGCCCAGCTTCGGCGATCTCAGCAAGGACGGAAAACTCAAATTTATCGCTAAATCTACCAGACCAACAGAAACGTGCTGTAGGTGAAATTGTCCAAAATCACTAGTGCAAGGTGCACACATTCAGCCAATCCATCACGTGCTGGGACGTTTGATGCGGAGTAAATCCACATTACAAAGTTTGCGTGGTAATTCAGATGCGGGTTTTGGGAAGGAAGCTCTTCGATTACGAATGTATTTTATTAAAACAAAAATGTAAAAAACCTAAGGATGTCAATAAATCCGGCTCAGCTTCGGGGCGCTGAATTTTATCAAGCTTCTTTAACGCATAATATAAAAGTTTAAAGAAAACTACCCAGACAATAATTATTCATAGCATGTATTCAGCGGTTTTGTCATAGGAAACATTTATAACGTTGTCTGCCGATCAAGAATTATTCGCTGGATATCCTTGAAAAGGTGAGTATGGTAAGTAATTATCAAATTCAAAGTCTTTCAACAAATTTAACAGGGAGGAATACGAAACATTTCCAAAAAGCAACCAAATGTTCTCTTGCATAAATAAATTCCTTTCAGTGCCCGATTTGAATTTGAAAAGGGCGGAAGTCCTTACGGCTGCCAAGGCAAAAGGACTTGTTTATATAAAAAAAATACCAATTTCGAAAATCCTGAATAACTCGAAAGCGAAAAGAACTATCCGAATGTCCTTTGGCCAACTTATAGTCCTTGTTGAAGCGTGCTGATTGACACAGGACTCATAAGGATCAGCATGGATATGGCCGAGATAGGGCTTGTTTTCTCTAAGCAGAAAAGTCCTTCTAACTTTGTTCATTTAAGGATATTCGTCCTTTGGATTTCATATTCGTCCATCATGTATCCGTCACTACTTACATGCCAAGGGACATCCCAATTGTCCTTCAAATTACGCAGTTACGAAGGATTTTTGAAATGTTGGCCAATTTTCCATGTTCCCCCCTTCTACATTTTTGAGCAAATTTTGTATTGTTATTATTAATTTTCTTGAATTCTTTGAGAGGCAATCGATAGTTATTTTTGAACGTATTCATCACAGCTAACTACCCTCCAAAGGGCATTAAAATTGTCATTGTAGTTTCCGAGATATCCTTGTTTTTAGTTTTCGACTAAAATTTTAATGGATCCCCAAAAGTATGCAACATTTTTTAGTATTTGCACTTCAAAAATTTTTATCGCAGAGATGAAAAAAATACAAGAAATCGCCAAAAAAATGAAAATAATGAATATCTTGATAACGAAAAGGACTATCCGAATGTCCTTTGGCCAGCTGATAGTCCTTGTTAAGACGATTTGATTGACACAGGACTCATAAGGATCAGCAAGGATATGACCGAAATAGGGCTTGTTTTGGGAATACTAGCAGTAAATAAGTCCTTTGACTGTTTTTTTTTTGTTTGTTTTAGATTTTGTGGTTTATATTTATATTTAAATTCTCGCTAGTCGGATACAAAAGTATGGCATTGGCATATATTGTTGAAAACTGAGCCTCTGACACTATCGTAGTTGGGGCAGGAGTCGATGATGTGTTCGTTTGTGAGGGTCGATCAACAGAAGCTGGAGGAGATAGGGGCATCTGTGTTTCCAGCTGATTTACTGATTACAGAAAAACAAGCCTTTTAAAAATATGATAGTTTTGTTTTAAAATGTTGACGGTTGCGAACTTTAAAAATACGATTATATACTTACCATACTTACCTTTTTCAGGATATAACGGATCGTTTTAATAACTTACCTTTGATCAAAAATATAAGTATATTTTTGACGCCTTTGTCATATTGTTTTCTATATTGTCTTTACCTTAGTTTTCTTTTTACTTACCTTATATCCTGTACTTTTACGTCTTGTTTCTTTATTAATTCTTTTGTTATTAACCTTTGATATTATAAACTCCAATTACATTGTTATCAAAAACAATTAACAATTAATTATACTACAAATTCTAACTTTCATTGTCTGAATGATCAATCTTATTTCTCTAATATGTAAGTTTAATGAGATTGTCTGTAATATTTACCTACTTTTCGATTCTGTTGGCCTGGTCGATTAAGCCAAGAAATGTTAAATGCCTGCATTGATCGAAGCTCTGGACTTTTTCATGCAAACGGATTTTTGTAAGAATAAGATTTTCCAAGAAATTCCCAGTGTCTGTCTTCCTTAATTCGAACGATAATGATAATTTATTAGCTTCAGCTCGAAAGCTCTTGAAATAGTGAACTATGCTCGTTGCTCGGCAGACGTTGGGAAGATTAGATTAAAGTAATGCGCGAACGCAGAACCCTTGGCGGTTGACCGACTGATATATTGGTTGTAAACAATGTTTATTTTTAAACAAAAAATTGTATTTATTGATTTCACCATTCAATTAGATTGTTATCAAATATTCACAGTACTTTTCTTTCGTTCTTTGCTCGTTATCAATTAAATACGATTAAAGGCACTATGCAATATAGTGGCAATATCATTACATTATAATCAACTAGTTAATGCACTAAATAAACAGCAACGTATCCGATAATAGTAATGATAGCATTAATAGTAACTAAAATATATATCGCATTTGAGAAAACTTAACACAACAAATTACGTATACGCTGCGTGGTGCATACCGATTCTAAGCATATGCTACGTGTACGAATTAATTACATATAAGATACGTTATAGTACTATATAAGTAGATATGGCGGCATCCATGTATTTGGACAACGGATTTGCGCGCCTAATGACTGCGACCGCAGGATGTGTGTGTGTGTGTGTGCATATCCTGCGGATAAACTAGTGCGAATTTTGCTTACTGCTAAGAACTAATATGAAGGCAACGAGAACTAAATCATTAGTGGGCTTCTCTATATACATATACAACAGATTCCGAGCGCTCTCTTTCGCATTGAACATTTGATATTCAACTATAATGTACAGGATAAATATTTTGAAGTATACTACATTTCTATTTACAAGTGAATATATATCAAAATATAACCACATTTCATTTTAACATTTTAACTAATTAGCCTTTTTCAAATTTTGATAATGTTTCAGAATCGTTTCAACATAAGTAAAGTCATTTTCAGTTTCAATTTCTCAATTTGTTTTTGCATACGTTTTCTTTTTGTTTCTTTCTGTTTGTTTTTTTCTTTTTGGCTTTGACAATAATAATGACTATCGAACATAGAACATAATTCGTGCGTTCAACGTTTAACGTCTCTTTCAAGTCTCTCGAGTTCGTTGCCTTAGGAGCTAATTAACGAAATTTTTGCGCTCGTTGGTTAAATCGTCTAGAAAACCGCATTAAGATTAATATTTCTATATGTTTAAAATTACATAATAAGTTGCAGCAGTCGCGTCTATATATATGCACAGATTGGGTTCCTCGCTGTTAACTAGTCGTTATTGGGGCGGGATTAAATAGGCGTGGCATTTGGTTCTCTCTCTCTATCGCGTGATGTTGTTCAGAAATCGTAAAACTCATTCGATTTGTTGTTGAAGCGCCGCGTTAACACATAAACCACCGCCTCATAGGTGGCCATCATGATGGCCGTGTTTGGAATCTGTCGAACCAGTTGAGTGGCCAAGCCTCTGCGGGAGAGAGAAACGTGCAGCAAATAATTAGTGTAAGTCAATAAACTATTAATTTAGATTTTCGTGAATGTCCATTTTCAGTTCTCAAGAACACGCGTCTCAGTTGCGAGTGATAATGAAATTAGTTGAGGCATATAAACAAAATGCTCAACAAATAGATACGAAATGCGCCGCAAAAGATTTTTTATACTACTTAAATATAGATGGGCTAAAATCGTGGGAGCTTCGTTATGATAACAAATTAGCATACAACAAACACGAATTTTGCATTCGCGTTTATATAAATATAAAAAGCAAACGTTTCAAATATTTATAAATAATATGTGCGTCTTTGGCAAGTAAAATTTATGAATGATCGTGATGATAGACTATGATTAGAAAATGTTCTAAGTTCCATTTCGTTTTAGTTTTAAACTTAAAGAGATTCTCTTGGGGAATCACTAGAAACGGGCCATCCCAGTCTCAACATGTCAGTTGGGATTTCCGCTTGTTAATCTCATGTCGAAATGGTGATTGTAAATTCCCTTTTGACTGCAGCTACACACCTGTAGAGTCCGGCGCGTCCCTCCTCCTTCCACACAGTGTGCAGCGTTTGCCAGAACGAGTTGTATTTGTTGCCCTCCTCGCGCAGACGCGTTCGTGCCACCTCATGAGGATACGCTATGCAGGAGGCAATCGTCTTCGAGACGGCGCCCGCCATCATAAACTCAAGGAAATCACGAGAACCCTTTGTGTCCGTGTGCCGCTGATTGCGCTGCTCCAACTGCAAGCAACAGATAATTGTAGTAATTGCTTACGCAAGCTGAATGCTATTTGCTTACCAGCTTCGACTTGATGAACTCGTAGATGACAAAGTGCACCATTGTCTCGCAGATGCCAAAGTAGCTGGCCGTGATGCCCTTGTAGAATGCCGCAATTCCGCCCTGGGCGTAGACGCGTTCGATGCACTGCTTCACAGTCATTTGCACCTTGGAGTTGTAGTCCAGTTGCAGTCGCGTCTTGACGAACCAAATGGGATTCGTGGCCGTGGACGAGACAAAGCCAGCGCTGGCTGCACTCATGATGTGCACCAAAGGCGAATCACGCTCAACAAAACTGTAAATCAAATGTTGTTAATATTTAATTCATTTAGATAATTCAAGTGCTTCACTTACCCCAAACTGTTGAGTGTGTTCTTTGTCTGCGAGTAGGCGCAAAAGTAGATGGCACGCGAGGGCGCAACGCCCACAAGATTCGGACCCAGACCTTTGAAGAGAGCGCGGGGTCCCTCATTTTGGACGATGTGTCTGTAGAAAGAATGGGCAATACATGTAGATAGGTTGTTGCGTGAAGTATGAGTTGAAATAATACATTTTTCACAAATTCCAGTGTGTTGCGTTGAACTTGTTGCAGTTCATTCGAGTTCAATTTTTTAGCAATTTAATGACTCCAGAAATGACTTTTGGAAGTGGAGGAAGTTGGGGGTAATTCCAATTTGGATTGAATGACAAAAGTGGAAGTCGAACTGGAAAAACAGTACAGCAATAGCACATGAATGTCCCTAACAGCAATTTGCATTATCGACTCTACCGATGCCCAAGCTTAAGCAGAGTTTTCTGATTAGAGCATATATTATAGATTATTTGTGAGGACTTACCGCAGGCACTGTACAATGCTCATGGACTTTGTGGTGGTCGACGAGATGCCGCAGTGAGAGATGGCCATAATCTGTAAAAAGGCAAACAGATTGTCAATATAACTATCGGAGTTGCGACTGGAAAAAGCAATGGTCATGAAGTGTTGCTGCTGGTCTCGATGCTGATCGGCGATCCATTAATGGCAAGAGCGAATAGCAATAGCAATAGCAATAGTAGAGTGACGAATGATCAGTGAGTGATAGGAATAAATAAAGAATTTGGTACTACCCTACGCACACCCCCAATCACCTGTGGCTGTGATCTGTTACGTAATATCGTTGTGCTTAGCTTACGTCGTTGTTCCGGCCGCAGCAGCTCGGAGGCGCCGCCATTTGCCGGTCCGCCAGCGGTCTCAGCAATTCGCGTCGACGGCGCCGAAAATGCCGTTGAGCTCTGTAGACGTGTCTTGACCACCTCCAGGGGACATGTCACCACCGCACCGACCGTGCCCGCGGATCTGCAACGAGTCGCAAAGGAAAACAAACAAATTTAGCATCGTTTGAGACATTGTCTAAAAATACACGCGCAGGAAAAAGCAAAAATTCAAATTTCTTGACACGCCACAAATGTGCCAAATATCGAAATATCGAGTTGTATTTTAAAAATAAAACCCATTTGGCAATTTACCATAAACATATGTAATTACTTTTTTTGTTGTTCTCCATAGTTTGCCTCAATTTATTGTTTCCATATGAAAATTGTTCGAATTGCGCACGAATACGAATAGAAAGCCCAAATCACTTATTGGGAATCAATAAAAAGAAATTCTATCGAGGTACGCTGCATTTGGAAATGCATTTGGCAAATCAATTGAATTCCCTCCTCAAGCAATTGTTTACCACTTTACTAGCCAGCCATTATTTATTGTTCCCGGTGCCGTCCATTTGGCTGATTATTCGCATGAATAAGCTCGCTCCAATTACAAATTCGGCATAAATTAATTGCAAAAGTCCCTTCATTCGCTTTAGTGTTATTTATTCGATTCGAAAGCAATGAAATAACTATTGATTCGTATATACAAATGAATTCGCATTGCTTCTCTAGGGTATTTCCCAGACGATCACTATAAGAATCTAGCTGGTTTCTTATTTACAACAAATATTCATTTTGTTTTGAAAACACATTCGTTGTGAATGGCCCAGACCTTGGCTAATAAGCCCAGTGAAATATTTGTATTTGTTGTGAAAAGAGAACCTGTGATAAAGGAAAACATTGTTATCTATGTATGGCATATGGATTTTAACTCGTGATCCAAGCCGTAAATTATTTAAAGCATTTGCTTAATTGGCGCTTGGCAACCAACAAAACGTGATGAATTTCCGTTGTCGTTATAGTACGGAAAACATTCCTGTCATAATACAACGTACAACGTATTCGACTCTAGATACATACTATATGAATATATGTATATTTCTGGCACAGACAAAAGCCCTTATGTAAGCGATAAAGGAAAACTTTTGCCGTTGTTTGCATTTGCATAAATTATTAAATAAATTAAAGGGAAAGTTTGATCGATGACGGGCAAACAAAGAGCAGGAAAACAACATTTAATGGCTGACACGAAAATCTCCTGAAATGCACAGAAATAAATACACTTATTTATCTGTGTATATAATATGCGAAAAAACAAGCACTTCATGCTGAAAGCACGCAATTCTTGAGTCAACACGGATTAAAATTGCAACAGTCAAGTAGCTCTTCTTAGGTGGCATTATAAGTAGTAATCTGAAGTGCCTTTTATTGCGAACATTTACTTAATACGTAAAAAAAAGATATTGACCAGAGTTCGAGATACTTTAAAAGCTAATGTAGAAAAATAAACTGTAAAATACACTGTTTCAACAAGAGATACTTTAAAAGCTAATGTAGAAAAATAAACTGTAAAATACACTGTTTCAACAAATAAAATCTATTAAGATTATATTAAGTATACGACAGCGATAACAATTTTTGCAGTATAGTGTGCAATTAACCCAACTTAATCGGTTGTATGTATCAGCAAAACTTGTAAACAGTTTCACGAATCTGGGCGAGATTGCAGCAGGGCCAACTGGGAACCGGTTTTCACTGGCTTCACGTTGACCCAACGCTGATAACCTGCGCCTAGGAATGAACTATCATCGTCGGACAAAGCCGCGTGAGCTTATCAGCAACGTCGCCAGCCATCGCTGAGGTTTAGCATATCAATTCGAATAGAATATGTACAGATGGAACACTTATAGCTGCAGGAGAGATACAATTGAAATCTGGTATGAGTCTATGACATAATTGCCTTTGAAACCGGTAAGAACTCACAGCACTCACGCCATATGTGTCTGATTTCTGTGGTTTGTGGATTGCACTCCTCCCATTTCTTTGACCCGCGATGCTAAACTGATAGCGCTACAATCCCAATTATTACGCCAATTGAATTAATAAATTAGCGTGCCAGCAGCATTTCAGTATTGAATTTCATCATTAGCATGGCGACTGAGAGCCGTCACATCCGATGCGAAAAATAAAGCCGAGCGCGTGCTAAAGCCCCCAGACAGTTGGTCAAACATGGATGACGTTGTGGCAATTGCCAGACAATTGATTAATCAGTTAATGTGAAGCGAAAGACAGACAATTTCACTACAAGGCAAATACGAATTGACATCGAAATCGAGGGTATATTCTCAGTATGCGAATTGCAGTCGAATGCAGACATCATTTGCGTGCTTCCTTGTCGTACATTGGCAAAGTACAAGCGGGTCGAGTATCTGTATCTATAGCGCCAACTCAATGGCCTCTGCTGCTACTGCTGCCACTCATGAGTGTGTTTTATATTATATGGTAAACTCAACCGGTTAATGGTCGATTTAGCTGTTTTTTGACTGAATCGCAGCGCATTCGTAATACGCCACACGCGCCAGATAACAGTGGAAAATTTGGCAGACGCAAAAAAGAAGCAAATGAAGCGAGCAGGTGGTGCAAAATCCCAGTGCTCTGTACTCTCTGCTACGTTGTGGTGCGTCATCTTCGCTGGCGACTTTTACTCCCGCTGAAATTGCGACACTTGATATAAATGCGCCTTTGGTGGTGGGCAAATCTTATCAACATTCTTTTTTTCGCAGACTTTTAATGGCATTTATTATCAATGACAGTCTACGCTATACTCTGTTGTCAATCGATGGATAAAGTCCATCGGTTGTTGGAATACGGAAGACAGCACAGACGACCTTACGAGACAATTCAAATTTGATTGCAGAATCTTTACAAATGTATTTCTTGAGATAAAGTCTGCATTTCATTTCATTGTGAAATGCTGACAGACCCAAAACGTGTTCCTAATCGTAAACTTTTAATTGTTAATCTAATATTTGGCGAGGTATCTGGCAGTCCAGCATTTATTTGACTTGCCGCTTTTGCTTAGATTACGAAATCGATGGAAAGTTTCGGATGTTTCTTTATATTTATGTGGGTCAAAGAGTGTCGTGCAGTTGCCTCAAGAACATGTGGACCCAGAGTCAATTATCGATTGGGATAGAACATATATTATATCGATTGGGATTAAATGGCGAATGATTCACCTTCTATGCTGACAAAGATACACGTCTCCTTATGCATTGAACTTGGCACGAGACCTCCTCTAATGTTGATAGATACACTATAAACTATAAAGTATATATTATACTTTATTTTGTAAATAAATTGTCTGCTTCTGCCCGAGAACACTCGGAACTTGTTTATAGAATGTGGCAAACAAATATGTAGCTGACCACAGATACATAGTTTATATTTATGTATTTAAATGAGTTCTACACAACGAATGATACGAAACGTGTGCCCTTGACACAATTTGTGCACAAATCTTGAAATTTGTCGCGCTTCGAGCTGGCAAAAAAATGTGTTCCTCTTTGCCAGTTTAATGCCCTTCCTTAAAATCACAAAGACAGCGGAAAGAGGGAAGCGTATTAAATGAAATGCGGCCTACGTGCGTCGACGCATGCAAACGAATTCATAAACGGAACCTGGTTGCCCAAAAAATACAACAAAATTAAAGATGCACGCACCAACTAACAAAAAAAGAAAAAGAAAATACAAACGTATCTCATGGATGCCCCTCTCAGTTGTTATCTATCACTTGGTTGCACCTAGTGCCGGGCTGGTCTATAAATAACACGGCGAGATCTATTTAATCTTATATAACGTGTGGCATTGTTGTTTTGTCCCACGTCAATGCTCGCACCGGTCACGCCGCCTGTCTCGCTCGCTCTCTCTCTCTGGCTCCTCTTCTCCCCGCTTGCCACTAAGTGCATCTTATTAGGAATGTTGTTATTGTGGTTGCAGCAGTCGCCTTCAAATGAGTCAATGTGCCAGAAAGAGTTTGTTTGCCCCCCAACAACGACAACAACAACTACAACTACGACGACGAGGACGACAAAAACCAAAACAAATCGAAGACCAGACCAGGCCAACGTTGCCTTCTTTGTTGATTTCATGATATAAAAGCAAAAGTTTTTACAACATCAGAGGCCATTTCATTGTTGTTGTTTACACCGTTTAATTTTAGCATACCCTGTAATCGATTGTGCTTGTTCATTCACATTGGGGTAGGTGGCAAACAAGGGTATTCCGCAAACTCAAATTACATTTAACAAAAACGCTGTTTTAACAGTCGTTGCAAGCTACTATGGGGGTTATATTATACATAGTTCGAAAAGTTTGATAAGATACCTTAGATACTTTCAATTGCGGCGCATTTATGGACAGTCCTCCCCTGCAACCTTGCTGATTAGTGAGTATAATCAACGAGATTATTGTGCGCAGGCCAAAAATAGCCAATTGAGTAGAAAAACAAAATGTGTCAACGAATAAACACTAAACAGTGCAATGCGTGACACAAAACATGGCTCCTCGAAATGCACTTATTTCTACAGTTAAAAATAGCACAAATTCGACTCAACTATATCTAACTGTAGATGCAGATAAATTAACCACAGTACATACTATAGACAGGCAATTTGTCAGATGCAATTTGTGCAGTCCAGCGTGAAAAGACAGTCAGTTGAGTTATGTAGTATATAGTATATAGTAAATTATATCGATAAACTACTTGTGCATTATCTATATGCATGTGGGCAGCTGCAAGGTTGTTTTTCCAAGCAGCGGCGATAGTAACGTGTGTAAACACGAGATACGGCTGAAATACTTAGGAATAGATAGGACAACATACTGGGTTTCTACTTGTGTCGCAGCACAGTTGGGCAATCAGCTCAGGTTGCCAACTTGCGGGGGGTGCCAACAACTGCTATATATAAAAACAACACAATGTGCAACGTGATGCGGTTTGTAATTTGACTTTTGCTTTGCCTGCCCTCCACTTGTTTACAAAGGCACTAAACCACGGAAAGACTTATTCGCATTATAATGGTATAATGGTATACTAAGCGCAGACAAAGTAGAAAACGAATACGACTGCAGATAATACGTATTAATATCAAGCCGGCCGGCCGGCAAATTGCTTTTTAGCTTTTTCTTTCAATAACACCCAGAAACCCAAAACCCAAACTGGACTAGTGAATACCCTCGGCGGGGAGTTCCAATACTTAGGGCCGATCTCTAGGTTCACTTAAAGTAACAGTTGCCAATAACTTTACATTTTCCAATCGATTTTTAAATTAGACTGATAAAATCACTACAAGAAAAATACTTCAATATACAATGCATTAGAGGGCATTTAATTGCATTCGCATTGCCTCAAAGAACCGACATCTTAACTTCAACTTGAATACACAAGTCCAGCAGTCAAGCGTTTCAAAAGTTAACGTCAAAATGAATTGTGTAACGCAGCTGTGCAATACCAAGTACCTCTCAAAATTAGTAATACTTGTGGCAAATATCGGAAAGATAAAAGCGCTTTGAAGCATACTGTGTAGATACAAAGTATCCGAGATATGCAAAATTAAATGTCTGATAAAAAAACTAACTTCATTCAAGAGGTAAACAAACATATGTATAAAGACAGGGATATGTACATATGTTCAATTGACACATCTGGAGGCTGTTTTATCAACGATCTTGGCCAAGGACAAATCAATTTACGCTTGGCTTCGAGAATTCGCCCCAGTTGCAGTTGCAGCTATTCCCCTGTAATTGTTGTTTATTGCGTTGTATAAGGTGTGTCACATTCTCCCCTTGTGTTTTACGTTATCCAAAGTTATTTACAAAACTGTTGAGTTCACTTACAAGGGTCAACTAACCCGACCAACAGAGCAACGCCCAACTGAACTTTAGTCACATTATACACGCAATGAGAGGCTCGTCTCCCACCCGGACCCGGAAAGGAACCTTCCAGCCCCTCAAGACCAAGTTTATTTACGCGAAATGTGAGCAACACTGAATTCCAATTTCGCGCTAAACAAATAAAAATAAAGTCAAACCGGATTCGGAGTAACGAAAGCCAAGTGAAAACTGATATACTGACTGCCTGTGCTTGTGTAGAGTGCGTGATAAAAACAAAAAACAATCACAAATAAATTAAGATGCAATTCTAAAAATAGCAACAACGCCAACGACGAGTAGCAATAACAATAACAATACAATGAAATCTTGTTGCTCACAAATCAAATTAAATTCAACACAAATAATTTATGTCAGCTTTTTGTCTCCCTTCCCATTTAGATGAAATTCTTTCATGCTTATCAGATGATGCTCTACCGAAATATATGTATTATTTTGAAGCAACGCAATTCGCTTATTTATTTATTTTGCTTGTTTTTGCTGGAACTAATGTCGGCAAATTTATCATGGCAATTGAAGCAGAACACAATTTAAACACCAACGTATTCGGAATGTATATCGATAAATGCTTCACTTCGATAAGTTGTACTCCAATTGGAAAGTACAAAGTTCAACAAGTGGTTCCCAGCCGCATTTGCATGGTTCATGAATAGTACAAGGTTCGGCTTAAGAGCAAGACAGCGAGTGAGAGAGCAAGCGAGATGCAGAGCTTTTTACGATCTTCTTCCTTTTCGGCAATGTTTTGGTTTTTGCTTTTTGCGTCTGGTTGTTTTAATTGACGACTTTGAGTGTGACGTTTTATCTGAATTATTTTTACGCAGCGTGGGACGTCGCGACAGTCGCCCCAAAAATAAACTGAACACGTGAACCGTGCATGTTGTTCCTACAGATGATTTTTATCTGCATACATTTATGTTAATGTGTGTGTGTGTTAGTGTGGTTGCTGTTTGTCAGCTTTTCCTCCTTTTTGTTTGTTTTTGTTTTGTTTTTTGGCGCCATTGCCAACTTTCCCAACTGCAGCCGCAATTCACACATACACCGAAATGTGGGCTTGTGTGCGTCTAACTAATCGCAATTGCGACGTTGCGTTTGCCCAGCTCAGATCACGATTCCAACTAAAACCGGTTTCTAGTTTCGCCGAGGGAGGCGAAGAGATAAGGCGCAATAACAAAAACAAAAACAACACAATGTTAACACTTACCCGCCGGCTATCAGATGTATCAAAGTATCACGATTTTGGGACATAATCGACAATTGTTCTTTCGGTCTGCTCTCCTTTCAGTTTAGTTTGCAGCGATGCACGGCAAACTGTGATTCGATAATTTATTAACGCGCACTTGAATTTTTTAGAGAACTGCTTGCTTGTGGGCGCCGGTGAAGGCGGGGGGAAGCGGCAGCTCTATTCCCGGCGGCAACGGCCGCAACACCGCAATGGAATTTTTTATTTTCGCTCTTTACGCTTTTTTGATGTTTTTATTTTTTGTAAGAGTAAGTTGTAGAAAATATATTACTGTTGCTGTTGTTGTTGCCTTCGGGCGTTCTTTTTTTGGCGCTTACAATGGTCAAGGGTTATGCAACTATTTGAACCAATTTCGTGGTAATTTCTTATCACACACAGATGAGAGCTTTGTCAAACGGCGCACTGCGCTTTTCTTAATGTTAGCAGCACTGTTTTTAAACAATATACACTTATTTTTTGTTTTTTCTTGTTTTAACTTAAATTTTACGCTACACGCAATCTTGATAAATATTTTTGTGCTTCTTTCGGCGAATTCAAAAATCAGAGCGAAATCACGTCCGTTCAATTTGGTTTCTCAAAGTAGACTGAAACTTAACAGTTCGCCCAAAGACCCTAACAGCGCACATTACATTTTGTTTACATGCTCATTTTTCAATAAGTGGTAAATTAACCATTATTTTAGAGCCAGATTATGAAATGACTATGAATTCTTTATTTTGCATAAAATATACTGCTAAAATATGTTTCATCCTGTTTTTTTATTGAAAATAAAAGCTTTAAAAGAACATTATTTTATTCAACAGCTGTGTTGGTGGGCAAAAATTCTAAAATATACCTTTTAGCGCCAAGTAGATATACCAAAATACAGAAATGCCAAAACCGCCATCAGGTTACACTTCTTGTGGTATATTGGTTAAATTAAATGCTGATCACATCGCAAGTTATTTTAAACATTTCGAGTATCTTCTACCCCCTGATCAGATATTTAATTAAAAGAGTAATTTTCATAACATAAATATATACCAATAAGCATGGCCACACTTTCTTTAAATATTAATCGATAACAAATGTGATACGGCGATATATTCTAGAAGAAGCGATGGTCGTACCCCATTTCTATCGATAAGGTATCGACATATTTTCGTTTTTAAGGGCACACTAACTATAAAAACCGCCATTACTTGTTTAAAAATACGCTCTTAATTTAAGTAGGATTAAATTTCAAGCTTTTCACTTTTGTTAAATGTTAAAAAAGAAAGAAATCTAAATAGAGTCCGAATTTGTTGTGATTAAACAGTGTCATTGAATTAAATTATATGAATTTATAATGAAACGGAACCTGAATTAAGTTGCCACCACAAAGTTTAAATTGACGCGCACGACGAAGATAAATGATCACTCTAGATACTGAATATTGCATTGGCGCCATCTTCTTTGCATCAATATCTAATGCCCAACTCATTTATTCATGATGCTTTTGACCATTTTGGTGCTGTGCTTCTGGGTTGTGTCGTTAAATAAACATTCCCCCAATTGCAAATGAAAATAACTCTAATTGCCAACTGGCAAGTCAAGGTCGATGTTTTTTTTTCGGTCATGCTGTCACAGGCACGTGTGTGTGTAGAGCACAGTGTCCCCAACGCGTGCAGCTGTTGTCGCTGTCAATTGCTTTTAAATAAATACAAATTCCACCCAGCTAGGCACAATGCATGTGGAGGTAAAACTGTACTTTTTGTCGTATAGTGATTTATGCATATGTGCACTATATAAGTACAACAATGTTGTATATAATATGAAATTAAATTAAATAGCCGATACATGCATGCAATGGCACTGCGACGATTTACTTGACCCTGACATTAACAACAGCGTTTACCCCCGTGCCGAGTTTGCCGGCTTTAATGTCGATACACGTGCCAGTCATGCACGTTTGACCATACAGTATTCGTCCTGGCCGCCAGCACAGTTGTCCAACAGTTTCAGTTCAACTGAAATTGAAACTGAAACAATGGCTAACAGCAATACAACAGCTCCTGCTTCCGTTTGCCCGCACAACGTTACGTATGAGTAATGCGACAGCGATTGCTGCTAAAGCTAATTAAAGGCCAGCTAGCCAGCGTCACCAAAACTCCATGCCAGCCTAGGCCAGGCCTAAGGCCCGACGACCTTGGACGCCAAGTCGACAGTGGCCCAGAGTCGTTTGTCAACCGACACTGACGACGCGAAGTCCCTCTTTATTTGGCCCCCATTCGAAGCAAGCGAAGGATTTTGCTTTGGGGTTGTTGTATGGCCATTTCATTTGGCAGAGCATTTAATAAACAAATTTGGCACATTTTACAGTTGTTAACTGCGACTTGGAGCTGGAGTTGAATATAGAGAGGCCCGAAGGACACGCTTACGCAAATGCCAAGCGAGCAAACACCTGCCACGAGGCCCCAAACTCAACAGAGTTTAGCTTGTTTTATATGTTTAGTTTTGGATTTTACGACTGAAGTTTCCTTGGAAATGAGCGCATCGAATAACGATTCGCGTATCTGTTATAACAACGTCAGGCAAACACTCACACACTCCCATGGAGAGGACGATCAACACCACGCGTGGTGCGAACTGTCGGCAAACAAAAAGAATATATTGTATATTTTTTGGGGGGCATGTGGCAGGAGGCATGTGGTGGCACTCTGGCGTCATTTTTTTGTTGTTTTGCGTGCTGTGGGGCTTGCGTGATTCATGATGCATGTGGCAAGGCGACTTGCAACACCCAGCCTGCTTTTGGCGCGTCTGTATGTCTCTTTTAATTACTGTAACTGGAACTGTAACTGCGACTTTGACTGTGACTGTAGCTGGCAACTGGAACTCGAATAGTTTTGAATGTCGCCACTTGAAGCCAATAAAAATGTCAATCTCACAGAGACACAGCCAAAGACACGCACACCGCATTCCACAGCGACCTTGAGCTTAAGGCACCCCCCTGCAGCAAAATTGGTCATCCATTTGAAAGCTAGAAAGAAATGTCGATTTAAATGATTTTCGGCTGCTGCCTCACAGCTGTGCGGCATAAACAAAACAAATGAGCATGACCGGAGTAAGAGACAGCGACAAGAGAGAGTGGAGAGAGAGACAGAGAGAAAGAGCACAGGTAGGATACGGCATTTGAATTTTATTATTCTGCTGCCTACACTCACAATCTTCTTCTCTCTCTCGCCGGCGACACGTGCACCTCGTGATGGTGGCGCTATACGTGGCGTATACGTATTGCGCTGACGCCGTGGCCATTTTGCCAAATGTGTTTTGAAAACGCATGCAAAATTGCCGCTGCTGCTGCTGCTTCTGCTTCTGTTGTACAGTTGCGCTAAGCAGCGCAGCGTGGCCAGAGCGTGAAAGCAAAAAAGCAAATGAAACTCCCTAGCCTAGCACGATGTGAAGAAGTCAGACGGGGGTTAGAGTTATGCGGACATACACTCGGATTATTGCTGCTGTTGTTCTTGCTGCTGTTGGTGTTGCTGTTGCTGTTGTTGTTATTGCATGCAGCAACAATGCCGAACTCTGCTGCTCTCGCTCTCATGCCCGATGCGCTCTCTTTGCTGAGAGAGTGAGAGCGTGCGACAGAGAGAGCGTGAGCAGCTGCGATGTGCGATGGGCAACATGTGAGCGCGCAAAAACACAAACACAAATGCAAGCGGCATTTACATGTGCTGGTAACATGCATAAACAACAGGCTTACACAAAGCGAAGACACAATACACTAAAAGGACCAACGAGTAAAACTTTTAACTAATAAAATATTGCGAACTATAAAAACTATTGCATTCAAATAATAGTAAAGACGTTTAAATAACACATTTTGAGCGAGTAATAATAATTATTTTAAACTAAAATATTTTTGACTTTTATTTAAAAATGGAAAATAAATTGCTTCGTAATAAATGGAAATACAATTACTTGTATCCTCAGCAAAGGGCATTTTTTAGTAAATAGCCTAAAAGTAGGCAACAAAAATTGAATTACTGTATGGCAAATTTACTGTTTCAACTGGTTCAGGTAGCGAAAGCAGGCCAAATGATTGATAAGATTGTTTACCTTAAGGGCAGTGGCAGGCGACATGACGTAGTCGAGGCAGCCGCAGCGAGAGAACAGAAAACAAACCGCCACGCAAAGCACGAGACGAGGACGAGACGAGACGAGGACGCGGATGAGAGCCGAGAATAACGACAAGTACGACAGCGGCAACGACAGCAGCAACAGCAACAGCAACAACAAAAGGCTGACGGCGTCGGCAACACGACGATGACGACGACGTTGCCACGTTGCAGTGTCGATTCGCAACACTCACACACACACACGCACACACAGTCACATATTCGCATACATGTACATAATTATAGAAACTTGTGGCAACATCTGGTTGTGCTCCTTGGATTCAGAATCAGTTCGTTGTCGTCAGTCAGTCAGATTAGTTCGGTCTTTTGCGAATTCCAAACTCAATACACCTCTTCTACTTCCAAGGCGCAGCGCAGCACAACCACAACGAATTGGAACGCACTGCAGAAAAAAATAGAAAAAGCAAAAGGGGAAAAAAGAGCAGCGACAGCAGCAGCAACGAAAGTTAAACACTCACACAATAAAATTAAGACAAATTCAATTTCATCACGAGGCGAGAGTTTGAGGGTTTCTATCCGTGTGTGTGTGTGTGTGCGCCGCGTGTGTGTCTCGTGTACCTTCGTGTGTGTGTGTGCGTGTGTGTGTGTCTGTTTGCCTTCCCTCTGTGTGTCCAAGTGGCGCGTCCTTGGAGCAAGCCTACCACTCAACTTGCAACTCTGTCTGAAGCCCCCAAAAAGCAGGCGCCGCACAAGGATACACAAGGCAATCAGTAGCAACAGCAGCAGCAGCAGCAAACAGCGAGTACAGCTGCAGCAGCAATCAAGCAGAGCAACCACAATCACGACCACGACCACAACAACGGCGACGAGCACAAGCTGAAGCTGAAGCAGAACCAGGCCAACAACGCAGAAAATCAATTTTCGTGAAAATACATAAATTGCAACGAAACCAAGTGAAGACAAAAAAAGTACTTGCTCAAGCGAGCGAGCGAGCGATCGAACAAAGTGTGAGTGCAACGACAGCAGCCACTGTAACAGCAGCGGCGGCAGCAGAAGAAGCCAACAGAATTGCCAGCTCCATCAACTACTCTGGTCGTCCTCAGCCGCCATGCTGGACTAGCACACGCCTGTTGTTGTATCTGCTGACGATACACAATACGAGAAGAGAACAAACAAAATCACTGAAAGCTACAAAACGAACCTAAAACAAAATCGGGCTTGACTGGCTGGTTAGGCCTGTCTGTGGAGGAGGTGCAACGGGGGCCAAACACACATTCGACGCAAGGGTCTCGGCAACAACTCAATAACAATAGCAGCAGCATCAGCAGCAGTCGCAACGACAACAACACAACAGTGGAACTTCAATACTTCTCAATCGCATACAGAATCGCATCGTGTGTTCGTCTTCGTATCGGATATCGGCCCGCCGACATCGGCCTGCCTCCATGCATGAAGGCCTAACCAACAGAAGCTGAAAGAACAGAAAGAAATACACTCGAAATCAAGTATAAATTATATCAGAGTCCCGAAACGACGACAAGGCAAACGAAATTTCAATAACAACTAATTAAAAATAATTATTACAAGCTAAACGAGAATACATTGAAATTCACAAATTCGAAACGCACTCGACAACAACCAAAATTTATAAATAATAAAAGAGCATCTGTGATTCGCATATAAAAATAATAATTATAAAATAAAACTTATTTTCATACTGCACGTTTTTTCCAAAAACTAAAAAAAAAACGAAAAAAAAAAAAAAAAAAAAAAAACCTCAGCATTATAAAGATTATAAGCATCATTTGCCACAGCGACTATATAAAATAAAAGCTCAAATATTAATTAAAGCAGCACAACGGATTGGTAAAGGAATTGCCAGCACCGCAGCAACCACAGCAACAACAGCCGCAACAGCAACCGCAACAACAACAGCAGCAGCAGCAACAGCAACAAATTCATACAAGGTCAACGGATTTAATATTTTGTAAGTGCTTTCACTGCATTTGATAAGCAAACTTAACATTAGCCTATATTCCCCATATTTATAAGAAATGCATCATCCAATTTCTTTTATAAACTTGCATTTCATCCGCAAAAAATATTGAAAATGCCGCCCAGCACCCCCTCGGTGTCCCGATGTCCCCATTATGCTTTGTGTGTGCACATGTGCATGTCAATTAGTACTTTCTGTTCGCCCGTGAACATCGTGCTATATCTAGAGTATCTGCAAGAGACAACAATTATGCATTAGATCGACGCACAAATGCTCTTTACAGCACATGCAATTATGAAATTATCTTGCTAATATTAAATGATGTGATTCAGAAATAATTTTACAATTATTAAATAGTTGTGATGTATTTTAAAGTATATATATGTATTTCAAAATATTTGTGCGAAACTGGTAAATTGAAGTATCTCGCAATAAAATTCTTCAGAAGTTTCAAATACCCATTTCGACAAATATATTTAAAATGCTCTGTCAGAGCATAAATGAATTGCAATTTTTTGTTATTTACCATAACATTTGCTACACTTATTGGATTTATTTTTTAATATATAATTTTAAAAATATTAGAGCGAAATGGGTGGATTTTACTTACTATCTTGCAATTAAATATGTTTTAAGAGCTATTTTGCAGCCAAAATAAATTGCATACATTTATTTAGCATAAATTACCTACACTTATTTTATTATTATTGTAGCAACATGTTCATATAAATTTCTTTACAAGCTCCAACATTAATAATCACCTGAAACAAGCAGCACTTCACAAAAAACATAGCCTGCTTTTAGGCTAGGGCAAAATAGAACAAAAAATACAAGACGGAAATATGCCGCGATCCTTCTACCCTACGAGTGTAGGGTATAGAAATTAACGCATCACAGGCACCGCACTTCAATAATTGGGCCAAAAACAAAAATTAATTGGCTGGCAAGTGCGACGCGCTCAGCGGGACAGAAACCAGGCAGTTTGGAGGGAGCAATGGGGAATAGCAATGCTAATGGTAATGGGAATCGTTCCGGGATTGAGCTATCTGAGAATCGCAATCGTAATCGCATTCAGTCTGGCGACGCGCCTGCGTCGTCGTTGTCCCCGGGGTGCCACTGTGCGAAATGTCAACGGTATTTTTATCGGCTAAGTAAGCAAAACAAAAAGCGGTAATATGCACAGATGTTCGGTCGGCACTCTTGTCTGTTGTCTGATGATATCGTAGCAATGCACCTCCATACCACACACACCTGCCAGATGCCACCTGCCGTCTGCCTCGACTGGTCCTCTACCTGAACATCAGATTAGCAATGCTTTATATTGATTTTGTATTATGAGCAGCGCACAAATCCGTCTGTGATCCGTTTGCGGAGCTGTCCTTGTCCCCGTCCGTCTGCAACATGACCGTGTCTGAACTGTACGTGCAAATATGCAGACACATCTCATCGCCTCGTCTCCTCATCTCGCCCAGTGGCCAGTGTGTCTGACCTGACCTGCAGCTGCGTGTCCCTTCGGGCACACACAGGCACCCACACACTCACTCTGTGGCCATAAGTATTCGAGAACATGACTAATACTAATACTCACGACTAATTTCAACACGCCAACACAGCTCAGCAGCTAGGAAGGGCATTTTGTTATTACATATTTGCGCCTTGTTGGGCGTCGTCGGCATTCGACACAAATAGCTGGTAATAAATAGTCATAGTAACCCAGTAAAACAACGGCAGGGCAAGGCAAGGCAGCAAATGCTATTCGCTGTTTTGGCCAATCAATCACATCATCCATCAGTCAAATAGTCAAGCAGCCAGCTCAGCCAGCATTTAGATAGTCAATCACCAAAAGAATTGAACAACAAAAAAACAAAACATTTAACTAGTTGGCCATTGGCTTTGCTCCGCCTTCAAGGAAGTCGATTGAGCTCCCAAATTGTTGCTGCAATTCCCGAAAGGAAATGTGGAATTAGCTTAAACATTAGACAATTGCAACTTCGACTTGTTGGTTCCAGAAAAGCAAAATGTATTGCAAGGATTAAAACTTTTATCAAATTTTAAATAGATTAAAGATTAAATTTTTAAATACATTCTACATTATTATTATTATATTTTATCTACTAAATTCTAATTTAATTGACTCCATCTTTGAAGTATAGAATATAAAAAAAATGTTTTTAACTCTGATAGATTCCAATCAATTTAATAATATTTATAGCATTATTTTTAATTTAATAACTGTTTTAAATGTAGTTCGATATTGAAGGATAAAGCCAAAAATATGATGTAAATATTTTTGTTTTAATTTTTTTGGAATGTAAAAGAAAACAGGCGAAAGTATTATGTAAATGCGTTACCATTGCTTTCCGTTAAATTGCTCCAGTTAACGTGTCATAAAACCTAATTGAATTTGGCTTGAGATGTAGGGAAACCACTCGGATCGATTGATTATGAAGGAGGAAGTTGCTCATTACATGTCCGATTGGGGGTGCTGTCAGCGGATATATACTATTAGCCAAAAATGACAACATCATCATCAAAATTGTATCTGTCATCAGCATTGGCTTGGCTTTGCATCTCTTTCTCCTAATAATTTTTGTGGTGGGCTTTTGGCCTTGGCTGAGGCCAAAACGTGAGGCCTTCAAAAGGGACACGACGTGGGCGCCATTCAAAAATAGAAATAAAAAATAATAATAGAAAAATAAAACCTACAGCACTTAGACTTCAAAAAACATTTTGCGATTATTTGATGGTCAACAACGCTTAAATAATGTAATACTCTTATTAAATGTGCCTTATATTTGTTGTTTGTTTTTTTGCAGAAATGGAAATCATTCCTGAAGGTAGACACTTTCGTTTGGTGCATGAATCAGAGCTTCCAGAAATTTTGGTAACTTTAGAACGCTATCTGCCGGAATCACTAAAGGTATGTTCCCCCCACATTCTTCCCACCTCACTCGAGTCAGTATCTTTCATCTACTTGAAGAGCGCATAAATAAGTACGAGTATTTTTCACACTAGACACGCCCCGTTTCTCAGATAATTCAAGCAATTGTTGCTGTTGTATAAACGGAGTTGCAAGTTACGAGCTGCCAGTTGCCAGTTGCCAGTTGCGAGTAACCAGTAACCAGGGCTGGGCCGGATAGACCGCAAGTCATGCAATCTCAGACCCGTGTATCTGTGTCTGTATCTGTATCTGAATCTGAAACCGAAAGAGACCCATCGCTGATGTTTGACCTGTTTTCGTTGTTTACGCCCGTTTCACTTCAATTTGCCCATCCCTCGCTCCAAGTCTGCAGTCGCCATCACGTGTTCAAGTTCGCCTCGTGCTGCTCACGCCGTTGCATTGTTCCCAATGCCTTGCGGCAAGTGGCAAGTGGCAAGTGGGCAGGGCCCCAGGGGAGGGCGGCAGCTCGACAGCTAAACTATTTGGCTTGGCACCAGTTTCAACAATTGGGCCGACATTGGAGTTTGCCTCTGCCTGCCTGCCCCTTTTGTTTTGTTGCTTAAAGTTTCGATTTTTCGATTTATATACCATACTATACTATGATATACTATGCACTGAACACGTTCACATGCCAGGGGGAGTGCTAAAAACGAGGCGAAAACAATTTGCTGCCATAAAAACGTACACTAATTTTGAAGCTAATCCCATTACCAAGTCAGACCTAACCCTGCTTGGTCCCGACCCCGCCTACCCTGGCCTATGATATTAGCAAAATTTCAACAGAACTTCAAGCACTAAAGCGGTAAAATATTCCACGTAAATAAATTTGAATTAAGTGGAAAGGCATCGTGTGTTATTAGAGGACATCTTTGGAATGCATTTTAGCTGCCCTTTGAATTTATTTTAAATTAAGGTAACGAATAACAAGTGAGGCCGATTTTCCATTTGTATAATCAGTAGTGTTCTTATAGATTTATATCTAGTGTAGTCATTGCTAAATTTCATTATAGTTCATAACAACACAACACTGCGCAGCGAAAAAAAGTAAAAGTATGTCTCACAAAGTTGAATATTAATATAGGATATACTATAAATGTCAACTATTTACTAGAAAAACAATACCACAACGAGAATCTCAAATTGCGAAATTTATATTTACATGGATGCAATAGCTCTCTCAAAGTAAACAATTTCATAATTAAATTACATGACTCTGTGCAACTGAAAAAGTAACATTTTAATTTGAATAGAATGTATTGCGCTTGAAAGTTGGATAGGTTAGAATAAATAATGCCATTCATTACATTATTTAATAGAACAACAAATTGCCACACTGCGAAACTGAAATGCTGAAAATCATATTTATTTAGACGCATAGAACATTTTTGTATGAAAGTGAAATGCTTCTGTGGGAAATATATGTTTCAAAACGATTTAAATAAATAATTCAATTTTTTTGCTTGCAGTTTCATCAAACCATTAAAACGTACCTGAATGATCGTATTTGGGATTTCAAATTTTATGTTGCTAAAGATTGGCCCGAAAAACCGATAATATTACATTTTCCAGGATGCACGCTTACGGTAAGTATAATCGACGCACTTTTCATTGAACAAACACAAATGTAACTCATTGATTTTATTCACAACGCAGCCCTACAACAATATATACCAAGCATTTGGCATATTTTGTCCATCCGCACAAATCGAGCATGTCGATCTGATGCGCACCGAAGATGTACTTATAGATTGGCAGAAGCCATTGTACCTGAACTTTACGCACATCGCAATTATGAATCGCCTGGATGATTTCTACTCCAAAATGGGGCTGATGGAGCGACTAAGTGGTGATATCTATGTGTGTAACAAGCTCAACACGGAACTGGAGCTTGACCCGTTGCCCGACGATGCGGAGATGCGATTGCTGACGCTCGACAATGTCCAGGGCATACACGATTTATATCCGGCCAATGAAATCGAATGCGTCAAACTGTTTGATATACTCGTGCGTGTGCTGCCCGGTCTGGGGATCTTTCGTAAGGATACCAACGAGCTGGCCGCATGGATGGTCCATTCATACTATGGCGCTATGTTTTCGATGCAAACACGTCCAGACTATCGACGCATGGGGTGAGTTCAATCGAAGATGAGCCAAAGATATACTTAGTCTGATATTTGTGTATTTTCTATGCTTTGCAGTTATGGCATTCGTCTGGCCAAAGCGTTGACCCAGCTTGTGATTGAGCGCGGCTACACACCGTTCGTTGTGATACGTCCACATAATGATGCCTCAAGGAATCTGTATACGAAACTGGGCTATGTCAAGGCATACGAGACATGCCGCGTCCGCATGACACCCGATTGCTACGAGGACAGCACCGTGGGCACCATCAGTAACACATCCTATGCCAAGTTTCCGCCGCTACCTCAGAGCGAGGACGACGAGTGCGTTGTGCAGCTGCGTCGTGTGAAGCAAGTGCCCGGCGAGAGTCAGACTGTGGACGACGAGGGCATCGAGGATATGTTGGCTGAAAAATGTGATATCAGCAACGATGAGGCTAGAGAGCGTAAGACCACAACTGATGAGGGCATCGGCGAGGATAAGTAGAACAAACAAACAAACAAACAAAACAAAAACAAAAAGCGGCTCCAAGAGCATTGCGCCCCTCCCCATAACACAGAGAGTTACAGATTGAACGATTGAATGCTATATATACACTTATAGATATGGAAGATACGAAGGATAAGAAGAAGACGAATAAGAAGAATATATGGAATATGTATGTAAAGTTGTAAGCACCTAGATGTAGGCACCTTTAGGGGACAGACAGGATTGTGGCGTCGCGTCGTGTCATTTGAACTCGAAACATTGCAAGGCACAAGTGGCGTTAATTTTTTAACAATTATATTAAAAGCAAAAACAAAACTAACACTAAAACTAAAACAAAATGCTACAGAAACAGAAAAGGACAGATTATAAAGTATCTACATAGTATTTACATTTATCTATGTACGAGTATATTTATAGATGGTATATGAAGCTTCCTCACACAAAAGCGCAGCGTGTTTTCAGTACGATCAATTTGCTAAACGAGACGAATGTTAGTCAGAAAATGATTTATTTTATATATATTAAAAACAATTGAAAACTAAATAACAAAAAGGACATAGGTGAGCCTAATGAATTCTACGTAAAGAACTAAACAAAAAATAATAAACGAAAAAATGTACATCATGGAGAACACGCTGGAGATCCGATTTTAGAAATGAACAAACACAAATAATGAATGAACTTTTTAATTTTTTGCTAAAAATGCTTTTACAAAATGAAATCCAACAATTGTAAGAAGTCGAAAACGGCTCAGTGCGACAAAACAAAAAAAAAAAAAAAAATGGAGCGTATAAATTTATTATAAACTATATATATATAAATATATCTATATATCAAATTGTTAAAAAAAAAAACAAAAACTAACACGACAACAACAACAACCAGAACAACTCACTCAACTACAAAGATAAACAAAAATAACTTCTCTATGGCTCCACGCAAACTCAGAACAGGTAAATCAATTATGAAAATGATAAAACGGTTTTGGTACCAAATATTTTACGATACTCGTACACTTCTATATATTTGTGAAAGGGCCATGCAAACACACTCTAATCCCTCCCTCTAACTCTTTATGGTAATTCTACTTAGCTTTTAACAAACTAATACTTTATTTTAATTTTTCAAAATGAACATCTCTCAATTAGCATGGCCCAGGCGATACAATGCTTTGATTTTGAAAGTACATTTGGATTTATAGGCTTTTTCAAATTTATATATACCCAAAATAACAAAAACATACAAAATCGAAACAAAAAAGAAAACTAAACAAAATGAACAAGAACATAAAAAAAAAAAAACAAATATATATTTTATTATTACGAAATTTTATTAAACTATGTGCAAAAGAGTACTTAATGATTTTTTGCTCCTACATAAAGTAAATATTTTTTAGCCGAAAACAAAAAATGAATGAAAGAAAAATAAACACGCCAAAGATGTCTTCTGCTTTATTTTAAGTACGTACTTACTATGCAAAGGTAGCAATTAATTAATAACCATGGCCACAACTTGATTAAACTGCAAACTGTGCAAACAGTTTTTCAAATCGTTGAGCGCCGAGTAATTATTCTTTTTTGCCTTTGCCTATTGACAATTTTCCATTATGAAAACTCCAAAAATATACGCAAGAAAATCAAATTAAAAATGACAAAATGAAAACTAAAAGAAAACCCAAAAAAAAAAAACAAAACAAAAAAAAATGAACACGTTATATATTACAACTGCTATATTGTATGTACTCGAACTAAACAAAACTGAACAAAATGAAGCAAATTTAAATAAATACCAATATTGAGACAGCAGTCGGTCCTGTAGTTTTTATTCCACTGCAGCAGCGCGAGATAACAATTGACGCGCAGATAACGCAAGAGAAAAACTAACTTAGAATGCGCTCACAATTATCTTTTAATTGTTAATGAAAATTACGTGTACAAACACACATACTACACAACCTCGATGATAGTCAGACAAACATTGGAAATACCCTTGGCGAGGGTCTATTCAATTTATCACACAATATGTGTAAACTTACAGAATCGATGAAGGCATTGCACAGTTATAAGGGACAGTAAAAACACTTCGCCAGGTGTTATGGTCTAATATGGTATGTATTTTCTGTATAAACGAGGTCAGCGGTACGTACATTATTTTAAAACTCAGCAAAACGGCCAAAATGGTTTAAGACTATTCTGTGGCGGAAGGCTTGCTCAACTGAGTCTTCAAATGCTCGGCCACATAGCCCCAATACTTGCGCCTGATGACATCATGTTTGCTGGACATATCCTCGCATAGCGTGTAGACCTTTTGTGCCAACTGATTGTTATCGCTGGTACCACGACGCTGCAGAGCCTGCTCCTGATACAGATCGATCAAGAAGGCCAGCAGATAAGGTGAACGATTGCCGGCAGTGTAGAGACCTTCGCTGAACTGCACCACTTCGGGGGAGCTGTTTAGCTGTCCACCCGGGCTTTGACGCAACACACCCACCAAATAGTTCCAGGCACTTTCGTTGTTTTTGATAACACGTATGTGATTCATGGTATAGATCAGTTCCCGTTCAATCACCTCCGGTGTGAAGCCCAAATGCTTAAGCACGAAAAAGCGTTGATTCCAAGCTGAATTGTTGCGTTGATCCTCGCTGATCAAACGATTCACAAACTCCAATTCATCATCATAAAGACTGCAAAATAAAACTTGTTAATTGAAATTGGAATTAAAAGAAAAAAGCCGAAACTCACTTGAATGTGCGTATGGCCCACTGGCGATGTTGCCAGGCATGATAGTTCTTGGCATTGCCATCGTTGTCCAGTGCATTCTGTGTTAGCTCCAGCTCCCATTGAGCGCAGTTCATCATCTGGACGATGACGCGTCTGTGATGCCAGACCTGATAGTTTTTGGCATTCTGTCCGATCACATCGTCCAGATAGTCCAGTTCATCTCGTAAATCAGCGTCCAATTCACGCAGAATGTCACGTCTATACTGCCAGACAGTATAATTGGCCGGATTTAAGCTTAGTGCTTCTTTGGTCAGATCCAAGGCACGTTGCGACTTTTCGCCTTTGGCGATAATCGCGCGCATGTAATCAAATACCTCTCGAACTGTAATAGCAAGTAGTTAAGCTAAATAAATAAATATACATGACTGAACATACACTTGGGACTGTATGCGATGGACACCACGGGATTGGGGCCATCGTCCTGCGGCAGCGGCGTCACATCGGCCCAATCTTCGCGTTCGCTGTACGGCAACCAGTCGGTGCCCAAGTTCTCCTCATCCGAACTGTCGCCCATTTTCTGCTAATAGCTAATTAAGTAGCGCACTCGCACAACTGCACAATTGGGCGGAACACAGCAAAATGATGGTGAGATTTTATCACACGACGCACACAAACTGGATAAATTTTCTGCAATCCGACTGTGCTTCCCATGCACTCTCAACAGCTGACTCATTTGCCATTCACAATGCGCAGCTCGCAGCTTGTTGCCATTCACCAGGTTCTTAATCCATTCACAACGAATGACACACTATATTAAATTTAAATATTGCTAAGTTGAATATTTAAGCACAAAAATAATTTTATGGCATACGTTGTTTTTTTATTACAAAAAAAACATTATTATTACGCTAAGCAATGTACAGACTAACGACCCTAACACTTATTCGAAAAATGTATTCATTGATAAGAATGTCTTTGAAATTGTGTTACATTTAAATGTAAATTAGTTTTGGATGAAGCCAATTATAACTTGGTTTATCTAGGAGATGAATATGAACAAATTTATAAGGTAAAAATTCCAGTGCATGGTTTAAAATATGGGCTCATTCTCTATCTTAACATCACACTCAATTATGGAACTCTGCGCCACAAAAGGACTGTCAGCGCTTGACGTATTTGCCCCACTGTACTTAGAGTAGGATGTATTATTCCCATGTTGATAGCTGTGGTTTGTTGACGCTGGCGCTGGGATCAATTTTGGCAGAGTGGGCAAACTCTGATGTTGCTGCTGGCTGCTGGATACCCGCTGCATGTCTTGCTCATTCAGTTCCATTAGCAGTCGACTGACCTCGGTGCGAAATTTCATATTGTTCAGCGTGGATAGCGTTTTCATATGCGGCAGCAGACTAACTAAAAAGTTATGATCCGCATCCGAATCGGCAGCAGCTGCAGATGGCGTTGATTTTTGAGCTGGCGGCGACGTGTTGCGTCCATTCACATAGGCATGTCCATCTGCGGACGCCTGGCGGCGTCGCGATCGCTTTGGCAGTGGTGACAACAATCTGGGGGAAGTCTCCACATCAGATCTGTGGTTGTTGTTATTGGGAGGCAGCGATGTGGTCATCTCGTAGTTATTGTGCTTGGCCATCAAGGAGAGATCCGAGCCAGAGTCAACGCCGGGAGTGTCCACTGTGTCGCGCTTGAAGATGTCCCCCATGATCTCAAAGTCAAACGAATCATCGTTGTCCACATCGATAACGAAATCATCGAGCTTCTGCTGATCAATCTCGTTACAATCGCTGTCGATGTTAAAGGGCAGCGGGGCAAATGGCACCAACTGATCGGGATCGAAGATGTTGCGCAGGAATTCCAGGGGACGAAAATAAGGCCAGTTGGAGTGATCAATGCGACGCCGCTGTATTTTGCGCACCTCGGCGCGATAGCTGTCACGCAGTCCCTTAAAGCGCTTCTTGCATGTGTTGACTATTCATATATACACAATGTAGTTCAATGAAGCGCTTTTAGTTAATGATCAACTCACCATCAGTCTGCATTATCGACGCCACTTCATCCCATTGCAGGCTGCCGACATCTTTGCGCTGTGACAGCTGCATAGTGGAGTCCCAGAGCGCCCGTCGTCGTCCCACCTCGACAATCAAACGAAAATTATCCACTTTCATTGCATGCAAACAAACTTAATAATGCGAAACTTGCTTACAAAGCGTGTAAACAAAAACTAAGCGTTTAAGCCAGGGCTGCGCTGCAATGCCAAAGGCATTCAGCAAAAGCGTGCCACAGTTTCTATTGTAAGCAGTCGACGTACGCTAAACTCCTCTAATTGAACACAATCTTAACAAAATCTTCAAAAAATAAAATTACGAACATCTGAAATGCACCAGGGCAACAGAATGTTGATTCGTACTGAAATCGCGGCGATAGTTTTGCAAAGCGATAATACTAAACTCGCAAGCCCTGGCAGGGTCAGCTGTCGGCAATCGAAAATCGAAACACTGGAACACTATGGAAAATGAAACTGTTTAAAAATTCCTTGATTTAATTACTAAACCAAAAAAATGCTGCAAACCGAACAGGTCCGCTCGACAATGTGCAAGCGAACACCACGGATCAATTGTAAGAACTAAACTGGTTTTAATAACACAATCATTAGAAACACTTTAACAATTTAACAAGAAAAATACGAGCTGTCGACATGCATCAGGAACAATGATGTTTCGTACTGAAATTGCGACGATAATTTTGTATAGCGATACCAGTGACATCGCCAGCCCTGGCAGTGACAGCTGTTCCTTAACAAATTGTGAATCATATGTGCGAGGAACAATTGTAAATCGAAACACTGAAACAATAACGAAAGTGAAACGGTGCAAGTTGTTTTTGCTTTGTGTGCCGGCTGTTTGAAAATTCCTTGATTTAATTACTAAGCAACAAGAATGCTGCAAACCGAAGATGTCAAGGATGAGGATTTGCCTGCAAACACACTGGAGCTGTTCTCCGAACTGGAGCAAGTGCTGGCTATGATTGACACCATGAAGCCGATTCAAGACAGCGGCTTCGAGCGAGAATTTGAACAATACACAGAAGTGTTGTCGCGCTACCAAGAACAGCCCCATCTGCTGGATCCCCATCTCGAGATGCTGCTCTCGCGTCTGCTGGGCAAGATCAGGCAGCCAGAGCCGCCGGCTGGTGAACGCGATGCCGCCTTCAAGTATCTCTACATCATCAGCAAGGTGCGCACCTATAAAGTGCTGGTGAAGTTTATGCCCCACGAGCTGAGTGATCTGGAATTTGTGCTCCAGCTGTTGGGACAACAGGACCCCAAGGAGTTTAGCAACTGGGAGACACGCTATGTGCTGCTGCTCTGGATGTCCATTCTCGTACTCAATCCCTTTCACATGTCCCGCCTGGATGCGTACGCAACCACGCCCACATCACCCGTGAACAACTGTGTGGTGAACCATGTGCATGCTCCACAGGCAGCCTCCAAAATGGAGCGCATCTTTGAGCTGTGCAAACTATATGCGTCCACCAACGACACATGCAGCAGCATGGCCGCCTACTTGTCGGCCAAGTATTTTGTGCGCACCGACATCAAGGATTTGTATTTGGAGCGTTTTCTCGACTGGATCATCGAGCAGCATCAGGCCGACACTTTGCAGGTGAAGTTCGGTCAGCTGGCAGCTGTGGCCGCCATTCTAAAGCATGGCAAGCGCGAGGATCTGCTGCCGTATGCGGACAAGCTGCTCCAATGGATTGTCGCATGTCAGTACAAGGATGTCAACGATTTCCTCAAGTACAAATACTATGTGAAGATTGTGCAGCGTCTGGGGCTGGTGCACCTCAAGCCACGCATCGCCAGCTGGCGCTACAAGCGAGGTAGGTAATCTAAAGTGCGTCAAAGAATTTAAATTATATTTGTAATCTTCGCAGGCACACGATCGTTGGCCACCAATCTGGGCCAACAGTCAAGTGCTGCTGGCAACTCGGGAACGTCCGCCGTTGATGATGAGGCAGCTGGCGATGGCGATGAGATTGTCGTCCCCGATGCCATAGAGGAGGTGATCGAGGAGCTGCTGCAAGCGTTGCGCAGCGGCGGCAACGATGTGCGCTGGAGCGCGGCCAAGGGCTTGGGTCGTGTGACCAATCGCCTGCCCAAGGAGCTGGCCGACGAAGTGATTGGCTCGGTTATCGACATACTCAATCCACTGGAGCCGCATGAGGCCTGGCATGGCGGCTGCCTGGCCATCGCTGAGCTGGCTAAGCGAGGCCTGCTGTTACCCTATCGACTGCGCGAGCTCGTCCCGCTGCTGATGCAGGCGCTCTTCTACGACGAGATGAAGGGTTATATGTCGGTGGGACAGCACATCCGGGATGCCGCCTGCTACATGTGCTGGGCCTTTGCACGCGCCTACAACCCCGACGATCTGAAGCCGTTCGTACAGCAGATCTCGTCGGGTCTGCTCATTGTCGCGGTGTTCGATCGCGAGATCAACTGCAGGCGCGCAGCGTCGGCTGCTTTCCAGGAAAGCGTGGGTCGACTGGGCAATTTTCCCTATGGCATTGAGATCTCCACCACTACGGACTTTTATTCGGTGGGCATACGTCAGAGCTCGTATCTGAACATCAGTGACTTTATCGCACAATACGAGGAGTATCGCCAGCCGCTGATCGATCATCTGGTGCAGCGCAAAGTGGGACACTGGGACTCGGCCATACGCGAACTCACGGCCAAGGCGCTGCACAAGCTAACGAATCGTTCGCCCTTGTACATGGCTGCTGTGGTGATGCCACAGCTGCTGGCCAAAACGGACACCATCGATGTGAATACTCGGCACGGCTGTGTGCTGGCCATGGGCGAGATTACGCTGGCTTTAAGGCAATTGGAGCTGGCATCAGCAGAAGGTACAACCTATCTGTCCAATCAGCGCATTGACGAACTGAACGAGCTGATCCACACATTCCTGGAGCGTTGCTGCTACCGCGGCATGAGCGGAGAGCTGATGAAGCACTGCACCGCCAACTTTATACGCAACTGCAGCTTGGCCAAGCTTCCCGTAACCGAGCAGTGCTTGGGTGAGTAGAAGATACATCCTAGGTTGACCGAATATTTCTTGACTATCTCTGAATTCCTTATAAGTCTTATTCACACTCTCCAAATGGTTACTCTAATTGGGATTTTGCTTTGATTTCTTATAAAAATCTGTTAAGAATTAATTCGTTTAATGGAATAGCGTTACTTTTAATATTATAATAATTACTAATTTTGGTGCCTAGTTGAATATTAAAAACGCTTAAATAATTCCAATTTATAGCAATTAATTTAATGGTATGTTGAAATTTAATTAAACTTTAACTGCATCAATAAGAAACCCTTAAACCCTCACTTAGATCAGCAACCTGGAATAATGAGAACAAGTGAAGATCTATGGGATTAGGGATATATCTAATGATTCCATAAGTCTTATATTTTTAAAAGTTCTTTTGTTTATTTAACTTCAAATAATCCTGAATCCTTTTGATTTGCAGGCAGCTGGCAGGCCGTGATCGACATGTGCCTGGTGTCCAAGACCACGCTGATCAGAGAATACGCCGTGGAAGCGCTGGCTGAGCTGTGCAACGCCTACTACTGCGAGTCTTCGCGTCACACCGAAAACGAGCTCGTCATCAATGCATATTTGAAGGGCGCCGACAATGATCTGGAGGAGCACATACGCATGGGCTACTTGGCAGCCTTGGGCGTGTTGCCCGCATTTATGCTCCGTCCGCACTTGGCCGCTGTGCTGGAGAACCTTGTGAAGCATTCGCTCCCACCACAAGTGGCGCAGGAGGAGCACGAGAACGTGCAGACCTGTCGCTGGAGCGAGGCGCGCAAGGAGAGCGTGCATGCGCTGAGAAAGCTGGTGCAAAGTGTGGGCTACCAGGACAACGCAGACTCCTTTGCCAATCGTCAGCACTTCAACAGGGTCATCGAGTGCTTGCTGCAGGGCTTGGATGAGTACACGCTGGACAATCGTGGCGACATTGGCGCTTGGGTGCGTGAGGCAGCCATGACGGCACTGTTTGAGATCATCACACAGTGTCCCAAGGAGCTGTTGTTGCCGCACCATGTGCATCAAACCGTTGTTGGCTTCATGCAGCAGGCGGTCGAGAAAATTGATCGCACACGCGGCCTTGCTGGACGTCTGTGCTGTCGCTTGATACACGTCCAGCCAGCCATTCCCCATATACGCGATCATCAACGGCTCCTCGAGATATTCCCCAGCGACGAATCCTCCGTGCTCTGGCTATTTGCAGATCATACATTCCCACTATTTTGCGAGCTGCTCGCTCTGCCCGATTATTCCAGGCGTGTGCTGTTGGGCCTTAGCGCCAGCATTGGACAACTCACTGAGTCGCTGGTTTGTAGACAAATCTGAAGTTCGCTTTTCTCTATTTTAACCTTAACCTATTGCAGATCAAATACGCCTCCACGGCGCTTTTCCAGTTTATGCGCTCGCATGCCGAGATGGTGCCACGCCTCTGCGCCGAGATTGTGCAGAACTTTGAGGCGTATCTGCTTAACGAACGCGTCACGTATCCCATGCTTAGTTTCCTCGAACGCCTCGTAGGCTCCAGCACCATTGATGCGGTTTTACACGACGAAATGAATCCATTTGCCGAAGACATTTATCGCTTACTCAATCTGGAAGTGAAGGGCTACAAGAAGCTGTACAAGACAGCCAGCAGCATTAGCGCCTTCTGTCAGCTCGTCCAGGTGCCGCGTCTCAGCAAGCGAGTGCTCTCCAAACTCTCAGTATTCCTTGGGCTGCAGCACGTTCATGTGCGCAAAACGGCAGCTACCAAATTGTATGAAGCATTGGCGCTGCACGGCGACGTCACTGAAATACCCGAAGATAATATGGATGACATACTCACTTTGCTCTCGGAGACAGATTGGACGCTGCCCCTGGTCGAGGTACGTCCGCTGCGCAATGAGCTGTGCAATCTCATGGGAATTAAGCCGCCAGTGAGCGGAGCAGCTGCCAAGGCAACTGTGCCCGATAAATAAGCTAAAAAAAAGTTTAACTTTGCATGTGACACGCACTTTTGCACAAAAACATAATAGCATTAATTTATTGCCTTGCTTAATAAATAACCGAAAAATATTAACACACAAAAATTCAATTTTTGAATTGGTTTTCGAGCAGCCCTGGTCGCAGTAGCAGGCAGTGCTGGCAAACTCTCACGTGCACTTACCGGGAAGTGTTGCAAAACGCCGCACAGTGCTGATTTCTCGGTGCATTTTGTGTGATTTGATGTGATGTAAATTAAAAATTGTGTTATTTCGCATTTAAGAAAATAATGTGTGTTGTCATCATCATCAAGGAATGTATGCTTGAATCATATTCCCACTGAGAATTTATTCACTTGCTGAGCGAAACAACAGATAAATCAACAATATATCGACACACGTTTTTACTTATTCGTTGTTACACAAGAAAAGCCATTAGATTTGAATTGAAATCGAGTTGTTGTTGTTGTTGTTATTCCTGGCTTGGCATTTCATTCGAATCCGGTATTATGAGCATTTGGAGCGTACGATGCTTGTGTCACAAGTTCTGTCGGCAGGCGCACATCTTGGCCCACAGACGCGTCATCAGCCCGCCATCAGCAGCACAGCGACTGCAACTGGTCACCGGTAAGTGGGCAAAAGGGGCATCCACAAAGTGGGGTTATGTCCACCCGGCATGCGTTGTAATTTCACAATAGATAAATGAATAACGCTTGGTATTTCGTCTTGCAGGCAGCGTACGGCCGGCACACAACAGTTTATATCAAATGGTAAAGAAACGCACGCTCGAAGCGCGCACCAAATTACAAGCAAACAAATATCCGAATCATAATGCCTGCATGCGAGTCCCAAAAGCCGTTGAGTTTGTGCCCGATGTGGATGAGTGTGCCCAGAACGCCACTGAGCACACAATAAACCCCGCCATCAGCGAGGCAGCAGCTCAAGCCCAGCTTGGCCAGAGTTACAATGCCTTTCAAGATCCGCACTTTCGTTTGGTATTCCAGCTTGCGAACTCATTTCATCATCATCTTGTTTAGCTTAACTGAGTTGCTTACTGACTTGTCTTCCTTTTGTTTAAAGCAGGGCTATGCTGACACGCGCTCACACTCCACGGCACAGGATGTGCTAAAGTCGTCGCAGTGCGAGAAGCCACAACCCGCCTCCAAAGATGTGTGCAAAGAGCCCACCGATCCCTGCGCGGAGTTCGATCGTTTGCGTCGCGAAACTGCCGCTGAAATGTTTAGCAGTGGGGGCGGCGTATGTGCGGGAGGCAGCGCTGGTGGTGGTGGTGCTGGTGGTGGCGATGATGACAAAAAGGCTGCCGAGGAGCGTTACAAACAGCTGAAGCTGAAGTGCCTCGTAGGTGCGCTGGCAGCGCTGCTCGCTGGTGGCTTTGTATGTATACTGTACTGAACTCCCACAACAGTTTCTCCACTAACAGCTTTCATTTCCTTAGATTGCCTGGTTGATGTCGCGGGACTCCAAAAAGACCATTGTCGATGGCGAAGTCGTCGACAATTCCGAAGAGGCGCTCAAACGTGCCAGGATCAACGGCCTCATAACGAGTATGTCATCGAGAGTTATTGTTAAAATTGCCTGTTTCAAGCATCTCCTCTTGCAGCGCCACGCAGCTCTGATAAACTGCCTACGTCGGTGCCGTATTTGATCATTGGCGGCGGCACTGCTGCCTTCTCTGCCTTCCGCGCTATCAAATCGAACGATGCGCGCGCCAAAGTGCTGATGATTAGCAACGAATACCGCAAACCGTACATGCGACCACCACTCTCCAAGGAGCTGTGGTACACGCCAAATCCCAACGAGGATCCCATCAAAGACTATCGCTTCAAGCAGTGGACGGGCTCCGAGCGCAGGTAATTGATTCAACTTTTCCTTAGTCTCTGGTAATTCAATTGTCTGCTCTATTGACAGCCTGTATTTTGAACCCGAGGAGTTCTTTGTGGATCCCGAGAAGCTGGAGAGCAGCTCCAATGGCGGCATTGCGGTCGCCCAGGGCTTCGCCGTGAAGAAAGTCGATGCCCAGAATCGCATTGTAACGCTGAACGATGGCTATCAAATTGGCTACGAAGTGTGCCTGATTGCCACCGGCGCACAGCCCAAGAATCTGCCCGTCTTCCACAATGCGCCGCCCAGCGTGCAGGAGAAGGTGATGGTCTATCGCACACCCGAGGACTTTGATCGGCTGCGTCGCTATGCGCGCGAAAAGCGCTCGATTACCATTGTGGGCAATGGCTTTGTGGGCAGCGAGCTGGCCTGTTCGCTGGCGCACTATTCGAAGGAGAATAACGGCGGGAAGGTGTATCAGGTGTTCCAGGAGAAGGGCAACATGTCCAAGGTGCTGCCCAACTATCTGAGCAGTTGGACCACTCGCAAAATGGAGGCGCAGGGCGTTTGCGTGATACCCGATGCCAGCATCAAGTCCGCGCAACGTGACGACGCCCAACTGCGGCTGGAGCTCAACAATGGCATGACGCTGCTCTCGGACATTGTGGTGGTCTGTGTGGGCTGCACACCCAACACAGCCATGGCTGGCGCCTCCAAGCTGGAGGTGGATCGCAGCCTGGGCGGTTTTGTGGTCAATGCCGAGCTGGAGGCGCGTCGTAATCTCTATGTGGCTGGTGATGCTTCGTGTTTCTACGATCCGCTTCTGGGACGCCGACGTGTCGAGCATCACGATCATTCGGTGGTCTCTGGTCGCTTGGCGGGAGAGAATATGACGGGTGCAAGTAAGTAAACTCATCTTAATGCTCTTCAAATGAAATTTTAAATGAGTTCTCTGCGTTACAGAGAAGCCATATCAACATCAGAGCATGTTCTGGTCGGATCTGGGTCCCGAGATTGGTTACGAGGGCATTGGCCTTGTGGACTCCTCGCTGCCCACCGTGGGCGTCTTTGCGCTGCCCAGCGCTGAGGACAAGCGTGGTGGCAGTAACATTGAGGCTTCCGAGGCCAAGACAACAGACACTGTGATCAATCCGGGCAGCAGCATTGGTCCCGATATCACCTGTGATCCCAATTTGGAGGCCAACTACGGCAAGGGCGTCATCTTCTATCTTAAGAACGACAAAATTGTCGGCGTTCTGCTGTGGAATCTATTCAATCGCATCGGTCTCGCACGCACCATCATCAACCAGAACAAGACCTACGAGGATCTCAATGAGGTCGCCAAATTGTTTGAGATTCACTCGTAGTGTGGGGGCCATCGTACATGGACTGGAGAAACGAAAGATCACAGCTTGCTGCGAATTGTCTGCACAATTGGCGCCTGCAAATTATCACACACTACAATTGACGCAATCATCCCAAACGTTCCAAGCCAACTGATAGTGTATATGTAATATATGCCCCCATGCTTTTTATGTGCATTGAGAAGAGAGACGACGAGACCAACCGACAGACAGCTGGAGAGAGGCAACAGAAATTTAGTGTTAATTTTATTATTTTGGAATAAATTGTTGTTTTTTAGTCGATGCGACGATGTGATGGAGGACAGGCAGGCACAAGTATGATGGCACGTTGAACTTCAATCATTATAAGAAGCAATATTTGATTAAATCGCACGTCATTCTATTAAACAAATCGACAAGCTGCATTCTTCTCTCTATCCCGCCTCACTGCTAGGATTACTTTATGTGTTAAGCGCAATTTTGTTATGGATGCCGTAGACCATAGACCAAGTGCCAGTTGCCTAGAAAACTGCACAGTTCATTGTAAAATAAAATGAAGATTTGTAAAAACGCGAAAACTGCATTTGCAATTTGAATTCGCAGAAATGCATCATAAAGTACCTTATGCGTGATCCTTATTCGGATTTACCTGATCCGTTTATGTCGTCTGCCCGTCGTTAAAATTGGGTTATTTGACGGCAGCTGTCGCGGATTAGCGACCAATTGGCAGGTAGTCGTCCTTAAGCCCAATCACAGGTAAGTCCTTTGAGCTTCTATATAACCAGAGCGCATCACCTCAAGCCTCATCAGTCACATCGCAACCAGCAAGTGAACAAGTTACCAACCGAAAACATGAAGAGTGTCAAAGTTATCAAACTTCAGCCGGAGGAGTGGAAGGGACATGGTGCTCTCGAGCTAGAAGCCGCCGCCGCTTTGCTCATGCTGCGCTATCAGTACGACATCAAAATCCAGACCGTTGGCTGCCCCGTTGCACAGCCCGTTGCAAAGCCACCATCGCCATCACCGCCGCCGCCGCCAGCTCCCGTGACAACCACTGTGATGGTGCCCAGGGCGGCCATCGCTGCCGCAGCAGCAGCCGCCAACAAAGCAAAGGTAACGTTGGCTGCCAGACCAAATATAGTCATCATTGCGAAAGCAGCCAATGCATCAACAAACCTCATTGTTGTGAAGCCAGCTCGCCAATCGGCATTAGCTCCTGCTCCCAAAGCAGTTTCCATCTCGTATCCAGTGGTGGCCTCCACATCGGCCGCTGCTGCTGTGAAAGCAGTTCCCATCACATTACCAGTGGCCTCCACATCGGCAGCCGCTGCTGCTCCTATCACAATGCCAGTCGTGGCCTCCACATCGACAGCCGCTGCTGCTCCTATCACACTGCCCGTTGTGGCCTGCACATCGTCTGCCGCTGCTGCTACTGCTTCTATGACATTGCCCGTTGTGGCCTCCACATCGGCTGCCGCTGCTGCCAAAGCAGCTGAAAAGGATTACACCACACCAAAGGATCAAATACGCCCGGCCGTTAAGGTTGCCTCATCGCAGCCGCTGAAGAAGCGCGCCATTCCGCCGCATCTGCTGAATATGTCCGTGTCTCCATCACGCTCCACAGCTATGGAAACAACAATTACACCAACAGTGGCCAGCACTAGCTACAACAACACTAGCACACCACAGGCCCGTAGCACATCCCAGGCAGCTACCACAACCCGTTCTGCTACCACAACTCGGGCAGCTACCATAACTCGTGCTGCTCCACGTACCGCTTCTCGTGCTGCTCCCCGTAGCGCTCCTCGTGCCGCTCCACGTTCTGCTCCTCGTGCCGCCTCTCGCGCCGTCTCTCGTGTCGCCTCCCGTGCCGCTTCTCGAGCCAGCACTTCTAATACTGCCACCAGCTCTTCGCAGTCGGCTGCGTCATCTCGTGCCTCGAGCACCACTCGTGCCACAGTTGCCTCCATTGGCAAGGCCAAGGACAAGTTGCATGCCAACGAGTGCAACGCTTCGCTGCTGAAGTCGTGCCGCAACATGATTCGTGAGTTCCTCGAAAGTCAGCAGTCCTTTTAATTTGATTTCACTTTTATTTTTTATTGCAAATAGAAATTTGTTTCCTTTTTTTGTGTAAGTTTTTTTTTTTGCTTTTCATACATATACATATAATCATAATCATAATCGTAATCATTATCATAATCAATTATCATCATATATATTATCGAAAGATAAGGTTTTTCAATGGAAGAACAGGTATTGTGGCGACACTAAAGTGCTAATTATTAGCTATTGGCGGTGTTTAAACTTATGCGTTAAGAAAAAACAAACAAATCATATATATACTATATATATATCTGTCGTATATAGTATATCTCTCGTATCTCTCGTGTACAAGATGTATACGTATACTTAATATGCAATATGCGCTAGTTTTATAATCATAGAATAATTCATCATAAATTGTAATGCTACCATGTTTCTGTATGTCTGATTATAATCAATAAAGTGCCTTTGAAAATGTACAAAAGAAGTGGATTTCATGAATTGTTGTTGTGGTTGTTGTTGCCGTTGCTTGAACACCTTTCAACTTATCGAATTAGGCAGCTAAGAACTAAACACAATACATAAATACACATATGTAGATATAGATTGTGTGTGTGTTGTTGTTGGTTTTAATAAATGGAAGCCAATTGTTGCAAAACTTTGTTTGTTGTTTATCACAATTTGAATGAAAATGAAAATTAAATGGCTGCATCCGAATTCGTTTTCTTTTCTTTTTTTTTGTATAATTCTTTAACATTTTTGCAAATTTCGTTCGCTTTTCAATTCAATATATATATATATATATTTTGTTTTTTGTATATATATTTTGTTATATAAAGATGTGTGTGTAAATGTATATATTGATTTCTAACAATTTTGTTTTCCATGTTACGACGTGAAACCATTGTTGAGGCAACATTGTAAAGCTCAAAGGTGACAACACTTAAACTCTAATTACACACTACTACAATCTTAATGTGGGGTGCATGTGTGTGTGGGTGTGTGTGTGTATGTGTGTGGTTAAAACTTAATGTAATGCATAATTAATGTTATTTAATATGTCGAAAATTGGCACATAACTCTGTATAAATCGTAAATCGTTGAAGGCTGCGCTGCGCCGATCAAAAAACTACTTACAACTCTATAAACAAATTACAAGTAAATGTGTGTGTGTGTGTGTGTGTGCATATGTGGGTGTATTGCAGGCATGTGTGTGTGTGAGAGTCTTAAGAGTATAAAATAGATATATATAGCTTAATAATTAATGCTGCAACTTGTGTTGCACTATTTTAAATAGCAGGCTTTCTTCGTTGCCTGCTTCTGTGTGTGTTCTATTTACAAAAGGTGTGTGTGTTTGTGGTTGTGTCTGCTGGTCCCATGTGGCAGCTGCAATTGTTGCTCAGGTAAAGTTGTGGATGCGGGGTGAGGAAGTTAAAAGGGGTATCAGCTGATTGTCCTTGTTGGTCGTTGCCTGTCCTTGGCTGCTCTTAAGCGACGTCGCTCTCCATGGGCACCGCCTGCGAATGCTGTTGATGATGCTCCACAGTGGCATCCATCGGCTTTGGTGAGCCATCTTCCAGGCTGCGCTCCGATTTCGGCGACAGCTGCTGTTCCGCGGGCGTCGTCGTTAGCGTAGGCGTTGGCGTTGGCTCGTTGTAGCGTATCAGCTTGATGGTGGTCAGGCCGTCGGCATTGCGTATGAGCCTGCAAAGAGGTCCACATGGGATTAGCACAGATGCCTTTGGCTGGACGCTTTTGAGTGTGTGGTGAGCTTACGGATAACAATCCTCGTTGCTGTTGACGCTGCTGATGACGCTCTTGCTGCTCACACTCAGATCGGTGGGCTTCAGATCCTCGCCAGCGCTGTCCGAGCTCACGCCACCTCCGTTCTCCAGCTTCAGCGGATGGAACTGAAACTTGTTGTCGCCCGTCGTCTGTCCGGCAGCGCCTGGCGTCAAGCAGGCCACAGCTGCTGGCGAATTGGGCGGCGGTCCAGCGGCCGCGGCAGCCGCCGCATTCGCCGACAAATAGTGCATGAAGAGCGGCGATGGCGGCTGCAAGCCATAAGCGGCTGCTGCAGCGGCGGCTGCCACAGCGGCAGCTGTCGGCAGACTCATGGGCGGACCATTCCTTGAGGCAGGACGCTGTGGCGACTGCTGCAGTTGCTGTTGCTGCTGCTGTTGTTGTTGCTGCTGTTGTTGCGTCCAGTTGTTGGCTGCCGCAGCTGGACTGCTGGGCGCCTGATTGTTGCCCTGATTGGGCGTCGCGGGCGTGGCATTCGCTGGCGTTGTCGTTTGGCGCAACAGCGAAATGTTCTTGATGTTCTTCAGCTCGGTGGGATTGCGCAGAAACTGATAGCAATGCCGTTCCCCCTGCACCTTGCGCAAGATGTTGACACGATAATAATAGCGCAGGGCGCGCGACATTTTGTCATAGTTCATCGACAAATGATTCTTCTGTATGCCCCACAGCTTGGCCAGGCCGGCGGGGTCGACGATCTTAAAGACGCCCGTGTCGCGGCACTTCCAGGCTATTAAATCGCTGTACTTCTGATTGCGATCGTTCAGCAGCTGTTGCAGAAAGTCCCACAGCAGGCGGCCATCTGTAAGCGCAAGATTTATCGATTAGTAAGTGATTTATCGGGATATTTGAATTGTGCGCCAAGCGATAGTGAAACAAAACGGAAACGGAACACATAAATAGAAAATTTCTGCTTTTCAAAGGAAATCAATTCTCCGGATGTTCTAAATACTTCACTAACCAAAAAAAAAAAAAAAAATTGAAAACCATATCACCTAATAATAATAAATATTTGATGATTCAATCATATTTACGGCTTTTTTAAGTGAATTTCCTTCTAATCATTATCAAAATATTGATTGCCTATTGAAAAGCACAATTTTTCAATAAACAAAGTAAAAAATTAAACCTAAAGGTACCATTTATCAAAGTGTACCATAGAAATTTAAATTTGTTTGCCAGCAGAAGTATTTGTAAGGATTTTGGAAGCTGTTACTTACTTGTATTGGGTTCCGAGTTCTCCGGGAAGAATTCGCGCTTGGCTTTGTACATGTAACTGGGCGTCGTGGGCGCCGAGATGGAGCCACCACCGACAGGAGCAGCCACAGCACCAGCTGTGTTCTCCAGCGTCAGCTTCTGTGGCAACTGTTGCTGCTGCTGCTGTTGTTGCTGCTGCTGCTGTGCAGCCTGTTGCTGTTGTGCCGCCTGTTGTTGCTGCTGCTGCTGTTGCTGGGACCAGGAGTTAACGAAACTGTTGGTCAACTGCTGCGTCCAGTTGGGTGTTAGATCCTTGTGGATGGGCGTGCCAGGCGGACTGCCAGCGCTGAAGGAGAGCACGCCGCCAGGCAGCGTATTCACCTTGTTGCCATTCACGTTATTGCTGTTGTTTGTCGCCGCTTCCGCGTACGATTCCTCGTCGGAGTCGGAGTGATTGCTGCTGGCGCTGCTGATGCCCTTCATGGGCTGCACACAACTCGACGACGACGCTGTGGCACCACCAGCGCTTGTTGTGGCCGATGACGAGGACGATGACGACGACGATGTGGTGGACGCTGTTGCCATGGAGACGCCGCCATTCGACGCATACGATGTCTGTGGCTGCGGCTGTGGCGGGCTGCTGGCCTGCGAATCAACCGAAGGTGGCGGGCTGAGTGTCACGGAATTGGGCGCCATAAAGTGATGCGCCGCCATATGAGCTGCGGCCGCGGAGCTGCTGCTGTGGAAGGGATTGCTGCTGGCATCGTTTGGGGCATTCAACGGCGGCCAGGTGGGCGTCGGCGGATGACTGTGCGGCGACAGCGGATAGCGGCCCGTGGGCGTCACGGGACTGTTGGGTAAATGCCATTGCAGCATGTGCGACTCGATGATCAGCATCTGCAGCACATTGTGCAGCACATCGCCGGCGCCGGGACACCGATGGCCAAAGTCCGCCCTGGTGAGCATGCAGAGCGCCTTGCCGTTCATTTGGAAGAGATCAAAGTCGAGCTTGTTCAGATCGAACTCGCGGACACAGAAGCGCAGAAAGACGAGCACATCGTCGCGACTCCAGAGCCGGGGATCCGAGGGCAGCGAGGGCGGCAGCTGTGTCTTCAGTTCGGCCAATTGGCTGGAGGGGGGTGGCGGGCAACGCCACATCACATCGGTCCAGATGTTGGGATTCAGTGATAGCTGTACTGGAAGCATTTTCATTTTGGACATGCAACGCGCTGGGTGTGGAAATTTAGATCATGCCACAAGATTGTGTTTGGTATTAATCTGCAAGCGAAAGAGACAAAAGAATTTCGATTAGTTCTATGGCGCAAAAAAGGATGTGGGCATCAATCGGCAATCGACTTCCGCCACTAAATAGCTGAGCACACACATCACCAACACACACACACACACAGACTTTCGCGCATTCCAAGCAAATCAGATTTCTTCGTAAACAAATGAGCTCCACAGGCAACGCATCCCGCAGCGAGCGCCAGAGAGAAAGAGAGAAAGAGCGCGAGAACGGCGCGTGAGTCAGACACGCACACTAACGAACTTGCGCTGCGAGTGCTCGCGTTCTCAAGTTCTCTCGTTCCCACCAACGCACACCCCCGCGGCAAACCGATCACAAACTCACTCCTATTCCTTCCTCTACCTTTCGCATTGCATTCCTCAAATCGATTTTGATGACAATTAGCTGCCCGAAAAAAATCGATAGTTTATCGCAAGTGCAGCGATTGTAGAAAACAAATATTGTAGCTTGCGTTTTGTTGTTGTTGTTTTGTTTAATTTTAATTGAAAATTTCTCAATATGGTAATTGCCATAAATGTGTGCGTTGGCGGCGGCAGCTCTGCTTACGCTACTATTCCGGATGTATACAAAGCAAACACCGACAGCAAATAAATATATGTGTGTGCTGTACATACATATTAAATGTATGTATGTATGTAGTGTGTATACAAATCGACAACACATGGAGCCCAGCACACTCTCACACAGGCGCATACACTTGCATGTGTATCTTTAGCGTGATCGGTCGCTGTAAGATTTCAACATAAACGAATGTATTGATGCCGCTGCTGGGCAAGTGGTGAGGAGTTGGGGGTGTGCGTGTGTGTGTGTGACGAAACTTGAAAGCCGAACCCATTTGCCCACTCGCCAGTCTGGGCTTGCCTTCCAACATCATATCACTGCAGCAGCAGACGACGACGGCGGCAAACAGCAAACGGAAGTGCACATTCCATACACAAAACCCGTTTCCAGCAGCAGCAGCAATGTGGAGAAAGACGACAACGACGACGACTAATAAATCCGCCAGTGGGTAAAGAGAGCAACAAGCCAATTTAAAGAAGCAGCAGCATGAGCACCCTGTATACTGGCCGTGATCAGACATTGCCCAGTCCCCACACACACACACACCCATGCACATCACGCTCACATATGCTCAGACATTAAAATTTATCTCATCTCACGCTCTCTCTCTCGCTCACGAAAGGCAGAAACTTCCTCATTCTCCGGGAAGCATTTCAACAAGTGAGCGCGCAAAGAAATTTACTTAAAGTTCAGACGTTGGAGGCGTGAGCGCAAGCGAGATGGCAGCTGAGCCGACTGAGAGAGCGTGAATAATAAATATTGCTGGCCTGTCTTGTCTCATTGTTGTTGTTGTTGCTGTTGTTGAGCAAGAAGTAGGAGAAGACGCAGCCAGCAGGCAAAACAGATGATAATAATGATGACAACGATGATGATGATCATTCCTTGTGCTTGTGTTTGAGTGTGTGTGTATGTATTTTATTGTGTACATGTCTTTTACTTAGAGGGGGTCTATTTGTTTTGTTTAAGAGGTGCTGCTGCCCTCTGCTGATTATGAAGACACACATACATACATACTTGCGTACATATCTATATGCATATGTGTCGACGATCCTACGTGTTATTTTGGTTGCCGCAACAACATATGGTTTAATTTGACTAAAATAAATTCATATATTGTACTACACACATGTTCGACGCTCGACGGGCAACAACGCGTACAACAAACAAATAAACATTCAACCAGTCGGTGGCACGTAGTAAAATGACAAATGAATGTTCATCATCCAACAACAGCAACAAAGTGAAAGAAGGCAAGAGCAGAACACAAAACGACGCACGCAATAAGAGAAGAATAAGAATATAAATACATGCAGACATCCACATGAATTTACCTATGTGTGTGTGTGTGTATTCTAAATCTCAGGCAGCGAAGCAGACGAGACGAAGGAGGCGCGGCTTGGAATCAGGCACAAAAGAGGCAGGGGCAGGCAACAAGGCACAGGTAGTTAGAGGTATGCGGATGATGGCGAACCGGTTTCAACGGAAATTACAAACGAAAATTATAAAACGATCAGTTTAGAAAAATGCCAACAGCAGCCTCAGTCGATCTCTTAACAACAACAAATAAGAAATGTAAAAGGTAAAAACTCGTAAACTACACTAGTGTGAGCGAGATAGAGAGATGGCAATGGTATGCGTATGTTTCTGTGTGTGTGTGTGTGCGTGCTAAGAATTTTTGTTTGTGCAGAGAGATTTCCGCTTTCAGCGTATTTGGCGAATGCGATGGCTGGGCGTGGGATCGGAAATGGCGCACGAACTAAAAATGGGTGTTGCAAAATGCGAAAAACACCAACTTTAGACAAGGCAATCGTCCTTTGCTATCGATAACAATCGAAGCTGCCTAATTGAGTAATTTCTACTCTTGAAATTCTCCACTTTTTGAAATTCATGTAATCGATCAGGAATTTAAAAAAAAATCAACGCACGTTTTAAAATTGAGTGCTCTTGGTTTAACACACCTAATTAGCATGTGAACACGTTTCGATCATATTTCCTAAGCACTTTCTAAGTCATTATGGTCTTAAGACGACATTTGAGCCGCTTGCAACAAAAATCCCTGTGCACTTGATGCCACAGCAAAGTGCATCGTTATGTTGCTGCGTTGCCAGCGAAGTTAATGAGTAATTTCCGCAGGCGCATCCTCCCTGGGGCCTGTGAGACCAGATATCGTGGTCTCTGGCTGTGCATCAAGTGGCTGTTGCACGTTGCAAGCTGCAAGCATTTGCTGCTGCGCAGTAGTAAGGAGCGAAACGATGAGAAAATAAGAAAAATCTGATAACATAAAAAGGCAGAAGCGACAGCCGCCACGGCGCATTAAGATTAACGGCCCAACAACAACAACAGCAGCAGCAGGAGAGAAGGGATGTTGGCGATGCTCATGGTGATGGCGATGGCGATGACGATGACGATGCTGATGGTGCTGTTAATGATGGTCTCTGCCTTTGCAGCAGGTAGAGAGACGCTGAAGATGAGTGAGAAGTGGAGAGGGGAGCGGCGGATGGGAGATGGGAATAAGGAAATGCGTACCTGCGGATGCACTTTACATCTTCTTGTAGGACTTCTTGGAAACCCGCCCGATCTCAGCGCTCCAAGAAGAAGAAGAGCACACACAAAAGCAATGCACACAACAGTCGACCCAACAGCACAGTTGACATTTGATCTCTTTTATGAGGTCTTCTTTTCAGCTCGGTTCGAATCTGTGTGGTGTTTTCTGTTTTTTTTTTATTTATCATCTGCAGGCTGAATTCTCAAGTGCTGTTGAGGAACAACAACCCTTATGGAGGACCTTTGGGTCGCTCGCTTTTGTTATTGTCTTGATGAAATTTCAAGGGAAGCCAGTGATCGTGTGTGTTGCACGTGTAGATCAGAAACAAAAAGTGGGAAAGATTGAAGTAGTGGAAGAAACAGCAGCGAAATAAGTTGTTCAAGTAGAAGAAATAGCAGTAGAAGACGAGCTAGTTGTAGAAGAATGTGTATATGCGAATTTTAGCCGTGTGTAGCAAGAATTATACGCCATATTCCGGCATATCAAATACTCAATTAATAAGCACAAAAATTCAAAACCAAGTCAACGACCTGCTTTGCTTTATAACTGCTCAAAGAAACAGCAGCAACAACAACAACTACTACAACGATCGCTACAACAATGCTGAAGCATATATTTAAAGAAACAACAACTGGCACGTAGAGCTCGCTTCGCGCCGCCTCCTCCCCTCCCGCGTCGAAAACCCGCTCTTAACCCAACCCCACACACACACACACATAAGTCTAGATATTGAGCTGATCATGCATAACAAGCGCGTGAGCGTGAGCGTTACGTATTGCAGCTCTTTTGGTATTAGTGATCATCGCATAAAAACCACATACTCGGACGAGTCGACTACGACTACGACGACGACGACGACGATGAAAAAAAAGACGCCAATTCCGGGTTCTTCTTCGCGCGATCGCGACAACAACAAAGACAGTTCTGCTCCCCACCTCCCGCTTCACTCTTCCACACCCGCCACAATTTTTGTCTAGATCGTCACTTTGCTGGTTGTGTTGTTTGCTTTAAGCGCCGTAGGCACTTTTTTGTGGAGCAACCGAAAGAAACCCCAGAGCCAGAGAAGACAGAACCCAAGCCACGATCACAGCGCGTCGATCAGCCGAAACTCTTGAGCAAGCAAATCAATCATCGTTACGCACTTGGAGCTTGCGGTTGCCCAGCAGCAACAGCAACAGCCACAGTAGACGGAGACGCAGCAGCAGCTGAAGAAAGGCGGTTTAACCTGATCGCAACAACGATCGTTGCCCCTTCATCTGCACCCCTGAGGGGGCGCTTCTTTGGATTTCTATAGAATTACTGCTGCCACTAATGAGCCCAGATCCTCACACTTTAGTCAGTTATTAGTTTTTAGTTGGAGATCACGCGACAAGATCTCCGCAACCCAAATATGTTCCACATGTTCATCATATTTATAAGGAAGATAGATTAGAGAAAAACGCTTCGGCTGACCTCAAGCCAAATCCCTCCCAAATTTTTATGATGGTCTTTTTATACCCGCTAGCCTTAGGCTAGAATACCATTTAAACTTTACACTAAATGCTATTGTATTTCTAACACAAAAAAGGGTAGCGGGTATCTCGGAGTCGTGCACACTTAACTGCTGCTTTCTTGTTTTGTTTTCTTGGGTTTTTGGGGGCACTACGTAGTGTGTGTGTGTGTGTGTGAGTGTGCCTAGGCGTTACGTGCATGTTTGTTGTTCTAGAGATTCCAAGATTCAGCACTTGGAGCGCTCTTTGACTTTCTGCTGCCTCATTGTTCATCTTTATGCTTTGCGCATATCTTTTTTCTCTGTGTTTTTTCAGTCTTTTCTGTTTTTGTGTTTTATTCGTTGTTTCTTTATAATGTGCTGTGTGTTGTGTGTGGGGGTTTGGGTCTCTAATGATATGAGGCACAGATATGCCGCCGACATATCTACAGACAACAGAAAGCTGAATACAAATGCTTAATGATATCAAACGTTCGATAACCTTTCGGTATTTTAATATGCAAACCGAAGCAGCAGCGTTTTTTTTTTTATGTTCAGAGAATACAACACAACACAACACAACATTAGCATTAGTTGTGGAACAATAAAAGCACAGCATCATCATTAAATGATCATAACGATCATCATGATCAGCATGATGATCGTCGTCGGCGTCATCGTCAACGGTAGCCAAGAGTATCTTCTACCTACTCAGAGCAGACCAATCATATTTGCCAGCCGATGAGTTCATCAAACGCTCGAGCAGAGTTCAAAATCGTTCGCCTGCCACGCTTATTGCGCTGTGCTGTGCTATGTGCAACAAGAGGCACATCAATGTTGCCTAGATGGCGAGGGAAAAGCATCATTTGTGCCCATTACATTCAATTAGTCGTAACTGTTTGTTCCAACTTTTTGCGATTTTCTCGCACTTGCAACTCCCTTCCCTACTCCTCTTGCCTCTCTCTCTCTCTGTCTCTAACCTAGTCTAACTTAATAAGGCAGTTGACTCGCATCATCATTGTCATCATCAAGGGGTTGTTGTGTGTAGTTGTGCCTCTCTCTTAAGGGGGTCGGGGTTAGGGTTCGGGGTCAATTGAGTTGGTTTCGATGCCACAGTTGCTTCCGTGTTTGGCATACCACAACATTGCCATTAAGCGAAGGCGACGACGCAAAAAGGAGCTGCCCCACAACACACTTCTCTCCATTTTCAGCAATTGCCATTAACTCATGCAAATTCCTGCCATTCTCTTCGCTGTCAGAGCCTCCTCTTGGCGAAGCCTTGAAGACGCCCCTGAACCTTGTCCGTCAAAAACAAATCTCTTGTCGTTGTTGTAGTTGTTGTTGTCGATAAGCTGCCACGCGGCAGGGCACTTGCTGCACCTCCCACTCCCCTCCCCATCGCAGGGGCAGCAGCGTTTCTTTTTTGTGATATTTGTAAACTAGGATTACTTGTTGTCTTGGGGTGTCGACGACGCTTTGATAGCACTCATGATATGGACAAGCCCAACGAGCGACGCACAGATAGATACAACATGTTCCGTTGTTTGTCTCCCTCCAAGTTTGTGTGTGTGTGTGAGTGTGTGTGTGTGCCACACTTCCACAATGATGTTTAAATGTATTATGAAATGTTTACGATTTGCTTGGGTTCTTTTTCAGTAAGTTTATAACAAATAAGCGCAGATAAGATAAGACGCCAACTTATAGATACGCACAGACACAGTCAAAGATACAGCAACAGCTACAGATACTGATACAGATACGGATACAGTCGTCGTGGTCGAAGAAGGCAGCTGCTATGTTTGCTCGTCGTTGTTGTCTTCGCCCGTTTGGCTATTGACTTCCTGCTCCTCCAGCAGTTCCCCCAATTCTCCCGCTGCACGCTTAACTTGGCCAATCGATCTAGACAAGCGAGTCAGCTTCCTGTAGCGCAGAAAATGGTCAATTAGATCAGCGCCTCGGCACGGATGTGGCCAGCCAAGCAAGCTCGACAACCAAATGAAAGCCACATTCAAGTCTGCTCGACTAGCAGATACTTGGTAAAGTAACAAAGCATTTATTTGAAGAAAACAACTAACTCAGTTTTAACTTCCGTGTTAATTGACTAAACGTAATGAAGTTTTGAGAAAGCATTTAATAATTAGTTATTCTTGTATATAACAAAAGAAAAGGTAATCAATGCTTTTACAATTTAATTTAATTAGTATATTTATAAAGAATTTAATTTGAACCATTTAATTCAATAAGAAAACCATTCAGCTTTATATAAAAATAAATGAATGCAATGTTAATGTCTATATTTAGCATTTTCTATTGTCACTTGTAATAAATACTCTTCTTCAACTGTGTTGTTTGCGGCCGAAACTAGCGCCAAGTGCAGCGAAGAGCAAGTCGAGTCCAATGCAAAGACGAATCGAAGCCGAAGTCGAGTCCAAGTCAAGTTGAGTCGAGTCGAGTTGAGTCGCTGTCTCCTTCTCTGCTTCGCTATCTCTGTGCTGTGTACATACAATATATATCTGTGGTCTCTATCTAAACCGGTAGTTAGTATTTGCGCTAGTAATCAAGCACATTGCTTGAATCTAGGCATGCATGGAGCCAGCTACGTTTCCTCCCCACCACCACAACACGGCTCCCGCCCTCCCTCTCCACCTTCCTCCCTGTCGCAGCTCAGAACTTTGGCTTGATCTGATCGCAGCTCGTTTTGCTCGCTCGACAGTCCAAAGACGACGACGACGACGATCGCGCCTCGCATCTTAATTACAGAGCGCAATGCAAAAAGCTGAAACTGACAAAAGCCAACTAATCAAGCACGACTAATAATTACCCTCTGAAATTTGCAGAATATCTAAACAAATAATTAAACTAACATTAGAAAGTATTTATGAAGTTTTGTTATGAGTACTTAAACTGTTAGGAGACATAATTGATTTCAAGAAATTATATATTCAAATGCATTTCCAGGGTATCGCACTGAGAGTGAAACATGGCAACAGAAAAGCGCCTGCAAAAACCTGAATTGTAAAAAGCGTTCTAAGCGAGCGCGGAGCGTGGAACGTGAAACATTTTGCGCGTTTTGCGCTGGAAAGACACTTAATAAATGCGGAAGCGGATGTTCGCAAAGGCAGCAAGAAGCGAACGAACCGAAGCAACGACCACTATGAATAGACAACTCTGAATACAACCACAACTATGTTGTGTACAATGAGACTGCGACGACGATGTCTATAATCACAATCAAGTCAAGCAGGCAGGCAGGAGGAGGAGCTTTGGGGTTAAGATTCTGCTAACAAGTTCTACAACAGGCCCCCCCCCAAAGTAATTGGATCGATTCACTTCCTCAGCCAATGCCGGAGAAAGGAAGTACGCTGTGGCAAACACAAGTCAAAGTAACATAATGCGTAATATTCGCTAGAGAAGAAGCACAGGAAATTGCCATAGAAAAACCCATTGCAAAATGGGCACCAAAAATAGAAAATACACCTGAGCGAGAACATCGATTGTACTTTGTACTTATCGTGGGGGAAAGATCCAAGCGAACTAAGTGAAGCAGACATCGAATCACATCGCCGCACATTGCTGCATTGCGCATCGCAATCAATCGGAATGGGAAGTGAATAACGAGTCTTGACATGCGATACGCGCACAGACATAAATTATTGATTAAATGAAAAAACACAATCATTACAAGAACAACAACAACAACAGCAATTGCCCCGCCCCTCGTCGCCTGCTCCTCCCCCACCACAACAGCAGAGCGATAATGTCTAACATCAGTTCAACATGAGATCGTCTAACTGTTGAGGAATTCAGGAAGCGATCAGTCTCAGTCTCCGTCTCAATCTTAATCGCAGTCATAGATTACAGCCGACTTGGGGAAGTCATTTGTTACACTTGATCTTTGTTTTCTCCCTACATCTTTCTCCGATCTTGGCTGCTGATCGCCAGCGAATCATTTCAGGCATCAATTTTAATTACAATTTCAGAGATCAGAGATATTCTTCCTCCTAAGCGATCTTTGCTCTTTTCCATGTATTTATTCCATTTCCCAGTTGTAAGCTCCCTTTGTGAGCGATGCAATGACAATTTCTATAGAAATATCATCGTTTATTCACACGTCAGAGCGTGGATCCAATTCTCGCATCTGTTGCAATTGTAGGAAGTGGAATTGTGGATGAACCTAGTCATCTATTTTAGCTAATTCTAACATTTCCAGCAAGCTCAACATTTTGATGACATTTGTCATAAAATTCAAGCGAATGCGGCAACGTCAATTCCAAGTGTCAAATGAATAAACAACAACAAGAACAACAACAATAGACCCGAGGCAATTGCCAAGAAGCTGAGCTGAGGCAACGAGTGCGAGTGCTTGATTCGGTTTGGGGAAATGTGAACGAGAATGCTGCCAAGAGCTGGGGGCGTAGAGCGAAGAGCGCGAGAACGACGGCGAGATAGTAGCAGAAGAGAGTGTGAGCGAGCCAGAAGACAGAGATTATATTATTATAATTTCCAAGTAAAGCAACACACAGAATGAAAACAAACAACAAATTGACACGAACATCACGTAGCGAGCAAAATAAAAAGTGGTGCTGTGAAGGAGCCAAAAGGCTTGGCCGCAGCCGCAGCTTCAGCAGAAGATGATGACGCCACCAGAAGTGATGATGATGATGATGGTGAAATGCAGGAAGATGTTTGCTATTGTCGCCAAATTCCATAATTAGCAAATGGGCAAAACAAATGCGACACGTGGCCCGTGGCAATGCGGCAACTTGAGGTTGCAAGACGCTCTATTAGAGAGGCAACAGCCACAATAGTCGTAGTTGCTTTTAATTGTTAATTGTGGATGCAACTCATTAGAATTACTTAGCCACGTTCCACTCGACCAGTTGGAAGAAGTTCTTTGCAGTCGCCCCCGAGGCTTATCATAGAGCTCTGCTCTCGCCCTGACTCGCCGTCCCTCCCCCTCTCTCTTGTTGTTAATTTTTATAATTATCATTTCATTATTATTATATGGCTATTCTCGTTCGTTGTTGTTTGTATGCATGCACTCGACTCGACTTGACGATGATGAACTCGCTGCCTCTCCATCTATCTATCTTCCGCCCTTCTCCGTCTCTCTCTCCCGGAGTTGAGATAGACGCCTTTTTATTTATTGCTGATATCAGCTATAAACTGCTCTGTGGAAATGAAACAAAATAATAACACTAACAATAACAACAACAGCTGTTGTTAAAAGTGCAACGAACAAATCTAAATTCAAGAGGCAGACTGTGGGCCTGCCTAGAAACAATTATATAGATCTATATACACGTAGTAACCAGCTGCAGTCGAGAACTGCATCCGCTTATGACGTCGACAGCGACTTGCGATTAGAGGCAATCGCTTCGTAAGGCAAACACAATTTTATTTCATCGCCCCACAGTTAAATAAATAATAATGTTAAAGCGACGCGCCCACTGTTAACAGCAGCAGATCATGTTAAGTCACCGCTGTTAATGTTAATGTTAATGAAAGCAATACTTGAGACACACGCGTCTAAAGTTAGCTGGTTCCTTAGAATTTTACCGTTCCGTGAAATTTGAATTTTCGCATAAACTCATTATCAATTTGGGCTTATCTAACCACATGCTTAGTAATAATAATAATAATGCCAGCGACTAATCAGTCACCTTTGGAATTCGAAGAGTATTTTTAAATATGCGCAATGACGGTCAGCAAAAGTTGAAGAGTCCTTCCCGTTCCTTGTCCCTGACATAATACCTGCATTTGATCGAATTTATTGAACACCACACACAACTCACACAAACACTTGGTCGTACTTATCACGATTATGTGTGTGATGGCTTTAAGTTCAAGTGCCCATATATGTACATATATTTTCGATGGCTTCCTCTTGGCGTACCGTGTGTATTTCCAAATCTCTGAGTCGAATATTATGGTATATTCGTATGTATATATAGCGCTATAATTGAGCAGGCACCAACAATATTAGTTCCCACTTGTGAACTGCGATATGATTAAAGAAATTGTACGATTGTTTTTTGTCTATGCTACCCTAAAAACAAGGCATTTCAGCTCGTCAAAGTCGTTTGTCGCCACTAAACTAAGTTTCAAATATTATAATAATTATATATTGCATATTCGTGATTTAAATGTTTTAATAATTGATTTAATTATTCGCAAATAAACCGATGCTGCATAATTGAGTAGGGTATTTAAGTCAATGGATATCTATTGTTTGTTGTTTTGCTATTTGATTTGTTTCGTCTATAAATAAAAACAAAATATATTGAGGCAAGTAATAAAAATAATTTAAATTTACGTGTGCTGCGCAATCGGAATTGTATAAACAACAAAACAGCAAAACATTAACTAGTCCAAGTGCAAGGGTATCGTGAAGTGAGTCCAACAACAGCAACAAAGCAATTGATTATGATTAGCGCTTTTCGAGGCATATGTACATACATATATGAGCCATTCTCGATTATCACTCGAGACTCCCGAGACAGTGGAGCAGAGCTGCAATTAAATATATAGTGTTGACTGACGTCATTTCCGGTTGGAATAACCCCTGTCTGCCGCTCCTCACTTCCACAACCATTCCGCAATCGTTCTTGCAGACCCACAATAAACTCCTTCTACTCTATATGGCCCCCCAATATTCGTTCCGTGTTTCTCCTCGACAGAGAATTTGCAGCTCTTCCACTTGACGAGCTTATCGAACATTTGCCGCGATTGCGATAGGAACTCACACACTTCTATATTTTTTGTTCGATAGTGTGTGGGCAACGCATTTCCTTATCAATCGAGCTATCGGGCAGCGAAATCAAATTGATTTATGAACGATTTGCCAGTGCCAAAAATACAATTATATATAAATACTCAAACACATAAACTACATAACATACATCCATCCGTAATAAATACATAATAGAAATCTCTATTGCATATATATAGTAATATGCATGTTTTTATTCACTTTGAGGACCGCCCGGGTCGCTTTGGAGTGCCTTCATCTCGAGACTAAGCTCAGCTGCAATCTTTTTGTTTGTTCGCTTCCCTTTTGGGCGACTCTCATCTTTACTATTGTGTTGCGCTCGCTGCGCTTCGAGTGTTTGTCACTTTTCTTCCTTCCGCTGTGCTCAGCAGTTTCCTCGGAAAATAAATGCAGAAAAACAGTCGCAGTTCATTGTGAATTCGTTGCGGTCAGCGAGGGGGCGTTTCGAGGTCGCAGCACTCGAGCGCAGCACAACAATTAGTGTGTGAGAGGATAGCGGAGGAGTGCAGACCGAGTCCCAAAGACCACCTACAGTTTGCCGGGTCATTGTTCAACAGGTAAGATAAGCCCAGCTTAGCCGCTCTCCAGGGTATTGAGACTCGGCACTTTAATGGCAGCAGAGCACTGCAAGTAGGTAACAGTAGAGTACACTTCTAAAGTGCGTCTCAATGGCTGACACTCTCTAGTTCTGTCTGGCTGTCTGTCCATTGATCTAAACACCTACAGCTCAGCCGCTGCAAGACCTGCAGCTACCAAATTTGTGGAGAGCACTCTAATAGAGATCACCCTACTCATGGGTGCCTTAGCACAAAAATACGTTTCCTAAATATATATCAGAATTTCACTAGTTGAATAAATTGTGAAATTCTTTAAGTTCCAAAACGGTCTATTTAACGTGTAACCCGCAATCGATCGCTTGACTCGTCAAATTGCAAGTTCCAACACATGCCCACTGATAAAGCAATAGGAAGCAAAGGTCTACGTCCGGAACTATCGCAGTTGACGCTACAAAGTGCATTCACTACTACTGCAGCGATAGAGAGATATGAACGACACCCAACTTCCTTTTTGCGTCATTACGACATCGGTGGCGTACTCCGAATATACGGAGTGTTGGTGTTACGTTCAAGCACCACGCAACGACTCGAAGCGCGACTCTCGCCCCGCAGTCCTGGGAGTTGTCCAGTTCAATAGGTTTTGTTGGCAGAAGAAGAAAGAAAATTACCTAATTGTGTTGCATCGACAGCACCAGCGACTTTTCCACAACATTACACTACTCCACTTCTTGCTTGAGCACGCCACCAAAAGATCGCTGGCTGCCTCCAGTTTGTGAGTGTGCCACACACACACACAACACACACACTCACACACACAACATACGAAAAGGAAAAAGAAAATGTGCCAAGCAAAACGGCAAAATGTGGCGCATTTTTTGTGCTCTTTTCGCCGTCGTCGACGTTGTTGTTGTTGTTGTTGTTGACTGTTTCTTTGCCTGCTCGTTGTTCGTTTCTTTCTTTCTCTTTGGCGCAGTTAGATAATAGGCAGCAACAACAACACCGTTAATGCTACACCAAGCTGAACCCCAAAAGCCATTTAGTTGTTGCAGTTGTTGTGTCGGCGGTATAACTCAAGCAAGACTTCCTATATTTTGAAACACGTTACGTTGTTACGTTCGTAACATAATTCACACAACAGGTTACCCACGATCAACTCTCCAACATAGCAACAACAACTGCTCACATTTCACATAGCGAAAGACTTTTGTAGACTCTAAGCAAACGGCCTTTACACATGTGTGTGTGTGTGAGTGTAGGGATATTGTTGATACTTTGCTGGGAAATTTGTGTGCAGGGATATTATGGATGTAGTTGTCAGATAACTGTCAAAGTGACGACTTCTTATTGTATAAATTAAAAAAAAACAGTCTCTATCTAATTAGGCATAATCAAATTGTTAATTACCTTAGAGAAAATATTTAAAAGTGTCAGCATGACTACCAAAGATCGTCTTTCTAAATATGTAGTCGTCAATAGCTGTACATTTCCTCTTTATAGCCAGAGCTTATCTGTTCGTATTGAGCGTTGTCTGTCTCGGGCTTGTTACATAAATTTGCGCAATTTTATTATACCCTTCTTATGGTCGCATAAAAAAAGGTAATAAGCTTAGCAGTTGGTGTGGGGATCTTACAGCTCTTTTTTCGCACGATCAGCAGCGCAGTCTGGAGATGAAAGATAACCGCACACACAGATACACACACACACATACATGCATGCATGCGATGCGATGCCAGGCCGATAGTGTAACAAACTAGTGTAGACTTTCTTTGGAGACAGCATAAATGGAAGCTGTGCGTATGTGTGTGTGTGTGTGTGTGTAAACATTTATGGCAAATTCAGGTTAGTGTGATTTTGTGCACTATAAAATGGGTCGTCGGTGGTTGTTATTGTGGTTGTTGTTGGCCGCACAAGTGGCTGGCATAATGCTGCTGGCGGGGTGTAGAGTGAGGGCGTGGAGCGTGTTATGGCGCATGATGTTCACACAATTCGCGAATGCGTATGTGTGTGTGAGCAAAACATCAATATAGCACACATCAACAGCTCCGACAGCAACAACGGCAACAAAAGCTACATCTGTGTTGGCGATAACAACACGCAGCAAGAAACTCAAACAGCAACAATAACTACAACAAGCGCGAATAGCAAGCAAATACAATTGCTATGTGCGCTACTTCCGCATGCAAGTTTAAACAACTAAAAGTCATCGGCGTCAGCAGAAATAACAAAAACAAAACAGCTAAAGACGACGACTCATTCTCAATGCACTTTGCGTACATGTGTGTGTGTGTGACTCAAAGAGAGCGCAAAGCAGCGAAGGAAGAAGCAGAGGCAGACAGCAGCCAAGCCCCAACATTGCACACACACAATTAAGCTGCTGAGTGAGTGAACGAGAGAGAGCGAGCCTTGAGCCCTTTTAGTCGCAGATCATTTTGATTTTATACTACACTCTATGAGAGAGCAACAGCAACAGCGTCATCACAATGCTTTACTTTTCACTAATGTTGTTGCTGTTGCTGGGCATTTTCTTGCTCTTTGTGATGCCGTTGCCTCCTCCTTCTACCTGCTGCGATCAACATTTTTTATACCTGTTTGCTAGTCTCCCCTCTCCTTCCCCATTCCTCCCCTGGTTTTGTTTTCGTGCTCTAGCCTGGCATACATACATGCATTCGGAATGGTATGTGTGTATGTTTCCCCAATTGCCATGCCATGCTGGTGACCCGACAGATCGTCGTTGTCGACAACGTCGTCGTCGTCGCCGTAGTCGTTGGCGACGCTCTCTTTCGTGTTTTTGCTTCCGTACAACTTTTCGCTCTTTTCGCTTTACGTCGCGCGCGCGTCTCTTACGTTGCCACACACTCACCCGTTACGTCGTTTTGTGGAGCAATGCGGAAGTGAATTTAATTTATTGTATTTACGCTGGCTTTTTGCTGCTGCTGCTGCTGCCACACAGACAAACAGACTGACAGACGGACAGACAGAGAACCAGGAAAGTTAACGGGTCTAGAAATCCATACAAATCGCAGCTGGAAAGATTTCTGTTTGTCTATATGTATTTTATGTCTACATAGATATTTCAACGATTTGTTTCGTTTTTCGCTAATTGGAGAGCCAAGCATGTTAAATAAATAACACGCAACACACACATACACTCGCATACACATAATATAATCAAATTTATCGACGGAAATCTGTGAAAGGGTGGAGACGGGTTGTGGAGAGTGGAGACTGATGAGGAGAGAGAGAGAGAGCGCGCAGACACGATCAGCATGATCAGGTGTGTTGTCTGCCTTCTTCCTTTGCCTTTGCAGCCGCCACCCAAAGACTTGGTGCTTTTCGTCTGTGAGTGTGTGTGTGTGTGTGTGTGTAGCTAAACCAGAAGCAGGAACTGTTGGCCGATTCGTTTCAGCTGCGCGGCGACAACTGCGCTGGCGTTGACAGCAACTGTGACGGCGACTGCGACGTCGACTGCAGCAGCAGGCGAACAAATAAACACAATTCTGCTGTTTTTTTTTTTTCGTTTGCGATAAGATTTCGCTGACGTGAGCTTCACAGCAGCGGCAAACAGCCAACAGGCAAAGCGAAGCAACGCCAACCTAATTGGAGCTTAACGCTCCGCTTTTGTTTCACTTCCATAGAAAAAAGTGCATGCAACAAGAGACTCGTCGAACCAACTCAAGCCCCCATACAACCAAGCCAAGAAACAGAAACAGAGCCCCAATGATTGCCTCCGATACAGTTCACCACATTTTTACTACGGATGGGTAATTTGTAATTAGCAGTCGACTCTTCAAATACGGGAGACGGGAATGCAACGGCTTATTGCCATAATTTACAAAACAGAACTCAACTAACATATTTTTAAGAATACATTTCTAGGTTATGCACACCTCTAATGTGCTGCAGCTTCTAAATTGATCGGCAAATATTATTCTAAAGAGGTGTGAAACTATCGCGATAAAGACAAAGCTTCAATGTTTTGAGGAATGCGAAAAAAATGATCTCGCATTTATTTTTACATTTTGCGCTTCAAGATTGAGTAAAAACAACAAATCCCCAGTCCAGAAATAGATACAGCGATAAAGATAAAGTGCCCTCCCTGCTAAAGCTGTAAAGTAGTTCAACAACAGAAAGATGAAATTATCTTGCGCCAAAGGGAATTATAATTTGTTGACCTCAACTAAAACAGAGGGAAACGAAAAAAGAACTAAGAAAACGTTGTAAATGTCAGAACATGACAGCAACAATAAAATGAATCGTACAATCCCAAAGATTAGCGTTAACATTTATCAACTCTTTTTTTATGATGCTTGAACGTGAGAGGGAAGGGCAAGCAAAGGGGGTGGGGCGGGGGAGATGAACAGATTTATGTTTCATATTCCGAGTGCGATATGAAAAGAAACATATGCTGAGAGAGAAGGTCGGAAATACAAGCAAAACTTTGTTTAGTACAATTTTGTAAGAAAAGTAAAGTATAACAAATTATTCCCCTCAATGTTATGTGCGCTAAATTGATTTCTTTACAATCATATTATATTTTTGTATTCTTTAACATTGTGAAATTAAATATGTTATCGAATGCATCTATAAATAAATATAGTACAAAATGTATTGCTTACCTGTTTGCTTTAGCTCCACTGTGCGGTGTGACGTAGTTCGTTGTTGTTGTTGTAATACTTGTTGTCTGTGTTGCCGTTCTTTAAGCTTTAAGCTTTTTAGCGACAGCGCAACGCGGAAGCGGATATGTTGTCCAGATCCAGAATACGCTGTTGCTCTTGTTGTTGTTGTGGTTGTTGTTATTGCTCTACAACTACAACTGCAGCACTACGACTTAGCGTAACGTAACGGTAGCGTTATCGTCACGCGACGTAATGCATGCACTTTGTTGCTGCTGCTGCTGCTTCGCTGCTGCTTTTGCTGATTTCCTGGTTCTGCTGCTGCGACGTTGAGCGTCAAGTGGCCATTGTGGAGACTCACTTCTGGAGACACGAAGGGTAATCCTATGTGTACGTATGTATGTGTGCGTGTGTCTCGCTCTTAAATTCGCTTTATGTGATTTTTCTTATTTGCCATGCCGCACAACAAAATCGAAATCGCAGGCTGGAGACGTTGGCCGGCGGCACAAAGAACCTAAAAAGTACTTCCGTCTGTTCCTGTCTCTCATACACACACACACCAGCAAACGCGCGCGTACACGAACGAGCGGGGGAAAGAGAGCAACCGATAGAGAGCGAGACGGGCGCGATGCACTTGTGCTGCGTTTGTGTTTTTGTTGTTTCTTTTCGCTTTGGCCCTTTTCACGTTTCACTTGCGCCTACGTTAGCCTACTACGTTACGTTACGTAGAAGCGCGCACGACGACAACAACAATGCTATAATAATAATCTGTTTCCTTTTTTCACTTCAACATGGTTTTGTTTTTGTTGCTGCCCAAGCTTTTTTTTGTTTATTTCGCTTGTATTTTTCGAGTACAACCACAAAAACAAGCAAACTTGGCGCATACACAGTTATTTATTTATTTTTTTGTTTAGCTTTATTGCTTTGATTCTCGTTCTTGTCGGCGGCTTTTCTTCCACAATTGTTGTTGGTTGTTTTTCGTTTTCTCTTCAATTTCAATTTCTTGCTTGTTATATAGAAATATTGGGCTACACTTGTTTATTTTATATGATGCTTTTACGCGTGCATTGAATCAAATTCAATGATTAAATACAATATTTTTGCACAATTACAATTCGGATATTATTATTTTTGATTGTACAACAAATTCTTTTTTTCTTGTTCCGCAGCAACACGTCCGCTCACCACGAAAGTTTCTTACGTTGTGACTCAAAACACACGCAAGTAAGAAATAAACTGAGACCGTGCGCGCCAAGAGAGCGGAGCATGCGCATTTCTCAGCACGACGTGCACACGAAGAGAGTGAGAGAGCGAGCGAACAAAGACGAAGGCATGTTTAAGAGTGCGGGCATATCGTGAGTGTAAGAGAAGTTAAGAAACACAAGAATTTAATTTATTATTTTATTTGTATGTTCTTCTTCTTGCACACAATATTTCTTCCGAATATTTGCACGTTGTTTATTTCCTTTTACTAGGTGTGTGTGTGTGCAAGTACTACATATATTTTATACATTTTATGTGAGGTTAAACACACAGGTGAACAACGTTTGTTGATTGTTGATTGAGATGCGGGGCATCTTGCAACTGTCGAAGTTGAAGAATTATTCATATACAAGTTTTCAAAATAGTATAAATTATAATGCGAATAATAATGTAAATAATTAAAAAATGTAATTTAAAATAATTAAAAGTAATTCAATTGGAATTATGTTCAATAATCGCATCATAAACGTTTATGTTGAGAAAATGTTTGAAATTTCCACAAAACAAATCTCATCTGATTTCGTTTGTTTTGAAGCGTGGGCGCCAAGCGTGGGTGTCGATTGACTTGTTAATCAGGCAGCGATAAAAGTTGATACAATCGTTTATCGATGAGCTAATAGAGGTGGGTTGTTTTAGTATTGTTTGTTTGCTCAGAACGGACAGACGGACGGACCATGCCCATAATATGTTTTGTGGACCCTAGAAAACCAGTCGAGCAATCGTTAATTACTGAAACTGAACTGTTTGGATTGCGAGGTGCAGCACGACATTTCCGCTTGGTGAGTCTTCAAAACTCTTTTTCCCTACATAAATTAGTGGTGGCCAGCGCATAAGAAGAGAGTGATGGTGTATGTGCGAGTGTGCGAGAGTGAGAGGGGGCGACAGGTTGCCATAAGACAGAGGCAAAAGATGCGCTCAGCTGCGTTGCACTGCATCCGCTTGAAATTGAGTTTCGAGTTGTTTTTGTTTTATTTTAAGTTCGTTAACCAGTTTCCCTAAACATCGTTGACATTTGAAGTCAAATGCCCATAAACGGCAGCGATCGAGACGACGACAACGACAACGACGTTTGCGGCATCCTCCTTCCCGCCACCCCGCCCCCTTTGGCGTTCCCACAACGAGCAAATTAGTAGTTGTAGTTGTAGTTGCTGTGCATGATGCGTATCAAGAGACAACGAAGCAAAGAGAGCGGGCAGGCAAAGAGAGCAGGCAGGCAAAGAGACGAGCAGGATTGCGAGTTCAGAGTTCAAATAGTCGTCCAATTGAGCCAATCAACATATATTTCGCGATCAGCAGTCAACTCTCCACTCTTGAGTGGGAGACCAAAATGTGCAGGGGGAGGGTGATGGGTCGTAGGTGGCGGCAGCCGATGACGCAGCCGATGTGAAGTCAACGTTTGAAAATGCGTTTGGCAATTTGTGTTGCGTTGTGTTGTGTTGCATTTGTAGAATGCAACCTGCCGCCGTCAATCTGCCGCGTCGCAACGTCGCAAGTTCGATGCCCAAGTGCAGATAAGACATTAAAATAGAAACATCTTCATAGTGCACATGTGTTTGTAGACATAGGCAATGTCCAGAGTTGTGCTACTCTCTCTCTCTCTCTTTCTCTCGCTCGCTCTCCACATAGCCCAGACACAAACCGATTTCTCTTTTGATGCGTCTCCCCTTGCCCTATATATTAACATAGTGCAGGGTCTCAGTGCGTCGGCCTCTATTAATAGGAATATTTGCCGCTAGGCACCCGATGCGGAAGTATTCCAGACGCTTCACTTTTTTGGTCATTTGCCAATCGCTCTGAATTATTAACACTAAAATCCGCACGAAACGGGGGAGGCGTCACAAATTCTACACGCTCGAGAGACAGTCGCGATGTCTGGAGTGCCACTTGATCGGAATGCAATTCAAAATGCACCCGACAAGTGCCGGTCTATACAGAAACCTATATTTTTAAATGATATTATTATAGTACCTACTATATACATATATTTCAAATTTAAGGATTTTAATTTAGTTTGACTTAAAGTCTTGTATTTGATTCTTTGCAATTTCGCACACAACCATCTCTTCGCGTTTTTTGGAGAGAAGTTAAGAGGTTATAAAAAGGTGTTACCATAACATTTAAATGTATTTTTTGCATACTTAACATGATAATCACATTTGTGCTTATTGAATATGTTATTTTCACAGTACATTATAATTATTCTTATTATAATTAACAATATCCTTTTGCTGTTGTCTATACAATAATTTATATTATTTGGTTGTGTGGAGAAAACATAGACAGAAAGAGAAATTGCTATGCCCAAAATTTGTAGTAATTGTTTTAACTACTATTGATTGATATTTCAGAATATTAAAATTTCAATTTATACTTCAGAGTTAATAGTAAAATTTAATTTATAATAATTTTTAATTAATTTGGTTCTCCAAAAAAGAGATTATCAAATTGTATAAATTGATATTTAAGCTATAGCTTTGTACTTTATGTTGGAATTTCAATCTATGTTGATACCTTAAAACTAACATTGGAACTGTCCATTACTTAAAGTTCTTTAACTAGATACAATTTAAAATGCAAAATCGATTTGTATATTCAATTAGAGCTACATATGAAGTAATTGCAGGTTATTTCTGGGTTTAGATTTAATTATTATTACGAGTTCAATTTTCTAATAATTATAGGTAATTCTGTTAGAGGGTAAAAACTTAATAAGTACTTGGGGGCAAATCGATTTTTAATTAAAGTTCCCTCGTGCGAGCGAATTACTTAGGAGGAAGTCGCAAAGAGACGCCCTCACAGAAGCTGATTGCAAAGCGGAGCAGAAAATGAGCCAGGCCGCCCTCGTTGCCGCCCACGTAACATTACAGGATCAGGATCAGAAGCAGGCACAAAGGATAAAGGATACAAATGAGTTGCATTCGTTACACTTTTGCTGGCATTCAATTGAATTTCATGTTGGAAAGGATATTAAGTGCAGATCCTGGTTACCCTAATTGTTACACATTCTTCCCCCTCGCTCGAGTACAATGACTAATTGTGCGACCTTTTTGACAGTTTGCCCTAAAGGCAAAAGAATTCTCCATTGTAAGGATCAGCTGTGTGTGTGTGTGTGTGTGTGTCTGCGAGAGCAGGATATGAAGGAAAGAAGAAACCGTGGGAAGCGAGGAGCTCACAAAAAAGAGCCAAACAACGGGAAAACCGATCAAAATCAGAGACCTGTAAGAGCACCAGCAACAAACACCAGGCAGGCAGGCAGTCAGGCAGTCAGGATTATTGGCAGCCCAAGGAATTTCAGTTCAGTTTTCTGATTTCATGTTCTAATTTAGCGCCCAAAAACGCAACGAACCAGAACCAAAAAACCAGACTGAGACCGAGACCGAGACACAGACGGAGACGGAGACTTGATCGGCACTTAGGGGTTGCAAAGTGATCGTGAGCCGCAAGTGTTGAGACTCGGCGCAGGTTGCATGCCACAGCGAAGTAAAGAAGAGCGGTGAAAGGTTTCATATTTCATTGTGCATTGTGCAACCGAGATTCGATATGAGATCGAGAGGGAGACGATCGACGATCCTCTCGAGGCCAGGATAAACAGTGTGTGGCTTCTTGCAGCACTTTTGTGGAATGTGAAAATTTTATCAATTAAATATCACAAGCGACTCACGATCCAGCCTCGAGGTTGAGGCGTAGATAGAGATAGTTTCAGAGCCGCAGATAGAGCGAGCGTCATGCGATAGATGCACGCACAACCAGACGGACAGACAGACGGACAGACAGACAGACAGAGAGAGGGACGGCTTGGAAAATGTGCGCCACATCCGCTCGTTGAAGGCTCTTTAGATCTCGCAGTCTCCCGACTTCGAGTCGATCTCAGTCTCAGTCTCGGTCTATGCCATTGGCTGCATTTCTAGGAAAACGTTTAAAACCAGAACAGCAAGCCGATGATGAGCTCAACGATAGAGCGAGAGCGAGAGAGGGAGCGGGAATTAGGGAGCAGGACAAGTGACTCAACTATGCACTTGAAAATGAAAATGCTGTGTAATTAATTACGAGCAGATCCAAAGGCAACAGGCAAGCTGTCGAGGGGACGAGGCAGACGGACAGACAGACAGACAGCCGGACAGCAGTCAGTTTTTACCTTATGTCTGGGAAATTGGAACGGCTGTTTTAAAGTGTTCGCGCTGAAAGGAAGTTATCCTCAGCGCACAAACACTCATATGCTCGCTGTCTGTGAAAAGTGACAAAGGAAATGCCATTGGAAAACCTACATAAAATTCGACTTTTTATGAGTCAAGCGTTTTCATTTCGATCGCTGCACTTTGCTGAACAGTTTTTATGGTAGAAAATTCACACAACAGCTGTTCATTTTCATTGTGCAATTAGAAATTCACACGTTCAACCGATAGAACGCTGAGACAATATCTATAAAGAGCTGATTTGAAGAGCGGAAGCCTAGAATTGTGATTTCTAATTAGCAAGGCAATTAATAAGACGATGGAATAATCAGCTTTAATAATTCTTAAAATTTTGCTGAATTTGCATTATTTGAAGTTTAGTTTTCTCCTTTATTACACATTTTACAAACTATTCAGTTCGTTATATGAATTATTTTTTGACTTCTTTTCCCTCTAACATAATTAAGTTTAACTTATCTCAATTTACTCTTTTGTATTCTAATTAATTTTTGACTTTCACATCTTACACGATTAAGATTAACTTATTCCAACTAATAAATTTGTTGTCTAAAGAAAGAATAAGTAAATTAATATTGTTGAACATCTTTAATTTCATTTATTAACTAGAATTAACAATCTGTTGATTTATGAATTTACTAAAATGTTTAATTTTATTATATTTTTATAATAAAGATAAAGAATAACTTATGTACATCATCTTAATAATTTTCTTTTAATCCAATTAAATAAGTTTTAACAACTTTCCTGAAGCTCTCCATATTAATTGAATTAATATTTATTATAATTGAGTTCTGTCGTCACAACAATTTGTGACTCGTTGGTAAGCTTTATAAAATTCTTCTTTCATTTGTTTTTAAAATAAAGTTAAAGTGATCCCTGAAAGGCTCTAAGCCCCCTTGGTTTTCTGACCAACTGTTAACTGATCTCTAATGAATGCCTAAAAGAATGTTGACCTTTGCCGAACAACCTGCGATCCATCGCCTCGCTGATCCTCAGCGATCTTCAACGATCGTTGCAAGCTTCACTTCCAGCTGATTACTTTAAAATGTTTTCTCACACAGATCATGAACTGCACTCTCTCTCTCTCTCTCTCGCTCTCTCTGTCTCTGTATCTTACTGTTCTGCCCTTTCGGTTGGCATGTTCAATAAATTAATGAGGAAGCATATTTGGCTCTCAGCTCACAGTCAGCACAGCATATGCACTCAAACGGATCAGTTACATGCTGAGCTCTTAACTTGTACCGTTCGCTTTGCCCACCCACACACACACACAGAGACATACATAATGCGAGGCCGAACTTTTGGTTATTAACTTTCAAGCAAGTTGCTCATAACAGTTATAAATTGATTGAGTCTGATTATATAACTTCCTCAAGCAAACAACAAACACACTCCCCGGACGGACGGACGAACAGCCTCGAGTGCAAGACCCAGTCCCAGTCTACGGTCTACAGTTCCCAGTCTACAGTCCACAGTCTCCAGTCTACAGTCTACAGTCTCTCTCCCTCTCTCTGGCTGCCCCCGCGTGTAGTAAAAAGTGTTACAAACACGCTACCGTCTAATGACGAGCCAGACGTCGTTGTAGTTGGTGAGATACCCGAAACCGAAACCGAATCGAGGCAACAGCGCCAAAGAGACAGCGACACCGCCAACCGCCAACACCACCGCAATCTCCACCAGCGACACCCACTGCCTTACATTCATAATCTATTAAAAAAACAATGCCGAGGAGGCGACACAGCATCCGGATTTGTAGTGCCAAAAACGAAGCAAAAAAAGAAAGAAAACCAGAAAGAAAAGTAGTCGAAGACAAGCCGAAGATTTTCTACACTTTTTGAGTAATGTTTGCTAGGAGAGTCAGATACAAAATTACATGATATTAGAATTTTGCTATAGTAAAGTTCGACTCATATTTTACAAAAAAAAGAGGTTGAATGCAATGTGCAATAAAATTAAAACGAAAAACTAATTTTGGGTTAATTTTTAATTTTTTAATTCATGCCATAATCGTGGTGTTCCATTAAATTTCTGTGCAATTATCGACATTACACTGTGCTTTACAGCAGACAGATAAATATTAAAGTCATGTCTTAAGTAATGAAAAGATTTTAGACTTTTCCTCGAACAAAGTCTGTTTCACTCTATGACAGCTGCATGAAATCGTAATTTAATCTGCACCATTTTCATATAGGTTTTACGTATAGCAAAAAGTCGCAGCTGTGTCAAATTTCAATACGTTAGCTCTTCAATTGAGTTATTTATCAGCAGACAAATAGGCGGACAGACGGACGGACAGCGCAAAGCTTTACCCACTGAGCTGGTTTGTAATGTGTGACCAAATCGATGTACCACTTTTTGCGAGTGTATAGCACAGGAGATGGAAAGAGAAGAAACAAAAGCGGCGAAAGAAGCGAAGACAGCGCTGAAGAATTCAGGTTTACAATGCGGTAATGCACACGAAGCGGTTACAGGCGGTAGCCTGTCTTTGTCTTGTCCAACCTGTCCAGCTGCAGCGCGTCTCTTGAAGCTGGACCAAAGACAGTGGGTCGAACGGTGGCAGCCATAAATGGCCCGACGAAAGAGAGGCTGCGAAGAAAGAGAGAGGGTCGCAGCGGTAGCGTTGCGGCTACTGTGCCACTGTTCCACATTTCGCATACGGAAATCTGCTCCATGCGAGGCATGCCGGGTCTTAGGCCGCCGACAGGTGCGGCTCCGGGTTCGGTTTCTCACCAAACTGCAGACTGACCTGCTCTCCCTCTCTCTCTCTCTCGCTCTGTCTCGCTCTTTGGTCTGTTTCCTGCTTTTGCGGTTCTCGACGCAGCTCACAACTTTCACCTTTCACGTAATCTTTGCCAGCGAGCAGCAAGCTGCAAGACGAGGAGGTCCAGGCGAGATCTTGAGACTGCGACTGCAACTGCGACTGAGACCGAGTCCATAGATTCGTTTATTGCTTTGCCATTTCGCCAATGCGAGATGCTTGATGCGAAGACAGCTCTTCACAGCGTCAGGTCTTGAGATCTTCAGCTCTGTTTATGGTCGAGCATCTAGCGGTACATTGGCCGTAGTTATATTGTATGCCAACGGTTCCCATTGTGCCGCAAGATTGAGGCAAATTGCAGACATACACACATCCTATACTCGCATGCAGGCAGCTTCTTCGCCCGCTGCCCACATCTGGCAGCCACTTAAGCTGCTCAAGAACTCGCCAACTTCAAGTTCCCAGCACATTTCGGCTGCAGTTTTATTGAGCCTTCGAATGACTTCATAAATCAGATCTGCAGCATTAAAGTGGGCGTGGAAAAAACTCTTAATCAGCTGAAATAGCCTAGTTGATGTCCGTCCGTCCGTCTGTCTGTCCGCTTGTTATTAATCCAACCACAAACTCAGTTTTGAAGTTATCCCAATGAAACTTGCTACAGTTACGACTCTTTGCTAAAGGCAGCGTATATTTTAAAACTAGCCGGATTGAACTACTATAACATAAAGGAACTATCATTCAAAACTTGTTACCTATATTTATCAATGTTTTGTAACGTTAGGCGACTCTAATCCAGTGTGAAATAGTTTTTCGGTTAAAGATGGCCAGAAAATACTTGTGCTCAGCTCGGCTTATCCATAGCCAAAGCGCAGTCATAAATATCTTAAGCATCTGGCAACGAATGCCCTGCGGAAATGTAGTCAACCCATCATCATCGAGTCCCCATGTGCCGTGGCGTCTTCTCGAAAGTTTTGCTCATATCGTTTGCTTGCACAAATGTTTTTGCTCCCAAGATGCGGAAATAGTGCTGAGCGGGGATCCAAGGAGATTGCGGGAGTGGCAAGCATTGAAAATTAACTTTGCATGGAATTTAATTTACGTCCACGACGATGATTTCCTGCCAAAGCAGCAACGAGACGACTATGTCGATGGAGCAGCAGCAGCAGCAGGAGATGCAGACCGTTGCTGAAAGGCGCTTCCGTCGTTTGGCTGGATGCAAAAAGGAGACCACCTAACGCCTATGCTACGCTTCCTGCAGGATGTTGGAAGACGTCACAGTCTCTCCCCAATCCCACTTCGGCTACAGTTTGCGAGCTGTGTACATTTCAAGTCGCTTGTTTACCCACTTTAATCAGCCCATGTGGAGCTGGCAGCGTCCGAGTGTGTGTTTGTGTAGCCGGAGCGGCAGTCAGGGGGCGGTCAGGGAGGCAGTCAGGGAGTCGGGCTGTGCTGTGTGCCAGGAGGCAGCTCGGCAGCCTGTCGCTTCCTTGCAAATGCTGCTGGTTCCGTTTCCGGGATATAATGTTCATATTTTCGAGGACATTTACAGGAAATAAAGTACGTCGCCCTCGTCCTGTGTCTCTATGGGGCACAACTGGGCTCAGGAGTTTGCAGCCACCCCCTCAAACACACACACCCACACACACACACTTCCGCAGCGTGGCAGTGGCAACTTTTGTGCCGTGTGCTCGACATTCATGGCAGCCCAGCTGAAAGCTGAACGCTGAGCGCTGAAAGCAACGACTGTCAGTCAGTCAGCTGCCTCCTCCTCTAGCCTGGTGACGTGCTCGCTTTGGCTTTTCGCCTGCTTCCGCAGTGGCAGCAACAGCAGCAGCAGCAGGATGCCCGACTGCAGAGTACGTTTTGAATTTTGTCGCACTTCCTGTTACGGCAGCCCAGCCTCGTCGCAACCCCTCTTCCGACTCCCCTCCCCGGCCGTGCTTTGCTGCGTTCGCTCTTCCGCTTTTTGCGCTGTCATCAGCAACGTAATTTCCGCAACCAGAGAAACGGAACGTAGCCCGCTCCTTTGTGTCCCAGACTCCCGCAGCTATCGCAGCCATCAAAGGCAGGCCAGAGATTGTTAGGTCCGAAGAGGAGGCGTGGAAAGGATTAAGCTGCAAATCGAGTTGAAATGGAAATACAGACGGAGACGGACACGGAGATGGAGATAACATCGGTCTGTGAGCGCTTCGAACTCGTGTCGCTTGACATATCAAATGCTCGGCCAACAAGTGATGGACTCCAATGCTCCCCGCCTCCTCCTCCGCCTCCGCCTCCTCAGCGGTCACGACTTCGCTTTGTTGGCAGTTCATCAAATTCTCATGTGACCAAAGCCCAAAAGGTTCAATTCATTTCATACGAAATTTGATATGCGATTCACATATTTAATGACTTCTCCGCTGCATTTTACATAACACGCGATTCGATGAACTGTCCGTTCCCTGCCCTCTTCCAACTGTGGATCCCTTTGACTAAGGTTTCAGTCGTCAGAGTGTTGCACCCAAAGCAGCAAACAGCAGGCAGCAGGCAACACTTGTTGCATTCTAGGGCTTGGTTCGCTTGTCGCCTCGGAAATTCCCATTCCTCAATTCCCCATTCCCATTCCCACTCCCAATCCCGATCCCCAGGCACGTGATGGCACGCCGGACAATGGAAGTGCCCCCCACACATGCGCAGGTGTGTGTGTGTGTGTCTGCCCCGCCTTCTGGAGCCCGAGTGTAACAGGTACCCGGGTGCATTTAGTATGCAGCATGGCGGATGCGCCGGCCAAAGCGTTTATTTCTTCATTTGACGCAAATGATGGTCGACTTCGACTTCGCCTTCGACTGCGACTGCGACTCGCCAGCCAAAGGAATGCACTAAACCGCTAACTAAACACAACCCAAAACCCGAAAACATACAACAACAAAAGAACAGACAAAAAACCAATCCCTCAATCGCTCCCCCGCCCCCCAAATCCATATCCAAAACTCAGCGGCTACAGAAAACGAAGTTGAAGTTAAAGTTGTAGTCGGAGCTGAGTTTTCTGACCGCAACTAGCGAAGGGAAAGGCGGGCGGTAACCGCAGCTACAACAACAACAAGTGGCCACATACACAGCGAAAAATGCCATTAATTGGTAAGACTTGCTAAAGAATAAATATTGAGAGCACTTGGAACCAATCATACAGTACATAGATGGATACATCCAGTTAAAATTCATATTAGATGTATTCCACAATTCTTAAAAACTATAAAAATAGCTAACTTTAACTTTTTGCAATGGATTAGTTTAAAACTATTTATCTTAATTATATTTATTCTTAATTTGTTTTTATGTTACACTTATTTCTTATCAAGAACTAATTCTACAGTACAAAGTGCAGCTAGAGAAACTCAGGTCTTCAAACTATTTTTAAATTAATTTGGCGTTATTGCGAAATATTGATAAAAAGATTTTAACCTTTTATGAATTATTTGTATTAAACATGATTTTAGATATGCGACCTTTAAGCATGGATTTCATAAGTATTTCCGGGCTAATTATTTCCCACAATTTATCTAGATTTAAAACAAAAAATGTTGTATTTGGGAATATATATTTTGGTGCAAGCAAAAAATATCCAACTTCTTAATATTAATAAAAATATTTTACGAAACTTAAGACAAAAATACAAAATTATTTCATAAAAATAAATGGGAAGTTTTATTATTAAAATTAACAATAAAAAAAACAACTTTAAAGTAGTTGCTTTTTGATCAATATTTACAATTAAACTACAAAAGAAACTAATACCGTTCAGATCTGTAAAATTTCTCCAGCCACTTTCTCAGAGTGTATGATTCTTGTTATTTGAAACCCGGATTTAAACAGAACATGAAAAAGAAAGAAGAACGCGCCACAAATTACTTTTACCGATCACAGGCAACAACAGCAACAATAACAACAGCAACTCCACAAGAACAATTACAACAACAATAAGAACAAACACAAGAAGCCCGAAGCCGACGCCGCCAACAACAATGACGAAGTTAATGTCGATGACAGCCGCCGTTGCAAACGCAATCGAAGACGAACTCGAAGTCGAAGAGTGGACACCAGTTGAATACAAATGCATAAATTAAAGCACACACAAATTTCCTATGTACGAATGCACTTGTCCAAAGGTTGGCCTCTCCTCGAGCTCCCCTCACACCCAAATCTCTCTCACCATTGCGATCAGATCCCAAAGCTACACAGAAATTGTGCATGCAAAACATGGGGAATTCTCCCCAAGAAGAAATGGGCATTTTTTGAAAGGCCGCAGCAGTAATTGCCGGACGAACGTATTTCTTATAGCATTGTTTATGGATTTATATTCCCTCCCTTTTTTTGTTCTTTTTTTGTTGATATTATGCGGAATTCCGAATTGAAACGACGACGTCCAAACAACTTGTCGACAGCTAATGACGATGAAAATATAGCGCCGCCTTCTTGACAGCTTTTTTTTTATAAGTTTCCCATCCAATTTAAATTTATATAATACACAAAAATATAGATCCTTTTCCGTCAGAAAGTCCGTGTTACTAAATGAAACGAATTGTTAATTTAAACTTGTTTTTCGACAAACAGTAGCTCTTGAAGGTGTTAGTCAATTAACCGATAGTTCTAAATTCTAAATTCTTAAGATACTTTGAAATTACATTTAATTTAAAAGAATATTTTTTTTTAGCAAATTCTTAACGAGTATTTTATTTATTTTAATTAGATTTCATAACCATTCGAAAATTTTTATTTATTATATACTAAACAAATTAAAATTTTTTAAAAATTTAGTATTTAATATTGTTAATCTTTTAAACTTAAAACACTGTGATATTGTCATGAAAATGCCAGTTTATTAAATTCTTAAAATTAAAATCTATCTTAATACTCCAGCTAGAGCGTCAGATTGTTGGGTTTATAAAATGAAAATTTTGTACATAAATTGTAGAAAATGTTGTATTTTGTAAGGATCATCGATAGTATCTAGAAATTTATATAGCACCAGATCGAAGTAACAAAGCGATAAAATAGTCAGAGCTAATAAGAGAAGTTAGCTGATAACTTTGATGAAGGAGCAAACTTACAATTATAAATTCAAGTTTTTTGTTATATAAAAGTATTAACTTTTAATCAGTTGAGTAATGCAAATAACTTTAACAAAAACACATATGGTAAGTAATTGAACTCGAAGCTAGTCAGTTGATAATGTATATAAAGAGAGAGAGCTACAGTTATGTGCACTTAACTTGGCTAATAAAAACCGACTACCGACTAAAGTAATTCACAATGTTTTGCGAAAGTTCGGCTTAACTAGATTATGCTATAAGCTATACGGTTGTATAGCAGTTGGAAGCTTATAAAAATTCTTACTACTTAATTAATTGTTGAATTGTTTTGTTTAACTTAAATATGTACACAAGTCCGAAGTGAACGTTGTCGTCTAGTCAAAGTCAGAGGATTTCAAAAGTCAAGGAATCAGAGCAGCAGCAAACGGTCTCCCAGCGTGGTGATCGTTGGCAGCAGGTTGGCCAAATCTCAGAGACCCGTGTGACTCGTCTGCAGCTGCTCAATGGAGATGGACAACTGTTCGAGGCGCTGCATCAGCTGCAGCATGTTCTCCTGGGCCCGGCTGGTGTTGAACTCATTGCCATGCTCCAGGGAATCCTCTTCGGCGGCGGCCAGCTCGAAATGCAATTTGGCTAAGCTCTCCTGCTGTTCGCGTATCTTGGTCATCTGGTCCATGGTGCAGCCAGAGCCTAAAAATAGTAATTAAAGATATAATAACAATAGAATTTAACGTGCATTGCAACGTACCAAACGCCTTCAGCTTGCCGGAGTGAAAGTCATCGAGCAGTCCGAGCAGCGCACGCTCCATGTGCTTCACATCGGGCACTTCGGAGACAAAGGAGTGATGTTTAATCGGACGCTCGTCGAACTTGTCGCTGTGAACGCTGGCGTTGCAATTGGCCTGGGGCATTGACAATGGTGGCGGTTGTGGCGCCGATTGCTGCCCCTTGCGGCGCTGCATGTTTGGTGTGTTTGTGTTGCTGTTGCTGTTCTTATTATTGTTGCTGTCGTTGTGGTTGTGGCTGCTGTTCTTGGAGCTTTGATTGGTGTTGGAGGTGGGATCGGGGGATAACCACTCGCTGCTTACCAGTGTAATGCTATTCAAGCTGTGCTCGCTGCTGTGCATCGCTTCCAGCGGATTGCCATCTGCTTGCGGCATGACCAAAACATAAAACCAAAAATCATGGAAGTAAATATGGAAAAACAAAAAATAAATCACAAGGAAATGGATAATAACTAAAAGTGTAAGAATGATTCACAAATAACTTAAGTCCAAATTTTAAATTAATTGCAAACTAATTTCCTCAATAATTTCAGTTAAAATTATTACTAAGGCTAGCATAACAAATTCAAAGGTCGAATTAACGAACTTAGCTAAAAAAAAAGGACAACTCAATTAATGTTAAATGTTCATTATTTTGGTAAAATTATAAAGCAGTTAAACTCAGCACGAACTATGAGTTTCAATAAATTCAATTCATGGAAGTAAAATTAGAATTAAATAAACAGCTGACACAAGTTCCTTTAGCCTATTGGAACACAATTGGAAAAGAAATTAACAATTAAAATGCATAAACTAATAAAAAACGCAGTTTCAATGGTTAAGACAAAAACAAATAAAATATAAAATTCTAATACCGATAAGAAGAAACTTAAATGCGCACAAAACTATTGGTGAGAGCAACAAAATCGCAACAGTTGCGACGCGACGCAGACGCTCAAGTGACAGCGGACAAATCCCAAGGGTGGCGTGAGGCTTATCCACTTGTGTCGCTAGAGGAGGTGCAGGAGAAGGAGCAGAAGGTGCTGGTGGAGACCAAGTTGCCACATGAAGAGGCAACAGAACGAAGCCTGCAATGGCCTTGGGAGCCTTTCAATTATTGAAATTACAATAAATCGACAGCATGTGTGCGGTGTGTGTTTGCGTGTGTGAAAGTGTCGAGCGAGCAACATATGGCCAGAAATGCGTCACACGCCGACAACGACAACAACACTTGAGGCAGCTGCGTGATTAAGCTCAGCGTTCACAGCGGCGACGACGACTGCAAGTTGAGACGAGAGAATCTGAATCAATTGTTCCGACTGCCTTCGGACTTACCTTTCAGCAGTTTGCGGGGACGCGTCTTAAACTCGAACCGTTCGTCGCCTCCCGCTGCTGCGCTGCCGCTGCCGCCTTGTGCGTGTGGGCGTGGCCGCCGCTCGTTGACGTATTGCAGCGTTGTCTTGGCCGAGGGCGGTTGTCCTTGCTGGCCGGTGCTTTGGCCCTTCTCGGAGATGGTGCGCTCAATGGAGCAGGAGGCAGAGTTGCGGCTACGCGTGGTCTCGCCACTCGATATGCCTTTAATCTGTAAACAAAGATGAGTGTGTCAATGTTTTGTTTTGGGAGGGGAGGAAATTTTGGGGCGTGTGCTTTGGTTACATTGATCTTTGGCACCGCAACGGGCGTGGCAGGTGTTTGGGCTGATTTGGCTTCTTCTTCGGTCTCCACATCGTTTGGCACCAGTTTCTGACGCTCCACAACTTCATCGTTTGGCTCCATTTCCAATTTGTAGTAATATATTTTCAATCACTGTTTTCAAGCAAAAACTTTGCTTTGTGTGTTGGTTTTGACCATTCACAGGTTACGTGCACACGCAAATCAGCTGTTGGCAGTGTGACCACACCGTAAGCGCCAGGGCTGCTGCAACATTTTTGTGACTTAGGCGGCGAATTCAAATAAACGCTATTATGGTTTTGAGTTACTTTTATTGCATTAGCTAAAATTTGTATTAGCAAAAGTTACTACACTAAACATTTATGCCTTCTTCTTGGAGAAACCCATTGTGTAGACCATGTGCACGATGCTCACTAAGCCGATGCCGCAAAGCGCCGCAGTAATGCCAAATAGTGCCTTATCGGCTGGCCCGCCCTTCAGAAAAACAGGCAGATCATTCACAGCCTGCAAAGAAATATTCAATTAAAGTCCATAGTTGAATAACATCTAACCGAAACCCACCTGGAAAGTCTTCATTTTGCCAGCCAATCCCTCAGGTAACGCCATGATTTCTATACAGTATTATGTAATTGCTGAAAGTGTGAAATAATTAAATAAACTGCCAAAATACGCTACACATCATCACAAACTTATTTGTTAAGTTTTTTGTATTTAATTAATGTTATTTTCCCATAAACTATACCAAAGTTCAAAAGTAAGCAATTTACTTACTTTTCGAATTGCAAAATACGTCTGCAGCGACTTCAGCGATGTTGCTAATGTAAAATTTAAAAATAGAAAATAAAATGCATCGATGCCGTTGCACAAAAACAGTATTGCCAGTCGTTGCAAACTTTTGCTTCAGCTCGAAAATCTCAAACGAAAAAACTGCATGCGGCGAATCGACCGTTGGAAATTCAAATTGAGCGCCGCCGCATGTGAACGACCGAGGGACGTTGTGAACGTCCGATTTTCGATTTGTACGTGTTCCGTTCGCGCTATTTTGGCTTTTTGTGAATTTTTCAGCAGGCGCACAGCAAAAGCTGCCAGCTGCCGGCGGTGAATGGCGTTTTGCAGTTTTCAGCTGTCGCCGCAAGCAGTAGTCGTGTGTGCGAGTGCGAAAGCTTGCTGCTTGCGCATCACAACAAAAAAGCTGCGCACAGCAGTCATCTCGCTTGCACGCGCACACTGCACGCACACACAAAAGCGCCATTCAGCCGAAAGCACTGCGACGAAGTAGATTTCGAACTGCCGGCTGGTCGCAATCGTTGTGCTGGCGATTTTGGGCGCCTGGTGGGGATTACAATAATTCTACACCGAATGAGTTGTGCAATTTTCGGGGACATCGTACATCGTGTGCGTGTGTGTATTGTGTGTGTGCGGTGCAAACTAAAATTTGTAGACACAACGAAGTCGAAGTCGAAGTCTCTCGACATCGCGCAGCAGAATTCGACGACCGTTTTGCCGCTCGCCAGGCGGAAAAGAAGAAGAAAACGCGGCCTTTTTTTTTAATTTTCTTTTTTGTTGTAGAGTCGAAATATAACTGTCGCATGGTTATGTTATGTTATTGTGTTTAAGTAAAAGCTGTTTAAGCTCTCGCTAATGTACAAAACACAAAAAAAAATCGCTTACGCCGGCTCGAATGGCGGATCGCGCGCCCCTTGAACAGCGGCGGGGAATGACGGGGGGAGACGACGACGACAAAGCTGTTTCAAAACACATACAACACAAGATATCGCCCTGCTAAAGCCTTTGTCGATTTTTAGCTCCCAGTACAAGAACTTTCAAAATCTGTAGCTTCCAAACAAAATTAACTTGCCAAAGTTGCACACTCACACACACACACACTGAGAGAGAGAGAGGAACATGCACACACACACACACACACACACAGATACTTTGGTTTTCCGAAACTTGAAAAAAGTTAAATCTGTCAAGTTCACCTCCGCCGAGTGCTTTTATTGTGTGCGGATTCTTCTTGAGCTCCCCCTCGACTCCCCCGCCAAATGTCGGCGCTCTTTCGCGCGGAAGCATTCAAAAAGTTCAAGCTAAATACATATTTTCAAGTTCTAAACTTAAACTTGTTCGTTGTTGTAAGCTGCAACAACTACAAAACTTGCGACGCTTATCGTTATCGGCAAAAGCGATAGCTACAACAATAACAACGCCGTCATAATGCCACAAGGTAAAAATGCAAAAAGACTTTATTTATTTAGTAACAGCCTCAGAATTTATTAAAAAACACAATTTCGAAATTACAAATTTAAACCTTTGCAAACACATATCACTTTAGGACTAAACTACATACTTTATGAATTAATATGTTTCAAATATGTATTTTCCGTATTTACTATCAACAGTAGAAAAAGAACAACATTTACGAATAATTAAAAAATCAAATAACGCTTTATAAATCAATAGTATAAATAATTGGGGGCATCTTAATTAAGTTTTGGTCCCATAATGGGCAAAATCTGTGATTTTTGCAAAGTAATTTCTGTGCAGATCTTGCCAAGTAATAAAATCAAAATTGAGTTTTATGAATATGAATATGTTAGTATTATGAGTTTGCATTTATTGTGCCGAAAGCGCGCACACCTCTCTCGCATATTGTGGTGTGTGAAAAGCACTGCTTAATGCTTTTATTTGTGCTTGACGAATTGAAAGTTTTATCAGAAAGCCAAAACGCAGGCCCTGCACACTACTTGTAGTCAAAGCCGACCTCAAAAAACACAAGCTTATTGTTCACACGCGGCGCAAAAAGTTCTGTCAACTGAGCTTAAAAAGCCACTCTACAAGAATTACGTTAATATATAATTAATAATTTATTAAATATGTATATAGTAATAAAATGTGTTTGTATGTTTGTGTGCACTTTGACAATAATTAAAGCTTTAAATGAACAACTGCTCAAAATCGTATTATAGCTTTCAAAACTTTGGCAAAGTCTAAATTTCAATGCGCTTAAAGCTAAAGACATGCAAAGCAAGCAACGAAAAGAAAAGAAAAACAAAAACTATTAAATGTCATAGCTTATTGCTATTTATCTCTTATATCCCCCAAGTATTTAATTGTTTAATTATCAAATCGTGCATTCGCGACGTTATCAGAAAAAGTATCTTGCGTCTGCCACCTAAAAGAACACTCGCTGAATGTGACAACAACAAACAGACAGAGACAGACGAGTCGCAATGCGACGAGGTTGTCTACTCCTTTTCCTTTTCGCAAAACAAAATGGATTGCTCTTTAACTAAAACAGTTAACAGGCGCGCAGCGATGGCGGCAAACATTTTACAGCTCCGATGGGGCCAACGAGAACTGCGCAAACATGCTATATGGTCGTCTCTCTCGCACACACACGACCTGCCACTAGTCGCTGCCATTCACAGTCGTCGAGTGAATCAAAATGCGCATCGAGCAGGTTGCTCTCGGTGCTGGGCGCCTGCTGAAAAATTCACAAAACCGCTACGAATATAACGCATTCACACTATTCACTCACTCACTCACTCGCTCGCGCGTGTACTCGTGTGTATCCGCCGTACTCGTGAACAACTCGCTTGTCTTGGCTTCGAGTGGGAAGCCCCCAACACAATATTAACTGGCCAACTCCTGTGTTGCAATTTTATATATCTTTCGAATTTGAATGAATGCGGTAGGGGTGCAATATTGGGATATTTAATTTGAATAAGTCTGTGAGTGTACTCATATCAATTAGTATGCTTAGAGTTTTTATTCATGCTCAACTTTGTGGCCGGCAGAAGACAACTTATGAATGCTCATGAATGCGCAACGAGTACACTTGAGTGGCACACTCAAGAAGTTTGAGTACAACATGCGAAGGGGCAAATCGAAATGCGGCACGTTGTGTGCGCTCGCTCGCTCGCTCGCTCGCTTTTCGACTGAATGGGGATGTTGTAAAAAATGTTTGAACTGTTTTAAGTTTAAGTTTTAACGATAACAGTGACGCAGAAATGGCCAGCAAGCAGCCAGGGGCAAAAACCACGAGTGCGACTGCGACGCGACTGTGTGTGTGTGTGTGTGTTTGTGGGGCTACCTTGGCAGTGAAATATGCTCACACACACACACACACACACACGCTCTACGAATGGCGAATCAGAGAGACGAGTGGGAAGTTCATTTACCTCTTTGAACATTTTCAGCGGTCATGCGCCGCTGAGGTGAATTAGATGTTCTTGTGTGCGTTGCGCAAGAGAGCGCCAAGAGAGCGCGCTCGTTTGCTCACTCACTTGCTCTCCCGATTTGCATTTGGTTTGGTGTGTATGTCCGTTTCGTTTGGTTTCGTGGTCTACGGTCTACCTGCATGCTAATTAGTTAGTCGATTGCGAGAGCGAGAACTCACTCAAATGTTTGCTCTGACAACAAGCTTAGTCCCTCTCCTTCTGCCCCCTTCTGCGTGTTCTTGTTGTTGCTGTTTCGTTTACTCTCGATGCGATCACGACGCGTTGTTGTTCTTGGCTGTCGCCAAATGTGTTTCAAAGTCAATGTCGTGTGTGTGTGTGTGTGTGTGCGAGAACGAGAACGTGTGTGCGCGAGAGTGAGGCAAACTCTGTTGTTGTTTGACCCAACCCCAAACGTACCCCTCTTCCAGTTGCCCACCTTTATGTCTGCCTGTGTGTGCGTGCCTCGCCCCCTACTCCTGTCTGTGTGTGCTTTTTATCATCTAAGTGGATGTGATGTGGTTGCCTGCTCTGCTCTGCTCAGCTCTGCTGCTGCTGCTGCTGCTGCTGCTGCTCCCGTCATCATTTAGAACAGTTGTCGACGACGCGCGCGCATGAACAAAAAGTAAATGGGGCGGGCACAGCACAGCACACGAGTATCATCATCAGCGTCGACGCTGGCGTCGCTGCTGCCGCCGCCTGGCAAACGGGGCAGCAGCAGCAGCGTACGCCCTACAAATTTGCTGTTCGCCTATTCGAAAATTTCACTAAAAATTGTTTACTCTCTCGTTTGGCACGAAATGAAAGTGTCCTTTGGCCCCCACAACAATGTGAGAAGCGTTCCAAGCCAGCCGATTTGCTCAAACCCCATTCCCCCTTTTTTCGACGACGACACTGCTCCATTTTTTCAAGGGGTCTCAGCACTGTATACGTATATATCACACCTGTTTGACAGCGGGGATGTTGTTGTTCGCAGATTGGGGAAGAATTCGGCAATGCAACAGTATTAGAAGGAGACCTAACAGAGGCGTAGCAGCGCAGGATAATACAAATAATAATACTGCAATGGTTAAACGGGTCGTATGGGTAATTTGTAGCTGCCAGAGACTTTATTAGATTATGATCTCATTACATTTAATTTAATTTATATAAAACAGTTCATTTTATTTACTAGTTTTATTATAAATTTCAATATTTGGAAGGTTATTTTAAATTTTATATACAGTACAGTCCTTATACCTTTTATACTTAACCATATATACTGTGTCTTATACAGTATACTGTCTATAAATACACATACATATTTTATACTTAAATATATATAATGAATGTAATTAATAGTTTAAACAATTTTAGGGTTTGTTTTTATTTTAATTTATTTAATATCAGATGTGAAATTATGTATATATTGTTGCAATTATCGACATGGTATTACAAGATTGTAAATAATGAAAATCTATTTAAGCTAATATAATTTTAAGGGCAAAAATTCAAAACCCCATGTTAAAGAAATCGAAAACCAAGCAAGAGATAATAACTAACAGTTCCTTCGCATAAAGTCTAAGTGAAGAACCAGTTCAATCTTCAGTTCAGATAGTCGGCCCTTTAGAGTGAACTGCTGGACTGGCCGTAGGATCTCTCCAGTTGCGCCACTGCCGCTCCAACGCAATTCGTAATCGGCAGCCGCGATTTGATTCACCAGGCGTGACATAACGAAACAAGTGAACACGCACACACACACACACATGAACACGCTAGAGTGTGTGTGTGTGAGAGTGAGCGAGCGAGCGAGCACACGAGATACCATATCAGCGGCTGCTTCGCTGTTGGGAGGGGCACAATGTGGTTGGTGGCGTTGTGCGCGTTCTTATGGGCGCCTGTTACGGTAGTCAAGACTTCCCCATGTCGGCGTGTGTGCGCGCGCTCTGCCTGCCGACTAATCAAATGTGGAGCTCCCCAAAATGCAAAAAAAATGTTAATGCTGCTTCCCCCTTCAGTGGGCAAATACACGCTGCAGCCTTGAGAAGGTCTTTTGCCCCTTAGATGTGGAAGGGCCCCCTCAAATCGTATTCCCCAATTGCTGCGTTTGTTCCCCACACAGCACACAGCACACAGCACACAACTCGCAGCGACGACGACGGCGATGACAAACGGCTCTCGGCCGTTTAGCTATGCTTTCTGTTAGCCCGCGCTGTTAGTAGCCATCTTTTTCGATTTTTTGCTCAATCACAGTGCTGTGTGGTGCCACAGTGCGTTGTGCGTTGTGCTCGCTGTGTGTGACGATGGATCTCTGGCGCCCTGTCTAGCCACTGTGTGGTGTGGTTCGATGGTGTGTGGTTCGATGGTGTGTGGCGTGGTGGCTTGATGGCTTGATGGTGTTTGTGGTGTCACTTGTTCGCTGTACGACTTCTGTTTTCCTGGTGCAATTAAGCAAACGAAATATAATAATAATAAATTATAATTTTAGAAGGCGTGCCCCAAACACCGCAATCGAATTAATGCGACAGCGGGGCTTAAACTGCGCGCAATAATATTATTTTATTTATGGCCAATACACACACACACTCAATGCTGCAGTCTGTTGGCCTTTTTGTCTAGGCCATTATTTCGTTTGTATGTTTAAAATATAAACGAACAGGCTTCAAGAAATGCCCATCTCTCTGTCACTCTCTCTCTCGCTTTCGCCATAAAATTTAAAATTATAATTCGGAAAAAGTTTTGTGTAAAACGCGCGCGCGCTTCTTTTGTTATGTTAATTTTACAGTCTCCGCCCCCGCCTCCGCCCATCGCCCATCGCCCATCGCCCCCCGCCATACACTCACAATGTAAGGCGAGGCAACAACAAGAGCTCTCCACGTGCAACTCCAACTCCAGGTCTAGTTGCAACTCCAACTCCAGTTTCTGGCTGTGGCAGCAACGGCAGCAACGGCAGCAGCCGCAGCAGCAGCTTGCAAAAGTTTTGCGGCCAGACGTTTTGCTATTTCTATGAAAACTTGGTAACTGCTGCGTTCGCTTCTAACGATTTTCTATGTTAACGCGAAACTGAGAGCGCGTTCGCTCGCTCGCTGTTGCGCCGCTGCCGCTGCCGCTGCCCAAGCTTGCCTCTCGTTAAATGTGAAAAATGTACGTTCCGCGGACTTTGCGTCATGCGATGTTAATTCAATAGGCGCCCAGCACTGCCAGCCAGCTGCCTGATACGTAACGTCAATGGCCGACACTTGTGTGCGAGCGAGATGGCAATGTGGAAGGTCAGACGCGAGTTGTGCTGCCTTGCCTGCTTACGTGTGCGTGTTCGTGTGTGTGTGTGTGTGCGAGTGTTGTCTGTTATCTGTTATCCGTTTGCTTGTGAGCGACACAGTGTGACCGTACAAGCATCTGTTGTTCCGCTCTGCCTTCCGTCACTGTGTGTGTGTGTGTGTGTGTGTGTGTGAATCAGTGTGCGTGTGTGTGTGTGTGTTAGTGCCTCAGTTTTTGGGGCCATTGTACTCGGAGTTCAGTGCATTGCACTCTGTGCTCGCTTGTTGTTTAAGTATTCTCCTGATTTTTTTGGTTCAGATAAGTGCGGTCACACACACTTGTGCATTGCTTGTGTGCATGTGGGGCATATGAATGTGCAGGTTAAAAACACTTTAGCTTGGGCTTGCATCTACAGCGTAATACATACATTTTGAAAGTAACACTCGCAATCCATACGCTACGATTAGTCCAAGTAATTAAACAATTAAACAATGTTAGCACAAATTGAAATTTTATACACTTTAAATTTAAATTAATTGAATAAAATTGCAATTAAATTCATGCGTTTACAATTGTAATTTTACAACTTAACAATGTGTATTAAAAAATATAATAATAACTCGAATTCTTTGTAATTCTGTTAAAATGAAAATACAAATTTTGGGTAGTAAATATGGAGGTGCCAATTGTTCTTACCCTAAAAATATTTTATTTTATATGTGTTTGTATATTTTAAATCATTAAATGTAATTAATTGTAAATTGTTGCATTTTACCCAAAATAATTATATGGTCGTAGGTAGAAGTTTTTGAAAAGGTTGTAAGGCGTTGAAATTAAAAATCTACTCGAAGAATCTTTAGTTATAGTTAAAAGGCAGCATTGATAAATTTGCACTATTAGACAAGAATTAATGCTTTTGATGGCTGAGTGCAACTCTTAAAGAAGGGGCTTCATTTATTTAATTGTGACTTAGGGCGATCGCAATTAAGTTAGTACTTGTAAGTACTCGCTAAACAGATCTTTGAGCACCGCCTATTGCTAGGGCCTTCGCCTCTGTCCCTCTCCTTCTCTCACCCGCCTGCCAATCGCTTGCCCTTCTGTGGCTGTGTTGCTCTCTTTCTGCACTTCGCTCACGCCATTCGCCTGTTTCGTTGTGCAATTACGTCGACGTCGACGTCGCGACGTGCAATTTCTTCTAGGTGCGCGTAGAGCTGCAGCTGCTATTGCCGGTCGCTCCCTCTCGCTCTCACTATCTCAAGCTCTCTATGATTGTGTTGTGTGTAAGCAAGTGCATGCTCTGGGGTGTGTGTGTGTGTGTGTGTGTGTGTGCAGCTCCTCTGCCGAGTTTGTTGTGTTTGCGTGGAAAATTGTTGCCCCCCGCAGCGCACATTTGAAAAGTGCATCGCCACCATCATCCGCTGCTGGGATGACGACGTAGTCCCAATGGAGCCTAGTTTGACGGCTTGGAAAACTCTTCGGTTTTCTATTAGATGGCCAACTTGGCTAGGCCTATGCACAGAGCCCAGCAAAAGCAGACACACGATTAGTGCAGGCAACTGGTTCGTCGTCTATTGCAGTCAGTCCCCTACTCTAACTATGGTAAAAAAGAAAATCCTGTCTAGGCTTTCCCCCAAAAGAAATAGTTGGTCTAGGCATCGAGACCACATTACAGTGAGTGCATAAAGTCCGACTGCAAGGGCAAAAAGACTCAGCCCCTTTAGGGGCCCACACATACTCGCATACACACACAGGCACACGTTGGCACGATGAAAAATGGTTGAAAAAAAGTTTGAAAAAAACGTTGTATGATTTTTCTTCGCCAATATTTTGTAACAGAGGCGCAGCACCGAGCGCACAGCGCCTACGACTTTTGTAACACAAAAATGCACACAAGCCAAGAGAGCGCAACACACACGCACACACTCACACACTCGCATATAGCAGCACAAGTTGTTTCTTTTTTCTTATTTCTTATTGTGGCCCCTCCATCGATTCCCCTGCTCAATGCAGTTGTTGCTGTTGTTATTTTATTGCTGCTGCACTCGTGTAAGTGTGTGAGTGTATGTGTGCATTGCATTTCGAGAGCGAGAGAGCGAGAGAGCGCGAGAGCGACAAGGCCTGAAAGAGTGAATGCAATTCGACGTTGACTGCAGGCACACTGACACAAGTCTGCTGGTAACTGTGTGAAAAAGCAGGTGCAGCATATGAACATTCAAAATAATTTTGTTCAAACATAGTTTGGCTTCATAATTTTATGTTTTAATCTGTAATGTGCTCTCAGAGCAGTCGGAGTATTGTGCAAGCTTTTGCACTGTGTGTGCATTGCTTTTGCCACACTGTGCATGAACATGTGCATTCGCCTACCCTCGCATACACATGCGGGCAAGCAGCGTACAGTGTGGGAGCGGGACATCGAGGTGGGACTGCGATGCACTTTTTGGCAGCATCTCGCTCCAACTGCTCCCGATACACATACAACGAAAGAGACGAAGGCATTGACAGCGGCGTGCAGCAAACGGAGCACAGAGAGATGCTCATGTGAAAGGCCGTTGGACTGCATATTCCCAGCCAGGCGCACCTGCCCCGCCCCATTCGCTCTCGCACACACACAAGCGAATAAAAAGCGTTGTTTTTTTGTGAGACGTTTGTGTTTTTGTTTTGTTTTGTTGACGCTTTGGTGCAACGCCTCTACGAATTCTGGGCTCCTTTTCCCAATGTAACACAACCATGCACCATGCGAGCGACGATTGCCCCAGGGCTGCCATTAGCATTACGACAATGATTACGTTGATATGGCACATGGAAGTGGATGTGGTGGAAGTGAATACACAAATGTACATTTTACTATATGAGATTGGGATACGTCTCCTTGGAGCAGCAGCTGCCCATTACACGTATTACACGTTACGTCGCTCCAGGCCTTTTTTATGTGTGGGGTAATTGTGGAGGCTATTCCTTTTTACGGCTGTTCTGGTGTCGGCAACAACAACTCCTGCTCTTTGCTGTGTCATCGTCGTCATCGTCATCGGCATCGCCAGCGTCGCCGTCGCCGGCTGCGTGCACAAAAGTAACAAAATGTACTGAATGCCAACAGGCTCTCAGCGCTGAGCAGAGCGACGATTTTACATTACAATCGCTGTACAATCGACGCTCGGTCTCTGTACACACTCATTGCGCGTTCGCAGTCCCCAACTCCTCTGCCCCCCCTCCATCTCCTTTCGCCACGTCTGCTGCACAGCTCGCGCGACACTGTGTACGCTCTGTTTGTGTTCGTGTGTCTGCCTGTGCCTGTTCTTTGTGTATGTGTGTGTGTGTGCTTGTTTCTGTCGGCGTGTGTGTGTGTGTGCGCTTCGCATTACTTGCGCGCGTACTCTCCACTCCCTACTCCCCACTCCCCACTGCCGACAAAGCATACAGATAAGTAATAATGGCTCCACTCTCCACTGCCGCAGTCGACGTCAGCGCAATTTGTTTTTTTTCTCCTTACTTTGTTCTTTCCGTGCCTTTGGCGGCAGCGAGGTCTTTGCTCTCGTTTGCTTTATCATTCGTGACGTACAACGTACGCTGCTTTGATGCGCTCGCTATGTGCATGTATTAGTGTGAGAGCGAACTGACCACCCCACACCACACAAACACAACCAAACAACTAAAAACACACAGCAGAAAAATTGCAAATGCATTTTGCATTCAGTCAGTCGCAGTGCGCTGTTCATTGGAGGCACTTGTTGCCTGCCGGTTTAATGAACGAACAATGTTAACTGCTGCTTACATTTAATTTAGTTGAATAATCAAATGCAAATACCTTTTAATTCCATTGTGAAAAAAATTTCCATAAAAATATGTATACTTAGCTTGAACAGATTTTTTGCAGGGAGTATTTTCTTACATTAAAAATAAAATAGGTAGTTTGTTGCTGTGAATGTTTTATTTGCTTATAACGTTGCTAATCATTTGTAACTTTCTTTAATGATCTTATGATTTCCTTCTTAAACGTAATTCTTAAAACTTCATCGTTTTGAGCTGCGGGGAAAACTTGATATTTTATTTATACATACATATAACGAAAACATTTCAATTTGAATCAACATTTATTTATTTTATACTAAAGGGAGTTGATGTTGTATACAGTACACATATATTTAAACGCTATAAGTTAAGAAATGTTTTTGCACTGAACATGTGCTTGATATGGTAATTGATATGTTTGTCATTAAGCTGCCACGGTTGAAACTCCAATTGGGTACAAAACTTGATCGTAAATAAGTAATGTACAATTTGCTAGCAAACTGTACTATTGAAATGTGAAATCTAAATTCGGTACACAAAATGTTCTTGTAAGCAAAAAGTAAAATGTACCGAATATGCGCAAATAAGAAAAGTACAATTTTGCGATCGAACTGTACCGTTAAAATTGGAAATGTACCGTGGCTAACGCTCACTTATCGATAAAGGCTTAACCTAATAAAATGTTATCGATTGCGCTGCATGGCTAGCGAACGCTGATATGTATCGATTTCGGCTGTTCAAACGTCGATTTAGCTATAATTCAACTAATAATGTAAATATGTAGATTGATGTATAAATGGAGAATGTTTGTAAGTGTGTGCGATCGCATTGATATGTTTTAGTTTAGTTCGGTTCGCTAGTTAGTCGCGGGGTTGTCTTAACAGTATTTTTATCACAGTTCAAAGTGCGGAGAGATGAACCCGTGTAACTTTGTCCGCTTAGAACTCGTTCGCCTTGGGCGGGTTGCCCACAGACGTAACGCAGGCCTCCTTGAAGTTGGTGGCATTGAGGGGAGCAAAGTAATCCTCGTGCAGGAATCGTATGATATTCTCGATGGGACACAGATCGGCCTTGTTGCCGCGACTGTCGCGCGTCACCCGCAAACTCTTGCCGCCCTCACAGAAGTCAATCTGCTGGGTGACATCGCGGCCATTGTACACGACACGAAAATAGTAATCCGTATGCGCCTCACTGCGGTACACCTCGAAGGCCAGGCGGGAAGCGTAGGCGATGGTCTTGCCTTGACTGGTGCCAATGCCCAGCGCCGCAGTCAGATACTGCATGGTGCAATCGTGGCCCGAGTAGAGCACAAACTTGGTGCGATCCCCCGAGATCATCTTGAGCATATAGCCAACAATGTGTCGGATCATGCCATAGGCGCGCAGCAGTCCCGAGCGTTTGTAGTACGTGTGACGTGCACTTCTCGAGGACAACTCATCCGCAAAGGACATTAGAGCATCCACATGTCCAGGCTCCACACAAGCCTCCGCCTCGCCAGCCTCGGGCAGCGCCTCAGCCTGCTGTTCAGGCTCCACAGCTGCCGCCAACAGCTGATTGGATGACGTCTCGTCCTGGTCAATGTTGATGACATCCACCAGCTCCTGATGCTGAGTGCTCGCCGTCTGGCTGCCATTGCGTCGCCTGCAGGGCAAATTGGCCTCGTGACACAAGACAGTTAACATGGCATCGACCACCTCGAAGGGATTCGTGATGCCGCCCTCAGTGGGCGTGTGCTGCAGCAGAGTGCCGCCAATCCATTGCATCACAGCGAGCACATCGGGCCGACGCAACAGCTGGCGATCCTCCAGCGCCGCCAGACGACGCTGCAGCACCACAGACTGCGCACAGCTGCAGTCGCCGAAGCAGAAGGCCATGCTGTGGGATTCACGGACATTCAACGCCAGCCACTTGTCCGCCGGAAGCAGCGCGAAGAGCAGCGCCAATGCGGATTGAAAGGTGCGACGATAGCGTGTGGTGAACACGACCACCTCATCCGAATTGAGTAGCGTGTGCGGCGTGGTGTCCAATTGTCCCGACAAGCGTTGCGCTTGCGTGGGCTTCAGAAGCAGTCCCAAGGGATGCGCATAGATCTGATGCATAATGTCGCCCACATGCAGCAGCTGGGCAATGCCTCTGCAACAGATTCGGATTAGAATTGGCTACCAAGGAGGATGCTTCACTTACTTGTAGGTGAGCTGGCCCAGCGGGCAGGCGCGCTCTGTGGCGGGCAGCAGCGGAAAGCCGTGGAAGGGACCCACCTTGTTCCAGTACATGTGATTGGAGCCCGAAGCCGAGCTGCTGGAGTTATGCAGAAAACTGCGATATCTAAAAGCATTAAAAAAGTGGCAGTTTATTGGATGATAGATTCTGGGAGTACCGTTTGACCTGGGACGGCACATCAGGTGGCCAACTCTGCTTGCCACCCATCAGAGTATTGTCAACATAATTGATAGTACTAGCTACTATAGGGTGGAATATATAGGTGTTCGTAACCAAGGACAGACAGACAGACGGATGACAAAAGTTTATTGTAAAGTTAATGGAGTCGGCGTTATCTCCAGTTACCAGATGCATGAATTTTTGCTTGGCATAAACGTATAAGTATTAACTGATATTGAACTGCACCGACTCTGGTAATTATCGCTAGTATTATAAAGGAAAATGTCACCATTCTAAATATAAACATGAGTTGCTGAAGAACATTCGAATAACTGGGTGTTTATAAGCATGAACAGACCAATGCTATATTAGCTATATATGGACGTTATCTTCCAAGTATTTACACAAATTACTGTTTTCACAGGTGTCAGTTGCAATCACTTTTTATGGAGCCTATCTTCTAACTTTTAGATAGCGACATTCGTTTGAACGAATTGCACTCGCCGAGCTTATGACTCCCACCTGTTGACGAGACTGTCGCCATCGGCTGAGACGCCACAATTGATGCCCTGGGCATGCACATGCGACATGGCACCACGATCGCCATGCCTGATGACCAACAGCACGCCCTGCAGCTTCCAACCCTCCAGAATGCCGCCATCATCCAAGCGCGTCAGTTGAGTCAGCGGTGCACAGCGTTCGCGATACTTGGCAAAGCGCTGTGTTGCACTGGCGTCAGCTGCGGCAGCACCAGAGTTGCTGCTGGCGGGAGCTGAGCCCGTTCCCGGGCCATAGACGCCGCCGCCGCCGTTGCCCAGATTGCCAGAGTGCTCAGCATTGCCCATGTAGCGATACATTCCTGTTTGCAAAAAGAAGCCTTAGTAAAACGTGCACTTGAAGTTCAGGGATTCGGAACTCACCTGCGATGAGCAGAAAGATCCAGAGGCTGAGAAACATGTAGCAATAGAAGGTGCGATTTTGCGTGGTCAGACGCGTCAGCTCCTTGAGCAACAATCGCATGATGAACCGGGCAACGGCGACGCCGCACAATCATATAAGTATTTGGTAACGATGGTCGGACGCTGGAGGATTGGATTCGAGTTCCTTTTTCTCGATTTTGTTTAGCTGCAAATTGTGGAAAAGAGCCACGCTCGCTCGTTGGGGTTGCAGACAGCTGTCTAGCAGTTGCGTTACGTGGAGCGTGTCCAAAGCAGGAACATGCGCAGTGTGGCTTCAAAACAGCTGATGGAAATTTTGGTTTGCAGCAGTTGACAAGCATTGAATGCGTTACTTTAATCACGGCAAATACAATATAGAGGCGTAATTTATGGCGTTATGACAGATGCGGTTAAACAGCCAGGCGATCGAAAAGATCTCCCAGCTTTACAATGAGTATATAATATATGTTATAATAGATCAGAGATTATGCGTGTATAATAATGTTTTAATCCTGGGTGGCAGCCAAAGCCAGGACAGTGAAGCGCACATCATCTGGGTCGCGAGCCATGAACTCCTTGCACACCTTGGCGGCATCATGGACGAAGGTCTCATCCGAGGTCTTGCCATGGCTGATGGGATACGATTTGCGGCCATCCAGCTCGTACAAAGTGTTCTCCTTGTTGACTAGCGCAATGAAATGATGAATAACCGTCTCATAGGCGCTGGCATCGGTTTGTCCCTCCTGCGCCAGCGTCTGATGATCCTCGGTGAAGTCCTCGTCCTTCTCCAAGGCCTGACCGCGCTCCTCGGACGACAGAGTGGCGCCCTTCTCCAGGAAGTTCTTCAGCACGCCTGGAGCGATCTCAATGCTGTCGAAAGGATACGTCAACAATAGAGTTTTGCCCCGTCTAATCACAACTTACTCCTTGTTGTTGGCCACGCTGTGAATCAAGGCGACGGTGCCGCAAGCGTTGTGTGTGAATTGACGCATATAGAAGAGGTCCTCGGGATACTTTTCCTCCTCGGCAGTGGTTTTGATGCGCTCGTGTTCCTCGGCGCGATGTTTCTCATACTACAGATAAGATACGCGATGACTAAGCGAATTTGTTCGGGCAAGGACAGAAGTAAGGGAAACTTACAGCATCGCTGATGGGAAAGAGCAAGATGATGGCTTTGACGGGCCGGGGGAGAAAGGCGAGCAAATCATCGTCCAGACCGATGACGTCAGTCACTGACCAGGATGGCGACACGCCCATCTTGTGTATGTATTTGGTCAGCACCTGGAATGGGACATTTCTTCATACAGTGCCAATTGCAAAAATAAAAAACACAATTTTGCCAAGCAACCGAATACAACAAAAAATTCGCAAACTGCAATTTTATTTATTTCGGCTCTTTAATTGCTGCAAGAGATAAGCACTCACCTCGGGGTTGGATTCGAGTGGTGTCCAGGTCGACATCTTGCTTAAAATGTTGTGTATTAATTTACTTGCACAGCGAGACAGTCACAGACTGAATTGTTTTTTCTGTTTGCCGCAAAAATGAAGATTACCGGCACTTTTTATTAGAGGCTTGGCAATACATCGATATGTAATCGATGTATCGATGTTCCAAAGAATATATCAAAATCGATGTAAACTTCGATACTGCTTGTTCCCTTAAAAAAAAAACGGCTTTTTGCATAAAATGCTGACAAAGAAGCAAAACCTTATCAATATGTGATATCTGATTGTTTGACTTGTGTTAAATGTTGGCCAAGGTGTGTTAACAACATTGATGTTTGCCAATTCGCTGTTTTCCAACCACAACTTTTTATGAAAACAATTCCATACATCGAGATTTTTTTTATTTTGCTATTTAAAAACTTATAAAGTTAAAATAAAATTCACATATTTGGTTTTCTTATTATTTAACTTTGCAGTTTCCCGTAGTTTTTACTTTTCTCTGCATGTTTGTATTTGCATTCAAATGTCGTATTTTGCCACCCAAACCCAATTGACGTTATCCAGCACTGCCAGCACTTGGAGTGATACCAGCTGCTTAAATAAACTTCTCCATATTGGTAGTTTAAATTAAAAACCAATTGAAAACAATAAATTGCATTATAATTCGATAAAATTGTGGATAAAATACTCATCTTAAAGAGTATTTCAAATAGTACTAAATAAATATCCATAATCAACGAAAAGTGACCGACGCTTATATATTTTCAGATAATTTAATTTGCCGCCGTGGTATATTTATATATTTTGCGAATAAAAACGGTATATTTGAAAATTCGAAATTGTGGTCACGCTAATCATTGTGCGAGTCGGCAAAAACAGTTTTGTGCCGAAATAAATATAGTGCCTAAATCACCAAAATAAAAGCCAATAATTAACAACAATAGTGATGAGCAGCCATCAACATTTGCATTAACCGAATGCGCTTCTGACGAGCCCATCAAAACACGCCAAACTTTTGCACTCGCATCGATTTTTCTGCGCTGCGCTGCCTCTGCTTGCCAACAACTTTCCCAACAACTAAAACCCAAGCGGCCAGCAAAAAGCCAACAGCAAAATGTCGCGGCATCCTAGCGACCGGAAAGTGTATGTCGGCGATTTGGGCAACAATGCCAGAAAGAACGATCTAGAGTATGTGTTTGGTGCGTACGGCAGTCTGCGCAGTGTTTGGATTGCCCGCAATCCCCCAGGCTTCGCCTTCGTCGAGTTCGAGAGCGCCCGAGATGCAGCCGATGCAGTGCGCGGTCTCGACGGTCGCACGTTGTGTGGCCGTCGCGCTCGCGTCGAGTTGTCCACAGGCAAATACGCTCGATCCGGCGGTGGTAGTGGCGGAGGAGGAGGCGGTGGTGGAGGAGGAGGTGGCGGTGGAGGTGGTGGATTTGGGGGAGGAGGACGTGGTGACCGTGGCGGCGGCGGACGTAGTGACGACAAGTGCTATGAATGTGGCATGCGTGGTCATTTTGCGCGCCACTGTCGCGAGCGGAAGGCACGACAACGACGCAGGTTAGTGAACATCAATTTCATTCATAATTTTTGCATCTCCTTACATCGTGTACATACACAAAAAAGTGTGTCGGGCAAATCGAATTTAAATTGTTTTGAGTGCGGTGAATTTCATGGCTGCTACTTCTTGTGGTGGTGAGTTTCGCACACCCCAAGAATGAAAAATGCGCGCGAATTTTTATATGTGGTGCCAGGTTCACACATTTTTTAAATAAAGTGCATCCAAAGTGAAGACGTTACATTATTCATGTACAAACGTTTAATAATTAAAAAAAAATAAAGTAAAATTGATAAATAAAAATACTTGATATTGTGGCGTCGTTTTTACGGGATATCTATAACGTATCGATAGTTCGCATGTGGCAAATGTTATCGATTGTTGCGCAGAGCAACCCTGCCACACGCTAGCACACACACGTGTTTGCTTCATTTTGGATTTTTCTTTTACACGCGGCGCCAGACTAAAGAAGGTTAAGTTCGAGAGTGTTGCGCTGCACAGCTTAAGAAAATTAATTTTTAACAGAAATTAATGCATTGAGCGCGCGCACAATGTTTGTGTTATACGAGACGCCGGCGGGCTACGCCATTTTCAAACTGTTGGACGAGAAAAAACTGGAACAAGTCGACAACTTGTACCTGGAATTCGAGACTCCCGAGAAGGCTAACAAATTGCTTAAGCTGAAGCACTTTGAGAAATTCAATGACACCACAGAGGCGCTGGCAGCAGCCACCGCTGCCGTCGAGGGCAAAGTGGCCAAGCCGCTAAAGAAAACCCTGAAAAAACTGCTGGTCGACGAAGTCCAAGCCTCGCTGCTGGTGGCCGATGCCAAGCTGGGCACCGCGATCAAGGACAAGTTGTCGGTGCAGTGCGTCTACAATACGGGCGTGCAGGAGCTGATGCGTTGCATCCGCCAGCAGGCGGACAGTCTGCTCGGTGGCCTGCCCAAGAAGGAGATGACTGCCATGGCTTTGGGTTTGGCGCATTCGTTGTCGCGTTACAAGCTGAAGTTCTCGCCCGACAAGATCGACACGATGATTGTGCAGGCGCAGTGTCTTCTAGATGACCTGGACAAGGAGCTGAATAACTATTTGATGCGTGCTCGCGAATGGTACGGTTGGCATTTCCCCGAGCTGGGCAAGCTGATCACGGACAACATTGCGTTCGTCAAGACCATCAAACTGGTGGGCACCAGGGACAATATGGCTGCGACCGATTTGAGCGACATTCTGCCCGAGGATGTGGAGCAGCAGGTGAAGGAGGCGGCTGAGATCTCCATGGGCACCGAGATCAGCGATGAGGATGTGCTGAACATTCAGTGTTTGTGCGATGAAATCATCTCGATCAATGATTATCGCACACATCTGTACGATTATCTCAAGGCACGCATGATGGCGATGGCACCGAATCTGACGGTGCTCGTGGGCGATACTGTTGGCGCCCGCCTTATTGCCCATGCGGGTTCGCTGATCAATCTCGCCAAGCATCCCTCTTCCACGGTACAGATCTTGGGCGCTGAGAAGGCGCTCTTCCGTGCGCTGAAAACCAAGAAGGATACGCCAAAATACGGCTTGATTTATCATGCACAGCTGGTGGGACAGGCGAGTCAGAAGAACAAGGGCAAAATGTCCCGTTCGTTGGCGGCGAAAGCTTCATTGGCCACACGTGTGGACGCCTTTGGTGAGGAGGCCACCTTCGAACTGGGCGCCACACACAAGGTGAAGCTGGAGGCGAGACTTCGACTCCTCGAGGAGGGCAACCTGCGCAAATTGTCTGGCACCGGCAAAGCCAAGGCCAAGTTTGAGAAATACCAGGCCAAGAGGTGCGTTGAAGTTGCTATCGATTTGGTCTCCCATTTGGTTGCTGGTGTTTGAACTCTTCAATGATGATACCACAAAGGTTTCGCATTTACCTGAATCCATCTTGACGATAAACCTTGGCTGTCTGACAAAGAGTTCAACACTAATGTGTTCAAATGCTGATCAGATTGAAGTTCTCTTTTCATGCTTTACTTATCATTACTCTTCTCCCATTACAGCGAAGTGTTTACGTATCAGCCGGAGGCGGATAACACGTTACAGGTGAAGAAGCGCAAGCATTCTGAGGTTGAAACGCCCGTCAAGCAGGAAGAGCAGGAGGAAGTTGCAGCCGATGATGATGCGGAAATCAAAACTGAAAAGAAAAAGAAGAAGAAGAAGAAGCAAAAGGATGAAGAGGCTCCCGAGCCCGAAGCAGCAGCAGAGGCTGACGAAGAAGAAGCGCCCGCACAGCCCGCCAAGAAAAAGAAGAAATCAAAACATCAAGAATAGAGAGGGGTTCAAAGGGGGCCGCCACATATTACAAATTAAGTTAATAGATTTTAGTTCTCTAGTTTTACAACCTTATTACTGCAGTCTTAGCATACAGTTTTATTTTACTTGTGTACTACATTCGGAATAAAAATGTAACATAGCAAGAACTTGGTACTTTATATAACTAACGCTGCTTTTGTGCTGAATTAAAAGCCGATTTTACTTGAAAATACTTTTTTGCATTTGCAGATTGTATCTCATTAAAATTTTGGTTGTTTTTGAATGATTATTTCTTGAATTCAGGCAAATCCTTCGTCTAAGGCTTGCTTTTGATGGATGTTGGCAATTCCTAAAATTTCAAAGTGGTTCAAAGTTCATACTACTTGCTTTAGTTATTTGCATAAAGTATTTTAGATATGGTAAAGACTTCCAACATGTTATATTATTAATGCAAGTTAAAGGTTTATAAATACTTATAAATGTTTGAATTTTACATTTGTGTTGTAATCAAATGGATATTTCTGGATATAAAAAAGGATTTATTGATTAAATATGTAAAACCTTTATATTGACTGACGGACAGCGATATAAAACTATAAAACTCTTTAGTTAGGAGGCAGAGATATGAGCTCAGCTGTTTAAATATTATCCTGAAGGAAGTCGTCAATTTGTAAATTAAAAGGTATTAGTGGGTCAAAGTTCTTAATAGTGTAAATGCTAGAAAAGTTTTGAAGGCTTCAATATTATTTATTGAATTTATTGCATACATATGTATATCAGACTTTGGCGTCTTCTTAAAATGAAAAGGTTTGAAGGCCTTAATATCATTTTAATGGATATTTTTTATTTCAAAACTTATTTGTTATTTAATTTTGTCATATAATTTAATCATATAAATTTATATCATATAAAAACGGACATTATACTTTGTGGCCCACTGTGAGTTGCAGTAGTTAATGATTTTGGACAACTAACAAAAAAAACTGTGCTTGAGTTGGAGGCGATCAAGCAGAAAATTCACAACGGTTGCCCGAAAAGACATCTTGCATCACACACAAGTCTTGTGGATTTTGCGGTGAGTCCGAGTGTCGAGAGTCGAGCAGGTGCAGCAAACAAATCAATATAAAAGCACTGTAGCCAAGTAAATGGAGCGTTCAGTTGGGTGGCAGCATGATGAGGGGACATCTGAAGCTGCTCTTGGTCTTAGGGCTGCTGCTGACGTACGCAGCGGCCAAGAAGAAGGAGTCCTCCTCCGAAGAGGAGGAAGAGGGCGGCGAGAAGCACGAGAAGAAGAAGTTTGGGGATGAGGAGCACAAGGGCGAGCATGGACACAAGGAGCACAAAGAATGGGAGGAGGATGAGAAGAAACATCACGAGGAAGAGGATCACGAGCATCATCATGGCGACAAGGGTGAAAAGAAGAAGAAACACTACGATGAGCACGAAGAGCATGGCGAGAAGCATGAGCATGGTGCGCACAAAAAGGGAGGCAAGCATCACCACAAGAAGAAGCACAAGAAGGGCCACCAGGAGTTGGAGTATCACAAGAAATTCAACAAGGACGAGTATCACAAGGAGAAGAAGTTCTACGATGATGAGCACAAGGGCGGACATCACAAGAAGTACGGCAAGGAGCACAAGCATCATGAGGAGGAGCATGGCGAGCAGAAGAAGGGCGAGAAGCATGACAGTGGCAAGAAGAAGGGCCACAAAAAGAAGGAGGGACACTACAAGAAGGGACATCACGACGAGGATCACAAGAAGTACAAGAAGGAGCACAAGTACGGCGACAGCTATGAGGAGAAGGAGGAGCACGGCAAGAAGGGCGAAAAGAAGCATGGCCACAAGCATCACAAGAAGAGTGGCAAGAAGCATGGCTAGACAAATGATATGTTCTAGGCTCATTATTAAATAAATTCAATACTAAAATAATGTCTTATTTATATTATAATATTTTTACATGATCTGGAAATAAAGTTGTTCAACCGGTAAAAATATTGAAGGACTTTTTGGCTAAAATTCTAAAAAAAAATACAATCTTGAATGATATTTTCCTTTAAATATTATGTGTTCTCAGTGTTTTTTTTTTTAATTTAATGAAATTTATTGATAGTTGCTCTACTAATGTCCGCGTTTTTCCTCTCCGTTTACAGAAGCAATTCAATGAGCAGATCACGCAGTACATCGAGACGTCGTCGCACTCGCTCTAAGTCTGGCACCCGCTCCCGTAGTCGCTCCCCGGGCTCCGTCGGTGGTGGCGCCCGTCGCTCGGGACGCTCTCGTGAGAATGGCGGTCGCGACGAGAACGGTTCGGTGTCGCGTTACAGCGACCAGGAGCAGCGCAATGGCAGTGGATTGGTGGACTCACCGCCACCAGTGAAGCGGCGCTACGATGACGAGGACGAAGACAGAGATAGGGGATCACGATCATCACCATCGCCGCCACCACGTCGTGGTTCGCCACCGATGAGACGTCGCGGCGATTCCTCCGTCTCCCGGTCCATGTCCAGAGACTAGCGATGCCAGGCGGCGGCTAACACACATATTGGCCATTAACAACAACAAATAGGGCTCAACCTGCTGCTCCTTGCATTCCTGCTACTCGATAAAAAAAAGAAAAACAAAAACAGAACAAAAACACCCCAAAACAAAACCCCCAATTACATTATATTATTATATGTTCGTCAGGCAGTTAATTGCCCCATCCTTTAAGTTGCCCCTGCATTCTTAGCTTAGCATATAATCTATAGATTAATATACATAAACTATACACTCCTTTGCCCCCCTTCCTGTCATCCTTTAAATTTAGTTTGAATACAAATGAAACCCCTCAATGCTCGCATAGAACAAATTGATCTTTTTTGGAAATTTTGTCAACACGGATCGAACAAGTCTCTCTGTCTAGAAGGCCGATCTAGTCATTTTCAATTATTTATGTTTTTTCTTCATCGCATAAGTAAAAAGAAAACCGTTTATCATTTATATATGCATTAAAATACATACATCCAAATACATAAAAAAAAGTATATAGACACATAAATATATGTATATCAGGCTAAGAATGAAACTGAAAACTGAGAAGAAACAAAAATATAAAATACTAAAATTGAATCATTTTTAGGGATAAACAACTGAACTTGCTATATCCTAAAGTCAATTTTATGATGTAACTTATCACACTGAACCGCCCCCTTTTATCAATTGAAATGCGCCCCAACATAATGATATTTTCACTTTCACGATTTTTGTAAGCTGTTTTTTTAATATTCTCATATAAATTAGGCGAAAAAAAAACACTTAATGCAAAATTCATATTTCTCATACATTACGTCATAGTTAAGTATTATAATGTATGATTCTTGAAATGCGTATTTGTATGTAGCAAATGCGCTCCAATACATAATACATAATAATTATTCAATCAATAAATCAAATGCCAAAAAAAATTTTAATTATTTAAATTTTCAGCGAGAGGGAAGAAATAAATAAAAATATTTACGGATCATGTGGTCTTTGCTAAATTCGGCTAGGAACCCACTTACAGCATATTTTTTAAATTAATTCAAATTGTTAACGGATATTTAAAAATATCGATAACAGCGCTGGACGATAGTTTGCATCGATCGTGAATGGACTTGTGATCGCGCTATCGATACATACAGAGCTGCATTTTCCAAATATATCGATAACAGATCTATTGCGCTTCGCATTCTTCTACGCTTAAATGCTGTTTTGTGTTTTTGTTTTGTTATCTATTATTTTTTTTCGATCTTGGTAAAGTGCAGTTCAACCAAAGCATAAACTGTGCGTGCGAGTGTGTGTGACATCGATATCGTGAAAGGATAAAGAATTCGGCAACATGGCAATGGCATTTCGCTTGTCCAAGCACGAAACGAGCGTCATCAGTACAGAAGACACATCGCTGGAGCATCTCGATTCCAGTGTCGAGATGCGTTCACGATCACCATCACCGTTGGTGTTCAATCCACGCAAGCTGCGCTTTGCCGACGACGATGATTATGACAAGGATCATCCGCTGGAGAGTCCGCAAACTAATAAGAAGCGAGCACAGAGCACCAACAACAACCATCGGGATGTGGACATGTCGCCGCCGTGCCAGAAGGTTCGTGCACTGCGTCTGTTCAATACGCCGGCAACGCCAAAGACCATTCTACAGAAGTCGACCAGCAACTGCAATCATTTGTCTGCCGTGGCCGCAGCTGCAAATGCGGCACGCAACGATTTCTCCAAGATTCCAGATCGTCCGCGTTCATTGCCGCTGCACAATCACCGCACGATGCAGCCGCAGGACACTGCTAACGTGAATCCATTTACACCAGACAGTGAGTAAAGGAAGTCACTAGAACAATCTAGCATGCTAATATCTTTCTATTCGTTTGCAGGTCTCATGGCGCACAACAAGAAGCGTTGTCGCACTCAATTCGGACGCGAGAATCTCAATGTCAACGCCATGCAACGGTTCTTGCTCAACGAACCCAGCGACGACGATGCCGCTCAGGAAGCGGGCGGTATTATCAACGATGTGGTGCGCGAGATTCATCATCAGGCGCCCAAAAGATTGGCTTTGCACGACACAAACATCAGTCGCTTCAAGCGCGAGTTTATGCAAGTGAGCGTCATTGGCGTGGGCGAGTTTGGAGTGGTGTTTCAGTGCGTCAATCGGCTAGATGGCTGCGTCTATGCTATCAAAAAGAGCAAAAAACCTGTCGCAGGCAGCTCCTTCGAGTAAGTCAATCGCCATCACAATTAATTGATCCCACTTAACTAGTTATTTCCCTCTATCAGAAAGCGAGCCTTGAATGAGGTCTGGGCGCATGCCGTGCTCGGCAAGCATGACAATGTGGTGCGCTACTATTCAGCCTGGGCGGAGGACGATCATATGCTCATACAGAATGAATTCTGCGATGGTGGAAGCTTGCAGGCGCGCATTCAAGATCACAGACTGGGCGAATCAGAGCTAAAGATTCTGCTTATGCATGTGATCGAAGGTCTGCGCTACATACACTCCAACGATCTGGTGCATATGGACATAAAGCCCGAGAATATCTTCTGCACCATGAATCCCAGTGCACACAAACAGGACACAGAGGAACAGACTGGTAGAGATGATGATGGCATGGACAGCGTCTACGAGGAATTACGCGGCTCGGAAAATCTCGTAACATATAAAATCGGTGACTTGGGACATGTAACATCGGTGAAGGAGCCATATGTGGAGGAGGGCGACTGTCGCTATCTGCCCAAGGAAATACTGCAAGAGGACTACAGTAACCTGTTCAAGGCTGACATTTTCTCGCTGGGCATCACGCTCTACGAGGTCGCTGGTGGCGGACCGTTGCCAAAGAATGGACCCGAATGGCACAAACTGCGCAATGGCGAAGTGCCTGTAATCGCGACGCTAAGCAAAGACTTCAATGAGCTCATTGCGCAAATGATGCATCCTGAGCCCAATGAAAGGCCCAGCTCCATGTCCATCTACAGTCATCCGTAAGTCAGCTGTTTGTAAACCCTGTAAGCTTTACTAAACTATGATTCGATTTAATTTGCAGTATTTTGAGCGCAGTGGACTCAAAGAGTAAACTGCAGCTTGGCCTGGAGCTGACAGTGGAACAGCGCAAGAACGAGATACTGATGAATAAGTTGCGCGAGGCAAGGAAACAGATCAAGCTGCTCGAACAGCGAGGTAAGTGGACAAATTCCTCTAGCTATAATCCAGCTAATACTTTTATTTTGTTTTCAGTCTCTGTGCTGGCAACAGCAAATACTCCGGAACCACTTGATGGACAGCGGTGCCTGCGTTCATTTACCAGACGCATGCGCACGCCGTTTGGATCGCATGGTAAATTTCCAAATCTCGCGGATCGCAACAAGAATGTCATTACCAACATTTGATGACTAGTTGATTTCTTTACCGATTGATTCCCCGAACTTTACTCTTCCGTATTACAAAAGTGAACAAAGCTCACATTCTTGTTAACTTTAAGCATCTATCATAGCTGTTAAGTTGTTGCATCTTCTGGATTCCCTCTTTATCGTTTTGTGGGTTGCTTATACTACCTAAGTATTTTCATTTAAATATTCAAAAAAAAACAAGAGAAAAACAGAAAAAAAGAAGATCCGAAAGAAAACCATTTCTTTTTTTTAAATCAACTCAGTGGAATTTCATGAATAAAATAAGAAAGACTCGAATAGTATGCTGATAAAGGTATTGCCTTTGATAATAATTTTACAGAACAAGTTTAAAATTGATGTATATATATAAAGTATTAACTGTAAAATAGTATGTATTGTTTTCGTATTTAAAGCTATTTATTATATTGAAGGCGAAACATGTAATAACATTCCATTCGCGAATAAAACGAATGATATCAATTCCAATAACATTTGAACGTTTTATTTGCGCTGTTCTATATATGTGTTTCGATGAAAGTGAAATTAAAAACGTATTTATTTGTGATACGAACAGAATAAAATAGTGGTATTTGATGGTCTCACATCAAGTCGTAAATATTGTATTAATCGAATAACTACAAATCAGTAAATTGCATTATTACAAGTTCAAATTACTAACGGATTTGTATGCAAACGGAATACTACAATACTATCGTAATGGTCACACTATTTTGAGTCGATATTTCGATGCGATATATGCAGCGTTGCCACTTTGTAGTTGTTTCAGTGTGACCCTATGGCGCGGCAAGTGTTTTATTGAGCAACATCAGAAACTCATGTGGTTGCGCCTGTTCAGTGGAATTGATGCACTAAAATGGCAAAAATATTACAGAAATATATAAAGTTCACCACCAAGGAGCTGGAACAGTATGCCGCCAACCCGGACTCGTGTGTGCTGTGTGTGAAAACAGATCTACACCTATCCATGGGCCCCTATGGCATGGCAAACTTCAAGCATGCTTTGCACGAGCTGCTCATCCGCACCAAGGTGGGCATCTATGATGCCAATTTGAATGGCATTGTGCTCGGCATTAAGAACATCAAAGTGCTCGGCCAGACGGCAGGACTGCGTGCCGACGATCCCACGTTGCATCTTTTAATCAATGCGGATTTCTATGTGCTGCGTCCCAAAGCGGGTGCAGTGCTTCATGGTGTTGTGCGGCACATATCGAAACATCAGATCAGCGCCATTATCTACAGAGTGTTCAACACAACCATACGGTTTACGAATAAGAAACAAAGCCGCGACGGCATTGTGATGGATCAGGAAATCAAGTTTCGCATCAAGGATTTTAATATAGGAAATGTTATGCCTTACATAGAAGGCGAGCTGTTGCTGGACGAGAGCGAGGAGCAGGTAAGTCACGGTGGCCATAGTAGACTTCGACAAACATATTAATCAGGCTTATTTACAGAACAAATCCATCAAATTCGAGGATGATGCGGAGGAGGTGGAACAAACGCCTGTGACGAATGGACACGAAAATGGGAAGCATGTGGAGCTCGATGCGCTGGTGGAGCTGATCAAAGCAGAACCGAATGTAACGCCGGAGCCGTCTCCCAAAAAGAAAAAGTCGGAAAAACGTAAGAAAACGTTGGAAGCCGAAGAAGAGGCGGACAAAGTTGTGCGACAAGTGAAAAAATCCAAAAAAATAAAAGTGGAACCTGTATAGCATCCAAAACAAAAACAAATGTTAATTTTAATTAATGGTACAAATTAATTTTAAAACAAGTGTAGTTTGCATTAACTCCCATCTACTTAGTAAGTATTTGGTTAAGTCAAATTGTAAATATGTGTTGAAAAAATTCTCAAACCGATCGAAGTTCCTGCATTTCGGCGTTATCCCTTTAAATTTGAATCCATAGTAAAATGCTCTATCAATATTACACAATAGTTTTTAGCAAATTAAGCACACAAAATCGCTGGCAGCTGTGTAAGACATTAGCCCTGTTTATGTTGATAATAGCCCATGTGATCATCGGCACTGGCTCATCATCCAACAAGATCCGAGTGCTGGAGTCCCAGCAGGAGTAGCAGAAGATCGAGAATCCATCGCCAGCGCACTTGTCGTTGGTGACACGCCGTGTGCCGCATTCGAGGGCACTGCCGTTGTCAACAAGCAGCTGGTGACGCCTTCGCTCTCGCAATTCGCTGGCAAGCATGTCGTGCTGCTTTTCTATGCCCTCGATTTCAGCTCCGTGTGCCCGGCGGAGGTATCGGAGTACTCGGACCGTCGGGATGAGTTCTGAAAACTAAATGCCATTGTGATCGCCTGCAGGGTTGACTCGCCGTATTCGCACATGGCCTGGTTGGATATGCTGCTCCAGGTAAGTGGCTTTGGCGATATTAAGATATCGGCTCTGAGGCATTTTGCGGCAGGCAACGGTTAATGATCTCTATGTGCCTCGCTCCGTTGACGACACTTCGTTTAATCAAAGCCTGTCGCTATGCCGACATCACTGGCAACTCATGTTCAACCCAATCATCTTGTAAACCAGACGACAGAAAGTTGTATAAACAATAGTGCCGCAACCAGCAAACTTCCACCCTAGACACATAATGCGTCCAAAATAATTATTAATTGTAATAAGGAAATTACTTTTTTTTACTAACTTTATTTAATAACCATAGTTTTAATTATTTTATTTTTTAAAATTCACATTTAAATTGAATTTAAAAAATGTTCTGTAACTTAAAAAGAATATTTGTTTAAGAACGATATTCAATAGAATCGTCTTTCTTCAGTTAAGAGAAAAAGATTCCCTTTACATTTTTATTTTTATTATTATCATTATATTAATAGTATCGAATTGTATTCATAAAAATTGAGATGAATACAATATAATACATTAATTTAATAACAATAATTTATCTATTCTTCTTTCTAATCCCTCAATTTAAGTTACCATATTCAATAGACCTCTCAACTCAATCGATTTTAACTCTCCTCTCTTTTTTTGATTTTTCAAATTAAATCCTCCAAAATTTTTAATTGAATAAAAATACTGTATAATAATTTGAATGAAATATCATTCACTATTCCCTAATTAATATTTTAAATTTTAAAATGTCAAATATCAAATATTTAAGATATTCCAGTTCAATTCCCAACTTAACCCTCTCCATTCAATAATAATTCGTTAGTTCATTTTTGCAATATCACCATCAAAATGCCAATAATAATACATTCATTTATTTCGTATTTGTTTTTTTAATTACATTATGTATTTCATACAAATAGATTCAATATTTTACAATACAATTACTCGTACATAATGGGTGTATTATATAGTATGGTTGTATGTACTTGTAGTGTTATAAATATTTAAAAGCCAGTTACATACATACGTACTTGTCTTCCCACATTCGCTAATTATTTTAATTATTATTTGTTATTATTATTAAATACATAACAAGCAAAAACATGTAATAATCGTAATAATAATAAAATACGTTCAGAATGCTTAACTAGATGGTGTCGAAATCAACATAAACTATACACACACACAATTATTCGACAAAAACAATTACAATCTAAGACAATCATAATAATAGTAATATATGCACTATATGTATATATTAGTTAATAGGAGGCCTACATAGTCTGATTAGTTTATGCACGCGACACACGACTACAAGGAACATTTACATAATGTACAAACAGACGAACAACATCTCGCTTAATGTTTCAAATCAAGGCCAATCCGCACGAAGTAAACGACAGGAAAAGAGGAGAAAGTATAGCTGAAGACAGTGGGGAGTCAGTGTGGAAAGTCAAAGGCAAGGAGCACTTGGAGTACTTGGAGTACCTAGACCGAGATCTCTTGAATATGTACACGTTTCTTGCCGCTGCCCGAGGCGCCTGTGCTGCTCGCCTGTCCCGCCTGCCGCAATATGCCCATCTGCTGCTGCTGCTGTTGCTGTTGCTGTTGCTGCTGGGCAGCTAGGAAGGAGCGTGGCGGTGGCGGCGGTTCTGGGATGTCATCGTCACGCATGATCTCCGAGTCGACGCCGGCAGTTGCCTTCACAGCCTCCTCGATGGCCTTGAAGGACATCTGGTCCGATGACTGCACCGCATAATCGAACTGCAGCTGGGCACAGCTCGTGTCCACAAACGAGCCACGCTTGCTGCCCGGCACCGAGTGGCCTGCAGTGCTCTCCAGCAGCGTTGGCAACGCGCCACCGTAGCTGACCATCTCGATGGACTGTGCTGCCCCTGCTGCCGGACGTGTCTTGAGCAGATCCAGCGTGCTGGTGGAGCACGCCTCCCAGCTGTCCATCAGGAGCGTCGTTTGTCCGGCGTTGGGCGGTGGAGGAGGCGGCAGCTCGACCAGCAGCTGCTCCTCCTTCAGCTGCTTGGTCTTCTCGTCGTAGCAGCTGTACTCGCCAAAGACCACGCCCATGCCGCCCTTGCTGTCCACGACGGCGCCACTCAGCGTATACGCATCGCTGGCATCCACATGGCTGGGACCCGCTTGGTTGAGCTTCAGTATGCTGGAGTTCTTGCTGGTCTCGCCCTCCTGCAGCTCCTCTTTGGTCTTGGCATCGCGTGCTCGCTTCTCCCGCTGGTGATAGATGCCCGCGAAGATGAGCACGTTGAGGATGAGCAGAAAGCAGCCCACAGCCACGGTGGCTATCAAGGCGGTCGTGTAGCTCTGGAACTGTTTGCCGCTGAGGCGACGCAGCAGCTCCAGGTTGCCGATGATGCCCGTGGAGGCGGTGGCCAGATCCTTGTGCGGCGTTCCCTGCTGGCTGTGCGTGCGATTGTCCTTGGGCGCCTGTGTGGTTGTCAGCTCCGAGACGGACATGGCGCCATCGATGCCGCACTCTAAAAACACAACGAGCATTGCAAGAGAATTCGCTGCAGGAAATCATTTCGCCTACCTGTTGTGGTGGCTCCTGCGGCGGCTGTGGCATTAAGCTGCTCCTGCTTGGTGGTGGGCGCTGGCGTCGTGGTTCTTGTGGTCTGTATGATCAGGATATTGTCATCATCTGCGGGCTTCGTCTGCAGCTGCGGTCGCACAACGCCTGGTAACAATATTTTCATTATATTTGCAGTTCCAAAATAAATCTAATTAGTTTTACCTTCGTAGAGATCCCGATTGTTGAGATCGTCCTGGAACTGATGATGCCGCATGGACTGGTCGTTGATGTTGAAGTGCCGATGCAGCTGCGGTATCAGATTCAGCCACATGGACAGTTTGTGGCCTCGATAATGGCTCTGAATGTTGGCCTTGTTGCCTGCGCAGAAAAGCGAATTAAATGACATGGATTTAATGGGAAACGGTTGCTTAATTACCCAGCTCGATGTACAGCTGATTGACCACGTCGTAGGCATCCCAGAAGGGCAGCTCGTCGCCATCGTAGCTGCCCGCATCCGACTCGTTGGTGACCAGCTCGTTGTTGCCATCGTTGCTGCGCAATCGTCGCCGGAAATACGAGCGCTTCTCGTGCATCGCGTTGCTGCGTCGCTGGTTGTAGAGCACGGCCAGGTTCAAGGTCTCGCCGGAGAGCGAACGCTTGCGCTGCACATGTTGCGTCAGTTCCCTGCTGGGCAGCGCCGTCATGGCCGTGGATTGATTCGGATTGCTGCATACGTAATGCAATTAATCTCCGTGCTGCACTAACTAGTTTGAGGAACTCACCCCGTCTTGGCAAAGTTGGACAGATAGCGCAGCATGAGGCGTCCGATTTGTCGCTCCTGCGTCGTGTAGTTGTGCGGGAAGAGCGGCGAGAGCGGCAATCCCAGCCAGAAGGGCACATCCTCGCCACGCACCGACCCCGTGCGCTAATTGACGAAGTAGTAAATAGACAAGGTCAGGGTTAACAGGCAACTTAGCTCGGCCCTGATTGTGCCACCCACCTGTGGATACTCCTCCTCGGCGGTGCGATGCTTGAAGTGCACGAAATACGTTCGACCGCCTCGCAAACTGTGCATGTAACCCAACTTGATTAACGGCGATGCCGTGTGGCCGTCGCTCAGAAACTGCAGCGTTGCGTCCCGCGAGCTCAGCGGATTTCTGATGGCCTTCTCCCATTCCGTGTACTCGTTCTGGGGGAGAATTGAAGGAGTATGTAAGTACGAACGATTAAATATATAGACAATTGTCTGTTGATTGCTTGCTATATAAATGATTTAGTTATAAAAAGATTTAGATTTAGATTTATACAAAAAGGGTAGCTACACTCTTCAATTAATTTTTAGCTCTTATTGGGGGTTAAGGTGGCGTGATAGCATTAATTGGATACCTTTACGGTGCGTATACTTAATTTGGTGGCTATAGCTCTTGGGGTACTAGAGACTCAGCTGTTCAAATAAGCAGACAGACAGACAGACGGATAGACTGCAATTATTTGTTAAAGTGAACTCACCTTAAGCACCGCGAATATTTCGTTCAGATGATAGTGGAAGTTGTTGCGCACAAAAGTGCGTAGTATGCGATCACGGCGCGTCTCATTGAAGCCAAACTCCAGATCCTGGGCACTCAAGTCCAGATAGGACTCCACAGAAGTCAGACAGAAGATGAGATCACGCTTCGGAAAGTTGGCATATTCAATTCCTGAAGTGCTGTACATTACATAGAACGTTAGTTCGGGTATGAAGTGTATGGATAGAAATGATAGCTTACCTAACTATAGCTGAGCCGAGAGGCAGCGCAGTGCTGGACATGCCATCGGTGTTGGGCGATATCACAGTGCCGTCCACAAAGGGGGCAAAGCCAACGAGAAAGCTGCAGATTAAAATGATAAAGCAGTGAGTTTGACTACAAGAACCCAAAAGATGTATTCTTAAATAAATTAGAAATATATAATTCGATTGTTTACGAATTTAAATAACTCTAGAGTCTATGGTCCGATCGTTATGAAACTTGTAGAACTTATTAAGAATATAATTATTGTTAAAACTCACCGGGGATGATCGATCTTAACGGCGAGCAGTTCGGCGACGCTTTTGGTGCGCAGACAAGGCGCGAGATCGTCGTAGAGCATATCGCCATGGCAGCCAGTCTGTTCCGCCACACGACGCTTGACAAACAGCGGATTCTTTTGGATAGCCCAAGGCGATAAAGCTGTGCCGCTGATGAGCACAGCGCGCTGCATGAGATCTGCAGAGAAGGGCACTTTAATGAATTGTTTGTGACAAAAAGTGAGAGTCGGAGACGCACCACTAGCAACAGGTGAGACGGCTAAAATGTTGGCCAAGACGGCGCCAGTGCCATAACCGAGCAACGTAATGCTCTGCGGATTGCCACCGAAGGCCGGGAGATTCTCCTTGAGCCAGTGGAGGCCGGCGACGAGATCCATGAGACCAAAGTTGCCCTGGGCGCTCTCCTTGCCGCCGGTCTTGAGGAAACCAAAGATGCCCAGCCGGAAATTGATTGTCACAACGATGACGTTGCCATGGCCGGCTAGCTCGGAGCCATCGTAGGGATTACCCGAGTTCCAGTCATACGATTCCCCGTGTATAAAGACCACTGTGGAGAGCATGCTGTCAGCATTGTTGCTCGAACTGGAACTGGAGCTGGAGCTGGAGCTGGAACTCGAACTGGCGCTCTCGTTATCCTGGCCGTTTTCCCCTGCGGTTAGAGCATGTGAAAGGATTTAATGAAGAGTTGCAGCCACTGCAGCGACAGCTGCTGCTCAGTTCTCGCATGTCAATAACATGCACTTGGCTGCGAGGACCTTCGCCATACATATACGTTGTCTGTGGTCGGCGAACCTGCCAATTCAGCAGCGCTTGCAGCAATTGTTTAAACCAACTGCAATGCACTACGGAATTGAAAGTTTCGCCGCCTTTGGCCAATCCCCTTTCGTTTTTTTTTTTTTTTTCGTTGTGTGTTTGCACATTTTCCGGCAACTTTTAAAAGCACAAATCCCCCACGAAAAAAATAAGGGAAATTAAAAAATATTGTTTCTCTTTGGGGTTTACTTCGCACGCTCTTTCAACATCAATTAAACTCTCTATTGAATTAGTTTTGGCGAGAAAGTTTTTACTTTTCAAATTGATTTTAATTCTGATACACTCTAAATAAGTTTTGCCTTAAGAAACTGTTGCGCTCTCCGACTGGTCGATGATTTGATACGCTACTGAAGTGGAATCCACTTGGATTTAAGTTAAAACTTAATTCGAGTTCTTGCGCAGGGGTCAATATATTTTGAGGAGACTATGAAACTTGGAGAAAATAATAAAAGTAATTGATGTACTCTATCTTGATATTAAATTATCAAGGAACAAATTATTTTTGCAATGGGAAAAGTTCAATATACAATGTAATGTTGATAATTGCATTAATTATCAATTATCTTGCAATTATTTTGAATATGCAACTAAAAGTAGATGCAATTATCAACACTGTGTAGTTGTCTGATAAAAGTATTAGCTAAGTAATATTAAAATAAAGATTTCTGGGTAATTTGTCTGGCAAAATAATAAAAGATATAAAATTTGCTGAGTGCGCATATATTATATAACCTGTCCCAAAGGAAAATTCAATCCAAGTAATCAATTAAATTTTAGTTACATCAACTCCATCTTCAACTATTGTAGTCATAATAAGCCATAACATAATTTACTTCTTATGCATTTGGAACAACAAAACTAAGAGACTCTCCTTCGAGCTGTATACAAAATATCAGTCTACCGAATTGAGTTTGAAATTATGTAAATATACAAGTTATAGTCAACTCAAAATCACTTAAATGCAAATCAATTTGTGACTTACGTCTTTGGCGCTGCAGCTGGTAGGGCACATAGATATTTAGATATAAGCAGTCTTCCGATTGGTTCTTCAGCAGCGGCAGGAGGCGGCGCAGCTGGGCGAGACGGGCGCGGGGCACCTCGAGGAGGGCCTCTGGTCCATTGGGCGGTATGGGCACATTCTGTGGGCAAACGGGCGAGAATCGATCCGCATTGCGGGCCGTTTTCCACGTCGATGGCGTTATGGGTGGCATAAATCTGCAAGTCAATCAGCAATCAGCGCCATCACTATACATACAAGTACATATAGTATATCTATGTATGTCGAGCGAGGTAATGGCAGCCAGCAATGTGGGTAATGGTAATGGCTGCAAACTATCGCGATTACTTCCGCAATTGAGCGTGGGCGGGCATGTGAATGGCAAAGGATTCCTGAGCTATGGCGGTGGCCATCGTTAAGCAGCGCAACTAACTACTAAGCCCATCAATCAAAAATGGCCAAACGATTGATTAATTGCATATTTTATTGTTTTACGCTGAAAACCATCGATCAAAACGGGGCGACTGGCAACTTGACGTTGCCACGGCAGCAATTTCAGCTTCAATGTTGATTTTATGACACAATAATTGCCGCGAATTGTTTTTATTGTTTCCCCATTTTCGGATACGAGTTCGAGTTCATCTCCCCAAATGCTACACATTTTGCGGCCGTAATGCAACAACAATTACCCCTTAGCTTGTCAGCATCCCCGTCCGACTTCCCTCCTTAGCCCTTGATTTTAACCTATTTCCCTACTTCCCCTCTTACCTAATTTTCGTGTCTCGTGTCCCGTGTTGTGCACAATGGATCAAAGCCAAATTGCTTTCAAGTGGAACGTACCATTTTGTAGGCTTCAACAAGCCGTAAATGTTTTTCATTACTCTAAGTAAGACCCTCTACTAGATTTTCAAATAGGGTATATGCAACAGCAAATTACAAATTTTACAAATACTGTATTCAAATTTGTTAAATTTGTATGTATATATATATTTATTTTACACCCCATTTTTTCTTTTTTAGATTATTCAGATAATTTTATGACATAACTTCTTTATGATAAAATACAGGTGAGTTTTTTTTTTAATTTTCTATAATATTTCGAGGATATAAAACAAATTTATTTCTTCTATGTGATAAACTGATTAGCTAGTGATATACGTTTTATTTCCTCTACCTTTCTACAGGAAAGGGTATTATAGTAAGCGGGAATATTAGCAATTAATATTATTGGTTTTGTATGCCTTTTAGGTAGCGAAAATTAAATTCGGCTCCAACATCCTCATTAATTAAGTGAGCGAGACTTTCTATAATTATTGCAAGCTTACACAACTCTAATGCCAAATACTTGAGAGTGATTGCTGAGCTTAACATGTGGATGGAATACAGCGTAACTGCTGATTAAGCTTGAAGCTCACTCGAGACACCGACTGATAGATCATCCGACAAGACGAGTAATCGCATTCCATCTGGGTGTAGAACGGGTTTTGGCTTTCGCTTTTTGAATTTTTGATTAGGAACTTTGGCGACAGACACAGATTTGATGCCTAGGCCCGATGATTAATTAGCTTTCGTATGCTATGCGCTAGAAGTAAATCAACAATTTGTCAAATATCACGTTTATTTAACCTCTGCTTTCGCTCTCCATCCCCTCCACCCCTCTGTCCAACGCAGACTCAGAGGCGATGTGAGCGATTGTCATTGGAGCATGAATAATTTGCAAATAGACTGGCGGGGCATCATGATGTGGCAAGAAGAGAGTGTCGAGCGAATATTCACTTGGCATTTGATTAAGTTCTGGGCTGTTGCTCATTTGTGTGGCATCTGTTGCTGCTGCATAACAATGAGGCAAGGCCAACTCATAAACGTGGCAACATTGACTCAGGAAGTAATTAAAGAACAATTTGCCAGCAGGCTGCAACCAAAGTGGCAAGCAGGCGAGAGTGCCGAAGTGAGAGAGAGAGAAGGTGATTCGAGTACTCGTTATAGCTTCTAATCAGTTCATTCCACACACACTTGTTGTGCATGTTGAATCTTCACATGCGGAGCAGACAGTGAACAAGCTCTTCTCCTCATGTGCAGAAGTGTCAAAGTGTGGCAAAAACTTTTGTAATATGCCGCAAACTTGCTTTAGATTTCTTGAGCTTGCCTCCCCAAAAAAAGTTCGCTCATCGAAGTTTCTGATGCATGGCATCAATGTGTCTTGACGACAAACCCGACAACTCAACAGAAACTGGGAGCTGAGAACTGAGAACTGCGAACTGCGAATTGGGAACCCAAGACCCGGAGCAGTCCGTAACTATTGTTCCAAATTAGTTAAAGAACAAGGATAAACTCATTACCGCATTCACCTCGCCAAACACGCTCTCTCAATCTTGTCTAAATTGGCCACCATCCTCTCTATACATACTTATGCTCGCGAATGTATCTAGATACAAATGTATCTGTTCAGATTGTTGTTTTGAATTCGTAATTATGCGAAAGTCGGTGAAATTGCATTTGAAAATGTTTTTTCCGTTCAGTTTGCGTTGCAGTTTATTTACGCAATTCTGGGAATTGTGTTTTAATTTTATTCGAATTTTACTGAGCTTGGATGCTTTGTATAAAACTACATTCATTATTTTCTTTTTCCGAAAACAGTTTCGGTTTGGTTCCACTGAATTTAGTTTCTGGATTGTAATTTAAGAATAAGTTAGGGAAAAACTTTTCAGCATTAAATTATTAAATGCATAATTGAATAAATTTCTAAAATGTTAATATCATTCCAAAAGGAATTTATAAACCTTTTTAACATTGTTATACATTTTGAAGCTAGGCTACACGAGCTTTGTGCTTTTGTAGTAGCTCAATTAAAATGCGAAATCATTTCGAAAATGCAAAATTTGGGTTAAATAAACTAATAACATATTTTCATTTGCAACACTAGCGGCCTAAACAGTAGCTACAGTAGTTTTATAGCTCGCCAGCTGGGATGAATAAATAATATTTATACAATCTGCAGTTTTGTAATAAGTACAAGTGCAATATTTATACAATCTGTTGTTTGTTAATAACAGCAAAGTTTCCGTTTCAATTAGAAGCGAAAACTAAATACTGTTAACAACTAATTGTTAGGTAAACAGCACAAGCTGTGGGCTTCATTAAAAACAGAGCGAGGATGGAGAGGTGGAGGTGTGGAGAGGGGAAGCCTTTTGGCCCTTTGGCCCGTTGGCAGCCAAGGTCTTGCAACTTTAATCTGGCCAAACAAAAGGCAGGCAGGCAGCAGTTACAGCAAAAAGAGGGGCACAAACTTTGAACTCGTAAGCACGTTTAACACGACACGAGAGTGTGCAAAAAGTTCCTGCACTGCACAATGTTGTACAATATTTTATCAAAATAATTATGAAAATTGCTTCTGCCACGACGGCAAAAGTTACGCGCTTAATCTACAGCTAACGCTAACGCTACAACTGAGCTGAGCTGAGCTGAGCTGGGGACTCACCTGAGACTGCCCACGGGCGGCGATGCATACGGTATGCCGAGGAATGCCTCGACGATGGGCGTGGAGCGGACCACAATGCCGCGCAGCAGGCCATACTTGGTCTTGACGGTGCTGTTGCTCAGCTTGGCCCCATGGAGGCACTCGCAGTCCGGCCACAGCGAGGATAACAGCAGCAGCAGCAGCAGCCACGTGGCGCCACGACACGAGGAACTTGCTGTGCAGGTGGCAGAAGCAGAGGAGGAGGAGGCGCCCAGCGAGTGCCATAAATAGCGCTGCCCAGACGCTGATTGCTCCAGCTCCAGTTGCTGCTGTTCCAGCTGCCGCTGCTGCTGCTGCTGCTGCTGCTTCTCGTGGGGCTGCCGCTGCTGCTGCTGCTGTTGATTGTGTGTTGGCATGGCCAAAGTGTTTAGAAATCTCTTTAATGTTATCAGTCTTATAATGCAAATTCCTGGGCGAAGTTGCAGGCTGGCTAAGGTTGATGCAGAGCTGCTGCTGCGACTCCTCTGGGTATGATTGCGGAATTGGTTGTGATTGTGGCTTCTCGTCGTCGTCGTCGTCGTCGTCGTCATCATCATGGTGGCGCAAATTGCGCGAATGCAGCTCATCAAGGCAGCGACAAGAATGTAACAGTAAATACGTAGAAAACGCGATTGAATTAGCTTAGTTTCTTTTATGCTGGCGCTGATGCTGCTGCTTGCTCCTCTCCTCATTCGAATCCTCATCCTGGTCTGAGTTTGATTTTGTTTTTGGCTCTCGCTCGGACTTTGGCTTTGATAGTTGCTCTGGCACTGCTTGATTTCATTTGCGGCAGATGCTTCATTTTCACCGCTGTTGTGCGCATGTTGAGCTTCTGTTTGAGTTGCAGCCGCACCGACATGCTCATACCCTTTCGCTTTGATTTCAAATATTCTACACTAAACACGCAGCTGTCTCCCGAATCCTTGTTGTGCCACTAGTCCTGCTGCTGCCTCTGCTGCTGCAACGAAAGCAATAAGTGCGAAAACCGAAATTAAATTAAAAATTTAGTAGCTATTAAATGTGCTGCGAGTGTGAGTTGTGCTTTGGTTTTTACTCTCTCTCTTTTATACCCAAGGGGTTGTAGGGTATTATAATCTGGTGGTAACCGTCGATAAAATGTGTGTGTCTGTCCGCTTGTGTTAAAGCTACGATCTCAGATACTCCAAGAACTTGAGTCATCAAATATTCTTTAGTATCTGCGTAGATCTTTTGGTTTTATATATTTGCAGTTTCGATTTTAAATTAAAATAAATTCATATAATTTATAGCAGATATACAAAATATTTTTGTTAGAGATTTCCAATTAATTTCTGGAGAATGGTAGTGCAACAATTATTTTGTGCATTTCCCTGAACTGTCTACCGGGTAACTCGCTGTCGAGCACACTTCGATGCGACTGTTGCTTTCTTACTTGCTTCATGCAGCACTCCATTGATGAGCTGCACGTCCTGCGCACCTTTTCACTGGCCCGTTTAAATCTTAACTGTGCAACGCAACAGAGCGTGGCATCCTTAAATAGCTTTTGCCACTGCCGCTTGAAGCCTGCAGTCTGCAGAGCTTAGCAGCTTGCCACTTGCCACTTGCCACATCCGGGCGCCGGCGTGCACCTTAGCTTGCAACTGGACTCAATTTATAGCTGACCTCCTCACCCCTCCCTCCCACCGTGTGGCTGCCCCATTCCTCATTCGGCTGTCGCCTGTGGCACGTCGCCCCTCCATGCGGGCGATTGCTTCTTTTGACCTGGCTTTTATGCGCCATTTTAAGTGCGCATGCTGCAGCTTTCGGACGCTTTATTAAGCGTTGCATAGCAGCACATCTACTTGCCACATTGCCACACGTTGCACTCGCGCGCTGACCAATCTAACCAACCTAACGTCTTTGTTATAGACTTCTGCGAAATCAACTTAGATCAATGAACAAGCGTTTTCAGCTTGCCCAAACCAAAACTTGTTAAATGCTCAAAATTTTTATCGAATGAATGCGAAAAACACAATGGGAAATTGCTTAGAGATCTGTATAACAAAGGCAACACAAATTCATTTGAGATTTTCTCGATATGCCACAAACGAATTAAACTATTTGAAAAATATTCTCGAATTAAATATGAAATTTTATGCTTTGACTTTATGGAATGCTAATTAAAGAGAACTGACAAATGTCACGTCTCCTCATAACACAAGAACCGCAATGGAAATGTAATCGCAGTTAATGCAAAATGTATAAAGCAGACGATAATTTCATTTGTGCTTTGCCGTAGAAATTTCAACTGGACAGCTTACGGAATAAAGCTAAAGGAAAAGAGAGGAAATGGAGAAAAATGGAAAAACAAAACATTGCAAATGATGTGAGCAGCTAAGCTGCTTGGGGCTCATTAACAATCCTCAAACACACCCATAACATCACAACGGCGGGAGGGGAATGAGGGGAGTGAGGGACTGTGGCAATGCCCCAGACACATGACGAGTGCTGTAATTTATCTTTCGGTCTAAGCAGACTCGTTTAAATCGTATATTTCTGAGACGAAACAATTGACTGAAATGTAACGATTGTCGGGCCAGAACGACCGACAAACACACGCACACACTGACACTGACTGGCGGCACAGAATTTAGTCTAAATTGCAGCTATAAAACTAAAGTTTAACTATATGAAACCCGACAGCCATCGGCTATTCCCATGACCAGCACTTGCTCCAACTACAGCTTCAGCTTCAGCATCAGTTTCAGCATCTCCATTTCAATGTCCTTTCTCTGCTCGCTCGCTGTGCGTGTTGACATCCTAAACGTCCCAAATGTCGGCACGTTTTCAACTAAATATATATGTATATATAAATTGTTTATTACACTCGCTGCTTCCACTGGAACAGAGCGTGATTAGTTAGTCTCTGCGGAACACGCAAATGAGTACTTAAACAAAGTCAAGATTAACTGCACAATTAATGGAATATTTATATTTACCTCCCGACTTAATATCTCTTAAATTTATATTCAATTAAATTTCCTTCTTTGCACAAATATTCTGCATACCAATATATGAAAATCTTTGAAGTTTTGTTTTTTTCAAAATTGCAATTCAAATTATTTCTCTTTACTTCACATCGATAAAATATGAAGAAATAATTCAATGTAAGTATTTTTAAATGCAGCAACAAAAGCATACAAAAATGTATTTCAAAGATATTGAACAAGCAATTTGTATTTTTCTGCATTTATATATATTATATACAGTTAAATAATTTGATGTATGTACATTTATATCAAAAATGAAGAGAGCAGTGGCTTGAAAGCTTATGTTTCATTTTCCAATACTTATTTTGAATTTAGAGTAGTAAACACTTTATATTTTGTCTATTTCAAAAATGCAGCTATACAAATCTATGTATTTTAAGTTATTTTAAATAAACCAAAGCAGCAACATCCAGTGCAAAAACTTAATGTTCAGCTAGCGAGTATCTCAGTGTCGAGCAGACTCGCGTGTATTACGCTCACTTATCGTTTTTTATGTTGGTTACTTTGCTTCACTTGACTTACTTGCCAATCTGTTGTGAGTGCGCGTCATGCTTTCCATTCTGTTTAGGATTTGCAAATAAATTTCAACTTTTAAATTAACTAAAAGCTTAAAATGGCATTTTGGCTGCAACATGTCTTCGCAGCTTGAAATAGACACGCGAACTCGGCGCAGGCAACGTTGCTGCTGGCAACATTCCTTGCAGGGGAAGTGGTTTGGTGGTTGGGGAGAGAGGAATTGGGATGGAGCATGGAACTAGTGGAGATTTCATGTACAAATTGAAGTAGACGCTGCAGAAGGCAACGCATGTTTCCGGTATGATAAATATTTACATTTTTGCTTGGCAAATGTCTTTCATGCTATGCGTTTGCTAGATACATCCCTCTGCCCTTCCCCCCGCCCCGCTTTACAGCACCTCTTCTTCCTTCCTCTGCTGCTGACAAGCCCAACGCATTTTCCAAGTCAGCAATGTATTTTTCTAGCTTGTCGTTTCTGTTTTTTTTTTATGGCAAATCTGTAAAGACCGATAAAATTGCATATTTTTGCATGAAAAGCGGCAGTCAGATGAGTTGCCGGGCAGGACATAGACATTCATCCAGGCATCTCACACGTCCGACCATTTACAACAGAGACAGATACTGTGAGAGCGGAGGGGCAAGGGCAAGGGGCAAGGGGCAAGGGGCAAGGGTTGTAAGTCTTCGAGACGGGGACGATGACTGCAAATCATGGCTGTGCAAACAGGAAATGCTGCGTCCTCAGACCGTTGCTGTGGCAGCAGTTGCAACAAGATGTAGCGCCACAAAAGCGTGGCAAGAACACTCACAACCACACGCACACTCACACCCACACTGCACACACACAGAGGGAGAGCGCCATCATCGAGCAGGAACTTTCTCGCATTAAAACTCGATATAAAAGTTGCAAGCACATTAAAAATTTGCTACATTTTACAATTGCAATCGCAGTTGGCATCCAGAAAATGTCCTCGTCGCGTCTCCTGATTGTCAGCATTTTCCTCTGCGTGTGCACGATGTGTTTTTTTTTTCTTTTGGTTCGCTCTGTCTGCTTATTTTTCTCGCTGATTTTTCTTTTAATAAGCTTGCGTTGAAATTTTCAATGAATTCGCTGTGTCGTTCAAAAGACTTCAAACGGAAGCTCAACTCATTCCCGAGAATGCCGCAGCAATTGCTTGTTATTGAGCGTATTAAAAACAAACGTTGCAGAGATAAAACAACATTGCAGCATCGACTTAAAAAGGCCCTGTGGGCTCCAAACGAGACAAAATTAAATGTTGACTGAAAAGGCTTAATTAAAATTGCACTAGTTAATATTAAAACATGCAGTTAAGCATGATTAAAGTCGCTGTCAAATAGCACCATTTTTTACACAACGCATTTCATAGCCTCAATCGAAAAATATCAGAAAATGTAAATATTATTTATCAGTGGTTTATTTTCCGGTCGCTGTGTCTTAGCATAAATGAAAGAACTTTGCATATTCAAGCGCCTCACAGCTCTCAGCGTTTATTGAGGTAGATAAAACTACCAATAAACTATCTATTTATCTTTCATCAGGAGCACACGTCTCCTTTCACAGCAGAATCGTCGTAACATCTTCCACACGTCGCCTTTTGTTAATGGAAAAGCAAACATAAATATTTAAAATATGTGTTCCTTGGCAAGGAATCGATGAAAAAACGATGGGCAAAAGGCAAAAGGAGCTTATATATAGTATGTAGTGCAACGACAGCGACAACAACTTATTGTTGTTGTGCTGAAAACTCTGCCTGTGAATAGTGAAAAGCAGTGGAGAGGAAAGTACGCTTGAAACTTTTACAAAAAGTAATAAGTTTGTGTTATGCGCATGTAAAATACAAACTGAACAATCTACTATACTATATATATTAATATGTATGAATGTGTGCAGTACTCGTTGGTGCCAGAGTTTAAGCACATATATTACCCGGAACCCAACTTTTGCGACAAAGAAATAAAGTTGAGCAAACATTTACAAACTGTGGCAAAACTGTGGAAAAAACTCTAGAGTTTTATTTTTTGCCATTTATTTAACTGTGTTAAGGGCAAGGACAAAAAGGGCAAGCGAATGTGTTAAATATGTTTTTAATTATTGCGTTGAGTTGAACATGCACATTTAATTTTTTTTTTAGAAACGTATAATTGAAAACTGCACTTCTAGGTATGCAATAGTATTTCTAGAGAATTCAGTTGCCGGTTTGCGAGTGAAGTTCGCAGAAATAAAGTTGCGGAGGATTTTCATTGCTTCCCTTCCCAGTGGAATTTTGTGCTATTCTTAGTTCGTTCGCAGTTCGCAGAAATAAAGTATACATATTAGATGGTAGGAGATTTCTCTCGTTCTCCGCCAGCCTATATTTAAATATGCTGCTCATTAACGCACAATTTCTTGCCTCAACAAGAGGTAATTCTAGCCGCTCGCTTTATTATTTAATTAAAACTTGCGTTGCCGTCGCAGCTGCTTTCTGCTTTCTGTTTTTATTTTTTTTTTCATTTTTTGCTTTCTACTCAAATTGAGGAATTCGTATGCCAACTTTGCCTTTTTTCTCAGATTGTGTGTGAGGGTTTGATTGACATTTTAAGTGAACGCAGACGAAGGAAGGAAAGCATCCTTTTCGAGCTGCTCTTCCTTTGCTTTTGATGTTATATTTTTTCGCTTTTTCGTTGTTGCTTCCATCCTTCGGGTGTCAATTCAACATCAATAAACTGAGCCGAACTGAGCGCAACTCAATTGAACGGAAGGCGAGCAGTGGCAGGTAGATGGAAATTGAAGCCGCCTGAACATTGATTAAAAGTAAACTCTTTTCATATTTCACAGTGTTATTGGTATACCTCAGAGATCCATTAGCTCTGCCACATAATAATAATTCATTCGGCAATTCGACAATTCGAATGCGAGCAGGTTCTGCATACTATAAGATGTCGCCGGGGAGTTGACAAATTGCATGACCAATCCATATAAAGCCTATTAAAAAGCAATTTCCCTTCTTTTCTCTGTGTGCCCCTCAATGCGTGTGTGGATGAGCACAAGACCTGTTCAATACGTGTGTGTGTGGGGAAACTTGTATTCGATTTCCGCTTGCAGCATAAAGCAGCAAGCGGACCACACACATATGCGATAAAAATACTCGTATTTTCTGGCATTTGTCGAGCTGAGAAATGGGAAGTGGAAGTGGAAGTGGACGTGGAAGAAGGAAAACCGCAACCGAAAGTTGTGTGACATTGGACCATAAATCCAATTGTCAACTCCGCTCAACTTTCCCATAACAAATATCGTTTTATTTTTCTAATTACTAACACAATGCCCTTAATAATATCCTGGCATGGCAAATAGAAACAGCAAATAGTGAACGGCAAACTTTTTGCCAGCGTAACAATATGTGCCAAAAACATTGCGTATACGAAGCGTTGTGCCACACATGGCTTGCTTGATTTAAAATGCTTTATTGACAAAATGTGCTTGGGCAAAAGCTGAATGCGAACAAGAGTTGGGGGGGAAAAAACTTGCATTTCCGAATGTAATTCGCCAACTCGACGATTCTTGAAAAATGGTACAACGAGCCACTGAGCAATTGCTCGACAACGAGATGCGCTGCAAGGCGAGTGTGTGCAAGTTGGAGTTATTATAATGAGTTGACAGACAAGTAAACGGAGTCTGTGTGGGCTTTAAGGTGGGTTAAGACAGGCCGACAGCGATAGGGTCGCTATGAAAAGGTCGACCATAAGTATTAAGCAGACAGGCGGGCTCCACGTGGATTAGCGTAGGTTGGGACCTTCAAGCGGTAGACTCGGAAATTAACACGACGCAGGGCAGTCAAGGTAGGGTTCAGGTCCTCCGACTGACAGACAGACAGAAGGTCGCTGAATACGGTAAACAGACAGTTAGGCGGATGTGAAGAAGGGTTTTACAAGGGCAAAGTTAGACTTTATAAGCCGAGAGCTAAGAAATATTCGTGGCTTATCGGGCATTATATCTCCATACCCTGCTTAGCTGACTGTGGTTACAGGGTATGCAAACATCTAAAGTATATATAGAAAATATACATAAATAAAGTTGGCGAAAAAAAATAGAGTAGAGAAAGAAAAACGAGAGCAAAATAAAGGCGCTGTCTCATTCGGTTGTGGATTCAAGCAGGCATGTAACCTCGTTTATTTTTTGCACAGCATAATGAAAGGGGAAAGTTCTGCAATTTCACCGCCCCATGGTTCCGCTTCCAAATGCCATCCAAAGCACACTCGCACACACACACACTCGCACATCGCTCGAGTGTGTGTTAGGTGCACTAAATGGCATTTGAAATGTTTTGTAGTTCTACTTTGGTGACTGTTGACTGTGTCCGGGTGACGCTAGTTTCGCCTTTTGCCATTTGGAACAGAGGGCTTTATCTCTCTCTCACTCTCGGCAAACAAAGCAGCTCTGACAGCAGCCATGGCGGACGGACGGACGGACGGACGGACGGACGGACGGACGAACGCTACAGGAGTCATTCTTTGCTGCAGCCAGGCAAATAGAGAAGCCCACACAGACACACACACACACACACACTCGCAGAACAAATCATTTTAACACACTCACACACACAGACTTGGGCTCGCCGAGAAAAGGTCAAATGTGAATTATAATTAAAAAACAAAATGAAAACGTAATTCCTTGCTGGGAAATTGAAATTGCTGGCCTTTGCCTGGCCGCTTGTTGAACTGAAGCCCAAACCTCTGGCATTTGCCCCTTCCTTCCCTCTCCCTCTCTGCTCCCCTCGCTGGCCGTCAAACCCTTGTAGCCATAGTTTTAAAAATAGCCTCAAATAATTATGCAAAAATTTTTTTACGTGAAAGTTTGTTTTTAATTAGAGAATTAATAGATCGCTGATTTTGAAGCACATTTAATATGCTAGTACTTAAGCATAGCACCTGCTCTCAACCGCAAAATGACTCAGTTCGGAACTAGTTTCGTGCTGTGCTTGAACCAGATCGCAAGCGGAGTGAAATGGGAACTCCAATGAGTACTTTTCCAAGCAAGTGAACCAGTTTGAAGCTAAGCTGTGGCTTTTGTAGGCAGGAATGCGCTTGAAGAGGCAGCAATTTGCTTTAAAGGTATTTTGCGTTTAACTTTTGTAATCGTTTTCATCTGACTTATTTTGACAACCTTTCTGCTTCATATTTATATTTACATGCATTTTAAATTGTGTTAAAACTACAATGTAAAATTTCTATCTTTGTATAAAAACCATTTTGGCTTCATCTGCATAACAATTTTATTATTTGCCAATTTGAAAGCATTGCTTTAACAGGCTTCTGCATTATTTAGTTTTGAGTTAAATTTCATTTGAATTTAGGTCATTTTTACATGGAAGAACTATAAATTCACTTGTATTTCTATTTTATTTTTCAAAATATTTTGAAGCCAATTCATAAACTGTTTTAAGTATTTGTTAATCCTGCGGCGTACAATTTGGGCCCAAGCATATTTGGAATGATTTAATGCACCCCTTTAGCTATAGGAATGCTGCAAATACCTTTATATTCCACAATAATTCGCCAGCTTATATGTGTACATATGCAAACATGTGAAATACCCAAATTGGGGTCCTATAATATATGTATTTGCTAGTTTCTGACTTTCCCGAGTGCTCAATAAATTGCCGAGCTGTGAGCTAAATGCTCATTAAATTGTCGCTTTGGTTAAAGTGCAAATATCTGAACGCATTATGGCCAACGACATTTCAAATCTCTATTGTAAAATTAAATATGTTGTGTGGGTGGAACAATACTCATACATATACAAGTGTGTGTGTGTGTGTGGGTGTGTGGGTGTGTATTAAATGAATGTATGGGCTGCTCACAGCTCTAATGAGAGCCTGGGGACTGTTGCGGCTAATGGCTTCATCTTTCGGTTAAGTAAATGCAAATGAGGCAACCGAATGGAAATGGTAAATGGGAGGCAAAGGATGAAGAACTGAGCAAGTGACAACAGCTGATTTACAGAGACCAGGACAACGCCATAATAATGAAAGGACAATGCTCGAAGGAGGATTAACATGCAGATGAAGATGAAGACATCAGAACAGGAGGAGAAGGCAGAGAGTGGGCGGGATGCTGACCCAAAGTTGACCAATTCACGCAGGCATAAATTATTTATGACTGCGGCAAAGGCAAACACGCGTGCAAACATTGTTAGCAACTTGAGCATTGCGTATACGCAGCGTTGTACGTTGTACATTATATGAGTAAGTACCATACACACACACACGGATTATGCTCTTGTTTGTAGTTGGAGTATAAGTGGCGAGTTCGCGAGGCAAGTGTTTCGTTTGTTTGCCGTGTTTTGTTTGCTGTCAAGCAGCGCTGAGAGGCGAACTCGACAGCAAACTACTTACTGCAATACAGCATACAAATAACATACAGTTTATATATGTGCCATATCTACACATATATTGTGCACGTTCGATGCCGTCGAACGGTTGTCGTATTTGCTGTGTACTTAGTATAATTAAATGGGCTTAATGCAAATGGGTGACGTTAGTTTTAGCCTCATCGGTTGCTCATGTTTGCGACCAAACACTCGCACACACACACACGCAGATCAAGTTTGTATTCATCATCCGGCTGGCTTGGCAGCTCCAACAGATGCACAGCAGCAGGATGCGGACACACGGACGGAGACGGAGTCGGACACAGACACGGAATAAAATGGAAACATACTCGTATCGCACATGAATATGGACATGCTCTCAGCTCACAGTTACAGGATTTTCGCATTTTCTGAGTGGATTTTATGCGGAAATGTGAGATCGTTTGTAATTTAATGAATATGTAAATTAAAGCATGCACTTAATATGTTCTCTGTGCGTGTGCGTGTTGGTGTGTGTGTGTGTGTGCTCAATACATGCACAATGTGTGTATTGTAAATATATCCAGTCGGAAATTTATTGCTGCCTTGAAGCGCAAAAGTTTCAATCGGTGCCAATGGAATTAATCGCACAGACAAAACACACTTGCCATTAAGTACTCACCCACACACTCACACATGGACTTACACACATTATGCATATGTATGTAACTGGGTGTGTGTGTCAAGCACATCCTTCTGCTATATAGAGAGATAACACTAGAACAACAGTTTGCCTTTGTGCCCCTTCTTCGAGCAATCAACAAAAAAACACAAGCAGAGAACAAAGAGAGCAGGAGAGAAAAACAAAAGCAAAACCGAAAGCGAAGCATTTCCATCTTAAACACAATTCGATTCAAGCTGTCTGTGACTGGAGCAATTCAGTTGGAAAACTTGTGCACGTTTTCCTTGTGTTTTGACAGCAAACCATTTGAGATTTCATACACACAAAACTCAATGTGTTCGCTACAGCAGCAAAGCGATAGACGATAGAGAACTCTTCAAGGAGCGCGTCAATTGGAAAAATGAAAAATTAATGGACTAACTATGCAATTCAAGATGAGTGGCAAGAAGATAAAAACAGTTTAGATAAACTGGCATTGACAAAGGGACTGCTACATAATAGATTAGTAGATATGAGTTGCATACTAGTATAAGTTTATTATTTACTCAAGTTTAAATTATACTAATTCATTAATTAATAACAATAAACTTTTTAGTTTAGCTAAACTCTGTACAAATATATTTTTCATCATACATAAATAAAGCTCAAATAAAAAGTAATTATTGTAAATCGATAATAGTATATAAAATATTCTTTATTCTTTAAATGCAAAGTTAAAATGTTAACATTTTCTATAAAATTATATACAAATTTAGATACATTTATAAAAGCCATAGGAAAAGTGGCTGCCATTTTATTAAAATCGAATTTCATACTACAATAAATTTATATTTTATGTATTTTTTTTTACAGACTATTTCACTAAACACGTTTTGCAAAATTGTTTTGTTTTTTAGTGTTTATTTTATTTTATATGCGACATAAAATGTTAATACCTTTTTCGAAAATGTATTAATAGCAGCAATCGAAACAATAAATTCTTGGCAATTTATTTATGCTGATAGCAAGCTTAATCCTTTCAGAGCATCCCAATAATTCCATTCATAAATTTGGCAACTGAATTATTCAAACAATTTGTACAATTTGCATAAAGTTTTGAAAAACAATTCGAGCCAAAGCCAAAGCCAAAGTTGAGCATATGCGTTGTGTGCACTGTTTGATTCCAAATGCTCATTTTCCTTTGCGAGCTAAGTGCATTATGTGCGAATTAAATTATTTAAAATTTCGATTTGCATATTCATGTAATGCATAACAAAGCGTAGGTAGTGGGAGTGTGAGTGTGAGTGTGATTGCGAGTACCCGTTATTGTTTACAATGCTCGACACTTGAATGGGAAAAGGCCAGAAGCACAAAAAGGGCAATTCATTACGGAAAGATAATTAACATGTAATCAGTGTTGTAACGACTTTGGCGAAGCCAATTTTCAATTTGAATGCGAGGCGCGAGTGTCAATTTAATTTGCAGCTAGCAATCGCGAGATGAATCCTTCTGGCATTTTAAAAGGAATAATTGCGTAATACAATAAAAAACAATAAAGTCGACGCTGTAAACTGAACTGAAGTGAACTGCATAAATCAGGCAGTCCGTCCGTCCGTCAGTCCCTCCGTCTCTCCGTCCGTCTATCCGCTCGTGCGTGTCGCGAGGCGTGGTAAATGGCATATCAATGCGTGATTACGTATACGCCGCATGGTTCCGCCAACAAATTGGGAACAATGCGCAGGGGAGGGGCGGATTGAGGGTGAATGGTGGTGGTTCGCTTCATTATGCCGAATGCCTACGTGCACTACTTATTTATCAAGTGATGGCGCCGTTATTTATGCCCTCTCTTTCGAGCATCCTCATCATCGTCGTCATCATTATTGGCGTCGTCGCCTGTGCGGGACAGCCAGGCGTATACATAACGTATACATACAAATTGATATATAAATGTACAATATATAAACTACAGCAGTAAGCGACTGCATATGAGTGTGCGTGGCGCTGTTGATAATGAGAAAGGACGCCCGTCTCCTGCTGCTCTGCTCGGCTCTGCTCTGTTCTCGCTCCCGCCGCCTGATGATGTTTACGTTTGAATAATTTATGACACAATAAAAAAAAAAAAGAAGAAAAAACGCGCGAGTCAGCCACATTGCAATGCTGCCGCAAGGTGCAAAAGTCCATAGTGTGCGGCTATGGAAATGCTATTTAGATACATCCTGCTTTTGCTACGTGAACACACGCAGCAGGCGTCGACGTCGTCTGCAGTCAAGAGTCCTTTTTATTCATTTCGAAAAAAGCAAAAATGATAATTGGCTACATGTCGACGAGACGGTAGAACTGACTGTCAAAAGGGATTCCGAGCTTAGGCCGAGTTCCCAGTTGCCAGTTGCCAGTTGCCAGGAAGCGCTCCATCTATCTCTCTTACTCTCTGCATAGACGAAGGGAGGAGAGGGGAGGCTGCAGGATGTGTGGGCGTGCAACGCTTTTTGTTGTGTGTCGGTCAGAGAAATCAGAAACAGTCGAGCGAGCAGTCGCGAACGGAAACTGTAGCTGAAAGTTGAATGGCATTGCGGCAAAGTGCAGAAAAAAAGGGAATATAAATTGCCTCTTAAATATGGAATAAGTGCGGAAAAGTCGACAACAAGCACAACAAACATGCACATAGATAAACTATATAGCTTTTGGCCAAGATAAACACAGACAAACACTCTCTCACACACACACACACACACTTGCAGAGCTACACTGACAAATAACTAAGATGTATCCGTTCGAACAAAAAGCCAAATAACGACTGTGGAGAATGAGGCGGAGAGACTAAGATAAAGTGGGCGGTTAGCAGCTTGTGGGCGTGTACATCGCCCCACCTTTGATTCGTTTTTGTGCCCATTTGTTTAGCATGTTTCTCTTCCACTGAAAGAAAACACACGCCTCGGCTCGTCATTTATTCAAGCTCATCCAGTAAAGTCGATTCAAATTTTTAGTATTAAAGCCGCCGCCACATCAAGCAGCATTCGGTGGGTGGGGGAAGTGGCATGTGGCATGCGGCATGTGGCGACCACATCAAAAGGCCACCGTCCGATTTATGTTGGTCAATCAACAAAATGATTATTCAGTGTTGCAAGTGGCAGCAATAATATTTCAAGCATTTTACATATTCAGAGTAATCAATTCGATTTGATAAATCGAATGCTTTTCAAATAAAGTCTTAAAATATGCCATAAATTAAACTGGCCAAAAAACAAATTGATTTGTTCTCGAATGAGTTGCCTTCGGTAATTTGCATATTATATTTACGTTCAGTTGTTGCAAACTTGATTAAAAATATGCATTTTATTTTCTCTCCATTGTGGTTTCCCAATTCACAAAAAGTAAACATTTCCGATTGTCTAATTGATGAATGAAATGTGAAGTTATTCAGCTGAATTTTTACCTACGAGTGTATTGCAAATATACGTGTATATACACATGTAATCGCACACTCTTTAAACGTTATTCAAGCAGGATTTTCTGGGAATTAACATCGTTTTATACAGAGCTGCCTTATATAAGTCTGCCCGCAAAAGTATGCTATGGTAATTTGCATTCTGTGGAATAACATCAATCGCGCGTCTTGCTTGGGGCAATCTCTTCCAGTTGTTTCAGCTTTATCTATGCGTCAGATTGCAAACATCGAAAGGGAAATAAAAAACTCTTAAGTTTACGAGTTGTCTGTTGTAAAAAACGGCATACATATTTCTATGCAAATTTCAATTGTTTTCGCTGCGATATAAGAAAGAATATTATTCTTATATTATATTTTTGCTTTTTCGCATAACATTCAATTTAGATATGTCAACAAAGAAAAGACAAGCTTTAAAATTGCAGTTATTGTAATCTGTATAAATATACCTATATATTTTTATGATTGCTTCCTGAGTTTCACAACTTATCTCACACATAATTCCAAAATGTTGCATGTCAGCTGTGGGCGATATTTAGTGTATCGCGATGTAATTGGACGACATCCAATATGCGGCTCTTGGCTATTTGGCTTAACGTTGATTGCCTGCGCCAAGCAGCTGCAGACAAACGAAGAGAGCGGAGAGAGAGAGAGAGAGAGGGAGTGGGAAAGGCGCCGTTACAAAGAGATACCTTACTGAAGGAGCAACACAGCAATTTGCACGTCAAGTTGAAAAATGTTGTTACAAATACAAAGACAAACTCATTCAAGATTTGTGTACTGTGTGTGTGTGTGTGCGTGTGTGTTGCACCCCACGACTCTCGACTCGACTTTTGACATGACTGGCAAACAAAAGTTGCCGCTGGCAAAGACACAAACACACACACACACACTCAGACAGAGACACACGTTCTGAAAGTTGTCGCTGGCATTTCCATGGCCTTGCTATCCATTTTTAGGTGGCGCTGAGCGCGCTCTAAAAATCCCACTGCACACATTTCGAGCAAAAATTTCAATTAAGACTTTTACTCTGAATTCATTTTTGTTATTTTCTTTGCTGCCCGCCATTTTGTTTGTTTGTTTTTTTTTGTCTTCTGCTGCTGCTGTCGCTGTTGCTGCGGCTATTGTGTTTGTTGTTGCTTTGTGTCGCCCTACACACACACACACACACACACACCAGACATTTTGGCGTGTGTGTGTGTGTGTGTGTGTATGTTATAAGCGGAGGGAAAACACTTTTGTTTGCCTCGGCCGGATGCAATTTTAATCTGTCGGAATGCGGCGTGCGAGCGAGACAGCAATTGCGCGTAGCCAGCTTGAAATATTGACTGGCAAAAGCTACTAATACAAACACACAAATACAAATACAAACACATTTACAGCTAAGCAGCGAGCGAAAAAGAGACGAAGAAAAAAACAGAACAAGAGGCACAACATAGCCTAGCCGCACATAATATTTTAGTTTTTGACCCAAAAACGTCAGTGGGACATGAGTTATCACCGTTGCCCTCAACGTCGCCGCCATCGCCGCTGACATCAACGTAATTGTTGTTGTTGCGGTTGTTGTTCTTGTGGTTGTTTTAGGCCTGCAGTTTGCTCTTTCGCTTTGCTTCGCTTCGCTCGTTTGCGTGTGTTCTGTGTGTTCTGCTGCCAACAACAACAACAACAACAGCAGTTACTGTCGTTTGGGGAAGATGGAGAGCCTGAGAGTCTGTCGTCGTCTTCGTGCGTGGTCGCGAGCACGCACGACACCCACAACGAATACGAAGTTGTAGCTCAAGGCGCTGCCATTGCTGGCGCTGACGCTGTCGCTGTCGCTGTCGTTGACGCCGTTGCCTCTTGAGTCGTTGTCGAGGCGACGACGACTGTCACTTTTCAAGCAAAGAAGCATGATGGCAAGAAAAAAAGAAAAAGAAATCTGTTTCGGGGCGTTTTTCTTGATGCTGTTTGGCCCCAGCTGCCGTCTTAACATGACTTATTTTACGCTCACCTTTCGTGCTTGTTCTTCTTGTATTGCTGCTGACGCTGCTGCTGCTGCTGCTGCCGCTGCTGATGCTGCTGATGTTGGTGCTGCCGCTTGCGCTGCCTCCCGCTTCGCCACGTCGAGCAAAGCTGCTTAATCGTCTTTGTCCTTTTTAACTTTTGCGCCGCCAATGTTGCTGTGCTTGCTGTTTTTCTGTGGTTTTTTCCACTCTAGTTTAGTTGGCCACACTGCTTGATGCTTTTTCTAGGCGCGTGTGTGTGTATTGAAATTATTTGCATTAGTATTAAGAAGTTACACGCACATACACGCACACCGCTACACAGACACACGCACGCACACAGACGCACACACTAACGAGTATCTAGAAGTGTTTCTTGTTCACTTTTGCTTTCGGTTACTTGCTGATGCCACGCAGTATTCAACAAATTGTTCGCGGTCGTGACTCTTCACACCTTCTGCTCACACTTTGTTCATGGATGCGCTGCTTATATTAATTTTATTTGTTGCTTAGTTATAGTTAATTGAGCCGCTTGCCACGTTTTTGTTGTTTGCAGTTTGTTTGACACACACGTAATTTGGCGATGTTGTTGGCAAATAATTGGTGGCACAGCAATAAAATGTTAAATGCTGTGTGCGCTGCGTTATTTTATTATGTTATAGTGTTGATTTTATCCGTGCGCCGTGTCCGTCTGCGTGCGCGTTCGCTCTGGATCTGATGCGACGACGATGCTTCGACTCTAATTGCGTTAAAATATTTTTGCTCCCACAACAACAGCAACAACAACAGCGCAGCATCAGATACAACAACAACAACAGCAACAACAACAAGAACAATGATAGCTCACTGCGCTCTCCAATTTGTCTGTCTCTTGTGACTGAGTTGCCAGCTGCTTCTGCTTTTGCTGCTGCTGCTGCTGCTGCTGCTTCTTTCAATTTGCACAGTTCAATTTCAAGTTGAAAACTTTTTGAAACGGAATAACACACACACACACACACACTCTCGCAAACTTTGACTTTGACTCTTTTTTTTAAGCTGGCGACCAAGAGCGCCATTTATCGTTCAATGCGACCAGCAAACCGACGCGACGCTGCCTTCGTGCTCGCTGCTCACTACACTTGTAACTACGCGTATGTGTGTGTGTATTCGTTGGTATGCGTGTGTGTGTGTGTGTGCTTTTATTTTTCCATCTCGCCATCCATTCATTGTTGTTGCCAGCCCATCTTCGTTGCGAGAGCAGCAGCGTCGCTTACACATTTCAAATTTCGGCGCAAGCTCAGTTTATTGTCGGGCTGCCGCTGTTGTTGTTGGCATTTCTATGCTGGGGTCCTTGTTGCGCTCAGCATCCACTTTTTGCTCCCGCTCCCGTTCCTGCTGTTGTTGTTGTTGCTGTTGTTGTTGCTAGAACTGTTTCGGCTTTCTCGTTGTTTCACTTCGGGTTTTTGTGTGTGCTCTCGTTTCCCAGGCCCGCCCCGAGCATCGCCAACTGCCGACTTCAGTAGCTAATTTTTGGCGCCTTGGGGCATTAACAAACCATTAAACTAGATAGATGTAATACATATTAAATTTAGATTAATACAATGTTGTTTTCAAGCGGAATTATGACAGACTTTACGAGTTAAGTAAACAACAAAATATTGAACAATACTGATTTACATACTTATATCCTATCATGTCGTATGCGTAATATTACCAACATTTTCAATATGTTTATTCAATGATTTCTGGATTTGAATAAGTCTCATTTTGTCTGGAGATTAATAAGAACAAAATAATTATAAACATTTTTCACATGATGGTATTTTTAACATCTTAACGAGCATTTTAACAAATTAACTTCTTATGTTATTTTAACCTTATCGTATGCGTAATATTGTATTTATAGACATCTTAACGAGCGTTTTCGACATTGTAAATTTCTCTAAGCATTTAGAGATTAACTTTAACAAATTCTACAAATTTGTTCGTCTACTAAAGACTCAAGTTGGTAGGTGTTAATGAATTTTTAATTAACATGAATGGTGTATTAAAAATGTACACTTAGTGGAAGTATTGGGCATTTAGTTTCTTTTACCGTTCCGTTTAGTGTAGATTGCCAAGATTCGTGCATTAATTGAAATAATGGCGACTTAAAATGAAGGCACAGCTGAACCCTGATCATGGCCATTTATTTTCATTTAACATCAGTGTAAGCATGTTTATATATTTATAAGAAGACAATACTACTCGCTTGCACCTGGCTGGGATTTTAAGTCCGCCCCTGGGCGAGTCTTTCTGCCACTCACTGTGGCATTGTTGGCTGTGCTCCATATTATATTGTATGTATATTTTTTCGCATACTTTCCCGGCTGACTGGCGTTGTTCCCTTTTGTTGACGTTGGCTGGTTGGCTCTATGGATGTGCGATGGGCGATGCGATGTGCGATGCGATGTGGGCTGTGGGATGCGGTTGTTTTTGCTGTGTTGGTGTGTTGCTGTTGTGCAGTACCTGGGCGAGAGCTGTTCTTGTTGTGGGTCGCCAGCATTGCGTTGTTTTTCCATGGTTGACTGTCTGAAGTGCAAATTTGCTTTAATTATTCCGTGGCAAGCGTCAACGGCATCTGCATCAGTTCTTGCCGTCCCTGTCTCTGTCTCCGTCACCATCACCGTCACCGTCACCCAAACAGTGAAGCTGCCAAACAGCCCGACAAGAACGGAACATGCACACGGTTAACGTAGGAGGTGACAACGCCATTTACTTAAGCCCGCAAGCAAATTTTTACACTTCTTTGCTCTTTAGTGTATGTGTATTTGCTTGTGTGTGTCTATGTGTGTGGATGTCATCCTCGCTGTCTGCAGTGTGGATCGGATCTAGTATTTAATTTAGCTGCATGCAAATAAAATAAAGGCAGCTTTGCTGCGCAAAATACATTTGCAAATAAATTGCTTTAATTTATATTGCAGTTTTAATGTCATTTAATATGCCTTACAGTTGGCATCATTTAATTGCTAGCTAATCTTTATTGCCGATCGATAAACGATACAAATAATTGCATATTTGGTACATTGCAATTATGTTGTGTGTAGTGTGGCCAAACCCTCACACTGTAGCTAAATACTAGAAAGGGTTGATATTCTTTGTTGAGTACAATTAAATTCAAAAAGAAACAAATAATACAAAATAAGTAACAATTATTAAGAGTATAAATTTCGTTGCATTTGTTCAGCTTGCTGCACAGTCGAAGTGGCTTCGCCTTGCGGTCGTTCGCATCCGTAACTGTGCCACTGACGGACATCCACCACCAACAACACCGCACCCTCCCTCCCTCGACCACTGAAGCCGCTTCCGCAGAGACTGTGTTGCAGAATCCGCCATCCACATTGGTGGCATAGCCATCGTCAACGCCATCGCCGACGCCGTCGCCGTCGCTGTCGCTGTCAGCAGCGCTGGAGTTTGACGCTTGACATTGTTGGCATTCGATATTGGTTGTAATTAGCTTTAATTGAAATTGCTCCTTTGCCATTCACTAGCTTCGTGATTTGGGTTTTAATGTGCAAAATGTGTGTGTAATTTTGTCAAAGTTAATTTATGGCTAACATTGCCATCCATTCATCCCACTTCCAACTCAATCTCCCTCCACTTCTGCAGAACTCAACGAACCATTAGCTTTGGTGCTTTTGCACTTTAGTTTGTGATTTTTTTGGTAATTTTCATGCGAGCTTTGCATTGAAATGATTAGAGGAAACCCAATTAAACAAATGCAACTGAGACTTTTATTTATTTTTTGCAGATTCTCGTTTGATGATGTGCCATATTAAATACATTTTATTCGGCGATTCAATGGAACTCAATTCAAGCGAATAACGCTATGCGGATTATGCACGGATAACGAAATGGAGCACATTAAAGAGCAGGTAGATATTTTTGGAATATTCAAAATTAAATAGTATCTCATTATGATCAAGTATGTTACGTATTTACCACATCATTCGTAGTTACTTGACTTTATTGTCAGAGATAATTCAACGAAACGAACTGTTTACCCAACCAAATTGGTGTATAGGGTTTCTGAACGTCATTCCGCAAACATCGTTAAAAAATATTCCGAACAATCAAGTAAATAAATCATACGTAAGACAATTTGTTTGTCTAGCTAGTTCAGACTAGTCGGCGGTTTTTGTTATCAAGATTCACTTTTATCTATCCGTAAAATGTTTCATCCAATATTTGAATGCTTTCGAAGCACGATTAATTATAGATAAACAACAGCGGCGAAATTTAAATAAATTTATATTAAATCTGTGGGCTTAGTAAAAGTAAATAAATAGGAAATTTATTAGTAATATGAGTAGATAAGCAAATTGTTGCAGACACGCTGTCTGGCACAGCAAATGAATATTTAAATATTCAAATAATAGATGAACCCATTAATTAGATATGCACTCGCATATCATCGATCATTCAGGTCTTAAGAACCTGACGACAGCCGAGTCAAAATAAATAAACAACTTAACTTTATTAGCACATATGTATATAACACGTTGATGAAGAATATCATAAACAAGTGTTTGCTTAAGATTTACCCAATGATTATAGGCGGTTGAATTGAAAGTGCCGAAGCACTCTTAACAAAAAACCTAAATTGTAGGTCACTAGATGCTTGCTCTGATATCATTCGACAGATCTAATCACTGTGTTTATTTTCTATGAGTCATTTTGCAGTTTAAATCGATTTGAGACTATGAAGCGAAACATGTACTGTAGCTGGCTAAAGTTTTAATCGCCAATCAATCAATCAATCATCGATAGTATCCTCGACTTCCAAAATAGACTTCCGGCGGAATTACCTCCGCTGACTTTTTAGTCGAATGAAGTGTTTAGTATCTTTTGTTTTTATACATCTTGATAGAAGTCAAATTGTTCACATTTTAGTATTGTTCTATGTTGTGATCATCTGTTTGTTGACTTCAAGTGACCCTTGCAAAAGGCGGACTAATTTACAGGGTAGGCGCATATTATATGATGTGCAATAAAGCCATCAAGCAAGACTGTTGTTGATGAAATGTTTGAACTCGAAACTAATTGAGCCCGGCCAACAGCCAACAGCCAACAGCCAACAGCGAACAGCGAACAACAAAGAGCCAACCGTCGACAGTGAACAGTCAACAGTCGACAGTCGACAGTCGACAATGGGAATAACAATCTAAGCCATCAATCATTTTTATTGCATACTTTCGCGTATCAAGTTCGCAGTCGTTGTTCGGTTAACTAAAGTTCTTAAGTTATTGATGTATTCGCTAAGTTATTTCTGGGCCAATATTAGCTCGACTTTAACGTTGACTACTACTAGGCATCGAGCACTGAGTGCGATAATCGTTTTACGAGCATGCTTTTAGTGTACTCTCAACTCGAGTAGCCAAAGCATTTGATTGATAAGTACGTGATGGATTGAATTTATGGTAGCTGCTCCAACTAAACCAAATATTAAATTTACGAATTAAATATTTATGATTTAATGTATTGGATTTCTAACTGTATCTGTCTGTATCGATTTATGCAGCGAGTGCTTCGCTCGACCGGCCAAAGAGATATTACACCCGAAGCACACAGTTCTTCTTCGGGTCTTCTTCGTGCCGCTTCGTCGATCGGCGAGAGCGCAAGCAGAGCGAAGAAGACCGACAGAGCAGGAGAGAGGGAGGAGCAGTGCAGTGCACGCAATTGAGGTAATCGCTGCGTTTCGATTCTTGTACAGCGAGTACGGGCACACTCAGACGCTTGTCTGTGTGTGTGTGTGTGCTTGTAATCGGAGTGCGTGTGTATGTGTGCCTATAAAGCGTTGACAAGAATTTGCAGCGATTTAGTCTTATTAAAAGCGGAGCTACGCTCGGAAGTCCGTCGATCGTCTTCGCGTGCTAATCGAAAGTAAAAGTTCATTTGCAATAGTCCCCAACATTTCTTGAGCTGCAAGAATCAAGATCGTCTAAATTCCTATTTGGAAACAACTGAAAAGTAGGTTCATCAAGTGAAACGCAATATTTTATGTCGAAATTCTGCGTAAAATTGCAGTCGATTGATAATGGTGCCATAAATAGAAAACAATATTATCAACTTAAATAAATCAAGATAATCCATGCATAATTAAATTTGAAGGAAAATATGAATAATATAAGATAAGTCTCCAATACTTTGGAAAAAGTTCTCGCCACTTATCGCAAACGTTCTCACAATTTATAAACAATACAAAAATAAATGCGGTTATTCATATTTTGTATACGTGATCAACTAACAAATTAGCGAATTATAAAATCAGACTGCGAGGTACAAAATATTCTAGTAATTTGTTCATACTTATGTTAACATGTGCAATTACAAATCGACTTAATTACGGGTGAGATATCAACACGTCGTCAATTGTCGCTGTGAATTCTAAATAATAATTAATTGTATTCGGAAGTCAGTTCAGTGACTTGAATATTGCGCTTCAAATACCGGTTTTAGATCTCTTAATACATGTACTTTTGTTATCACACTTAAGTTATCATATGTATTTAAGTGTCGTTTATTGAACTTGACACAATTCGGATGATCTGAATTGATGGCACTAAATCAAAAATGGGGTTATTAACTCATGCAGGAAGTCACTTTCACCCGTGCTTGTATCCGTTAAACTACGCATGTCTTAGTGCACGTCTTAGCCTTCGAAAGCTCTTGGCTTTAAGTTGGGCTTTAAGCTTGTGACTCTTTCGCGTACGTGTGCCGAGTACGTGAGCCAAAGCAGCGTTTATCCGCTTCGGGTTATGGGATGTTCAGCGAAACTTTTAATATGTAAATTTTCGGAGAAGTTTCGTTTTTATTTAGTTACATTTCGTTAGTAAACAATAGCCATAAATATGTGAAGTAAGAAGCGGAAAAAGCTATAAACTACAAAAGTTTGAAATGTAAATGCATTTTAGATGTTTGTTAGATTTGCATAAATGGATTTGGAATGAAGAATAATGATGATAAATATAAATCCACAATCAAATAAATGACAAGCCAAGAAACAAATAATAGAAATACAATGTTAGAAATATGTTATAAACAAATAATAAGAAAAACAACATTAAGTAATATGGTATCGTATGGCCTTTCCCTGTAAATGTGTTTCTGGCTAAGTGCAAGAGATCTCAAAGGTATTTCTCAATGGCTTGATAAAGCGAGTTTTCCATAGAACAACAACAACAACGAAACCTGAAGATAATAAATAATTAAAAAATCTTATCTTACCCCAAAACAATAGCTAATAGTCGTGTTAACACAGCTACTTACTGGAAACAAACAACGAGATCTATCGCCAGGTGGAAATGGAATGGAGAATTGAATACATTGATTCGGTTATATAGAGCACTTAATTATGGTTGTCACGCAATTTGACAGAGATAACCAGCCACCTTACCATATACTCAGAAACTCACAGCGAGTACTCGTATTACTCGCTTTTCAATCAATTCCACACATCCGGACAGACGATAGACAGACGCACATGAAATAATACGGTAGCACATAAGTGTTTATGCCGAGACGGAGACGATTATTGGTTGAGCCATAAAACCCGTTCATGGCTGATTGACATTCAAGTGGGATAGGGGATGGGAAAGGGAAAGGGAAAGGGAGAGTGTGTTTATTGTGTGTGGTGTTAATCGAAGCAGCCGTAAGTGGGGTAATCAAATATGCGAGATCGATGCGATCGTCAAGTTAGTCAATCAGCATTCCGCATCTGAATCAATCACAATTCGCGGCAATAAAAACAAACAACTCAATTAACGATAAGCGACGTCAATTTCTCAATTAATTCTCCCTGCTTTCTTCAGCATAAATCATTGTGCACAAAAAGGGTTTCAATGCCTTATCACACACTCTGCTTATGCACAGTCCACATAATATGTTATTCATAATACTGACGGCCAGATAAGCCACAACCGAGTGCCTACTTAGCCGCAATAAATACGAGTACTTTTCGCTTAGGGTATTTCATTCGAGGTGCCATCAATCATTGCAAGTCTTTTATATTTGTTATAAACAATTGGCAATATATGGCTTCTGATAAATTTATGAAAGGCTCCATAAAATGCGCTGCGGTTCGTCGCCTTGCAATAGCCCAGAAATTATGGCCCCCGGTTGTATATAATCAGAAACTCTTTGGGAGCCAAAATGCCTTTTTTATTGATCTCGAGCTGAATCAATTGAAGAGAAGTTTTCCCCTTGACGTCAGCAGCACCACACTTTTCACTGATTATAACCCCAATAAACTTCAATTGATCAATGAAGTCAGGCGATTCAATCAACTCGCTTTTTGTAAAGTTCAAATTTGTGTTCGAGAATTTTCAGTGTATTTAGAGTTCTGTTTAATTGTTGTGAATCTTATCTTTACTTCCCATGAATGAAACTTTCAAGCAGAGACATTAAATGTGATAGTAATACAATCAATAATAACTATTGTAATTGGTTATAGTTAATGTTGTTGCTGCTAATTGAGCACGACGTTTGACTTGACTTCAAGTGGAATGTGTGGGACTTTTATCAATAATGACACGAATTCTTCATTTTCATTTCGATCTGAAGTAGTATTATCTATTCCGATTAGCTGTATAAGCAGCAGAAACATTTCCAGACAATCGGCGATTAGATTAATAAAAACTCTTCTTAAAATTTGTAAACAAACGTTGAGAAATGAAAACGCGCGACGCGAAACGCGAAACGCGAAACTGGCGAATTGCAGGTGGCTACTCATCCAACGGGTTTCAGAGAAACAAATGGAAAATTATAAAGTTTGTGCGGCAGACAACTGATTGACTTGTGCATACCCTGCATATAGATTTTGAAAGAAATTTGATATTACTAAATGAAGAAGCGGATTAAAATAATTATTAATGAACTATAATTTGACGTTTATCTTCGACTGTTAAAAAGCAAATAAAAGTGATTGGATCACATTTAAATCGTAAAGAGGACGTGAACCTAGAGTGAAATACAAACAAATATGATACAAAAATTATTTAAATAATTGAATTATCTATTCATAATTATTTAGTTTATAATTGGATTGTTTGCATCACAACTTGAACGTAAATACTGCACTTATTTTTGATAATTATTTCGGCTTTCGCTTCCATTATATCCACAACTACATCATACTCTCTCCGTTTAACCACTCACAGTGCAGGGTATTTAACGGCGACGCCAACTGTCTGGGGAACTGTGGGCAACTTCCACTGGAGAGTCGACCGGCAGTTGACCCGTCTCTAAGTAAGCGTGAAAATTTGCTTATTGACAACTGGCCAAGTGGTCGACTTGTCGACTTGTCTACTGGCCAACTGGCCAACTGTTCAACTGGCCAACCGGACGAGTGGACGAGTGGACGAATGGTCTACTGGCCCAGTGGTTACACGATATTGATATTGGGAAACATGTCACGTAGAGTGATTTTTCGTTTCGGTGCCAATGCGACGCGCTCTTTTCTTTTGGTATGCCACCTCCGACAAGGTCAGGCGCTGGAAGCCGAGTGTCGACGCAACGCGATGCGATTTATAGACGGGCTCACAGTTAAGCCCACAAAGCACACAAAGGGAATTTAGCTGAAGGTATTACGAGTATGCAAAATAACGAAAAAAAACAAAGTTGTTTAAAGAAAAGAAAATGCAATTGTTGTATATGCTCTAGTTAGCTTGCGGCATTTACTCGGAAGGTGTCAACAAATTGTTCAATATCAAAATGAAGTTCAAGTGTTATTATTGAAAAGAGAAAAAAAATGGCTTCACTTCTTACAAATGACAGCGACATGCTAATTAATCTGCTTTGTTCGACATTCTCGTCGCAGTTGCACGTGATGCTCGACTAGGAATGTTTGTCATCGCATTTGCCAGACAATTGTCAATTAGACCCGATCCCATAGTCCTCACTCAGTGGGGTGTATTCACTGGGCAGGGAATTGGAATTGAAATTCAATTTCAATTATATTCAGAAAGCACATAAAAGCAGCAGTTGTTGTCCTTAGAGTGCGGCTAAATTTGATTTAATATTGATTGAAATGCTAGCTAGGCTAGCTTCTTTAACAACATTCTGTGTGACTTTTCAAAATGTACACAAGATGCAATTAATTAGATGGAAACTATTCAATTTAAGCTTGTTGCAAATATGTTTGTCAATTAAATACCTTAAGTTGTGGATTCGAAATTCAATTTAATTAATTATCTATTTTGAAACTAGAGTACAAAGCATATCTTAACATCGGTGACTCTCCACTCCTTCAGCCTAACTATGCAAGTTTTCCCAGACTAAAACAGCCTTTGGCGGGCATCAAATGAATAGCACGAGTGTTGGCTCAAAGCAAACGAAACCGGCGGTTCACAATCAGTTGAGATCATAAATATTGGCGGTATCAATTTTTGCGAATTACCCCCGCGTATTCCTCCATATCAACTGAGATGCGTTAATTTGAGGTGAAAATTGAAAACATTGAACGTGCCTGGTCAATTATGCAGATGGCATTGCAAAAATAAATACACTGATTGCTCCCACTGTGATGCCAATATATTCGAGCACTAATGGAGTCCAATTTATAACTATATATACTTCGATGTATTTGTATAATATTGCTATATTTGGTGGCTTAATCAGAGCGTGAATCAAATAAACAAACTGCATGCGACGTTGTTGTATTTAAGTCACAACTGATTTATTAACTCTGTTTGACTTGGCTCTGTATTGATAATTGGCAGCGTGCCCCATGAAAGAAGAGCTAATAAATTAATAATATGATGTTTTATGAATGCCTATTCAACGCGATTGGTCACTAAACTTATGGCATTTGAAGCCCCAAAGAGACAGTTTTATAAATGGGCTTATGAATAGAAATAATTGACTAAAGTTCAATATAGTTTATTTAGAACCTCCTCTCTTTGCTTACTGATGAAATAAATCAATATCTCTTACCTTTATGACTTGCGGAACATCTACAAATTAGAGAGAGCTCGTAACAAAACCTATAAATCAGACCCATCATTCTCGACGACAACTGTATAATAATATTTGATGACAAATCTATGACTAAGTGGCCAAACTATTTATAGCCGACCCTGATATTAAATTGGGCTCATAAAAGTGCATATAAAATTACCCTGTAATTATTTGCCAGCATACCCTGTACCGCATGCCATGGGTTGTGCCTGATTGCTTATCTGTATACAATGTAACTTTGTATAAACTACTAATTAGTTACTTGGTATTTAACCAAGTTCGTATACTTATGCCAAAAATTATATCAGTTTGTTACTCCGAAGTCACATGACTTCCACAAAATGTCAACAAATATCAGATACAAAAAACGTCCAAAATAATATGTTAATCTGGCTGAATTTAAGAGATCAGCCTGTTTTAGGCATAAATTATAGTATTCATAATATATAATGAATACATAAGTAGTGGGTAGGCAATAACGAAGTCAAAATACCCTGAACTTCGAACTAAAAAGAAAATAAGTATACAATTAAATAAAAACGAAATAAGCTAATGAAATATAAGTTAAGTTATAATGTGGAAATTAATTCCAGTGTAGTAAAGGGATATATGCTTATATAGATATGAGCTTAATTTGTTATATTGCTGTAAGTAGAGCTAATTGTTGTTAATATTTATTGCTATTGTTGGGTTAAGTTATGTATTTAAATTCAAATATTTGCCTTATTCTTTAGCCCTTTCACACGTTTCTGTGGATTTCGCACACACACCTACACTCACACACACACTCTCTCTCTCACACACACATTGATACACTTGTTGGCCCTGCAAAACTCCCACCGAGCGTCGATCTGAATCGCGAATGCGGAATGATAATGAATTTATTTCGACGCGAAACGTCGAACGAGATAGTTGTAAAAAGTCGCGAAAACGGCTCGGGGGCGTGATAATTGAATATAACCGTACAATAAATCGAATAACGCCATTCGTACTCGTAAACCGAACCCAAAACTGATCAAAGTCGGTGCATCTATTTAATCGCAGCACGATGACGGCAACTGGCGAAGTCGGCGGCGGCGGCGGCGGCAGCGATGAGCTGAATGTGGTGACTGTTCCCGTGCCCGATATCCGCACTTCACCCATGCCCAATGGCAACCACAAGACCGGCGGCAACATCGTCGTCGACAGCCAGCCGAAGCGAAGGGTCAGCATTATCTCCGATGCCCCGATGAATGCGGGCGTCACAGGTTACGACAATCCCGCCTTCGAGCAAAATCCTAGACGTAAAATATCCCAGGTAAGTTTGTGAGTCGTCGATGGCGATGGCGATGGCGTTGATTACGAACGATGTGGTTAGTGGCTGTCGTAAATTTGGATTTGTTGGCAGTCATAAATCGGTTGAATCGCCAATCTAAGCACAGTCATAAGCCAGCTCATATATTGATTATTTCCCCCCGATATCAGCGAGCAGTTAATCGGCTGCGATTTCCTCAAAATCAATAAAATCAAACCTTTGATCATAAAATCTCTTTTCGCAGACCTCGACACATTCGCACACCGAAATTGGGCCAGCGAGGAGGAGAAGCATCCTCAAGGAAACGCCTCTGCATGACAATGAGAGCGATCGAGGATCAATGCACAGCTTCGGTAAGTGCTGAAAAATTTCCATATATTTCCATTCGCACTCGCAGTTTATTGACTTTCGGGGGGCATTCCAAATTATTCCGCATACGCATTACCCGAGAAGGCCAAACGTAGTACGTAATTCGAGTATTGTAGTATCGTATTGTATCAGTTTTGCTAAAAGCAAATACGCTTCTATTTGAGCACTTGTGATTCCGCTATTGTCCAATCTAATTTGCCATCACACCGTTAACATTATCAATTAGCAGTCCGGAAAGTGATTTCCAATCTCGGCTCGCAAAACAAACTAGAAGCAATCGCAGCAGGTCGAGCTCTAATTGGGGGTATATCGTTTCAGCACCTCTCTTTGATCAACATCAAAATTATATTCTGATCAACATTTGTAGAAAAGCTAACGCTTATTGTGCAAATTTATCTAAATTAAATTTGAATTCTGATTCGATTGGAAAACGTAATTAGAAAAGTTGAATGATATTTAAATGCTGTAAATTAATTAAACAAAAAATGGAAATTGGATCAATAATGTGACTTAAGTATTTAAAATAAATTTATATCTTTTTAGACGTAGCACAAGAAATACTTAGTTTTAAAATGTGATTCATTGTTTTACCTCTTCTTCAGAATTCCTTATTTAATCTGTTCTCAAAAACTACAATCTTTCAATTGAATCCTCGCAATAAGTCTGACTTTTATAAGCATATCTTGGAGTCGATCATAGTTTGGTAGCTTTCTCACATGTCTTGATGATTGCGTGTTCTAATTTACGATCCCGCCAGACACAGTTCGAATTGCATGCTAATTGACGATAAACACGTCATTTGATATCGAACTGCGTAATCAAAGGTCTCCTGCACTCGGCTCTCAGTACGCGACACTCGGCGTAACTCTTATCTCGACTCTCTCTTGTCTTCCGCCTCTGCAGATAACTACAGGCAAGGCGCCCTGGATGGTCTGAATGGCAAGTACCAAGGACACCAGCAGTCGATGCCAGGCTCCCATGACAGCACAAACTATGTGGAGCAGTCGTGGATGTATTCGTTCTGCTTGAAGTGCCGCGGCGAGGAGCCAACGGAGTCCTGGGAGCCGTCGTTCTGGCAGAAGATCTTCCCCTATCCGCTCTGTCCCACCTTCAGGACATTCTCGCGCCTCATCGTGCTCATTCTCATCGGTAAAAGAATTCTCGCGATCTCACTTAATCCAATATTAATTCTTTACCGAACCTTCTTTAGGCATTCTCCTCTGGATTGTGGCGTTTGTGATCATTGGCGATACAGCTGCTCCTGGCGGGCAACTCTTCAGTCTCGTGGTGCTCACGGTGGCCGCCAACTTTGGTGGCTACCTCATATCCCTGACCACGCTGCCACGTCTCATTGGCATGCTCCTCGTGGGCATTCTCTTCCAAGTGAGCTCAAATTTAATTATTCACAACAAAGATATTCTTATTTTATATCCTTCTGCAGAATGTTGGCTGGGTGGATCTCGATGGCGACTTCTCCAAGGTGACGGGACACTTGCGCAAGTTCGCGCTCACCATCATCCTGACTCGAGCTGGCCTCGAGATGGAGCCGGAAGCCTTTAAGAAGGTCTACAAGACCATCCTCAAGCTGGGCATCGTGCCCTGGATTGTTGAGGCAGCAGTCATGACCATTATGTCGCATTATCTGCTCGATCTGCCCTGGATCTGGGGCTGCCTCCTAGGTGCCATCATCGCCGCCATTTCACCAGCTGTCGTCGTGCCTTGTCTCTTCCGGCTGCGCACCAAGGGATACGGCGTGGCCAAGGGAATTCCCACGCTGGTGGTGGCCGTGGCCGGTGTCGACGATGCTCTCTCCGTTGCCATCTTCGGTATTGTGAGCACCATCATGTTCTCGGACAAGGGATTGGGCTACCAGATTGCCCAGGCACCCGTGTGCATCTTGGGCGGCCTTGGCTTCGGCGTCATCTGGGGATCCGTGGCGCGCATCTTTCCCGAGAAGGGCGACGCCTTTGTGGTGCCATTGCGTACTCTTATGCTCTTCGCCGGCAACCTGGTGGCCATCTATGGCAGCGAGGAGCTCGGCTTCGAGGGCGCCGGTCCGTTGGCTGTGGTCTTCTCGTCGTTCGTTTCGAATCTGTTCTGGTGTAAGGATGGCTGGGACGTCGATGACAATCCCGTGTCCACGGCCTTCGAGATCTTCTGGATGATCTTCGAGCCCATTCTGTTTGGTCTCACGGGTGCCACGATCAAGATCAACGAGCTGGACTCGCACACCGTCTCCATAGGCGCCGCCTGCATCTTCACGGGCGTCATCATACGCATCTTTATCACAGCTGGCATCGCTGTTGGCGATCGCCTCAATACCAAGGAGAAGTTCTTTGTGGGTCTCTCGTGGATGGCCAAGGCGACGGTTCAGGCTGCCCTGGGACCTGTGGCCCTCAAAAACCTGGGCGAGAATGCCACAGACGACGAGCGCAAGTGGGCAGAAATTGTGCAGACAATTTGCGTGTTCAGCATTGTGCTAACAGCTCCGCTGGGCGCCATTCTAATCTCCGTGACGGGCACTCGAATGCTGACCAAGACGAAGCAGCCGCAGGTGTTGACGGGTTGGCGGCGCAGTCATCGTCCGTCGATACGCGACATTAGCATCATCGATGAGGAGGAGGAACGCGAGGATCCCGAGGTGCCCACGGACAAGGAGACCCACGATAATACCCAGAGTAATGCGCATTTATCGAACCTATCGTATACCGCAAGTAAGTAGAACCCTACGCGTGGGTTTTCATTGCATCACACTCCAGTTTTTTGTTGGATTAAGCTATAATGTTGATTGTTATTATGCAATAGATACTACGTACTTACTACATACTATATGGATTTCCATTCCAAATAAATATTAAGTTGAAAACAATGCAAGCGAGTGAACTATTTGAAGTGGAAATGACAGTGAAGATAGTGATTAAAGGATCTACGTAACTAATCTGTTGACTTACCTTTTTAAACATTGTTTATAAATTCGAATGTTTCCTTCCTCACACATATCAAAATTGATTAGGTTAATTTTAATTTACAGATTGGGTTTGTGTCTCCGCTAAAGCCCTTTTGTAATGCAATTTTGTGTAGCATACTTTGCGGCTGTCTTTGAAGTGCAAGTGGAGAGATTCGTTGGTGAATCATTAAAAATTAAATTATTTATCAAATAATAATTAAATACTCACATTTAAAATGAAAGCAAAATATATTTACTGTTATAATAGCTTTCTGTTTCTAATCCACAAACTACAGTATCTCATTTACACAAGTCCGATTTACATTTCAACCCATTTTTAATTATATTTGATAATTTATATTAAATACCAATCCACCGATATGCAACGATTTCAAGCCGCACCCGCAAAAACAATCTCAATTGGCCGGGCGTGAAAATCTCCCATGTAATTTGTGAAAATTGTACAAAACTCACCTGTTGGATAATTAGTACTTCGGCCTGTGCATCGCATAGTGCGAGTATGCGCTGATAATCGAGATTAACTCAGCGAGTGAACGATAAATAATGAAATTGTATAATTAACGATTTAAATGACACAGCGCAAAAAATGTCGAACCAGTCAGAGCAGAGCACATGGGTCGAAATGTTTTGTTGGGTTTAATCCAAAGAACCGCATGACTTGATGACAACAGAAAAACAAAGTGAAAAAATACACAAAAAAAGAACACACACAGAAATAAATAAATAACAAGCGTTTGGGGTGGGTGTAGATCCGACTTACAGATACCCCGTAATAAGCTGACAGATATTTTGAATATGCAAAGCAAATAAACTTATTACAGTTTTGTCAACAGCAACTTTAGTTGCTATTTTGAGATAGGATTGTTGGGATAGAATTATTAAGGTAATATAGAATATGATCAAAATTGTAAATCGAATTGATATTGACCTACGATTGGGTAAAATTAACAACCTTACGACATATGCTCCAAAGGGTATATTCATAAAAAGTAAAACTCAAACAACGGAATGTGTTGCAGAGCAGCAAAAAACAAGCAAAACCAGAAGAAAGAACAAAATATAAAACAAAAAAGAACCAATAACAAATTTCATTAAATAATTAATTCAGCCTCGTTATTATGAGACGATTGTCTACAGGCAGGTCACGTGAATTTGTTTAGATAAAATGCGTCACAATTTAAGCAGCAAAGCAAACAAACGGCAGACGGATCAAAGACGACGGACCGACAGCTGCTGGCAACAGAGGCTGAGACTGGGACTGGGACAGAGACTGAAAGGAGCACAACAGATGGAGGCAGAGATCTGAGATGGCGGTGCAGAACATGCCCATGGACCATGCCCAGCTGGAGCTCGGCTCACCTGTCGGCGTGTGAAATAATGAAAGCTAATTATTGTTAATTTTTATTTGATAGCCAATAATATTATTATAATATTTGCGTAAAGCGTTAGCGCAACACACACACACAGACATGGACAGCGAGCCTCCACCCCATGCAGAGAGCGAGACAGACTCTGGAGCTGAGCTTTGGCAGCTGCCGATGATCGCTGATGAATTTATTTGATCGCTAAACGCCGAACGAGCCAGTTGTAAAACTCGCGTAACGGATCAATTTCAGTTTCGAGCCGAATCGAATCGAATTGAATTGAATTAAATCGTATGTGAATAAGTGAATGAGTGTGATTGAGTGTGTGTTATGACTGTTGTTGAGCCATAAAGTGCATTGAGCCATTAAATTACCTGTCCGAGCGAATCACCCAACGATGACGACCAATGCCAGCGAAGAGGGCGACTCAGCCAACCCGCCCAGTTCCCCTCCCACGCGACCCACCTCCATTCCCATCGCCACTGTGCCCGTGGTCATCTCCTCTGGAGGAGCAGACCCACAGACGCCCCCGCCCAATGGCAACCACAGGAGCACCATCATCATCGAGAGCCAGCCGAAGAGACGGGTCAGCATTGTGTCCGAGGAACCCGTGCTTGGTTACGACAATCCCGCCTTTGACCAGAACCATGCTCGTAAAATCTCCCAGGTGGGTTTCACTATTATATGACTTAATTAGTATTTGTTGTTGGCGACTGCAGCTTTTGGTTTTATGACCCAACTGCAGTCGCACTCACGAGTACTTTAATGTGAGTTCGTTTATTCGAATGACGTCATTCCAAATGATGCGCTCCATTGATGAGCTGCTCATCGAGACGAGCAAGATTGCCTTCAGATCTACGCGATCAATAAATTTAATATATTTGATATTGATTTGGTCGCATCTCATTGCAGAGCTCCACACAGTCACCGCTGGAAATCGGACCACCTGGACGCAGGAGAAGCATTCTGAAGGACACCTTGGCGCATGACAACGACAGCGATCGTGTGTCCACACACAGCTACGGTGAGTTCGGGGGGTAACAGGGCGTATGCGTGATGCGAAAAGGGAAAACGTGTTGAGATAGGCACAAATTGAAAAACGAAATAGATTTTCAGAAATTGCCATAGAAATATGGAAGTAAATGGGGATTTATTTACTAGAAAATATTTAATAATTGAAAATAAGAAATAGTTCAGATCTGCAGTTCTTATTAATCTCATATATATAGTGTTAAATGAGTAAAATCCTATTTTTTTGCTGTTGAAACATGGATATAATATATAATCAGAAAAGGTCTGAGCGATTATTTTCACTCGATAAAGTTAAACATAAAATGGAGATACTTATGTATGTTTAAGCTTAATATTATATTACCATTTAATTATATTTAGACTGTAAATTTTAAATTCAAAATTTAAATTATATTAAAATCAGCTAAATCCATATTTCTCTCAGTGTACTGCACTTCCGAAAACTTGTGTCATTTGTGGCTAAGAAGCATTTGCAGTGCACTTAGCTGCTCTGATAATCTGCTTAAAATGTTTTAAAGTAGCTGCCAAAGACAATTAAAACTAAATTGTTTATTTATTTGCGTTTGAATTCCAGAACAAGTTTGCCATACCGAAATAATCATTGTTAATTATAATTATTCAGCTTTTATTTGTTCATTGCGTATCATATGACACCCAGAGCTGTTAATGGGCCAAGCGATGTGTGTGATTCATGGACGTTCCATATCTTTATTCCCATGAATAATAATGATTAGATCTTAATTAATATGGTAAACTGCGGCAAAGCTTTCGGCATTTAGCATAGAAAACAAGACCCGAAAACCCCCATTTTATTTTCTTTACATAAATAGTAAAACTCGTTAGATTTCTCATTAATTAGTTTGGCTCCTAGTTTTACAAATATTTTATTCAAATTTATTTTATATATTTAAAAAATAAAGTGCGTATAAATCGGATGTTTATATGGCCGAATTCGTATATGTAGACTATTAAATGTATTAAGCATACATTCAAGTTTTTCGTATTTACGACTGCCTAAATCGTAAAACAAAATTAATGGCAATTTGTAGTTAAAATATTTGTTCAATAATAGATTGTTTGGTAAGCATATTACGAACGGATTTTTAATGAGTCTGCTAATGACTGCAGAAGCAGCGGCCGATTCCCTAGTGAAAGTTATATAAACCTTGCAGAAGCCAGAATTATTTTTGCGTATAAAATATTTGCACAGCTGAACATTGCTTTTGCTGGGCTGCAAAGTGTATGAGAACTCTTACAAGTCGAACAAGTATTTCAGGCTTAAATATTTCAATATTATTTGTGGTCAGAATAATGAAATCTTGGCACTGCTAATTAGTAGTAAGAGACCTGCGATAGCGGCAAATGAAAGAATCAACACTTATGGGTCTGATGTCAATTGAATTTGATATCGGACGCTTGACATTATCAATTAACAGCTCACACTTGATATCCAGTTTCTATAGCACACATATATGCTGGCAACAGATGAAATATGTTTTTCTCTGTGCCTTGGCCACACTTATCATTCAATTAGAGCCGAATGCTAAATGCTGCCTTAATTTCTTGAGCCTATATGACTAACTAACCAATTTTTGTGTTTTCAGAGAACTACAGACAGAGTGCGCTGGACGTGCTCAATGCCAAGTACAATAATCTGCAGGGCGTGCTGGGATCCCAGGACAGCAATGGCAACTACGTGGAGAAGTCCTGGATCTACAACTTCTGCCTCAAGTGCCGCGGCGAGGAGCCCTCCGAGGCCTGGGAGCCGCCATTCTGGCAGAAGATCTTCCCCTTCCCACTGTGTCCCACCTTCAGGACATTCTCGCGCCTGGTTGCGTTGACTGCAATCGGGGCTCTGCTCTGGATCATCTCGTTCGTGATCATCGGCGACTCGGCTGCCCCTGGCGGGCAGCTCTTCAACATGGTTGTGCTGACTGTGGCCGCCAACTTCGGTGGCTATCTGATGTCGTTGACGACGTTGCCACGCCTCATTGGCATGCTGCTGGTTGGCTTATTATTCGAGGTTAGTTCTCCACCCAAATCCTCTCTAATACTCGACTAAATCGCTTTGCTTCGCAGAGTGTTGGCTGGGTCGATCTCGATGGCGACTTCTCCAAGGTGACGGCGCATTGCCGCAAGTTTGCGCTCACCGTAATTCTGACTCGAGCTGGCCTCGAAATGGATCCGCAAGCCTTCAAGAAGGTTTACAAGACCATCCTCAAGCTGGGCATTGTGCCCTGGTTCGTTGAGTTCTGTGTCATGGCCGTGATGTCGCACTATCTGCTCGATCTGCCCTGGATCTGGGGCTGTCTGCTGGGCTCCATCATGGCGGCCATTGCTCCAGCTGTCGTCGTGCCTTGTCTCTTCCGGCTGCGCACCAAGGGATACGGCGTGGCCAAGGGAATTCCCACGCTGGTGGTCGCCGTCTCGGGCGTCGACGATGCCATCTCTGTGGCCGTGTTCGGCATCATCAGCACGATTCTGTTCTCGGACAAGGGACAACTGTATCTGATCTCCCAGGTGCCTGTCTGCATCGTTGGCGGCCTGGGCTTCGGCATCGTCTGGGGTCTCCTGGCGCGCATCTTTCCCGAGAAAGGCGACGCCTACGTGGTGCCCCTGCGCACGCTGCTGCTCTTCGTGGGCAACCTGGTGGCCATCTATGGCAGCGACCAGCTCGGCTACGAGGGCGCCGGTCCCTTGGCTGTGGTCTTCTCGTCGTTCATTTCGAACTACTTCTGGTGCAAGGATGGCTGGACCATCGATGACAATCCGGTGGCCACGGGCTTCGAGATCTTCTGGATGATCTTCGAGCCCATTCTGTTTGGTCTGACGGGTGCCACCATCAAGTTGGGGCAGCTGGACTCGAGTCTGATCTACACTGGCGCCGCCTGCATCTTCTCGGGCGTCATCATTCGCATTTTTGTCACAGCTGGCATCGCCTTCGGTGATCGGCTCAATATCAAGGAGAAGTTCTTTGTGGGTCTCTCGTGGATGGCCAAGGCGACGGTTCAGGCTGCCCTGGGACCTGTCGCGTTGCGGCATTTGGGTCCCACGGCGTCGGAAGATGAAATCAAATGGGCCAAGATTGTGCAGACGATTTGCATTTTCAGCATCATCCTCACAGCCCCGCTGGGCGCCATTCTAATCTCAGTGACGGGCACTCGAATGCTGACGAAGACGAAGCAGCCACAGATCCTGAAGGGTTGGCGACGCAGTCATCGCCCGTCGATACGCGACATTAGCATCATCGATGAGGAGGAGGAACGCGAGGATCCCGAGCTGCCGAAGGACAAGCAGACGCAGGACAATACCCAGAATAATGCGCAAATTCCGAATTATTCCTACACCAAACATCAATAGTTGCTGAAGTCTAACGAACTGTTCAATTCGCATCCAATTGTACAATAATAAATGAGGAGATTTGCCCTCCTGGAATGATTGTAAAAATAATTGCGAGCATCATGAATGTATTATTTTTATTTTGGCTAAAAAGGCAACTTTATTTTTATTTAATTGGTCACATGCTTTGGGTCACGATCTTTTCAAGTGTGCTTCAGTCTCGCTCTACAGTTGATCAGGTTAATGACCATCTGGATCACATGACACCCCTGGGATGACGAGCTGTCTGATATTGCCTGTAAATCTACTTGATGGCGACTTTAATTGCTTCTAAATAGAGCTTGGCAGTAGCGCAGTCGTTAACTGAAGTTACTATGCATAATTCTATTTATCTTAATATATGTTTAGCTTGTCAGCACAGATCGCTAATGTAACTGGTTATTATTGAGTACAAAATGCATTATTTTATAGGAGACAACTTAAATCACTGCAGTCAACAATGAGCAATGTAAAACATATGTTCACAAATAACAAAGTATTTAATTTATTTGACAATAAATACTAAACTAAAATGGTATGTAGTAATAATTATTTATTAGCAATTTTCTATGAATAAACAATGTAAAAATTAAATTTATTACGTTTCTTGATTGAATAAGGTTAGCCAAAGTCGGGGAAGGTAAGAGAGGTCAGTACAAACTTAATTCAATGGCAATATTGATTTTGTTATATTCTGACTGAGAAATCTTGAAGGAAAGAATGTCCTGTGCATTTCATTTATCTGACGCACAAACAGAATATCAAGTGTTTTCGACTTAAATTTAAAGTAATCCCCAAGAGTAAGCAAAATTTATGCAAAAAATGCAAGCAATTGCAAAAAAATATGAAAATCATGAATATCTTGAAAATGAAAAGGACTTTCCGAATGTCCTTTGGTCAGGTGATAGTCCTTGTTAAGACAAGTCGATTGACACAGGGCTCATAAGGATCAGCAAGGATAACGCCGAGATAGGGCCTTTTTTCTCTAAACAGAAAAGTCCTTCTAACTTTGTTCTTAAAAGGATATTCGTCCTTTGGATTTCATATTCGTCCATCATGTATCCGTCACTACATACATGCCAAAGGACATTCCTATCGTCCTTCAAATTGCAAAGTTACGAAGGATTTTGAATTTTTAGCCAATTTTCCTTGCTCCCCCCTTGTAGATTTTTTGCGCAAATTTTGGTTTGGTATTATTAATTGTCTTGAATTCTTTGAGTGACAATCGATAGTTATTTTTGAACTTATTCATCAGAGCTAACAACTCGCTAAATTACTTTCGAATAGTTTCCAAGATATCTACTATTTTAAGTTTTCGACTTCAATTTTAAGTGATTCCCCTAAAGTATGCAACATTTTGTATACCCGCTACCCTTAGGATAGAAGCACTAACCATACAATACAATATTAACGTATTATTTTCAAATTCAAGTTTGAAAAACCCGCCGACCTTCTGAAATTTTAAATTTTTGGCTAATCTACTTGCTACTCGATTATGTTCGCCTGGTACTTCAGCAGCTCAAATTGGGTTTTGGGAAGGAATTTCGTCGTTAATATTAACGTATTATTTTCAAATTCAAGTTTGAAAATCCCGCCCAGCTTCTGAAAATTTAAATTTTTGGTTAATCTACTTGCTACTCGATTATGTTCGCCTGGTACTTCAGCAGCTCAAATTGGGTTTTGGGAAGGAATTTCGTCGTTAATATTAACGTATTATTTTCAAATTCAAGTTTGAAAAACCCGCTGACCTTCTGAAAATTTAAATTTTTGGCTAATCTACTTGCTACTCGATTATGTTCGCCTGATACTTCAGCAGCTCCAAGTGGGTTTTGGGAAGGATTTTCGTCGTTAATATTAACGTATTTTTTTCAAGTTCAAGTTTGAAAATCCCGCCCAGCTTCTGAAATTTTAAATTTTTGGCTAATCTACTTGCTACTCGATTATGTTCGCCTGGTACTTCAGCAGCTCCAAGTGGATTTTGGGAAGGAATTTCGTCGTTAATATTAACGTATTATTTTCAAATTCAAGTTTGAAAAACCCGCCGACCTTCTGAAAATTTAAATTTTTGGCTAATCTACTTGCTACTCGATTATGTTCGCCTGGTACTTCAGCAGCTCAAATTGGGTTTTGGGAAGGAATTTCGTCGTTAATATTAACGTATTATTTTCAAATTCAAGTTTGAAAATCCCGCCCAGCTTCTGAAAATTTAAATTTTTGGCTAATCTACTTGCTACTCGATTATGTTCGCCTGGTACTTCAGCAGCTCAAATTGGGTTTTGGGAAGGAATTTCGTCGTTAATATTAACGTATTATTTTCAAATTCAAGTTTGAAAATCCCGCCCAGCTTCTGAAAATTTAAATTTTTGGCTAATCTACTTGCTACTCGATTATGTTCGCCTGGTACTTCAGCAGCTCAAATTGGGTTTTGGGAAGGAATTTCGTCGTTAATATTAACGTATTATTTTCAAATTCAAGTTTGAAAATCCCGCCCAGCTTCTGAAAATTTAAATTTTTGGCTAATCTACTTGCTACTCGATTATGTTCGCCTGGTACTTCAGCAGCTCAAATTGGGTTTTGGGAAGGAATTTCGTCGTTAATATTAACGTATTATTTTCAAATTCAAGTTTGAAAAACCCGCTGACCTTCTGAAAATTAAAATTTTTGGCTAATCTACTTGCTACTCGATTATGTTCGCCTGATACTTCAGCAGCTCCAAGTGGGTTTTGGGAAGGATTTTCGTCGTTAATATTAACGTTTTTTTTTCAAGTTCAAGTTTGAAAATCCCGCCCAGCTTCTGAAATTTTAAATTTTTGGCTAATCTACTTGCTACTCGATTATGTTCGCCTGGTACTTCAGCAGCTCAAATTGGGTTTTGGGAAGGAATTTCGTCGTTAATATTAACGTATTATTTTCTAATTTAAGTTTGAAAAACCCGCCCAGCTTCTGAAAATAATAACAAAGCTTTATTATTGTATTTGTTATGTTTATTCATCAAATTTGTATAATCATTAATATTAGTTCATTAACGTCTAAACAAATTTACATAGTTTAGGTTTGTATCGTTAACGCCAATAAGCTTCTAATAAACTATTTTTGCTGAATAATTTATTGTTTAAGCAAATTTTTTTATATTAACGTCAAATTTGTTTAAAGTATATTAAAACTATTTATGTTAAAACATTAGTTTTAAGCACATATAGTAGTTATAAAATAATATACGTATATTTATTATTGCGTAATAAAATTTGTCGTAAACAAACTTGTTTTTATATTATCCGTTCCAAGCGTTTGGAACATGTTGCAAATGTTTGTTACGTTTTAAGCAATATTTTTTGCTTAAGTTATATTATAAGTATTTCTGCACGGGTTCGCCGAGAATGGTCTCTAGCTCGAGGACGGCGTTGCGCGTGTTCTTCTCGACGCGCTCGTGCTCGTCCTCCAGAAGTTCGGCGATGAAGGGCATTGTCTCGGGCAGCAGCGGAGCAAAGCTCTCGCCCAGCTTGCGGGCAATGGCGATGGAGCTGTTGAAGGCGAGAATGCGGACCTCGGGCGAACCGGTGCGTGTCTTGAGCAGCACTTGCTGGTTGAGCTGCTTCCACAGCACATCATTGGTGGCCGCAGCCAGCTGGGCAATGCAATTGCTCAACGACAGCTGGAGTGCACCGCGTTCGTTGGCCAGCACCAGTTGATTCTCCAGCTGATCGACGATCGGTGGCATCAGGGTGGCAAAGCGATGGTCGTTCACAAAGTCGCTGCTGCAGTGCAGGAACACGTGATGAAGTGTGCTGACGATTGCGCCCACCAGCTCCGCGGCGTCCTCAACATGCTCGCTGTCCACAAACTCTGGACGTTGTGTGTTGTTGGCGTGCAACAACCTGGCGGCATCGTCGATAAACTCGCCAGCGAACAGCACAAACAGGGACTTCAAAGCATCGGCAATGCGATTGGTTAGCAAAAAGTACGTGAGTTGCGACTCCAACGCATCTCGCTCCATGGCCCACTTGTGCACCTGGGCGTACATGGGCCGGAAACTCGTCTCCGACAGCTTCAATATCCAGGCAACAAATGCGTCAATGGTGGCCGCTTCAATGTCCGCAATGCGCTGACGATCGATAGCGCGGTTGCCGCGCATCTGCAGACGAAACTCGAGTGCCTGCAGCAAGAACTCACTGAGCGCATCCTGCACAGCCTGCAGATCGGCATTAGCATTGTGACGAATGCAGCGCAACAGCAGCTGACGCATCAGCATGCCCAGCTCATCGTAGGCCTGCGCCTCCAGCAGACTGGCATAGATTTTAGCAGAGCTGGGAACCAAGATACGCGCCTCAACGCCCTGCGCCACAGCAGACCAGACGTCGAGTAGTCGCAGCTTGAGCGCCTGCGTGCGCTTGTCCTGCGCCAACTGCGGATTCTCCAACTGCGTCGAGAGGCGAATGAGAGCGCCAACGATGTCCACCAGATAGGGGCCCAGGAAGAGCGGCAGCGTGAGGAACAGCTTGTGCATGGCTACAGCGAGAAGAGAGCAGTATTAGTAAAATGCCTTAATAAAAATGTATAAAACTTGCTTACCTGTAACGAGCGCGGAGCAGAGGTAATCCGGTGTCTGGCGCTGGCTGTGCAGCTGATGCACCTGCTCCTTGAGCAGCTCCGTCAATTGCGGCGCAAACTTGGGCAGCTGGGCAAGAGCATGCGCCTTGATGCTCGCACAGATCTCGACAAGCGTCAGCACCACATTGCCCACCACAGCCTTGGGCACATTGGCGCGCCGCTTGGCGATGCGCGTCAACTTGGCCAGCAGCTCCCGACACTCGTCGAGGAAATCGCGGCCATGAGAATGCGCCAGCAGTTGCAGCGCGTGCAACGCCGTCTGCTGCAGCTGGGCCTGCTGTGCCGGTTGTGAATTGCTGCCGCTGTTGTTGCCGTCCAAGATGCCATCAATGATAGCGCCAAGCGGCTCGAAGAGCACTGCAAAGTGCAGCGCCTGGCACTGGGCAAAGTAATCGCTGGGCGGCAGCAGCTTCGTGACCAGCAGCTCCAGCACCTTGATGCGCACGTGGACGAGCTCGTGCTGTAGCAGATCCGTGATCACTTGCAGGAAAGCCTCCGGAGTGAGCAGTCCAATGGCGTTGTCGAGCACGTCGTGCACATGGTTGGCGAGCACACGCCAATACTTCTCCAAGCTTGGTGTGCCCGTCGAGTGTTGTAGCGCATTGTTGACCACGCCCACATAGGACAGAGTTTTGAGTATAAATTGCTGATAGAGTGGACGTAACTGTTGCAGCTGTTGTTCCTTAGGGTTGGCGAGCTTCTCCTGGAACTCGTCGCTGCTGCTCAGACCCGATAGGTAGTCGAGTATGAGGTATTTGTAGTGACGCAGCTGCTTGAAGCTGCGGTTGCGCACATCGAACATCTGCTGCTCCGGTGACATGCCGTTCGGCTTGGGCATGGCTGCCTGAGCCTCCTTTGATTGCGGCAGCTTGGCCAGATAATCGAGCAGCTGCATGCAGGTTTCCAGCAGCACTTCGGGCTCCTTGAACATCAGCGTCAGCTCTCGTGCAAACTCCAAGCGAGATTTATCCATCTGCTTCAGTTGTTGCTGCTGCTTGGTTTTGCTGCCCGGTTGTGGGGTCTGCTGGGTCTGCTCCAGCAGCATCTGCGCCTCGAACACAATGCACAGGAACTGCCACAAGTGCTGGCCGGGATTAAGCACGCTGAACAGCGTCTCATAGAGCGTCAGCCGGCGATGCACCGGCACATCTGTGCAGATGTCCGCGAACACCTTGAGCACAGGAATCACCAGACGATCCCGCTGCACGCCCTGTTGCTCCAGCAACAGAGTCGGAATCACGGTCTCCACCACATTGCGTATGATGTGCAGACTGAAGGCATCGTCATGTCGGGCAACTGTCGAACCCACAAACGTGAAGATCTCCACGATCTTGTGCAGCACCTGCTGCGGATAGAGCGAAGCGCAGCGCGTCAGGAAGAGTAGCGCCTGCTGCTGCGTCTGTGGATTCTGTGTATTGCGCAGACACTGCACCACCTGCTCGATGCGGAAGCACGACTCGGGCAGCACCTTGGCCAGCTGCACGCCCTTCGCCTCCGCGACATCGCAGCAGTGCAGCAGGCTAGAGAGGATCAGCTGCTTGGGATACTCGGCAGCGCTGTGCTCCTCAAGCTGCAGACACTGCTGCAGCAGCTCAAAGAGCGTGGGTATCAACAGCTCGGCGCCTATCAGCAGTCGCTTGTGCTCCAGCAACTCGAGCAGCGTCAAGCCCTGCTTCCAGCAGTCGCTGGTCAGATCCAGTTTAACGTTGTCGCTGCTGCCGGCACCGCGTCGCTTTGGTGGTGTCTTCTTTGATGTGGTGCGAGGGTACATCTCGCCGAGCATCGGAATCAGTGGCTGGCAATCGATGCTGCAGCGCTTGAGCAGACGATGCGCCGCCAGAAAGATGCTGTCGTTGTCGGATTCTGTTGCTGCTGCAACAATCACTTTAATCAGCGCCACCTTCTGCTTTGCTGGCAGCGCCTCGAATGTTTCTGGGGTCAGCGAGCCGAGCAGCACGCAGGGCAGCGGCTGCAGCTTCTGATCCAGTTGCAGATACGTGGTGTGCTGCTTGAAGCTCGCCTCAATCAGTTGCCAGGCCGCAGGGTGCTCGGCCAGCACACGCAGACCAACAGTGCCCTCGAAGCGTTCGATGACAGCGCAGTAAATATCGCTGTATGGCCAATTGAGCTGTTGCAGCTGCTCCGCATCGCCCTTGCTGATCTTGTCCAGAGTGGCAAGTCCAAGGGGCAGCAATGCAGCCAACATGGTGGCGTTGTTCATGTGTTTCAGTGCCTTGAGGAGCGCTGCCGTGCAGATCGCGGGCTGCTCCACGTCGCAGATGAGTTCGAGCAGCGTGCGACGCAGCTTCTCCAGCAGCAGCTTCTCGCGTGGAGTGCACTTGCTCGTCTGCAGAATGGTGTGGAGCACCAGCGCATACTGTTCGTGGTCCATGCTCAGCTCGCTGGAACGCTGCAGCAAACAGTTCACCAGGTGAGCGACATGCTTGTCCAGCATTTTTTGCGGCAGTTGCTCGAGCGTGGCCAACGCTTGTTGCCTGAATGTTGGCAACGGCGAGTTACAGGCGTTGGCTATGCGCAGCACATGCGTCAGGCTGCAGCTGCTGAAGGGGGCACGCGAACGCAGCACCACCTGCAGCAGCTTGAAGGCGCGCATGCGCAACAATGCGTAATCCGTGTCGTTGGCAAAAAATTCCGGCAACGTTTCGTATACGTAAAAGTTGCAGAAGAAGTCCAGTTTCTGCTGCGCTGTGGGCAGCAAATGATTCAGGCAACCTTTGAGTGCGTTTGTCCATTCGCGGCGCGTCGAAGAGGATGAATGATCCGCATACACCTGGGTGCACAATGTATCCAGAAGCAGCAGGCACAGACGCAGCTCATCAGTCAACGTAGTCCAAGGTGCGTTGGCCAATTGACCGAACTTCGTGTTCAGGGTCAGCGTCTGGAGAAAGTCCACGTAGAGCTGCAGCGATACATGATTGCCATGGGCATCTTTTCCTTCTTTGATGGCTCGGAACTGAAAGCCTTGGCTGTAGGCGTGCACGCGTTGCAGCGTCTGCAGACTCTCGGCGGCACTTAAGTCACGCTTGGCGAACGCAGTGAGCAGCAGCAACAGGTGCGTCAACTGTGGCGCCTCGCCACGTAGCAAGGCAACGCCGCCATGCTGCTCCACGCTGTCGAGCAGTGCCTGCTGATGTTGTGCCGGCTGTCCAGCGCTGGCAATCACGTCGAGGAACTGTTGACGATGCTGAGTCACATTGAATGCATCGTGATCCGTGTCCACGTCGAGGCGCGCCAGGAACGGCACCTTGGTTGCAAAGTTGCTGCTCAGTATAATCAAGAGTGCTGCATGTTCGCGAGCATTCAATGCGCTGCCCGGGAAGAGGTAAGGCATCAGTGTCAGCAGCAGCAGATTGGTGTCGTAGCCATCGCTGACAGCTGCTGTGGTCAAATGATGCACTGCCTGCGGCACCACAGCATCCCACTGCGTTTGGCGCTGGTGCTGCGCTCGTCGCAGCAGCTCGCAGAGAATCTTGGCAAACGGTTCAGCGCCTAGCATGGTCACGAAGTCAGCAGTGGGCAATCCCAACAGTGCAGAGACAACTGTGGGACTGTCATCCGTGATGCGATCGGAGAGACACTCTTGCAGCAGTTGATAGCTGCGCTCTCGTCGCTTCGGCACCTTCAGATTCTTGAGCAGCTGCTGCACTGCGCTCAAACGCCACTCGTCGTTATAGTGATAGAGCTTCTCATATGCTGCCTTGGCCTTCTCATCTGTGGTATTCAGACGGAAGCCTGCAAGAGAAATGGAAATTAGTAGACTTCAAAATTAAGTACATATTATAAATCGTGCATTTCCTTAATTTCTAACTAAGCGTTAGTATTTCTCATTTGTTCTTAATCATTTTATAAGCTCATAAGCTCACCTAATGCCAGCTTCAATGCCTTGTGGCGATTGCTCGATTTGTTCTTTGAGCTGAGCGCCGCCTTGACGCTCAGATCAAAAGCCTCGGGATATCGACGCTCCAGTTTGGACAGAAATTCTGTGTACCAGGTCTGAAAACTGGTCTTGACCGGTTCCATTTCATCATCGGAATCAATGACAATTGTGTCCTCGCCATCATCATTTGAAGAGGTGTCCATGGGCGTCACTGTAGCCTCCGCCTCCATTTCCACAAATGTGTCCAGATAGCAGCTGCCAAAAGCGCAACAAAATTAATATAAATATACCAATAATAAACATGAAAAACCCACTTGATGATCTGCTGAGCGCTTGACTTGGAGAACGGCACATCGGCGAGCAGATTGTCGAGGAACTGTTTATGCGGCTTGGAGGAGGCGTCTCCATCGCGTATGGCTGCCACTGAGCCACGCATCAGTGGCATGCAGATGGCCTGAATGGCCACGTTATCCTTGGCCAGATCAACCAAAGCAGCAATCAACCATTTCTGGCATACAAGATTCAGCATTGTTTTTGGTGTAAATTGCGGATTCGCCGCCTGTTGCTTGTCGTGTATCCAAATGAGCAGCAGCAGCGATGTCGTATGCAGCCGCTCGAAGGTGCAGTTGGCCACACGTTCGAGCAGGGCATTGCAGACCTTCTCCTTGAGCTTGGTGCGCGACACGAGCTGTGCCACAATCACATAGGCGGCTGCCACAAAGTCCACTGTGTCGCTGGCCAGACCACGCAGCAACGACTCAAGTATGGTGGCAATATGCCAATCCTGCAGCGGCTTCGCTGCCTGCAAAGCGCCCACAACAACTGTGGCATAGAAGTTGAGCTGTGCCTGCAATTGATGAGCACGTGGACCCAGCTCCTTGACAGCCTTGTGTGTGCTGCGGCAGATGAAGCTGAGGAACGAGGGCATGCTGGCCGCACGATTCACGATGGCTGTCTTAGACAGAGGGACGCCAGGGCGCTGCAGCTTGCGCAGCCAGAACCAATCCTCGTCGGAGGAACGCAGACGCATGGTTTGCAGCACCTGGACAAAGGTGTTGGTCTCGTGGTAGGGCATGATCAGCGCCATCACCTGCTCCCTGTTGTAGTCGTGCACCTGGAAGCGTCGCAACAGCCACTCGAAGCACATGTGCGCCGGTCTCAGCATGAAATAGGGTGACAATAAACGCAAGAATTTCGCTATGGAGGCATCGAGTAGCTGATTCACTTCGGTGTCCTCCACGGCACGTTCCAGTGTGAGTGTCGCCTCATCGAACAGTGTCAGCTGGAACTCATTGAACGTGGGATTGAAGGCCGTCAACTCGTGCAAGCCGCTGACGCCGATTTCATAGATAGCACGTCTGTCTTTTGTGGCCGCCTCCTTGGGGTCGAAGAGTATGGAGGCGCGACTGCGTGCGTCCGCTAGCGGCACGGACGTTTGAGGCGCCGCTAGTTTTTGTAGTTGTTGAGCCAATGACGTTGTCATTTTGTTTTGCTCTGAATAAACCCCGAAAAAGAACGTAAAATATGCAGCAACTATTTCACACGTGTTTCGCGGTTAGAGGAAAAATATCATTATCGATAAGTCGAGCGGATTTATCGATAAAGCACAACAGGTAATTAGTGTGGCCGCATCAATTATCAGATTCTGTATTTTTTTTTTTTTTTTTGGGTTTATTCCGCGCATTTTTACCTGACCCGGCTTGTAGATTTTTATTTGGCAAGCAAGGAAATAAAGTGATGATCGGCTTTATGTAAGTGTTTGCAAAATATACCAATAAACCATGTAAAGAAAAGTGCGACTGGATTTTTGGTATATCATTTAAAAATTTTGCTTGCGGTCACACCGCAGCGAAGCTCTTTTATAACAGCTTTTTGAAAATGTGAATACAAAATAAACATTTCAAATAATAACACGATTAGGCTGCAACTTGTTTTATATCAATTTGTTATTGGAAAGACATTTTTTGATTTATTCACAATGTGATTTTGATGTCACGTATATAAAAATATCGTTTATTTGATTGTGTAAAAAGTATCTTACAACTATTTAATCTCACAGAGGTACAAAAGAATGAATGTTGAGCATACGGAACAGAGTTTTGCGATCAAAAATTAAATGACATGGATTGTTTGTTATTTGTTGTTCGCTCGAAACTAATGAGATATTTGTGTGTGGACAAACACAATAATACTAGTTAAACATGTAAAAACCTTGGTACATACGTTGATTCACTTAAAATCTAACTAAACGAAGGATACAGTTTGTTATTCTTTCTTGTGATTTTCTCATTTACGCTTAAAAGTTCAAACGCTTCAAAGATTTCTTGCGACTCAGCTTCGAGTCGTACTTCTGCGTGTGCTTCGGTGGCGTCCACTTCTCGCCGGGCATCATCACCTTCGACGGCGTGCCTAACTCGGTGACCAGACACTTCTCTCCGGGATGCGGCGCACTGCAGCAATGAACACAAAAACGGAATTTACACTGCATGCTGGTGCATTCGCCAAATGTGTAAGGGAATTGCGACTCGTTCTCGCCCGGCGAGCTACTCTTGACCTCATCCAGCGAATAGAAGCGCATCAGCGACGGCTTGCATTCCTGACTCATCGCATACGAATGCGGCAATGTCTGCGATAGAGCTGGTGCTGCCCGAGGGTAGCGGGAACGTTGTGGCGTCTGCTGGCTGCTGGATTGACTGAAGAAGACTTTGCTGCTCTTGCCGCAGCGCGGACACTTGATGCGCTGCGACTGTTCCACCAGCGCACAGCAGTTATCCTCCATGGGTACGTTCCTATTAAAAATAATGTCTTGTCTGTTGTTTGGTATGTGTATGGCGTTCGATGGTTGCAATGGCACTTGGTTGCAGTTGTTGTTGGATCGGGACAGCTTTCGCTCGCCCTTCACCGAATGTAGTGTATTCTCTTTGGTGAGACTCATCTTGAAGCGATGATTCTCCAGTCGCTCCCGAGCACGCTCACTTCGGTACACAGCCTGCGCCCACAGCTGCGACACCTTCGTCATCGTGTCCAGCGTCGATGAGCTCAGCTTGCTGAGTATGCACTCTAAGGCAGGCACCTTGTGGATCAGCATGCCAACGATGTCCAGCTGCTCGATGCCATTGTAGTAGCGTGTGCGACACAACGGATCAATTATGGGCTGTGGGAACAGTTTCTTCTTCGACTTCTTGGGACTGCTGTGATGCGCCATGTGAGGCTGATATTGGGGCTTGCGTCGCTTGTTGGCGCCAGGCGGCATCGATACTGATAGCGGCAGCGGCGACTTGCAGCACATTTCATCATCTTCGATCTCCAGGCCACTCGTCGCCATCGCCGCCGTTGACAGCGTCAACGATTTGTTGTTGCGCCACAGCGTCGTATTTATATTCGTATTCGTATTGGAATTGAATTCGTTGCTGCTGGTCGGCGTTTGGAATTGCATGGAATTGAATGTTGTTGTCGATCCTGTTGTTGTTGTTGTTGCCTTGCGTAGTCCGCCGCATGTTGTTGAGGTATTCGAGGCGTTCAGGCAATTTTCAGTCTCCTCACATAAAAATGGCGCCTCCACGGTTGAGTTGTGCAGCGCTCTGAAGGACGCGTAGCCCGATTCGTCCATATCGAAGGTGCTGCTGCCCGAGCACATTTTCATTAACACTTTTCGATTGAAGGCACTCATTTTGAATGAAAAAGCCAATAATATTTCTTGTTTCACAATTACATTTGTTATTTTTTGTTTCTTTTTTGTCTTGGCAATTGGCGTCAATGCAAATTGTTTGAAGTGTGACTGTAACTTAGTCTTGGGAGAAATACTCGTCAGCATAATTGTCGTCTGGTCACACTTCCTATGGTATATTGGAATGACTATTGTGACTGCTGCGCTGTGCATAAAAAGCTTATTGCTATGAACGTTTTAAAGCATGGTGTTGAAAGCTAGCTGCTATATACGGCAGTTAAATTTAAATAGTTCTTGTTAGTTCAGAGGGCAACTAATTTGACAACTAAATATATAATATCAAAATGAAAGGATTATTTCCATTAATTTTTATTCTATTGTACGCCATGAAATATGGCCCATAATGACAGCTCATCGTTTTTTAATTCGCCGTGTTGTAGACGATTACGAGAAGCAGCACTTGTGGTAATCTGGCGATGCTATCAATGTCACCAAATTAACGAAATCCCTTCATAATTTATCATTTGCTCTGTTTCAGGTTTCCTTCAAACTTGACTGTCGTCCCAGGCATACATCGCATCTCTTCTCTCACACGTACTCACTCCCCTTCACTTCTTGCCCATCTGACAAATTTGCCAGCTCAAGTTTTGTGCAAATCATGCCCAGGCATAGATTTCGAATTCATGTGAAAATCTTAGTGGCCACCGCACCGCAAACAACCCCTCGCCGGCCTGATAGTTTCATCAGCTGTCCTTATGGCTCTTTTTCCTCTGGTTTGGGTGCTGACAGCCTTCATCCACTTGCTGCTGCAGACAGGGGGAATGCGAGCGAGAGAAAAAATCAGAGAAAAGGGCAGTGTGTGCCTGTGTGTGAGAGAGAGAAATGGAAAGAGAGGGCGAGCAAAAGGAAAATCAATGAATGATATTTCTTTATGAGTCTCAATTATTTGTTGCGGGGATTTGCTTTTCTTCCATTGCTGTCATCTCGGTTCGTGCCTCATTGTCCTTTTAAATGCTTTGGCAAAATATTTTGGGTATTTGTGCAGTGTGTTCGCCTTTTGTGAGTCCTTCTCCGCCGTGAACTCCCCTGCTACAGGACTCGCAGTCAGACTGCTCAGTAGTCGCAGGCGCCGCCGTAAATAATTTATGAATATTTGCTCATTTATTGTTTTGCATTATTTATGCGTTTATTATTATCCCCGTGCTGGACGAGGGAAGACGGGCAAAGATTTTGTTTTGATTTTAATTAAATCGACAGACGCACATCGGCTTTATTTAAAGTCATTTCGACGCCCTAATCCCTCGTTTGGATTTGTCTTCTGGGCGGGATCACTTCATAATTATGGCAGTGCTATTAGTTTTTGATAGGTTGGCAATATTTGGGATATACTTAATGGTTAGTTTTATAAATATATTTGAATTTGTAATTTATTAGAACGAATGCGAATTTAAGTGTAACATAATTGTTTGACACATTTTTCTATTATAATTTTTAAGAAATACAACAAAGTTAGACTTTTTTATTATCTAGGCAGTTTTGTAATTTATATTGAAATAATTTTTGTTTAATAAACAAATTTGTATTCAACAAATTCAAATTTTAAAAAGTGTGTAATTATGTTAAAATGTAAGTTGGGTGGATATCATGTAGAACAAAATTTAAATGTATTTCACAAATTGAGAAAATTGGTATTATCAAGATAACAATAAAAATGTTAATTGAAATTATTTATGATTTCTACTAAATTTGTAATGAAAAAAAATTAATATGTGCAATTAGCTTATTAACAAGTTTTTATTAAATTTTTTGTCATAAATGAAGTACAAAAGTTGACAAATTCTGAAAAACTCGAAAACATATGAAGTAAACAATATTTTCTTATAATAAAGTTGTGTAGATTTCGGTAACCATATTAAATATGTCAATTAAAATAATTTATATTTAATATGCAATTTTTAATGAAATATTTTGAATATTAAAAATGTTGTAATAAGTTTGTAAGGAAAGTAGATTTTAAAAATTTCAGTGCAGTAATCATCGAAGTAAAAGTAGAACGAAAGTAGCAAAATTCTCGATAAATCCGAAAACAATATAGTAGTGCGTGTACAAAGTAAATATAATAATGAGATTCATTGCATATGGGCTTTAGTGCGTATTTATGGGCTGGAATAGTTAGTGCTCAGAGGCCCGTTTACTAGCCAGGACTATACAAACATATGTCTACATAGCAGGATATGTGGAGTAAGCCAATGTTTGTGTGTGTTGATATCGAAACCAAACTGATTAATTTCAGTTAGCATGCACACTCTGCAGAGGGAGGGAGTTGGGGGGGAGAGTCAATATTTGCACACAATCCGTACATATGCTCTAATTATTATCCTTTTAGCTGTGGGCAGTGCTGTTCCGCATTATGTTGACATCGACGCCCGTGACCTGGACACGCCACGCCCCAAAAGGGCTGATCAAACAGCCCACGACAAAGGCAGCGGGAAAAGCAACGGCAAAGGCGACTGCAGTTCCTGTTGTTCAACTTGGTCTATTTCGAATCAACTAATTATGGTAATTTCCCGCGGAATGTCAACAAATATTTTGTAGCCGGTTATTTCCAGAGTCCCTCTCCCTCCCCCAGGGGAGATGCGAGCAGGTCGCGAGCAGTCAAAACTCTTGACAAACGATGTTTACCCGCTCGGCCATAATATCGAAGAGTGCATGGGTGTCGCTGTCCTTGGCAAAACACGAAACCTGAAACGCTTGAATTATTTTTAACCAACTGGTCAACAGGAGCTGAGCTGCTCGAGTGGGAGCGGCGTTGTAACGCGAACTGAACCCAATTCGCTTGATTGTGTTTGATTTTGGGTACAAACACTCATATTCATACTTGTATTTAGTCTTGTATTCGTGGTCATGCCCCGCTGCCGGGTAATTCGCTTTTAGCCAATAAATCGTTGACCCAACTTTGTTGCTGGGCTTTCTTTCACCTGGGCGCGGCGCCGAGCTGATTACGGCCACAATATTAATTCGAAGGTAATAAGCATATAATCGCACTCATTTATCATTTTTATACTTTCAACATTCCTTTCTTCACTGCGCGGCTAGAGCTTGTCTTTGCTCAGCTATATTGTTTCCCATTTAATGCGATTCATATTCTAATCGCTGCAAATTAGTTACGAGAGTAGAACACTCAACCGTGGGGCAGGAGAATCATGAGTAATCGCATTGAATGGCGAACTTTATAAAACTGGGAGTTACCTAAATATTAAAATTACTTAAGCTACATTTTCCAATTGATGTTTTTAATCAAAACAATTTTGCACCATCATATAAATCACATTGAATAGCGAACTTTATAAAACTGAGAGTTACCTAAAAATTATAATTACCTTAGATACAATTTTCCAATCGATGTTTAAAATTATTTTTCTTATATTATTATATACAGCTTTGCCATTAAATGATATCAAATATAAATACTTAATTTTTTCTCATTTCACATTTCTACATTTTGCTTTACCACAAAACGAAATCAAGATACCAAAAATTATAATTAGATACATATTCCAATTCTCGTTAAACATTCATATTTCTATTCAATATTATTTTTCTCTTCTATTATATACAAATTTGCCATAAAATTATATCAGACACAAATAATTTTATTTATTCTCATTTATTACATATTTTTAAATTTATCTTTACCACAAGACGATATCAAGTATAAATAATTTGTAATTTCGTGCACTCAAAATAATTTAAAATTAAATTTCCATCGCTTGCGCTCAAAAGTAGGCCACGAGAAATGTCGCGAAATTGATGCGAAATTGATATGCACTGAGCATTTGCGAAAGTTGATTGATTCGCAATTGCAAAAATGCCGGAACATCAATCAATGCAGTTTTAGACTGCGACACGTGCAGCACGCAAAATGATATATGACTTTGGCAGCTCAGATGTCGTTCTATAAATTGTTTTAAAATTTCAATTAGCAAATTGAAGTCGAAGTGAAAATGGAAACTGAAATTGCAATTGCTATTGCAGTATCTAATTTCAACTCATTTTAAAAGTTGTTAATTTCAAAAAAAGGTCTTTTTTAATTTGAAAACTGTCTACAATTTGTCAAGTGGAGTAGCAGAAATAAAAAGAAAAGAGTCGAAGAGTTAGGCTAAGTAGTTAGAAAGTCAACGGTCATTTCTGGGCGGCGGGTGTCCCAAGTGTGTGAATTAATCATGGCCGCAATTTTGAGTTAAAAAATGCGAAAAGTACACTCAAAAACGGCGGCAAGTCGGCAATTTGAATAAGGACATCGAGGGGGAAGGGCATTGTGGCATTTGGGGTGTCAAAGGGTTGACTCGCAGTCCCCGCAGTCCGTCTGTCTGTCACACAGCTCATTTGGCATTCAGAACATGCTCGACTCTTGCCAATTTCATTTAGCGGCATCATTTCTTCTCGTGCCTTTGTCATTTTTTCAGCCAGCCCGGCCAAGCAGCGGCAGAGTAATGGAAAAACAAGATAAATGATTTAAAACTCGACTTTTCATTTCACATATTAGCAAATACGTGAGCCACATTCAATTCGTCCTCTTGCGTGACCCAAAAATAAAAAAACTACAACTACAACTCGGCTTAACCCTCGCGGCGAGTTTGCTTCCTCTTTTTTTTTGCTTTGCTGCTGGTAATTGTTTTCTATTAACGAGCCTCGATTTGTTCCATGGTGACTCTTACACATACGCCTCATCAAAATATTACACTCACTCCTCCGCCTCCGCCTCCGCCTCCTCCGAACTCACACCTCCCTCGAAGTGTAGCTACCACTTTGTGGACATATGTTGCTTTCATTCGAATGATATACGAGTGTGCCTCGGGTCTCTGCCTGCTGGCTGATTATGGTGGCTTCAAATGCTGCCAACCATAAAGTGGTTGATACTATTGCTACTTACTCACTGTTTATTCAACTTATTCACTTTTATTCGCCTTATTTATTGCGGCTGCCAATTGATTGCAATCAGCATTTTTTGAGGTTTGACTTTCTTATAAGATCCCGAATCCAGTTTGATGTTTTTATAATTTGGTAAATACAATTTAAACTATCCTAAGACTTTCATAAAAATATGAAAAGTTTATCAAGCAAAAATTTTCGATTAATTGGCATTAAAAACAACTCGAGTTATTTAATGTATTTTTTTTAATTTTTAGGGGAATAATCCTACTTTTAATGCATTTAATTCTCACGCTCTTGTAATTTTTAAGCAAATATTGCAGAACTTTAAACCATTTGATATTTAAAGTTTAGGGGAATTCCCCTGCAGTTTAATTCCTTAATTCCTTGTACAAACTCCGCCTCCTCTCTGTGTTTATATAGCTAATCAAGAGAATTGAACTGTAATCAGTCATAAATAAAAATTCATCTAATGTTATAGGTGACTATCGGACATAACAACTATCGCACAGTTGCATAAGTATTTGAATTATAAAAATCTCCCCTTGAGCTGGGCCAAGTAAATATGAAAATTGAATTCCCGCATTGTTTTTTGTGTGCTTGTGTGTGACGTGTGTCATTAAGTGTTTTCATTAGTGAATTTATGGAGTATTTACTGTACTAATAATAAAACAGCGGCATTTCGTCTTAATTAAGTGCTTAGCCAGGCTAAAGTTTCCTAAAGACTGAGGAGCTGAGTGGCAGAGGAGCTGAGAAGTCGCCACGTGCTGATAAATACACGAACAGAAAGACACCCGAAACAACAGCGAGGATTGCGATGGGAAGCGACAAGATAATGCGACAATCGGCCGACTATCAGTGGGAAGTCAATAAGGTTCCACCACCAAAATGGGAACCTTCATCAAGGCACTTGAACGGAAAACAATACAAAACACCAAGCTGATGACTTAATTGATTGAATGGAATGAATAAAAAACCGAGTGAGAGAGGGAGGGAAAAAACTGCCACCACCAGCAGCATGGCAGCATGGCAACTGTTCTCTGACCCTGGGAATTGGCCCCTAGATGGTGTTAAGGTGAGACCCGAATCCGCTCCAGGGGCGTGCCGAAGGGTCGATTGTCAATCAGACAAGCAAACAATCAAGTAATATTCCCAGCACAAGGACACGGCGATGAGGCCATCACACTTCGATAGCAAATACTTATGTAAGTATGATATCTGGTTACGCTTATGCTGGTAAAAAAAACTATGACAATAATTGGCTACTTACGAGATACGATGGGAACTAAAAGATAGTTATTTCAACCTATGAGTCAGCTTTACCTACTTCAAAACAATTGATATAATGAAACTATACAGAATAAATAGTATTTGTAAAGTGTAGTATTTAATATAATTATTGTAATACACATGTTAATATGTAATAAAAGATCATTTATATTTTTAAATTAATTCGAAAAGCTTTGAAGATAAGAAAATATCCAATGGCAGAATGGAAGTATTGAATTTATGTACAAAATTATTATGTTTTACTGAGACAATAAAATAATATGCAAATAAATATGCGAGTACTTTATTGCTAGTCAAATAATAATAATAAATTATGTTTAACTGATGGTTAAATTAATTAAATAAAATGCATACAACAGTCAACGGAGTCTAGCTGAGGCCAATCTGGAACTGCCTCCTTAAAATGTCCTAGTAGCAAATCCTTGCTGTAATTGTGCGTCATAAATTAAATGCCAGACCTGAGAAGTGAGGAACCTGCTGCTGATTGGAATGGAATGGAATGAAATGGAATGTGTGAGGTTTGGCCTATGCCTTGGCTGGTTTGGTTTTTCAATTAAAAGTTTTGCAGGTGCGTAAATTGTAAAGCAATTTGCTGCCACATGCCACATGAGGAGCCCACTTTCGAGTGTCTGCCACACGCAATTGATGTCTTCTGGGGGAAGAGAACTCACAAGAGGCAGTTTTCATAATTTTCATTCGCATATTTGTGCTTACAATTGCAAATCTGTGTACTGACAACAGAACGCAAAAGCCAACACAAACATAAACATAAACCAGACTAGGCCGATGCAATTTTCGGTTTTCAGTTTTCCATTTTAATTTCAATTGCCATGTAAGTGTCGTAGCCAGATGGCCCCGGATCTGGGCAAAATGCAATCCATTTAGGCATAATTCTTAATGTTTTGCTTTCAATTTGCCAAGACTACTCGCACTCGTAGTTCGACCCATTTGCATAAGTCCCCGCTCTGTGTGTGGATTTGTGGACTGCCCCAAGATGCACATATAAACTTGTTGCAAAACAAATGCAGTTGACAACCTCGTGTCAATTACATTCGCAACAGACACTCACCTAGGATGCAGTGATGAGCACAAGCAAAGTCTTGTTCGAACACATTCCCTTAGGCCGACCACAATCTGATCAACTGAACAGCTCGAAATCTTAAGTCGTTGTACCCTGCAAAGAAGATTACTTGGTGGGGAGTTACTTTTTAAGCTACAACACGATGAGGGAGATAATGAATATTATTTTGTTAATTCTTTCCTTCTTATTGCATTGTAAATTTAAAATATCTTGTATCTTGATATGTTACTTTATTAATTAGGATTAGAATAATCACAACTGCAGCTTGTGCTTTTAAAATTGCATTTTTAAAACAACTTGTATCTTGATACGTTACTTAATTAATCAGGGTTATATAATTATTTAGATTAATCACAATTGCAGCTTTATGCTTACAGCTTTCAACTGAGTTTGCAAATAATAAATATTAGCTGAAAATTAGCTTTTGTTGTATTTAATATATGCAATTCTTCAAGCTGCAAGCTTTTATAATGAAGCTTTGAGCGTAGTTGTAATATTGCACGATATTAGAAAATGCATTTAATCAATTGCAAAAATTAATACTTATATTTTAATTTATTTTAATACATATCAACACTTTCTGCTGGGTATTGTGTTGTCCTTTTCTCATAGTTGCATTTCAATTAATTGTTTATTTGGTTATTTGTGTGTTATCCACAAGTCAACGCTGCTGATTTTATTGCAAAAACATTGTGTTTTCTTATTGAGTAATTGCTTGCTATTATTTAAACTAATTCCGCCTTAAATCAATTAACAGTTGGGGCCGAAGACAAGCTGTTGAAAACTTGCGAGTGCTCCAAAATGTCTATTGGATTCTTAAAAATCTTGCAAAGCTCTCTCGAAATATGCGCATACGTTCTTTAGGGTAACGAATGCATGATGCTGGGGCTGTCGTCGTCTCGAATCCCTTAATTCCATTAATGGCATTTCCATTGCGGATAATTACGGGGGTTGTCTACAATTAGAGTCTGCCTTGGCTTATTCACGCCTTTAAATTTGCATTTACCCCGCACTCTAATGCCCTAAACTCAACCTCAACCTCAACTCGAGCCCTTCTACCCCCAATGGGAGAAGCGAACACCGTCGTACACACATTTGAACTTTCAGCTCTCTCCTCCGCCCCCCTGGCGAATATTTGTTCGAGCTTCCATGTAAATCATGATGCCAGCCAGTTGACAGCAAACAGTCTGTGTGTGTGTGAGAGTGAGTGTGTGTGTGTGTTTTAGCCAAGTCGAAGAGTTGCTCGCTTTAGGAAGATTCGTCAGATTCGCATAATTAATTGCAAAGCTTGGGGAGGCGCTTTCTGCAGCTTACAGCTCAGAGCTCAGAGCTCAGAGCTCTCAGCTTACAACCTGGCCATAGACATGCTCTGGAATTTTGATTGTGTGTTGCCTGCATGTGGGGCAGGGGGAAGGGCCAAGTACACGGAGGAGGGCGACTGGCATTGATATGGCTGCAAGCTTGTGCTTGTAGCGATTTGTGAACGTAATCAGAGAAGGGAATTGCAAAGGGGTGTAATGTGTGTGTGTGTGTAATTCACACCTTTTGCACACCGTGAATGGCATTTGGATGGGCACAAAATTAATTGCTTTTGTCATTATACGGAATCTTGACGACGCCTCGTTTCTAATTTAATGTAGTCTTTGGGGCACAACCTGCCAAGGTGTTTTTGCCTCCTCCCCCCGGCATGTTGTCGTCGTTGTTGATTTGTGATTTATGAAGATTAATTTATTGCTAAATAGTTGAGCATAATTTATTTAACATTGATTTCAACTAGGATTAGTTTTGCACCCCATTCACCTGCACCTGTCTCTAAACGCCTGTCAGCGCCTGGCTTTTAAACTGAGAGTTCCAGCTGCCAAGTTGCCTGCAGATGGAGAAGCCTTTGAGTAGTGAAATAAGCTGGCAAGGATATAATTTATAGATTAAATTATTTGATAGCAGAAAAATACATATCGATTTATTTAATAGTATCTATTTACACTGTGTGCTAATTTAATTTATGTATTTACTTATTATATTATTGTAGCTTAGACTTACAGTTTTTAGTACAAAAATAAAGCCAAAGATATGCATAATAAAAAGCTTTTATAAGTCCGGAAATATAAATAATTAGAATAAATAAACTGAGAGTTCCAGCTTAGCTGTTGAGTAGTGCAAGTAAGCGGAGGGGGATATAATTTATAGATTAAATTATTTGCTAGCATAAAATGTGTGTTTTTTAAATTTATTTGTTTACTTACTATAATTGTTGCTTAGAATTAAATTGTATAGCACAAAAATATACCTAGAGCAGGCTAACATGTCTAAATAAATCTAGAAAAATAAGTAAAACAATAAATAAATTTTGAAAGGTGATAGAATCAATATTTTAATATACAGAAGATAATTACATGAAATTCGTGACAACAAAAAAGTGATTTAATAGCCATTTCAATTACTGAAAGAAAACGAGTCAAAAATATATTTAAAAATTTCTAAAAATAGAAATATGATCTGTTAATGCTTAACAACTTTCGACACCATTAAAATTATTTAACAGAATATTATAAAACATTAAAAAGAGAAAAATATGCCATGCTCATATTTCAGCATAACTTTAGATTAGTTAAGTTCGTGCAGAAGATACTCATTATAGAGGATAAATTTAAGGGTTGCTGCCCAGGCGAGAGAAGACAACAGAACGATAAACACTTGACAATATGACATCGGATTCGAGGGCAGACATCAGGCAGAGGCCCGAACCCAGATGCTAATTTAAGGAGCTCTGCGCCGAGTCGTGTCGAGTGCTTTGGACCCACTTAATGGTTTGTTTTCGGTTGACAACTTTTCGTCTGTGGCCGAGCACTTAACGTTTGTTTAGCTTGTGGTCACACAGGAGGCTAGAAGCGGGTGCCCTGAACGGACACTAACAACTAATTTAAAGCAATTAGGTAAAAACTTTGCTCGACGGCATTTAAAGTTTTCGAGCCGCAAATTGCGAGCGAGGCATTTATTTGAATTGTGAATAGTTTTAATTAAATTTTGGGCAAATTATGACAGCAAACTCGGTTAGACTCGAGCCAAACACATTCGAGTTTATATTTAATTGGCAACGGGAAAGACTATGACAAGTAATATCGGAACCCTTGCCAATTTGCAGGGACAACTCCCAAAGGAATGCCGTGGAAATCTCATCGGCATTTAGCCTGGGAACTGGAAGCTGGCTGCACTTGCTCAACAACAATCATAACTAATCACAATCATAATCAAAATAATACTTGAATGTAAAAATCTTTGCAATCATTTTCATGGGAATCTTTTGGTACTCGCCTTGGCTTTCCGCCTGCGCCACGTGCCCATCGACGCACTTTGATTAGCCCTTGACCCCTTCCAATATCCATAACCATATCCACATCCGTACGCCCCGCAATCATCCGGTTATCAACGGACCACCCCTTCACACACAACCAGCCACCACCGGAGACAACTGGTAACTGGCAAGTGGCAAGTGGTAAGTAGCAAGAGGCAAGTGGCAAGAGGCAGCAGCAGCCACTCGGTTGCACCAATATCCAGTTGCACAGTGGTTCAGGGAACTGGCAATGGGAATGGAATGGGAATGCGAGTTGCAACTGCCACTTGACGCGTGCGGATTTTGTGGGAAGCTTTTTGAGTGTCAAATTTTTATGACTTTGTTTGATTTCTGGCCGGCGCAACGCCGTTAATGGAAGGCACTTGCGATTCACTTGTCCAACCCATCAGCGACAGCAACGAGATTGAGATTTTGTTGTGCACACCAAACGCACTTCTAATTCGAAAAAGTGAATAAAATAAATAGAAAATAAAATACTGCACTGTCATGTGGGAAACAGAAAAAGCATGTAAAATTAATAAGCTAAGTACAATATTTGTAAAAGGGTTATATCGATAATGTCGTAGATAAAATACTAGCACTTAAATAATGTCTAAATAAATATTTTAGATTGATTAAATATGAACACCATAATGTGCTTGATAAAATTACGTTTTTTTCTACAAAAATAAATATTATGCAAATGAAGACAAACGTCACTTCATAATCGTAATTAAAAAAAAAAAAAAATTGCACATTAAAATAGATTATTAAATATTAATCAATATGGAATTGAAATATAACAAAGATATAATAAAAATATTTATTAAGTATAAAATAAACTTAAAATTGAGAATAAATATATTATTGGATTTTCAATTTTAAAAAAATCGATGCTGTTTGTTAACATACTGAGTCATGCTTCAAGTTATTTTATTTTGTTGTATTTAAGTACAACAATTCGAATTAATTATTGTTGTAGTATTGACGTATAGAAGGTTTTTCTCTACTGTTTTAATGTAATTTTTCCTATTAATTAATGCTGTAGTATAATAAAGAAATTGGTAAACCTATTCCTATGTAGAATATTTCATCGCTCTTTATAGAATATTATTTATTTTCGTTATATAGAATTACTTCTCAAGTTTATTTTAAAATCGTATCCTTTGTACGTGACTGCTCTATGGAGATGGTCAAATGTAAAACCGCAAATACGATTAGTAATCTGATGAGGCCTTTTCTCAAATGGGAATGCAGTTGGAAATGGAGTTGGAGGTGGATGTGGCATGTGTTTGTATTTTGTGGCAAATTGTGGACATTTGTGTTAATATGAGTGGAGTTTGGCCTCTAATCGCATTGGGTGCCTCATATTTCAGCAACACTTTCAATTCGTCGACAAATCCAAATCCCGGGCACTGTGAGTGAGTGCCGAGAATTGGGCGATCCGGAATAAAACTGAACTGATTGCTCTGGCAATGGGCAAATGTGATTTATGCGATTCGCTTTATGTAAAAATGTCAGCGCCAATTGCGAGCGTCGAGGCACAAATTAACTTCAATGGATGGCACAGGATCTCCGGCCTGGTCCACAGCCTGAAAGTCGAGACGTGTCTCGTAATTCAATATCAGACTAGAATAAAATAGAAGCAGTGTAGGCTGTGGCTGTTGCTGTTGCCATTGCTGTGACTGAGACTGAGACTGTGACTGTGACTGAGGCTGTGGCACAGAGGTCACATTTGGCTGCCAGCACGATAAGTATTCCCCCGAGGAGCCGAGTAATTTCCTACCCTTGGCACTAAGCATTATTGTGCATTAGAGGACTAATAAACAGGTTCGCAGTAGCAGCAACAACAACAACAGCTCATCCTGGTCCAGGACATGCTTCTGCTGTTGCTTCCTCCCGCTCTATGTTTGTCTTTTATTCATAGTTTTGTCTGCCTCCAACGGGCTTTTACCTACTACGTGATTTACGGCAATAACTCATCGGACGCAGGACGCAAATCAAGAGACGAATAAATCACGAATACTAAATTAATTCACTTTTTTAATTAAAGCCTGCAATATATATGGCTCCAGACTCGACTAAATTACAGTTAATAAGTCTTGGCCAAGTGCTGCAAAATTATACCGCAAATATTAAACAAATTAATGATGTGTGATCTGACAGTAAAAAATATATTTATTTGGCAACTTAAGCGTAGTTCCGTAGCATACTATAGAAAGTTTTCTAAGATTTCCAATTTTACAGTCAAACAATGCACTTAATATTTGTATAAAAAAAATTAAATAAAGTGCTACGTTAATAAAAATAAACTTATCGACTAGCATTGATTTCATCCTTCAGCTAAATATATATTATAGTGACTTATGAGTCGAGTCTAAAATAATATATACTTTAAACAGAAATGAAAAAAAAAAAATATATATTTTAATTATATCTGAGAATAATTTACATTTTTTGAATGTTTTATTTTCTGAATTTTCTGTGTGTGTATTACGCACCCACTTTTGAATGAAAATATTTTAAAAAGGATTTGAATGAAGACTAAATCTGTGGGTAAGGAATCAATTTTCAGACTGCATCAAATGGCTCAATGGCAGCTTGGGGGAGTGAGGGGTGGAGGGGTGGAAGGGGCACCTAATGCCGACTTATGACACCAAAATATTTAACTGCTCAATTTTCAGGCGTTGCGCTTTCCCCAGCCGCAGGGCGAGGGATGCGAGGCGATGGACGAGAGATGCTTGAAGGACAGGCAGGGTGCGGGCCACAGACGAAGCGTGAGCTGGGCTAACAAGGGGTTACACTTGAATTAGTCCAGTGGGATTGCCGAATCCGACAAGGGGGTGAGCAGCTACAGACTCTGCCACTGCCTTTGTATCTGCCTTTGTATCTGCCTCTGCCACTGCCACTTTGTTCTTGTGTAATCACGCAGCACGACTCCGGCAAACATTGGCAGCGGACTGCGCGAGTATTGCAACAATTGAGACGTTCAATTGGCAACAAGCGGCCGTGGGCTTGAGTTCTGCTTGAACCACCAAACAAACAAGTTGAGCAACAGCAACAATAACAACAACAATGGGAACAGCAGACGGAACAACAACCACCAGCGAGTGCTTGACACTTTGTCGCCGTCTTTGGCCCCGCTGAGCGTGCGATTAGTTTGGGAATCAGCCTGATGTTGCGCATCCGTAAATTACAATTGCGGTTCGCTGTGGTTATGAGGGGAAAGGACAAGGGCGAGGGCGAGGGCGACAGACTGGGCTGGAATCGAATCTCCCAGTTGTGCGTGTTATTCTTTCACTTGCACTTGAAATTGTCAGCAGGTGCAGCGTATGCATTGTAACAACACGGACAGATACAGATACACAGCTACAGAGTATGACTGCAGATACGGATACAGATACAGCTACAGCTACAGATACTTGTAGCGAAATCAATTTAAGCTGCAGCTGAGAGAGGTCATGATGCCTTTATGTTTGGGCCATTAATAAACATTTCGTCGACTGTTTGTGTAATAAAAATGCAATTGTCATTAAGTGCCGCCCGAATGTGTCACAACTGCGATGTTGCTGCCACAGCCACTGCCTCTGCTGATGTTGCCACTGCCACACATCGAGTGAGGCACTAAAAATCCTGGAATTAAATTCAGGATGCGCATGGGGCCATTAGAGTGAATGAAATGCTGCAAATCGAAATCATTAAAGGATATAGCTACTATTGACCTTCAATCAACACGAATTGGATGTTAAGTCAAGTTGTTATTTAAGTATGGCAAAAATATATTCAACTAAATCAATCATTTAAAATTCAAGGCAATGATGGAAGGTTGAATTAATTCTTGTTTTTGTACTTTTTTTTTAATTCAGTATTAATAATTTATTTGCAAACAATGTATAATTTAAAGTTTTTAACTATTAGACACTTTAAAGTTGTTGCCAATCTTTATATAATAATAGTGGAAAATAAATAAAATATGTTGAAAGAATATTTTTTATTTGTTTTTACAACCATTAAAGTATTTAAAGTGAAATAAATTGAAAAGGATTTACAAGAATATACTTTGAAATATAATTTGTGGTTATTTTCCATTTTTATTTCACACCATCGCATTCCGTGAGATACCTTGATAAACAATTTTGGGAATTATCAACACTTACTTGAGACAATAAAATGCAATTAAGATACATTGTCTTATCTGTGTTCCCTTGGATTCCGCTGCCAGCAGAATTTTCCACCGAAAAAAGGGGTGCCGAAAGTTGTTGAAAAGTCTTTAGTCATCTCTTGGCGTGATGATCTTCATTTCGTGTCTGATGATCATAATGAAGGCGGCAATAAATTCGCATTAAGAACGCGCAGATGTGTGTGCTGCAATGACTTGAGGAAAACACCCGATGTGATGACCTTAAATCATGCAAGTTGCGTGTCGAGGTTCCGCATTGATCGTTGATCCTGCTGGGCAGAGAACGAGCTGAAGTAAGCGCAACCCGAAGCCCCTACGCCAATCCCCTACCTTCGCTAATTGCGCTTAATTCGTTCAAAGAGCCCGCATCTCCCAACGGGGACTTTGTATCCAATAATGTGGATCTTGCAGATCGCCACAGTGAGGTTCGATGATCTCGCTGATCGCTGCTCGCTGATCGCTGCTCGCAGTCGATGGGCAGGAAGTTGCTGATTTCAGTTTGCTGTGTTTATGACTTGGCATCGTTTAAGATTGATTGATCCATGTTTTACGATCACCTAAACACACTCGCGACTCTTTGGGCTTTGCTTTGTGGGTGATCGGCGAACCGTTTGCTGATCAAATCGCAGGATGTTATCGATCATTGCATAAATTAACGTTCGATTTGCTTCACAAGCAACGTTTGTTAATTTTTATTACCATTTTTATTATTACTGCTCTTGTAAGAGTGGCTACTGTAATGAGTTGAACTCTCTGAGTGACATGTCGACATAAATCCATCAAGTTCGAGCACTCCAAATGCTGCTGGTTTACATATTCATAAGAAAATGAATACGAGTAGTTTCCCACACATTTCCCAGTAATCGAAAACTGGAAAGCGCACGGCGCACAAAATGAGCATGAGATGAAAAGGTAGACAAATATTGTTTATTGATGAAATTGCTTTCGCCTCGGACTCCATTTGCAAAGTAGACAAGTTGCTACTTCAAATGGCAGACTTGGGAATACGATTCAAACACTCACACTCGCACTCACACTCGCACTCACACTCACACTCGTTATGTGGCAGCTTGTCTGCAGCCAGCATGATTATTATATATTTTTTTATTGTCAAATTTTGTTTAGAACGCTTTGCGACACGGCGGCAACATTTACCCTTGTCTCGTACGTGATACTTGATATCATCCTTCGCTGGACACTTTGGGGAATACCAAAGATATTCGCCATTCACCTTCCCTCCCCCTCCTATGACTCTTTAATCATATGTACATTCGCACGAGTTTGCATATTCAAAGAGTACTCGCATTCAGCATTCACCGCATTCGCATTCGCATTCGACATTCGACATTCGTGTCTTTTCGATTTGCTTTTCAATTCACAATTCGCTGTCGTGTCACCCAACTGGGCAGGTGTCAAACCTCATTCTTTCTGAACAAAGGATTCCTACTTCCTATATTGAAATTTTGACTTCTATATGGCATCAAAATATTTTCAATCACATTAATATTTAAAACTTTGAATACTAAAAGTATAAAAATATGATAATTCATTTAATGTAATTCAGCAGGAAACTTTTTGGTTGGAATTTAATTTTTTCTAAAATGATGTTAAAATTGTTTTATACTTTCAGAGGACAGAAAATTTGTATAAATCTCCTCACTTTTAAACTATTTAAAACTATTTTTCTCATCCTTCCTAAAATATTAAATTGCCTATTCTATTTATCCATCTTAATTACACCGGAAAATGTAATTTGTAAAATGTTATTTCAAATAAAAATGCCGTTGCTTTTTTAAGTTTTAATTGCTTAATAAATTTAATTTATTGGAAAACATAAAAATACTTAGAATGTATGTTAGATGTTTTTTTGTTTGCTTTTCATATATTATTATAATTTTTGTTATTTGTGGAACATTAAAATGAAAATATATATTTATTTAGCAATTGATTTGGGTTTTGTTTGGTTTGGTTTTTACATACATACATACACATATGTATAAATAAGTTAAAAATTTATTAATTAGACTAAATTCATTGGAATGATATAATATCAAAATATTTGCATAGTACACCGTTTAAAATTTCACAACTATCTAGAAGCGAAAACTTGGAACTTTTCTTTCTCATTTTTGTTTTTTGTTTTTTTTTTTGTATAATATTTAATTACATTTACAAGTAGAACACGCATGATTCAGGGTTTCGATTTTGATTTGATGTTGCGTCTTTATATATAGAGAGAATGATATCTTGAATGTGATAGCATCTTAGCAGTTATATTTAGGTGTTTAATAGAAATACAATCATACAAAAAACACACACACGCACACACATACGATTATTTAATTACTATATAATTTACAATTAAACAAATTCACTTTTTATTTGGTTTATTTAAGGATATATGTATGATTTTTTGTGTGCGCTGAGAATTTTGGGAATTGTCTTTAGTTTTGGTATTTGGTTTTGTTTTTGGTTAATATTTTTCTTTCGTATTTCCTATGTAGTTTAGTAAATTTTTCTTTTGAAGATTTTTGCATTTTTTTTGCTGAGTTTTCATTTCATTTTGAATATTTTTTTTTTTTTTTGGCAACAATGGAAATGTTCGGCTTAATCTATTCAAATTGCATTAACTTTCATTTCAATTTCAATTTCAATTTCAATTTCAATTTCAATTGCAGTTTCAGCTTCAGCTTCAACGTGAGGCGGCGAATGGAAATGCAGTGCGATGATGCGACCCGACTGCTATTGCACATGGAGTCCGAGAGGAGGCGACGAGGGCTGGCGAAGGGGAAGGGGAGGTGGAGACATTTTGGCGATGGGGCTGTTATGCCAGCAGTGACACCTTCTGCAGCGGATTCACGGGCGTCGCAGGCGGCGCCTGGCCCGAAGTTGGTTGCGACGCCGTTGCCGCATTGCCAGCGGACAGGCCTTGCACCATGCCAGGTGCTGCGCTCAGCTCGGCAGCGGCGGCGGCTGCGGCGGCGGCAGACATGAAGTCCACCTTGCCGAGGTGGACACGCAGATCCGTGTGCTGGGTCTCCTTGTGGCGGCGCAGGTCCACCTTGCGCTGGAAGGACTTGTGGCAGAGCTTGCAGGAGAAGGGCTTGTAGCCGGTGTGCTTGCGGGAGTGTGTGATCAGGTTGGAGCTCTGGCTGAAGGCCTTGCCGCACACCTGGCACTTGTGTGGTTTCTCGCCTGCAACACAGAAGGAGACAGCATTAGTTGGTTGAATGGAGACAGAGAGTAAAAATCGATGAGCATTTTGCATTCTACATTCTACATTCTGCACTTTGCATTTTATTGTCCTTGCTCCTTGGCTAAAATGGCAAGCAGTGCGCGCCATTTTAGGCTGAAACGAGACAGCTTTGCTTTCATGGCAGCCCCTTTGCTGCCTCGACTTACACATGCTCACAACAAGTCGCCCGTCAACCCCCAAAAAGCGTCTGAACTCGGAGTCAGACAACCTTCCCCCAACGACCACGTCAGCTGCTCAGCAATGGCGTCGCCGCTCCTAACCACAGCTACATCCTGCTCCCCCTCTGCCCCTCCCCTGCTCCACACAGTTCCACACAGTTTTTAAATTTCAACTTTTTGGTTCATCTGTGTGCTGTTTTGTGGTTGTGCACTTAAAGGCAACCACATAAAATGCTCCAAATGCTAAAAGAATTTGCGCTCACTGCCTGGTCTTAAAGCGTTTCCACTTGAGACTCCCCCGCCTTCCTCGCCACGTTGCTACTTTGCTTTTATATTTCATTTATAGCACATTTTCATTCGCTTAAATTTTTCATTAGAGATTTGCTTCTCTGTTATTTCCTTTTTTTTCTTGTGCCTCTCGCCCTAATTTAACTTTTTTATTCCGCTTTTTATTGCGATTATTTTTTGCTGCTCTGTTGTTGTTTTAGCTCTGGCTCGCCGGCGCCAAGTGCTATCAAATTTTCATTCGAGATTTGATTTGATTCGTAGTTATCAAAGCCGACATAAGGCAGTTCAACATGACGTCTGCTCTACAGAGATTCGCCTGGAATATCATCACGACTGCGTTTTTATATAATATGGACGTGGAGATGAAATACTAATGACTGCAAATACTTTCTTTCTTAGAAACATAATTTATACTTTGTCTACAACAATTTTTGCCTAGCTTAATGTCTGAAATATTTATTTAATTAATCATCGTAACATATTTGTGAAAACTAAATTCTTATTCGAAATAATTGCATTCAAATATTTGTAAGAAATTGAAGAAATTTTAATAATCCATCCATACTGTTCTTAAATTAAAATTTGTTAAATTTTCCTAATGCATCTTTGAATATACAAAATTAACTACACTTGTTAAATCGTTTGAGTTTGGTAATTACTTATACATTTTAAGCAAATCAATTTCATTTGAAGAGTTTTCCAAAGTTCACAATCTTTTCTGCGAGTGCAGAATATGATTTTGATTTTGCCTCGAAATCGTAAGCCGAACAAAACAGAAAACAGAAATCGCAGTCTATCAACTTGTGTTTGTGTTTGTGTTTGTATTCGTAAAGTTGCATAAAAGCACGTTTTATTCGATCAGGCTGTCTGTTTTTTATGATAGTTGCCATAGTGGTAGCAGACAGAAATATGCGCTTATCTCTGCCAGAGATAATGCGATAGATTTCCCTATATAGATACTAACACACACACACACAGAGAGACACACAGACATGTTGTGGCAACAAAATAACGACGAAATGCTAACTTGAGTTTAATTTTGCGAGGGAAGCGACTGCGAGAGGGGGGATTGGGGGGCAGGAAAGATGGCAGCCATGTAGTCGTATATAAAGTAAACACACACACACTCACACACACATACACTCATACACTTGCAGCGAGACTGGCAACAATAACAATCGCGCACTTTGGCATATAAACACACAGACAGCCAACAGTTGGCTTGCCATATACTATATACGCTATGTACAAGTGTGTATGTGTGTGGTGTGTGTGTGTGTTTGTCTAGGAGAGGGGGGCAGAGGCAAGGGGGCAGAACGTAGTCGCAGTAAGTATATAATGGAATTGCAGCGACGTGATTCTGAAACATTCGACCGTTGGGATGTGCTCTGATTCAACTTTAGCTCCCGTGGCATGAGTCGCAAGCGCTGCCTTTGCTTAAGCAGGCGGGCGGGGGGCAGAGGGGGGGAGTAAACGACGGCGGGCGCAGCTGTAGGAGCTGTCGGAAAATGCGGAAACTCTGGGGCAAAAAGCGTAGAGCAGCCGGAACAAAAAAAAAAAAAACAAACCAAAAGAAAGGAAGAAAAATTGAGCAGTCACGCTGGTGGCGCTGAGATGGGAGCGCACTCTGCTGGTCGGAGCTTGCCTCACGGAGCATGCCCCACGACACGAGCGACACGGAGCATCTGAGCAGCTGAAGGGATTGCCTTGGCTGGCAACGAACGAACTTGCGGACTGCTCGGGGCACGTTCGTGCACTATCGGCACAAATAACGTCACGTAGTCGCAGAGATTATAGAGCAGCTTTTATTATTTATCACGGCAAACGAGCACAACGAACACTAACGAGACCCAAATCCAAATCCCGTCGGCCGACGGCCTCTGGCAATGCTGTTGTTCTTGTTGTTGTTGCTGTTGCCGCTGCGGCAGCTGCTCAACACTGTGCGCTAACTAACACTGGAAACACCCAACACCCAACACCCAACACCCGACGCCCAACTCCCCAGGTTGCGCTATATAGTCCGGGTTCCGTTTATGTGTGTGAGTTTTGGGCGTATGAAAATTTTGGTTTTTACAGCTGAGCAGCGAGGGAGACAGAGTGAGAGTGAGAGAGACAGAGACAGAGAGCGAGAGAGGGGAGGGGAGGGGAGACAGCGGGGTAAGGGGGAAGGTTGCCTTTTTCGTATGTACAGATTTCAAGGATTTTTATTGCATCACATTGTGGAAATTCTTTTAAATCTTTGCTTGCTTCTGCGCTGCTTTCTTTTACTCTTCTAATATCTTACGGCTGTCTGTCTGTCAGTCGCTTTCTCTAAGTGCGACTGTGTGTGTGTGTGTGTGAGTGCTTAGAAAATCCTTTCAATTCAACACGTTTTGTATTTCGCTTTGGTTTTGCCTTTTACCAGCTCTGTTATCTTTAAGCAAATGACGCATACGCCGCGTAAAACGCAGACAGCAACATTAACTAAGGAATGTAAATGGATTTCCAGCTTGTCTTCAGATTTTAGTTAGTACCGAGTAAAGAATTATTTAAAGTTCTTAGTTTTTATTTTATAATTGCTATTAAATTTGCAGCTAAAATTCTTTCTGCGATTTGTTGGTTTAATAAAGTAAGCGTTAGCTTTCATGCTGCTTTATTGCATCAATTTGCTAATTAGATTTATTCAGCTCAAACTTAAGCTCATTCTATGAACTCTCTGCGAACTATAAGCGTACTTTAATTTATCGATTTGTCGAGCAGCCAAATCCCGAGAGCGCGAGGAGATTTAAAGTGGGCACCACAGATCGAAATAAAACTCATGAATGATTAAACAAGCTGGAAAATGCATACACGCACACTCTTACACACACACACACACACACACACGTATCTCCACAGACAAATGAAAAATTTATTTGCCTGCGCTTTTATGGCGCATAAATTTACAAACAAAAAATCTGAGGCAGGAAAATAAAAAATGAAAATGCGAGCTAAACACAAAACGCAAATAAAACGTAGCCAAAAGTGAATGTGGAAAATGTACGCAACAAAAACAAGGGAAAGGTAAAGCGAAAGAGCGAGAGAGAGAGAGCGAGGAGGAAAATGTTTGAGGCAAATCACATCAATGTGGAAAATCTGCTGCCTTTCGGTTATTGCTAGCAATAGCAGAACACGTCGCCAGGACACGAAACAACAGAAAATAAAACCGAACCAACAAAAAAAAAGGTTAAGAGAATGGCAGAAAAACGAAAAACTAAACATAAAAGCCGAGGAAATTAAGGCTGGTCGTAAAGTGCAGCTGAAAATCGGACGAGAACTAAACCAGGACTAAAGCCAGAACTCTAACGCAAATCCTGGCCGGAGGACTTTGCGGGTTTGCAAGAGGCACACATCCTAAATCGAAGACGGCAAGCCATAAAAATGTCTGAAATATTTTTCTGTTTCTCTCTGTCTGTGTGCGTGCGAATGCGTGTGTGTGTGTGCGGAGTCATCTTCCACTGATTTGGCCAGACGCGTGCTAAATACGAGTAAGGGATACGTCTGCCGGGGTTACCAGCGGGGGCTGAGTGGGTGTGGCTTGCGTGGGGGCCCAGCTTATTAGGGGTTATTATCCTTGCCATTTGCAAAACTGATTTCAAGGCAACGAAATGCGAAACATTCGCAAATAAAAAAGAAAACAATGAAATGTTATCATCAAATTATTAAATATGACGCATAAAATCTGGCTTGCAAGCAGTGAAATCAAGAAAAGTTATTGGCGTAACGTTAGAAATCTTTTTTTTAATAATGTGCAAAGAATTTAAAAAGAAAAAAATATATTTTTGGCAGAAATTGAATTTAAGCTTAATTGTTTGAATGGTCAGTGTATTTTCGGATTATCTAGTGTTGATAGAAAAAGCCAAATCAATATAATTTTGTGATCAATAGGTCTTTTGGAATATATTCGGCACCAAAAGTATGTATCATAAAATAAAAATATACATTTTCTGACAAGCATTACACAATAATATTATCACTATTGCATAAAGAAGTATTCTGAGAATACAAAATCAATCACACGCTGAATGAATGACTTAAATCATTGCTTTAAATACGATTGCTGCTCATATATTATCAGGTTTAGTGTTGCCCATATATCTGCATTTCTATATAGATTAGTCTATCACGACGACAAATGGCCATTGGAGAGTCCAAGGAACTCTAAAGTCATTGTAGAAATCGATGCCTACGCTTTGGTATCGCTTCGTAATGGCGTCGCAGCGCAGTCGCTGCGTTTTGGCAGAGCTTTGTTGTTCTGTTGTTGCTGTTATAGGGGTGTATGCGCAACTCACACACACACGCACAGACACACTCACGCACTCACACAGTTGGCGCGTCGACAGCGTGTCAGTGTGTGCGTCGTATTTGTTATTCGTGTGTGTGCGCGCGTATAAAACAGAAAATCAAAATCTCTTGACTAAATTTTTCATTGGTCGGCTGTGATTTCTCTGTCCGCTCTCACTCTCGCTCTCGCTCGCTCTTGCCTGCATACGCTCTCGCGCTCCCTCACTCACTCACTCGCTCGCTCGCGCGTTAAGGCGTTTCGGCAATGCTTCGTCTGTCTGTGTGTGCGTTGGTGTGATTCCATCTGTATGTGTGTGTGTGTGTGTGTGCATTTGTTGCTTTGTCGTTGTCTTTCCAATGCCTCTCCAAGCTTTTGTACATAGCCTCAGCGTCCTCACTTTTGCCTCTTATCAGTTACATGTTTCGCTCCTATGTATATCTATCTATCTATCTGTATGTGTGTTGGGTGCTGGCTCTCTTGCGCTTTTGGGAGAGTGAGCACGCGTTTTATAGTTGTCGCTCTTTTCAGCTGTTTCGCGCTTTGCTATCAACGCCATCAGCGCTCCATTTTTGCACTAGTATTCCACTTACTCCCTCTCTTCCATTCCCTTCATTTGCCTTCTCGCATTCCCTTTTTCGTCTGCCTTCTGTCAACTGGCGAAACTGTAATTGGAACTGTGACTGTGGCTTTGCCTGGTTTTCGTGGTTTGCTCGCCGCTTTAATGGCGCCCTCTTCCTCCTCTTTCACAGTCATGACTATTGCCAAAAATTACACATCTTCTTCTTTATGTGTACTTTTCTATGTGTGTGTGCGTGTGTGTGTATGCAGATCTACATACATACATATGTATATAGGTTTAAAACGTCTGCTGACTTTAATAACAAACGGAGCTTTAAAGCCCGTTGTTTATCGTATTCAAGTGGCAGCTCTAAACCGACTTTATATCGTGTGCCTCACAACTATAGCAAAGTCTAGTAATCAAGAACTAAGTGAATACAATTCTGGCAAAAGAATTGGAAATGTAATGTTATTAATTAAACCAATCGCCACATTGAAACTTTAGCATTCCAAATAATACAATATCAATTGAAATTGATATTATAATTCAGAGAGAAAGTTTTAAAGTAATAATAATAAATGTGTCTTGTTTTAGATTTCAAATTCTTCCTAGGAATTATATGGTTAAGCAAACTATTCTCATACGTCGCATCAACTTGGGATTGCAAACAAAAATCAAATAAAAGTTATTTTTGAAAATCAAAAATTAAAGTTAAGGTCTAACTCTTAAATAAAAATTGTAATAAAATAATTATTTCACTTCATATATAAAAATAATTAGTTTTCAATTTAAGCCAGCAAATATCAGAAGTAAAATGTTGTTGAAATATTTTTTGTTTTACGAATTATTGTCCCTAGACTAAACTACTTTTAAGTAGTCCACATAACACCACTTCTCCCCAGTAAACCATTTCTCGAGTTAAGATTGTTGCTGACAATTCAAACCCGCCAAATGCAAGCAGCTTTATCGAGTTAGGATCGTTGTAGTAGTTTTAGGTAAAAGCCAACTCACCGGTGTGAATGTAGGTGTGCTTCTTCATATCACTCTTCTGATGGAATCGCTTGCCGCAGTAGCTGCAGGGATAAGGCCTCGTGTCGCTGTGGATGAGCAGATGGGTGGAGAGGGTGCTGGAGCGCTTGAAGCGCTTGCCGCACTGTTTGCACTCGAAGACCTTCTCCACGTTGTGCACGGCCCTGCGGAGGAGCGGAGAACACACATTAGTACTAAATACTGTGCAGAGGACCAACAACAAAAGCTGGCGGCTATTTGGTGTAATTAAAGCCAAGCCAAGGAATTCCCTGGAGCTGGCTGGGCGCCTGAATGCTAAATACGACCGCAAAGCAAACATTTGGCCAGGCCAAATCCAACATTGCAGTTAAATTAAGTAACACAAAAGTGTCCCTGACCCAGGCAGGCAGCGGGCAGCCGGACATCAGGGCACACTCATTAAGCATGCAAGCTTCAGCGCCCCCCCTTCTGGCCAAAATGCTTGCGGCCAAGTGCTTCACATACCTGTGCTGACTGAGGCTGACCTCATGGCCAAAGGTCTTGTTGCACAGCTCGCAGGCGTAGGGCTTCTTCCCGTGGTGGGTGCGACGCGAGTGCACCTCGAGTCCGTGCGGCGTCGAGAACATCTTCTCGCACTTCATGCACGAGTACAGGTCGCTGAATTGGTGCAGGCCCGGCCACTTGGCCGCCATGTGGTGGAAGTGCAGGTGCGGGGGATGCGGCAGGCCCAAATGCCCGCCGCCAGGTGGCACGCCCACCCCGACGCCCACGCCCACACCGACGGCAGCGGCTGCTGCGGCCGCTGCCGCCGCTGCTGCTGCCGTGGTGCCGTTCTGGCCAGCGGACTGGAGTGGCACCATCAGGTTGCGCAGCCGGAAGAGATTTTCCTGCGAGTCCGGATGGTAGCTACATGGATGGTGTGGGGAGAGACGGGAGTAAAAGCAAAGAGCCTTTGGTTAGATACGCACTTAATTAAGGACGCTTAATTAGCACAGGTTGCAAGCGACTCCTAGCTTACACCGAGAGAACGGTAGTCGAGTATTTATTCACTTTAAATCGAAATGATTTTCTTGAAATTAATTGTTGTTTGCATTTTAATTACTTTGAAATTGCTTTAATGTATTGTAGCTGTTCAAATTTAATAATATTTTAGGAGTGTTTTTTTCAATAGCTGCTTTTCAATAAATTGTAGAAGTACTGCAATTATTATGAAAAAAAAACAATAATAATTTTGAATTGAATTTCATTAGTATTACCATTAGTAAATGATAATAAACTATTTAATTTTTTGTCAATAGATTTAAATTTTTTTTGTTGGATTTATTTCCCAGGAATATTTAAAACAATTAAAGCATTTCTTCTCAATAAATTACCATGGAGTATTTCATAACAATTTTCAGTATCATCATTATTATTAATAGTTTTTATTATTTATCAGAATTCTTCAATATTTCAATAACAATATTTATGAGTATTAATATTATTAAGTATTCTTAGTATTTCTTCTCAGGTGTCATTAAAGTCTTCAATAGTTTTCCAGCAGTATTTAATAAAATTAAGTAATTTTTTTTATATCAATATTATTTGGCATAACCCTCATAATTATCATTATAATTTAGCAATATTGTTATGATCATCACTATTAGCATTTCTTTAGAATTTCCAACTCACTATGTTAATGTTAACAAATTTAAAATTTTGTTTATCAACTGCTTTCTCTCAGTGTACTCTCTTATTTTCATTTGCACTTACCTTGCGCCGAGTCCAGACTGCTGCTGTTGCTGCTGCTGCTGTCCCTGGTGGAAGGCAAAGGCGGCGAAGAAGGGCAGCGCAGGCGAGAAGATGGGACGCTGGAACATGCTGGCATCGTAGTTGGGCGGGTAGCTCTGTCGCATCACCTCCAGCGGATTGGTGGGCAGCGCCAACGCAGAGCTCGTGGCACCGGCCAAGCCAGCCAGAGGCGGACTGCGAGCTCGTCGCGTCGTCGGCTCATCGCGTCGCAGCAGCGCAGAGACTGAGAAGAGATCGGACTTCTTGCTGATGCCGTTGCTGCTGTTCGCCGTGATCAGCAGCTCCGAGGCGGACAGCGAGGCGGCACTGGGCGAACTGATGCTGGGACTGCCAGGAGGCGAGTCCACCTCCAGCTCCACCGACGAGCTGCTCGAGTGCGAGCGCGACCTGGAGCGAGAGCGCGAATGCAGCGATCGTCGCGAGTGGCGCGAGTATCGCTCGTGGCTGCTGTCCGCATCGTCCATGTCGATCTGGGAGGAACAGTGCGAGGCGCTGCGGGAACGAGACCGCGATCGGGAGCGCGACTGACGCAGCTGCTCGCTGGCACTCAGATAGGGCTCCAGCTTGGCGCGCTGCGGCTGCTGTTGTTGCTGCTGCTGTTGTTGTTGATGATGCAGATGATTCTTGCTCAGCATCGAGATGGAGTTGTTGTTGTCCTCCGCCAAGGCGACGCTATGCGTGGCAAGAGTTGGCGGCTTCAAGCCCGCGGCGGCTGCGATTGCCGTCAGGTGTTCAGTCTTGACCAGTCTGCTTATGCTAAAGGGCAGCGCAGCGTCTGCCAGAGGTGAGGAGAAGAGAAGAGTTAACTGTCAGCGAAATGAGCAAATCAGAGCAACACGAAATGATATCATCAATCACTCACACACACACACACACACACACACACACAGCTACACCTGTGTTACACACCACAAACACACAGACAGGGACTCTCGCATGTTGAACAGTTGGCAGCGTATCGAATTTCAAATGTAATTATTTTCCTATTCAATCGCCTAATCCACCTTACATGACCATTAATTCACCCTAATCAAGCAAGCATTCGCCCCTGCTCGGTTCCCTTTCCTCTTTTCCTCCTTTCCCTTTCGCTTCCCCTTCCAATCCCAGTTCCGCATCGCACATCATCACCCATCATCATCATTGGACAAGCAACTATGTCACCCGGTAAGGCACACAGCGCTCAGGACTCAGGAAGCAACTCCTGTCTGCCACCCGACAAACGAATACAAAATCAATTGAGTTTGGCGAAGCACTTCAACCCTTTTCAGAAGGTTGCTTATTGACTTTAACAGAGAGGTTGTATTAATTGAGAATTCGAGAACTTTTTTAAAATCTAATTGCAGCAAATTAGAGAATTTCACGAATTTTAAGATATAAATTTAATTATGATAAGCAAATATTGTTATTTTGGAACTTCCTGATAACTAAATTAATAATAATTAATTTATTAGTATTTATAATTTTTATAAAATATAAATATCTTTAGGTGTTTAAACAATTTTAAGCTAAAGAAAATACAATTTCAATACGAATAACAAATAAAAATTGTATGTCAACTCAAAAGCGGCTTTTTAATAACTTAATGAAACAGCAATTAGAATGGATGTCATACTATACATATGTTGCAGAAATAAAACATATAAAATAATATATGTGCAAATTACAATCGCATAAGTATAGTATAAGGGACATTTGCCTTAAGGCATTGCGAAAACGTTTTCGACGCTTGTGTGTGGTGTGCCAGCAGGCGCTTGGCATTCTCAGATTCGCCTGTCGAAATGGAATAATAATAATGTGCGTTTAAATAGAACATCTGTTCGGTCCACACTCGGCTAAATGGAGCATGACAAAACAGAAAACACACAAACAGGCGCAGAGATGGCGACGATGACGATGACGACGACGACGACGACACAGCCCACGACGAGTTCGACGCAGGCGCAAAAAGTGGCAACGGAAAGGGGTAAGATCTGTGCGGGGAGGAAGGGGGAGGAATCAGGGGCTGCGAAAGCGAATACGAATCCGAATCCGAATCGAATGAATGAATACGCATCGCAACAAAAGAATAACAATTTGACAACATTCTAATTCGCCACGCAGATAAAAGTAACTGCGCAAGCAATGCCCAAAGGCAGCAGGCAGTTAATGGAAGCGGGAAGAGGGCTAGAACCACGAGGGGGGGGAGGTGGATTTTTGATGATGCGGCTTTGATTGTTGCAGCCAGTGAGGCGGCAAACGCAAAGCCAAATAAATATAAACAAAACCCACACAGCGGACACTGAATAAAGTTCGTCAGCCAGCAAGCATCCGTCAGATACAGATACAACTACGACCACAGCTAGAGATGCTCGCTGACTCAGCCACAGATACTTTTTTGGGGTGTGGTGCAAGTCGTCGTCTTCGTTGTCTCCGTTGTTGTTGTTGCTGTCGTGCTCTCTTGGCGTCAGATTGTCAAGTGTTTTTACTGCGTCTCTTTTGTAGTCCGCTTAGTTTCTGCTCTGTGTTTTTAAGTGCTTCAGCGTCGGCACTCAACGATCCGCAATACCCTCTTCCACGCCCCTTGAGATGCCCAAAACTAAAAAGCAACAGAAGCCAACATTTGCCTGTGGCACAGAAAAAAAGCTGAACTAGGAAAACCACTTCAAAGAGTTGCAGAGGTGTGGAGCCAGCTAATTGCGTATACGTCAACTACAAATTAATAAATCATATAAGAATTAAATCGTAGTACTAATAAATGGTATTCGAAATTTACAGAAAATATTTGTTTGTATATTTACATTTATAAAAAGAAAACTGTTGCTATTAGATTTGAAGTAAAATTAATTGAAATATTTATTTTAAAAAATCAATTAAAAATAATTGAGCTTTAAAATTCAAATAAATAAATATATCGATCGGACTATATAGTGTATAAAATATATAATTAATCTGGGGCCAAAGCGAATCAAACAGGTGAGTTTGCCAAAGCTTTGAACCTTTATACAATTTTAATAAGAGTAATATTACTGCGCAAGTTTCTAAACCAAAACGTATTTTTAATAGATTACTTATTTAATCACTTTAAAGATTTCCTCCACATTTAATTATTCTATTTCAATTTCTCAAGCTCTGCTGCGCACTGAAAAGTCATAAATATCCACGTGTTGAAATTGTTGGACGACAAATGATCATGGAAAAGGGTTCAAATGACCCCTGACCCCCACAAGCTGACAGCAGCTTCCAAATTTTAATCATCGCCATTACAACGAATGTCAATTGCAAAACCCTTTATTCTAATTATGCACACAATTGTCCCGGGAGCATTCGCATTTCATTCGTTGTGCCCAAAACGAATCGCAATGTGAATACAACCACCAGCTGGAGCTACCAGTTATTATTATTGTTAACAGACAGAGAGAGAGAAAGGCAGAGAGCGAGAGAGAGAGAAAAGCTGGCAAATCTAGGAAATGAAAGTCGAATTGAATGGGAAATGCTTGCACCAAAAATTGGAAACGTTTAACGTTTGAACGCAGAAAATTGCCGACAACTGCCGCTTGGCCAAAAACCAACCCCCAAGCACAAGACAGGGGCGGAGGGCGGTTGAGGGGGGGAGGGGAGACAGGGCGACAAGTGGCTCTGCTGGCTCACGTAGGCCGACTTGTTTAAATGATAATAATAATGAGCTTAAGCATGTGCTCGATGTGGCCTCCACAGGGTGGCTGCTGCTTCTGCTGCCGCTTCAGCCCGGAGGCTGACAATGTAAACAGACGACACGCGCAACAACAACAGCAGCAACAACAACAACAACAACAACAGCAGCAGCAGCAGCTACAACAACAAACCGCCCACTCGCTCAACCATTTGGCAGTTGTAAAAACCCAGGGAGATGCTCTGCACCAAAGTCATAAATTTGTGCACATTAGACATAGCCGTCGTCCACCCTGCTCCGCTTTACAGTGCCTGCAAACGCTGAGCCAACACTCGACCACCCTGACTTGTGTCTTCCCCTGGCATGAGGATGCCGTGTGGTCCCGTTGTTCATCTGGTTTTATTCGCCCGGGAGCAATATTCACGCACTCCACGCACTTGCAAAAAGGTAAAATAATTATTCGACACTGCATGGTAATTGAAATCATTGTTATCCTGTCCTCTCCCCCTCTCCCCCTCTCCCAACCCTCAATTGACGGGCTTATGGCAGGATTATCATTGTTTTGTCTCGATTTGGGCGGGAGCGAAGGGAGGGAGAATCGCACCACCTTGTCGGCAGTTAGCTCATAATTATTTTAAACGCACTGTAATCAAATTCATAATTATTTAGAGAGTAGCCTGTTTGATGTCTTAATAATCTCATTTGCATAAGCAAGATGCTTTAGTTTCCATAGTTTGTTTGAAATGATTCGCATTTAATAAATCGGCAATTTTAACTTACACAATATCCCTTTAAAATACATAATAAAATATTTAAATTAATTAATTATTTTTACAAAAAATAAAATTCAATCGAATTTCTCATTACTCCAATAATATTGAATTGAGCGAAAATTGCAAAAATGTCTCACACTAATATTTGATTATTCCTCATTTCATCATATTGAATTTTAATTGATTTATTGAATTTCTCATAACTCAAAAATATATAAATTTTCATATGTGTAAAAATACTATGTTTATTGGCAATTTCACATTTCTCACTAGATTTAATTATGGTGAAATTAAATCATTTATTGTAATTTTATTTATCGATATATTTACATTGAGCTATCTTCATAAATCTCTATTATACATTCTTAGAGATCACTAATCTCATTTTAACTGCTTTGCACTAGCTTGGAGTATGTGCGCGTTTAGCTCATTAAACCAAAAGTATATTGCGATTTGCGATTTGCGATTTGGTAATCGCAGCTAAGGCGAATAGAAATCGCGAACAATGATTAATTGTTAAATTAGCTGATTCGGCAGATTAAAGTATTTGATTCATTTCATTCGCATAGTATCGAATCGATATGGCAGATTAAATACATGATCGCTTTTTTCTTGAGGAACAACATTCAATCTATGCATAATTTACAACGTTGTTGTGGATTAGTCGACTCGCAACACAAACGATATCAATGCCAATCGATCAAAAAGCAGGTGCTGGTGATAGAACAGTAGTTGGTGGGGGTAACGTTGCGTATACTTGTTGGGCGTAGTGGTCGTAATGCATAACTATATAGTATACACTATAGTAGGTGGCTATAAAAAAAAAAGAAAAAAATAGCCGCTTTCGGCAAATATGAAAGCCAAACGTGGAGGGCGAATAATATAGAACAATATAATAAATATACTTGTATAGTCGAGCTGAGGTCCGATATGCCAAAAGTGGCTGCCATAAACTGTGGCCGTTAGATTAGGGCCATGATTTGGTCACTGACTGGACTCCAGTGTGAGTGTATGTGCTTGTTTGTATGCGGATGCATGATTTACGAATTCGTTGAGATTTCGATTCCATAGTCGAGATTAAGGGGCCGTGAGCCATGGCTAAGTAATGTGTGCTGACGACAACGACAGTGGCTGCCTTAAGAGGGTGCCAATCCTCGCCATAAGCTCCACTCATGCTGCACTCCAATCGGCATTAGATGGGGATTGCGGTTGTCAAACAAGCAGCAGTTGCGGTTGCAGTTGCTGTCGCTGCCGCTGCTGTCAGCGCTATCAGCAATTGTTGCTGGCGATGCGGCGTGCTTTGAAGCCTCTCGACAACTATTGCAAATAGCCCAACGCAATTACAAATTACATATTTATTTTTAGACTGCAAATCAATCATCAGACCCCACCAGACAGACGGACAGACGGGCAGTCGCTGGTAATGCCAATGCCAGCTGGCCCTACCCGTAGCTAAACTCTGTCAGGCAGAGCACCCTTTTGCAGCCCCCTCCCCCTTGGCAGGCCGCACTGCTGGCCTGCTTATCGCAGGGCTATAAATCAGAAGGCTATCTAAACTTTAGACTCTTGCCCTGATAAATGACATTTAATTGGTGCACGTTTTCACTTTTCAAGAATGAAGCCATCGATCGCGAGACTCACCACAAAAAATTGAAGATCATAAACCAAAAATTCCTACTCGACGCGGGTTTTATATTAATAATAATATAGTATTATCTAACTCTCAAACTCTTTCCTCTGCTCTGTTTGTTCGCCTCGTATTTGGTGTTTTTACGATGCACTGGGTAGAAGCTTCTTTATTTGCTCAAATATTTTTCTGATTTCATTTTTCCATTTTTGCGCGTTATAACCTATCGATAAAAAAGAGCTATATTGTGTCTATATAATGATATGGCATTCTATTTCCTTCCATTCACAGTTGGATACACTATATTTTAAGCACAGTTCCCTTTTATGATCTCATCAATATCGGGGTGCAAAGTATTTGAATGAAAGCTAATTTTGGGTGAGCTGGTAAGTTCATATCAGAGTCATAAGCTGATATCGGGGACTGGTAGCTTTTATGACGCCTCAATACGATATCGCACAAATCGCAGTACCGCACACTGTACACTGAAGACAAACCAGACACTGACATACCTGAGTGTACTCTATATATCTAATGACAATCCTTCACTGATATTTACATACATTCAGTCGTGACCTAAGCGTTTTGGCTGGGCTTAAAGGGTATTCGTTTTCACACCCGAAACTGACATTGATTGTTCTTTGTCAAACATTGTAAATACGATAAACCCGTAACCGAAGAAACAAAAATTAATAATCGTGTCATAAATAATGGTGGACTCTTATTTTTTAATGTGGCATCAACTGCGAGTAAATGAGACCACAACTTCTCCATCTCCTTTTCCATCTCCATCCACTTCGTCTTCAGCTGTTGTTGTTGTTTACTTATCGGCTGGACGGTCGTGTTTTTACGATGCTTTTACTCTTTCAACTTTACAACAGGGCGAGGATATTGACATGTTTAGATGTCGTTACGTATTTACCTTCGGATCGTAAATCATAACGCGTGTGCGGTGTACGCGGTGTGTGCGTAGTTATTAGCGAACGACCGCGTAGATACAAATGTATCTTGCAGATACTCCCAACCAATACCTATATGTATACCTATGCCTGCCCTTGTTGTTGTTGTTGTTAGTATTTTCGGTTTTTTGTTGGTATCTTTATAGATTTACAATGCCCAATTTCTTCGTCTACTTGGGAGAAGTTGAAAGATATACGACAGCCGTTGAGCGCATATTCGATGAGTTGCCAATGATTACGACGTGTGCCATAAACATTTCATAAATATTGCTCTGATTTTCGTTGCGACAATTTGTTATTGATCAATAATGTACGAGTGTCAAGCGGCAAGGAGGTAAATATGCACTGAGCGAAATTCCAATTAGTGGACTGACATTAATCAATAATTATGGGAAGATTATTGAATGATATTAAATCTACGATATATGCACATCATTTGGCCAGTATACTACAAATTAAATAAAATATATGAATTGATTATATTGTATTTAATTTTATTTAAATAGAATAAACTAAATTATATAATATGAATAAATTCCATAATATTTTTGTCCATATACCATTTTGGAGAAAATAAAATTGATTTTAATAAAAAATGGAAACATAATTAATTTATAAATAATTAAATAGTTTTTCTAAATATGCTAAATCGATATGAAAATACTTTTAATAAAAAATTGAATACACTGAAAATAATTTTACAGAGTTGCCTTTTTTCTCTTAGTGTACAAGTACTGCTTGTGGCATATTAAAAAGTGGTTCAGCTTGCGCGGTTCAGCAAATGACCTGCGTTAAAATAGTGATAATCGATAATGTCATCGTGATTCAGTATTTAAGTACTTAAAGTTTTTGTAGGGAATTTGAATATTCGACTTGGCACAAAGTACAAAACAGTAATGTGCACTTCCAAACGGTTTACAACAATTTTGGCTTCGTAAATTTTGTAGATAGTTGGCCTATTGCCAGTTGGAAACCTATAGCAAACACTTGGCTGATTAGGGGAGCTCTCGACTCTTGACATGGTTGTGGGCACCACGGGTCCGCTGTTGTAGCTGTAGCGTGGATCGATTTATATATTCGATAGGATATTTCGATTGCTTTTAATTGATTCGAATCGCTGTTCAATTGTTTGGTGTGATTGAAAATGGCTTAACAATTTATTATTGAATTTATATCGCTCGCAATTTGAGGCAATATATATTTGTATTTTATGTGAAGGTAAGAGCTGGGGCACAAAGTCCGCACTGATATCATTGCAGAACTATGCATAACCGATCGGCAAATGAATCAGTGCGTTAGGTTCTCTGATTAGGCCATTTGATCTCTGAACCAAATGACTCTCGCACAGTCAGACGACAGTCATCTATATAGTCTGCTCTCTTCTTAAGTACATTGTCGGGGGCGAATCGACCGCCCCTCCCCCTCCCCCGTCTCTATGCCTATGTCTCGAAACGTGGGCAATTTCAATTTAACTTAATTCGTGAGTCACGCGCGCTCTATGCTCGGTTCTACGGTGTCGTCTAGAGTCTACGGTAGCGTAACCCAAACTTGTTCGGCATTAATTGAATGATGTATGGAGGGGTGCCTAAAGATGATGATGATCCATTTGGCGACAATTAAAATTGGAAATCGAGACGGAAATTAGTCGCGTTTGACCTTTTTGGCAAGGTTAGACAGAGGCATTAAAAGCACATCCACCAGAGAACAGCAGCGAATTTAATCACATTTGCTTTGATTTTTGTAGTACTTATTTTTGCAAAGGGTTATAGGAAAATCCTTGCGAAAAGCCAACAGCAGTGGCCAATCAGTCAGCGCGTCAGCCAGCAAAGAGGGAGGGGGAAAACTGGTGCGTTGCTCCGCCAATATTTTACCAAAAATATTTCAACAAACAAAGCGAAATTCATTTTCGTCCAAGCGACATACAAAAAATACCAAAAGCTACAAAAGAAAAAAATGAAAAAGGGAAATGGGAAAAGGGAAAAGCGCAAAAACCCCAACAACACGAAATGTAAACGCATGGCGAAAACGTGAAAATGGCAGAGGCAAAAAGGAAGCAGCGAGAAAAACGTGGCGCGCCAAACGGAATTGAAAATTCCCTGCAAACGCGTGTGTGTGTGTGTGTGTGTGTATCTTTGTTTCTGGCGTATCCATGTCCTGGCTCAAGCTGCGGAGCTAAAAACATATCCGTTGGATACATGTAATGCCGGTAAATGAAATCCGCTTGTCGCCTGACACTCTCCATGTGTGTGTTTGTTTGAGTGTGTGTGTGTGGCTTGGCATCGCACTTGTTCATTCATTCATTCAACGCTGATGGTGGAAATTCAACTGCGATGGCGACGACAACGCTACACACACACACACACACTGTAGATACACAATCACACACCTACTCACACACACACTCACACTCGCACTCACACTCGTGCACTCACTGATTTCATATCCACATCCATCCATATGCCTGCTGTCTGCGCTGTCAGTTGCTGCTTCTCGCTACGAGTATCTATGAGTTTGTTCGCCCATTCGTTCGCTTGTTCGTTTCCGTATCTGTGGTTCGCTATGGATTTTTCAATCCCCGATATCCATTTGTCCATCTGTCTGTCCGTCCGGCTGTCTGTCTGTCCGTCTGTCCGACATGTCCGCACGGAAGATTTACACATTAAGCGCCACACACAAACGGAATAATGAATATTTTCACCACACATCTGCCCGCCTCCTGCTCCCCATGCATTTTGGTCGCAGCATTTTCCCGTTTTCCACGTTTTTGGCCAGCACACAAAATTTTTTTCAATTAAACTGACAGCGTCCTGGGCCTTGTTGGCGGCTTTTGTTGGCCATTGACTGTGTTCTGTTCGGTGTTCGTTGTGTGCTGTTTTGACCATGGTCGGAATATGGCCATATTTTAAAATCACACATTATTCAAATCATTTTTAAAAATTGCATCCTTCCCCCCCCATCGACCATGTGAGAGATGTGTGGCAATATTTTTAATTAACTTGGGAATATCAAATGTGGCATTGGGGAAAGCCTACAGCGTCCCTTTACTGCTGGAAACAGAGTGAGAGGGAGGGAGCGTGGGAACGAAAGAGATAGCAGGTCAGCATTTAAATTAATCGCAATTTTCATTATTAAAGTGAGAGAAATACATTGCGGAGAGGAAACTAGGTGAGCAATATTTTTAAATATTTCATTTCATTTAAAAAAATTCTACTTAAAAGAAGAAATAACTTAAGAGTAATTTTAATCAATGAAACCATATGGGGAGATTATAATTTTTGTTTTTGATTTCCATCAAAATAGGCAGGTCTCAATGTTAACTAATATTTCTTGTAGATTAGAAATCTCTAATCAAAGTTTTCCATTGTACTTATCTACCGGTCACGATTAATAATACTCATAGCAATTCTTGAGCTAATCTTATAGAGTTCAATACATTCCAGCAATATTGGGTTTCGATGGGCGTTCAAAAATGAAATTTTTAATTGTACGCACTTAATAATAAAATGTTACAAATCAAATTTATATTTAAGCTCCCACAAGTTTAAGACAAGCTTGTATACTCAGAGAAAAAAAGAGAAGTGGTTGGAAGGAAAATAAATATGAGAAGATAATTAGCACAAGCACATTAATGAAAATTGATTCGAATACTGGGAGTATGGTCAAGATGAGATATATACACATTAATAGATAAACCCTTTTTTACTCCTTTTTTTTTACCTCTTACTCTTGTATATAAATTTAATAAATGTATTCCAAATCGCAAAGTCATTTAAAATCTCTCGTTAAAAAACTCTTAAATCGGACATATTAAAATTATTAATATATTAACATATTCACAAGTCAGACATTTTCTGGGACTATGGGTAAGAAATATTGGTATAACACTTCACACACGCACACACACAATCTCAAGTTTATGGTAGTCCAATTGCGTGGCACACACTGATTCACACACTGATTAAATGCATGCACATGGAACTAGTCCAGCACTACTTACCGTCGGCACTTCGTTTCTTGGGCAGCACCGCCTTGAAGGCGGACATGGGCGCGTAATCGTGTGGAGAAGTTGCCGCCGGCGGCATTTGTTGCTGCTGCTGCTGCTGTTGATGATGATGTGCATCCACAGTGATCTGGGCGGGCTGCATGCGCTGGTGGAGCAGCTGGGTGGGCGAGGGTATCGCAGCCATGGTGGTCAAGGTGCTGAGATCGCGCACCTGCAGCGATGACGATGACGTGGAGGTGGCTGGCGACGAGGATGAGGAGTGCGGCTGCTGGGGGCTGGCGACGAAGGGAGCGCCGGGAAAGTCGGCAGCAATCGCTGGCTTGAAGTTGCCCAGGCTGTAGTCGATGGGCAGGTGATGTTGTTGCGGGGGCGGGGCAGCGGAGGCGGCCGGATGCAGCAAATGCTGATGCTGGCCGGGCGCTTGCATCTTGCCAACGTTCATGAGTTTGTTTTATTAAATTTGTTTTTGCTGGTATATTTTTGGTATAAATTGTGGATTATTTAGCGATTAGTTCTGCACTCGACGGATACGCGACGGCATCGAAAGCGAAATGGGAATCGGTAACGGTAACGGTAGCGGTAACGGAATCTGATTTGCAACACGCACCACGCGCGACTAACAACGGTAAATGGCTGCGGAACAGATTTCTTTTGGTTTTTGTTGTTCTCGTTGTGGTTGTTGTTGTTGCTGTTGCTGCTGTTGTTGTTATTGTTGTTTCAGACGGCACACGCGCCATGCAAGCAGCTGCTGAGCATTACTACTGTTGTGTTCGGCGTCATCGAGCGGACTAAACCAGTAAAAGTTAATCACGGCTGGGCGCTGGGCGCAGAGTTGGAAGTCATGGAACGCGCACGCTGACGCCGGCGCCAGCTGAGGCTGTAGCTGAGAGTGAATCTGGCAGCTGACAGCGACAGCGACAGAGCAGAGCGAGAGCTGCGGCCTGCACTTGACACCGCGTCTCGATTGGAAGTTCGGGGTGGCTGTGGCTGTGGCTGTGGGCAGGAGGAGGCGGAGGTGAGCTTATCGAAACACACTCGCAATTTCGACTGCTGTTCCAATTGTTGCGATTCCGATTTCCCAGCAAAGATTGGAAGAAATCAAGTTGAGCGTCGACGTCGACGGCGCTGCGACTACGAGAAGCTGCGAGAGCACCTACTACAACAACAACAAGCACACACACACATACACACACACCGAGAACTGAGTACAGAGAACTGAGAACATTCACTCACTCTCTTGACACGCGCTCGCACTCTTTGGCTTTCTTTTGCGGTGAGCGAGCGACCGTAGCGTAGAACTAGCGGACCGTCTGTGCGCCTCAAAGCACAGCGACTGACGAAGCAACAACGAAACGCAACTGACGCGCGCTCTCTGCTGATAAGCAGCAGCTAACGGCACCCACCACCAAAGCAAGGCAAACACCCAAGCCACTGCGCTGGCCCGCATGCTAGAGCGAGACGGCTGGCTGCAGTCTCGCATTCCAGTTGGAATCACAGCTGGAATGCCTGGCAGCCCACCACCATTGCCAGCCATTGCGCGCTCGCTCTTGCGCACTGCGCACAGCATGCTGTCGCTGTCTAACGCACTGGGCAGCCTGTTGATTTTGGTAGACGCCCATTTTCCAGCTGGTCACGCTTAATCTGGATTTGGTATTGCTTTGGTACTTGTTGTTGGTATTTTTAGTGCGCATACCGCTTTGATTCGTTCAAATCAATGCGCCACTCACGGGTTGAGGGGATTGCCACTACAGGGAGTGGGTGGGGTGGGGTGGGGAGTGCGGTGCAAAGTGCGGGGTTGTTAGGGTTGCCTTGCCAGTGTTTGGGTCGCCTTTGGTTTGCGCCTTTTCGGGTTGGTCCTCCATCAGTTTGTCGTTGTTGTTCTTGTTGTTGTTCTTGCTGTTGTTGTAATCGCTGTTGTCTTCCATTCCATTTTCTAATTTCAAGTGCTTTTTCCGGCACCTCACTCAAGTGTCTCTTTCACAATTGACTGCCTGCAATTCCCACCTACATATCTCTCCATCTTTCGCTCCCTACCTCCCTCCCCCTCGCACTCGCTCTACGACCAATAACTTTCTGACTTTGACTTGCCACTTACGGCAATCCCTTAAGGCGCTACATTTTCAATTCTAGCTGCCATCCAATCGATCAGTGGTAAGTGCAAATGAAAGAAAACTTCAGAGACATTCGCAAACTGCACAAAGAAAATACTTTGAAACTTACTTTCGAGAATTCAAACCACTTTATGCAGAAGTCGAAAGTTCAGGTACATCAAATTTAATACAATTCATTAAATATTAGTAATGATGATGATGATCCAAAAAAGTGTTTTTATAAATATGTACCATAAAAAGGATAAGGAGTATAAAATAATTTTAAACTCTAATATAATTTCAACATAATATATTATCTATTACCTCTATTTCCATATAAAATTAATATTAATCTTAATTTAATACAATTCATTAAATTTAATACAATTCATTAAATATTAATAATGATGATGATGATCCAAAAAAGAGTTTTTAGAGGTAAAGAGAACAAAATAATTTTAATCTCTAATATAATTTCAACATAATATTTTATATATTACCTCTATTTCCATATAAAATTAATATTAATCTTAATTTAATACAATTCATTAAATATTAATAATGATGATGATGATCCAAAAAAGTGTTTTTAGAGGTAAAGAGAACAAAATAATTTTAATCTCTAATATAATTTCAACATAATATTTTATATATTATCTCTATTTCCATATAAAATTAATATTAATCTTAATTTAATACAATTCATTAAATTTAATACAATTCATTAAATATTAATAATGATGATGATGATCCAAAAAAGAGTTTTTTAGAAATATGTACTATAAAAAGGATAGAGAGAACAAAATAATCTTAAACTCTAATATAATTTCAACATAATATTTTATCTATTACCCATATTTCCATATAAAATTAATATTAATCTTAATTTAATACAATTCATTAAATTTAATACAATTCATTAAATATGAATAATGATGATGATGATCCAAAAAAGAGTTTTTATAAATATGTACTATAAAAAGGATAAAGAGAACAAAATAATTTTAATCTCTAATACAATTTCAACATAATATTGAATTATCTATTACCTCTATTTCCATATAAAATTAATATTAATCTTAATTTAATACAATTCATTAAATTTAATACAATTCATTAAATATTAATAATGATGGTGATGATCCAAAAAAGAGTTTTTAGAAATATGTACTATAAAAAGGATAAAGAGAACAAAATAATTTTAATCTCTAATATAAAATTTAACATAATATTTTATATATTACCTCTATTTCCATATAAAATTAATATTAATCTTAATTTAATACAATTCATTAAATTTAATACAATTCATTAAATATTAGTAATGATGATGATGATCCAAAAAAAGAGTTTTTAGCAATATGTACTATAAAAAAGATAAAGAGAACAAAATAATTTTAAACTCTAATATAATTTCAACATAATATTAAATTATCTATTACCTCTATTTCCATATAAAATTTATATTAATCTTAATTTTAATGATAATTCTATAAAAAGTGAAAAAAAAGTATATTTATCTCTAAAAATTAATACTTTGAAATGATTTCATCTAGTATTTAAACTTAAAAAATAATTATATATCATACTTTTAAAGTTTCCAATGCCATGAAGGTCGCCTCTATAAGCATGGTTCGTTTGCAACCCCAGTTGCAACTTCAACTATCGGAATTTAATGGAATCGTGTCACTCTTTTGCATGTCAGCCAGATTTGTGGTCGTCTAATTGAGTCTTCAGCAAGTGACTTCGGTTAAGATGGGGCCCAAGATGCCGCAGTTCAGAATGCATGCCTCATGCTAAATTTAGTGTGTAATTCTGGAAATCGTTGCCATGTGTTGCATATGGCGCCCAAGACACAACTGAACGCTAGTCTCTCTCGCATATATGTAGCATCATCAAGCTCGGGTTTGGGATCTGGAACAACTGAAATCTGTGACAAAAAATTGCTGAACAAACGAGAAAAACGAGCGGGGGTGGAATGAGGGAACTCATAACACTTATTTATGTGCATGTTGAAATGGGAGCATTAGCTGGGCTGTGTTTGTAAATATTTGTCATAATTTTCGTGGGGGGGAATGCGAGAAGAACATGTGCTACTCCACATAGGGGCCAACTCCCGATCGAGGTCTGACTTCATTTGGGGAGCATTTAAAAAGTGTCGCCGTTGCTGCTGTTTGCTATTTGTACTCACTGTAGTCACTCAGTCGGGCTTTTAATGTCGCAATTAAATGCATGAGTTTTCAAAAATTAGATGCTTGTCAAAATTTATTATTTATGACACTCCAAAAGCTCCACTGACATTGTCTAGCTCTGAGCAAAGCTGCTGAGAACACAGCATAGACATCGATCTGGATTTCGGCTGCCGCTTCTTTTCTCGCTATGCTTACATAAGCACACCATCAGCATTTAGCTGAGAAATCTGTGACTTACTTATGGCTCCCCTCATTTGTAAAAGTTCCCACATAACAGATAGATCACAAGTAAGACAAGTGAGAGTCTCGTAGAAGGCAAACTTTAAAAATATTAGCAAATATTGAGTATTCAATAACTTATTGTAAACATATAAAAATTATCATTAAAAATAATTTATTATTATTATTTTCAGAGACGTACATTATTTTATTTTTAAAATGATTTTAAATAATTGCGTATTCAAAATAAATGCTAAGTTTAATGTAAATTTGTTGGATCAAAACATACATTCATAAAACCTATTCGTTGAGAATAAATATGATGTTCAATAGTCGATATTCTGACGTACTTACATACTTAGTTCAAAATGTCCTTCAAAAAATGTAATGGAGATAAAGATATGTATTTTCTAATATTCTTCAATAATTTCAAAATATTTTCGTTTAATCTGTTTTGTGGAACGCTCGTAGTCGACACTGAGTTCTTAACCATAAACGATAAAGGATTATATTATGATAAAGTGGCTATATGGCCCAATAATTACTTGCTCAATAAAGCGATAGAAAATGCAATAAGGCGGGCATTAGGCAAGCAAGCAACGTATACGACATGTTGTAAGCATGGAAGCAGACACTAATGAATGAAAAGATGCCACTTAAGAAACCATCCATCCGAAAATAAAATATCATCTATTGAAAGGGGTTTGGGCGTAGAAATAGGTAGGCATTGAAACGATTCGGTTCGGTTATAATAAAGACCTAAATGAAGTTTTATAATGGCAATAAAATATATTTTTGACATGAATTTTCAATCAGAATTTTAATAGCCCTTAATAATAACATGGCTATCAGTTATCAGCGCACACAATCGGTTATCAAAGTCAAGTAATTTTTGGTGCCGAGCCGAGAAAGCACAACCACAACCACAACAGGCAGAACTAAGCGAAGCGATCAACGCAATCGTCGTACTGATTGCCTGATTGCCCCATGTCCATTTCCGTCTCTCAGTCGATGCACCCACCGTTCAGGTATCAGGTATATATAGTATACATATATAAATATACTTACCATAGTTGCTGGTTGTGGTGCCTGTATTACCTCTGTGTGGTGGCAATATTCCACCACCGAAAGCTATAAATAAATTATTTATTGCTCTGACTCCAGTTGGACGCGACTGTTGTTGTTGTTGTTGTTGTTGATTTAGTGCCTCTTTATAGATCGATAGATGTGTGCGAGTGTGTGTGGCATCTGGATGCATAAACGGGACACCTCCAACTGCAGCTAATGTAACTGACGAGCCAGGTCGAGCCTCCTCTTGCCCATCCGGGGAGTGCGTAGAGCGAGCGAGCTCTTATCTAATCGACGGAACCGTTGGGTCGCAGATCGATAGCTTGGCATTGCGGGCTGGACGGGGCTGATAGGCCCATATATATCGCCCAGAGGCGGCAGATTGAAATAAAACTCCGGTTTTATAGCCACCACAAACCCTAGACTACAGCCACAGAAACAAACAGAAACACACAAACCTGCACTCGCTGTATTCATATTTATATACGTTCCTATATTTATGGCCCGATTTTCCCAAACAGCAATTTGTATTGTAATTATTGACACTTTTTCGGTTTGCTAGCCACACTGGAAGCTTTACGGCGCATTGCAGTTACCTTCAACTGGACAAGCAGGAAGAATATTAAGTACAAGTTCAATAGCAATTTGATCAAAATTAATCTTCGAAACTAAACTCCAAAAAATATTAATGAAATGTAAAAAAAAATAGATAATGAAGAAAAACAAATTGCCTCAAAAAAGTATTCAAATTAATAACGAAATGATCTTAAAAATTATACTTGATATATAGCTACATTATCGAAAATAACCTCTCTAGCAATTTATAGTATTCCATAGTCTACCCTCTTGACTAGAACAGATCTATAATAGTGCAATCAATTGGGTAAATGCAATGCAGCTTTATTGATTGATATTTGTATAATTTACAACATGTAACTGCGGCCCACGTCTGTGAGCAAACAAATAGTCTGAGTACTTGTATCTGTATCTACAACGGAGTATCTACTATATATCTATGGCGACACTGCGTCTGGTAGAGTCGAGTTTCAGGCTCGTTTGTCGTCTCCTCGGAATGTCCACGTTTATTGATAAGCTGTAATTATTTTTATGGCCCGATTCTTGTTTGCTGCCACTAACTTTACCAACAGATAAAAGCTCAGATATGCGATTACTACGCCTGCATTATTTATTCAGCAGATTAAGCTGAGAACTTGGAGAAGCAAGCTGATCGCAGCTCGAAATAAAAGTTCTCAAATAGATTACCAACTTTTAAGAAATGTAGATTGAGACTTTAACTTGAAGTCAACGAAATAGTTGATCGTTTGAATACGATATTTATAAAAATATATATATTTAAATGAAGTATTTATGGATATTTTATAGAATACACTTAATTCTTCCTGCCCATAGATCATAAGCGATTGTCAATTGTTGAAATCTGAAATTTGAAATTTTATATTATAAGTAATAGATGACAACCCTAAGAAACGATTAGCATTTGAATTTTTATTATAAATAATAGATGGGCAAATAGAAAAAGTTATACAATAATAGTTTGCTTTTGTCAAATCGATCATATAACTTAATTATGGATAGACATAATCACCAAATCAAGAATTTAATTTTCCAAGCCAAATTTATACATGAATGTCAATGAAAATCGCAGTGCTTACAGCTGATTGATCAGTCTGGTCAACTATTTGAAAATAAACCATCCGTCGCAATGTATTTATAAGGTTTTACAATGTTTTTCTGGCCACAAGTGGAAATAGGGAAGGTCGAATATAAATAAAAAGCGTAGAGCGTAAAACGTATAACGAAAACAAGAAAACAAAGGAGGGGAAAATGGGCAGGCATTGTTGTCCAAAAGCTAATTAGCGAGCGAACAATCGAATTCAATTGAATCGATTGATTTTTCAGTTGGCTGCCAGATAAGCAAGCAGCAGCAACAAAAGCAGCAGCAACCATTGCGACGATAAAGATTTGTTATCTGTGAAAACAAGAGGCGCTATCGCTTTGCAATCCCAATCCCAATCCCAATCCCTACCATGCGCACTGCCCGAATCGCTGTGATTGGGTCAGAGTCGACACTCGCCGACCAAGTGGGAGGAGCTGTCCATCGCTCACGTCGGCAAATCGCTGAGCATGGCTGCAGCTCCGACTCGCCTCCCCCCTACCCCCTCAAGAGGTGTGCGAGGCAGCGATTGTGTGTGTGTGTGTGTGTGTTTGTGTGTGTGGAAGCAGAGCAGCCATACACGAAATATTCCAGTCGACTGTGCCATGTTCGGGGCGGAGCCAGCGCATTGTTTAAATCAAGGTAAAACAAATACAAATCGAAGAAAAATATTTGCACACCACACACACACACACACACATACACACACACACACACACACACACACATACACATCTGTATGTAGTCGTATTTAGTTAAGGCACAATAACAACTTTCCAAATAATATGTATTTTTTCTGCTCCTTTCGGTCGCGCTTTAAATAATTGAGTTGTGATTTAAATGTCAACATTCAGCTGCAGTTTTATTTGAATCGAATTCCCCACAGCAAACAATTGGAATTTAATCAGCAAATGTACGACGACAACACGAGTGTTTTTATAGCCGGATAACTGCCGCGGCTGCTGCTGATTATAGCGAGTGCAAATTCGTATACGTAATATGCTTTACCACTCAATCTGTCGGCTATATTCAGGTAACACCCAAATGTATAGAATACAACTAGTTTGATCTGGATAATCCAAGACATTACCATATTTATCTGTCTTTATTAAAATTCCTTACAATAAATTTACTATTTAATATTTCTTAATTAATTCATTGCATACTTTAAATAGGCACACATTGAATAATATATGTTAACTATGATTTAAATAATTGTTTAATTCTATGGCATTTAATTTAATCTTTAAAATGTTTAATTTATATTCTTTTAGCATTGGATAATAGTTTGAATATTGATGGTAGCACTAAACAAGCACTTGTTTTATTATTTTGATTCACACATTAATGAACATGAACATCAACAACGTTCGTTACTTTTAAATTCATTAAAATCATTTAACTTTTTATTTATGTATTGAATATTTAAGGAAGAATCTCTTGATTTATAGTATATTACTTTGATTCCTACATTAATTTACATTAAATTTTCATCAACATTATTTTTTTTATGTTATTTTTCGTATTATTAAAAATTATATTTGCAATACTATATATATGCTACCTGGAAGTAAAATGTAAATTTGAAGATTTGAAATATTTATTTGATTTTAAGCTCAGTTAAGCCCTCTGTCTATAATTTTGCTCTCGGTCTGTCTAACAAAACTTCCAAGTTGAATTTCCTTGGCATTTTTGACCCATTTCCCGGGCCATTTCTAGCGACAGAGAACCAGTGGCCATTCATTAGCAAGTTACAACTGGCAGTCGCTTGTTTGTGGCTATATTTAGATCCATTTGAGCATTGCGCATAGCTCGACAATGCAAAGCGACAGCAACAACAAAGAGCAATAATAACGATGGTTAACTCTGTAATTAAGCAGTTCCATTGTCAAAAGTGTCGGGGTGTCGGTGAGTTGAAAAAAGTCGCAAAGCTGCAGCTGATGAGCTCCAGATCCCACGCCTACAGGGGCCCAATCAATTGCGAGGAGAGAGATTCACCCACCCAAGAGTGTGTGTGTGAGTGTGTGATTGTGTGTGTGTGTGTGTGTGTGTGTGGAGCAGTTCTCAAGCTGTGAGGAGGCAGCAGCAGCTCATCATGCAATTAAACAACCACAACTACGAGCCAGAAAAACAAACAACGACTGAAAAACTGTACGGAGAGACCCGCAGAACTGCGGATGATGATGTCATACGAGGTTCAAATGTAGCCGGAGTGTGTGTGCGATGAGTATTGGCAAGCACTGTTAGATGATCAAATGATACGAGTGTCTACTCGTCGAATCCATTCATGTACTCATTAATTTATCCAGCCCAGCCAGCCAATGGCCAGCCTCAGCTACAGCTTCAGCTATATCGGTAGACACAGCAGCTGTAATGTATCTCATGGATACATTTCTGACTGTGACTGCGACTGCGACGGCGACTGTGACGGCGACTGCGACTGCGAGCGTATCTGTTGCTTCGGCCTCTCGCAATCCAGACAGTGTGGCCAATTTAGTCTGCTTTGGCAAATCAATTAAATTCAATTAATCCCCCAACACTGTTAATGGAACGTAATGAAAAGGGTGACATGGCGCATATCGCATATCCAAACGCCCAACGGATACACTGCGTTCCGGACTGACTTCGACTGCGACTTGCGCTCGGACTCGTCGTCGGACTGATGCTTGGACTCGCACTGCACTCGGCCAGAGTCTCCACAATTGATAAAGTGCAAAGAAAAAATCGCATGACCGAAACGATTTGTGGTTTACACTGCCAGCATATGGCACTTAGTCAAGTTGTCAACATATTTGTGTTCCTTGGATTGATTTTGTATCTGGCAGTGGCAAACATTGAACGTCTGCACTTCGGGGCTCTTGTTGATGAGTTAAACGAGGGATTTGCATTGATGGATTCGAGTAGATAATCGCTGCGGGGCTATCAACATGATTAAGGTGTGTTTTAGCTTTCTGTAAGGTAGACAGTAGAGTATAGCAGTTTAAAGTTCTTTAGATACAATTTGAAAACTGTTAATATATTTCCAAACTAATGTCCAATGTTTTTCCTTTTCCTGCCACATTTTGTTGCAGTGTATCGCTTTCAAGCCGCTTCCCACAATTCCAACTTTAACCGCATTTTTAATTGTAAAAATATCTTCTCCTTCTCGGGTTTTGATTCACTGCAAAAATATTTCTCACGCTTCGGAGTTTGACATTTTCGAACTTTTGCATGATTTCAAATTTTTAATTGTTTTTAACTGTTTTATTTTTTCTTGCTGCTCCCCACACAATATATAGTATTTTTAGAGCAAACATTATCGCGATGGCCAATTGAGAACACAATGTTGCAACTGGTTGTTAAACAGCAATAAAGCGAAGTTAAAGCGGCTGCAAATGCTGCTTAAATAACGTTTGCCATAAAATTGAATATGATTATAGATTAAATGTATTTCCTCTCATATTTAAAGACTCTTTAATTTATTTGCAATTCCATTTGAAGTATTTTCGCTGGCTTTTCCTTGCCCTTGGCTAAACTGAGTCTCAACCGTTTACTGTAAACATAAATCGGCTAATCTGAAAATTGCCCACAACATGCTGAGGGGGAGGAAAAGCTTTAAAACAATTTCCGGAAATCATGAATAAATTTTGCGCTTAAATTATTGCATAAATATTGGATCAACATGGAGACAGAAGCAGCAGAGCAGCACAGCACAGAGCAGGCGGCACGTGCAGCACCCAAAAAGCCAATGCCACCGAACATACGGAAGCCCTATAATTATGGGATAATGTTCGATGAGATCCCGCCGCAAAAGGGGTAGAAGGGAGGCAAATGGGATCAAAGGGTAAGTCTCGATTTCAGCCCAACAAAAGGAACAATCAGCGCCGCAAGCAAGCGGCATATTTCTGTGCCACATATGCAAACAGTTGCAACCGAATCATCTAATCGCGTCCTGCCGAGGCTGAGGCACCCTTTTTGGTAATCGCTTCTCTTACGCCTCGGTTCACATGTGACAAAATAATAACAATACCGGAGAGGCAAATGGGCGGGCAATGAGGCACGCAACCTCACTGCAGACAATGCGGGCTAATGGACGACCAAATGCAGCAAATTGAGCAGCGACGTCTTCGTCGAGGAGAGGGGTAGAAGGGAAAGGGGTAGAGCGGTCGGAAGATCACGCGAAACTGGGTTAATCGGAAGGGGTAATTATTTTAATTACAACGCAAACGCGCTGGATTATGCAAAAACTGGCACCTAAACCAGCCCGCTGACATATTCAGCTGTCCAAGGTGGCGATTAGCTCGTTGTCGCAGCACCCCCGCACTGCCCCCGCACTACCTCCGCTCTGGCCCCGCACTGCCCCTGAACTACCCCCTCATCTCGTATTACGACGCCCTCGAAATGTTCCGCACCTTTCAGCGGTTCCAGTTTACATGTTAAAGTAATTAACTAAATTACCAAGTCCAGTCTGAAAAGATAAACGAGCTGCAGCCCGCACACCTAACACACACACTTCTAGCACACACACACTCCAGAGTATCTTTCATGCAGCCAGGCGACAGAGAATCGAGAAATTCCCCAAAGAAATCAAGCTAAAAACTATAGAAAATATAACTGAGTAAAAGTAGGTGTGTGTGTATGTGAGAGTATTCCAAGTGTATGTATGTGTGTGTGTGTTTACCTGTGTATCTGTGTATTTGCATATTATGTCATCATCAGTCCATCAGTTGTGCTGCCTTTTGGGACTGTCAGCTGGACTCGAGGTCACTTTATACTTCATTCGTTCTTTGTAAACTTCACAGATTATCACCGAGCTCGTTCCTCACTCCCTTCTCCCCTCTTCGCTTTTTCACTGCTCTGCCCTCCATTTACACTGACCACAACTGGTTGTTAACGTCAATTTTGCAGGCCATCATTTGGGTTTTGCTGTTGTATGCTTAAAAGCCATCAAGTTAATAATAAGCTGTTGCTGGTAAGTAACGAGGTTAGTAATACTCACATTTACCCTACTCATAAATACCTAGGGGAAACACACACACGCTCACTTACTTAGATATATAGACATTCGCCATCTGATAGTTATGCCAACTCTGCGTCGAAGGATTCTTCAGAAACTGTAATTAAAGCATGTGTTAATAAGATACTTTAATTTTTAATAATTTTAAATAGTAACATTTAACTTAAATAAATAATTTTAAATACGGAAAAAGCAGTATTAAAAAGTTTTGATAAATTAATTTAGTTGAAAGTTTTTAATTGCATATTTTGATGAAGGAAGCGAAAACAAATTGAGTAGCAGTGAAAATAAATAAAATGAGTTTTCAATTGAAACCCAAATATTGAGAGAAGCTCAAAAGTAATAATAATTTTAAAATGTTAGCAACAAGTAATTCCTTTAGCAATATAAGAAAGAGAAGTTAGTTGATAGGAGTTAAGTAGGAAAAGAGGCGCCTAATTTAATTTTATGAGGCCGTTTTGCTGAGAGGCAATTATTCGGGGCAGTATGAAAATGCGAACAATTAATAATTGTTGTAAAACGTAATATTTTGTAAATGAAAATGAGAATAGGAGCAACAATTTCAGTTTTTTTTGTTCAACCTTTTTTCCAATTACCAAAAGCAACAGTCTTCAATTAAACACCCTAATAGATCGACTGATTTTCATATAAAATTGTTTCATTGATTCATGCGGAGGCGAATCGAGTGGAATACGATTTAAGGCGTTGCGTGGGTGTGTCATCACTTTTCAGTTTGATTTGCTTCAATTGAGAAAAGCTCTTTGGAAATGAGGCAGCTAAAACATGCCCACAATAACCTCAGTTTATGGTGGTTGCGTGACTCGAGGCCATCTGGCGATCGCAGTTTAAAGAGTCCGAGAATCATCATTTCCACTGCAATCTCCTAGGGTGTAAAAACCAAGCTAGGAGACTGCTTGGATCCGCTGGCGATCGAGAGTCGATGTCGATGCCGATGCCGATGCCGATGCCGATGCCGATGATGTTGGCCAATTAATTGTCATTAAGCGCATTTGAAGATTTTTAATTAAAACAAAATCTTCAAGCTTAATTTAAATTGATCATCAGCCCGATCCGAATGTTTGGCTTCTCAATGGCATTGCGGCCCTCGTTGCCCAAGGCGGGGACAAAATCCCAGGGATCCAGGGGAACGACTGTGTTGTGGATACTTCAGAGGGGATAAGGGGATAAACTGCGTTCAAAAAAGTCGGCATTGAAACCAAAGCGAAACCGCAGTCAAAATTCCATAAAACGAGGTGATTTCGAGAAAGTAAAATACAATATGATAACATTATTTTTAATGGCCATATCTAAATGTAATTAAAATATGTAAATTGTTTTCATTGGTTTTGCAATAGAATTTTAGAAAGTATAATATGGGATTTTTCGAATTATTCATATTATATCTTATCATTTTAATTTTGCTAATGTTTAATTAATTTCATATTTTGTTGGGGAATTTTGAACTGACAACTTTCGAGAAAAATACGCATTTTTCAGAATTTTTGAATATAATTATTTCCCAAAGTCAAGACCTATGATCTCAGACTGTGAGTATATAAGTGCCAACAGCGAACTTGATCACAAATTAGTCCCGAATCAACGTTTAAACTCTGAAGATGAAGTATTTGACTCTGCTGATTCTGCTCTGCAGTCTGATAAGCTTTGTTTTAGGCAATAAAGGTAATTATTATAATTCTAATCAGTTTAAAGTAATTCTGCAGTTCAATTATTGATTTAGCACCAATTATCAATCACTGTTATCCACCCTGGAGCTTTAATTGTGATAATTTATATGGCTATCCAAATGCCAAATTTCATTATTGAGTTATGCATTTTTGTTAAAATGTAATAAAATATCAAAAATCATTGAATGGTATCAATATATGTAAATTGAAAGAAAGGAAATATATTAACGAAATGTATTACTGAAAATCGTCGAATTTCATAATTTGAATGAGTCAACCAATATCACTTTTTATATTTTAATAGATTACTGCAAAGTATATTTTAAAATTGAATTTTGGTGTGCAGAAATAAATGTTTTCTTACAGCCCTCTGTGGGAAGTTAATTACTGTACACATACATATTTTCGGCTGTCCAGTTAATCATAATTTTCACTTAAAGCAGGGTGCCACAGAGCGGGGACGCTCAATTGTTTTGCTTCGGAAGCGTGCAATTGAAATCAGCAGTCGCAGTCGCAGTTTTGACACAAGAGGCGGTGCCCGAAGGCAGTCCACAAATTTTGAATGACTCGTAAAGCCAACCAGTTGGTCAGCCCATATTTATTCACTTTACTTTATTTCATTTCATTGTTGTTTTTTATTCTTTGTTTTTGCGGCCAATTTCGTGCGTAATTTTGATGTGCGTCTTTTTGATTGGCGGCACATTTCATCTTTTTAAGAACACAAGTATTTTGGGCCTCATTCATTCATTGAGTCACTGAGTGTTGTGCTTCATATTCTTCATATTGTTATTATTATTATTATTATCATTCTTCAGTTTGGAGCTAATTTAGTGCGCAATTAGGAAGCACTAACGCCTTTTGTGGTAACCATGCCGCACGCTGAACTTTGCCCCCGCGCTACCATTCAATGGGGACGATAAAACCCGAACAAACTTATAATAACTGTTAAGCTAAGCAGATAAAACACACATACAAAGCCAAATACCTTTCAACTGCCTTCAATCGCAACTGTTCAGAGTCCATTCAATAATCGTCGTCACCTGACAGCCATTTGCGCATTGCCTTCAATTGATTTTTGGGCCGTTTTTTATCGGCTTGCGTTTGCGGCCGGTTCGCGTTTTAGCCTTTTTATCTGCGCTTGTTGTAGTTGGTAGTTGTTAAGTGGCATGTGAGCATAAAACCATAAATGAAATCTTTTAACAAATCAAGCGATCCACAATCGAGCAGTGTACTTATTTATATGGCGGCATAAAGGATCTGTTGAACACAGCAGGAAACAATAACAATAAGTGTATGCAAAATAAAGATAAGTATTCAGACATCGTACGAGTCGAAAGCAACAGCAAGTTTCACCATATCCAATTGAATAAGTTCGATCTGGAATCGAAAGATTTGATTAATAATATGTAAATATTTAATTGATTTCCAATACTTTTCCTTGCAGCCTATATAGACAAATGTCAGTAGAGTCTTTGTCGTTTTAGCAATTTTCTGAAAACTCAGAGTATAAAATGTATTTTCTATTTAGTTTTTCTAATAATATAAACCTGTGATTGACTAAAATACTTGGTGTTAATCTGTGGCAGAAGGCATTTCAATTCATTATATTTAATTGTAATTTTTTTTTATTGCTTTAATTCTGGGGAGATATCAAATCCGACATACGAAATACTCAATAACTATATATAAAATATTAAGTAAGTCTAAGATCATTTTTAATATTTTCTATGGGTAATTAGTTAATTTTAATATTATTAAATTTAGTAAATTCCCATTTGGATTCGCACAAATTTTTTAGTGTTTCTTTTTTTGTTGAAGAAACTTTATAAAAAAATCCCGTATAATTAAATGTATTTTACTGATATGGTCCAAGTTCACTCGTGATTATTTTCCAATGTCCAGAGACATTACTTCTGTCTTCGAGAAAAGTATATATTAACTGCAAAGTCGATCACAATTCAGTTTTAAATCGAGGTTGTAAGATTAAAGATTAAATAAATAATTACAGGTTCGCATGGTTGCTGTCCATTTTCTCATGGCTTCCTCAAGCACTCGAACCCTGAGAAAGCTAAGTTCCAAAAATACTTGATAATTCAACGAATTTAAATTAAAATATTATTATATGTTTAGAAAGAGTGAGAAGTTTTCACTGTCTATTTAGAAGTGGCGAAATCGTTTGAAACCAACATCAAATGTCACCGAAAAGATATCCGCCAAATGTCCGGAAAGTGCTGTCTGCTAAAATATAATCTCTAAGCTTGGTTGCTAATCTGTTCGATACCGACCCAATTACAAAACCAATTAAAAACCGATATGATATGCGTTTGGACAGCTCTCTATTCTTTTCGGCGCTGAAGTTCTTGAGAATATGCTGCACATGGAAATATATTTAACTTTGGCGACTCGAACTGCCATCCTTTGTGTTCAGAACAATTGATTGCAACTGAGCTTGTATCGCAGATTGTGCGTAATTTATAGGCAGAAATACCTTATCAAATAATCTCATCAAACAAGTGGAATTTTCCTAGAATTACATTATAATGTGTAAGCAGCAAAAATACATTTACATAAGGGCATTCAAACGCAACCTGACAGACAAGTGTTAAAAGGTTATCCAAATGACTAACTAAAACAATTCAACTCAGTATATCAGGTATTTAATTAATTAAAAATGAAAATTCACATAATTGTCATCCGGATCTGCACATGACTCATGTAACAATGATCGATTCCTGGAATTCTCCAAAATTAATATATGAGGATTACATAAAACTTCAAATGATTACCTTTAATTAGAATACCGGCGAAAGTAAAGCTTATCAAACTAAAGAGCAGAATCAGCAGAGTCAAATACTCCATCTTTAAGCTTAAAGTGACGATTTGGAAGTGAATTGTGATCGAGGTTTCATTTTATATTTATATACTGTGGACTGTAGCCAGAAATAATGCGTTTGGACATTGCAATGCATTGGGAAATAATCACGAGTTGACTTTGAGCATGTCAGTGAAATACATTTAATCATTGGGGAAATATTTCTAGCGACTTTAACCAAAAAATATCAAAAAATATTTAATAATACAGAAAATTAAAGCGAATTAGCTAAACTAAAATTACCCAAGGCAAATCATTGAAGTAATAATGCATTGAATTTTATTTGTATATGTACGAAACTAAAGGAACATTATTTTGTAATATGTTTTATATGTTTAGAAAAACTCCAAGCACATAATTATAATAATCAAAGAATTAATGCATTTGGTTTACAAATTCATATCACTTTAAGTCGCTCTCTCTTCCAACTCTCAACTTCCAAGTGTTCACTCAAAAACGAAATTGCCTTGAAATATCTCAGAATAATGTTGGGGCGAAGAGAACTGTCCACTGAAGAGAGAGTCTGCTGAGGGAGTTTTCACTGTATTTTGATAATCTCACAACACACAACGTGTTCCCCACAAAACCAAAACACAAAACACAACTGAAACATATTTGGCATTTATTATTTTTAGTTTTGGACTGTTTTCGATTAGTCTCAATTTAAATTTCTGTTGGTTATCATCTTCTTCATGGTATTTTTCATCCATCAACTCTGCCTTCAGGACCCGAAAAATAGATTTTGGCCGCCAAATATCCTGCAATAGCAGTCATACCCAAACAATAAACGGCGGCAGCTACAGTTAATATTACAAGAGCCATCCTATGTGTTCCAAAGTATTGATAACAACTGAGCCTGCATCTCAGATTTTCCTCAATTTATAGGCGGAAAAACCTTATCAAACAAAAGTTCAAGGCGGTTATCTCAATAAATATACAACGAATTTTCCAAGAATTACTTGAAAATATGAAAAGCAAGAAAAAAATATTTTTAGCCTATTCCATAGTTCAACTCATTGCAATTTTTGTATACATATTTAAAGTATATGACGCCGTTTAATAAATTACAAAATTGATAATTCAATAAACAAAACTTACATATGTACGTAATAATAACATACACATGTAATTATATATACCATTTGTATTTTGATTGTTCGCATATTCAAATGCAAACTGAATATGATTAATATTACTAAACGAAAGAAAACTAAATAACATAGCATCATCATACCATCAAAAGTAATGCTCGTCGGACTGCAGAGTAAAATCATCGTAGTCCATATTCGTCTTCAAGGTTAAAGCTTCCATCTAAACGTGATTTCTGATCGAGTTTGTATTTGGTTCTCTTCGAGAGAAATAATATGTCTATGTAAATAAAATCACGAGTAGACTTGGAGTATATTATTAAAATTACTCTAATCATTGAAAATATTTTGAGCTTCTTAAACCAAGAAATAACGAAATATTTATGGGAATGTGTACAATTCAATACTAAGCATTCGCTTAAAATAAAATAACTCATGTCAATTAATAGAAATAAACCCAAGGTGCCTTGGAGTTTATAGCGATTCTCCATGTGCTTTTCAAAGACACTTTGTGTATATATAGCTCGCTCGATTTGTATATAGATTGATAGCTGATAGTCAGCTTGTAAATACTTTCGCTGTTGACCAACTGAGACAATTAAGCTATCAGTTTCCAGAGTCTGGACCAACTTGCATTTCGTATCATGTATCGCATTTCGTATCATGTATCTGGGATCTGTTGCCCTCAATAGAGGGCAGGGGGCAAGAGTAGACGGCAACGAAGTCGCTGTGGTCGCGTGACACGTCGGATCAATTTTTCGGAATATATATTCTTCGAAATTTATTTGCCTGTCATTAGAGTTTGGCAGTACGTGCTTCGGCCAGCATTGGCAACGGCTCCGTTGGGGCCAATGCCAGAATGGCTAAAACACTGTCGGAGCTACAAATTCGGGGAGTAGGAGCATTGGAAATAGTCGCAGAGCGTTGACAAGCCCAGACGTGGGATGCGAACACAAAATGTATCTGACGGATACGACGGAGACCGGTGCAGACCGCAGCGCAGCTCGTCGCTCGGCGCACGTGTGTTTTATGAAAATTGCGTTTCAATTGACAAAAAGATGGAAAGCAAACGAGTCGAAACGAAGTGAAGCAGAAATGGCAACGGTATCGGCAACGGCAACTGAAGCATAAAATATGGCAATTTATAGGAACTCTTTGCGAGAACTCTTTATGTCAACCCCTTCGACTTCGACTATCTCTCTCAATATATTACGCTGATGAAATTGTTTTCATTTTCGGGGGCAACGCGTGTCGACGGGGGGTCCCCGCCCCCCCCCCCCCGCTTGGCAGTCAGGATATTTATTATTTTATTAGCGGCGTGTGTTCGCCCACTCCACACACACACACACACAACATAGACACACTCACTTCGCTGGGTGTGGCGCAATTTTTATGGCCAGCTCCCTCACTCTCTTAACCCTTTTGGCCAAAAAGAGCGTGGTCGCGGCCCTGTTATGGCTGTTATGATAATTAAGTAATGGTTCAGCCACATGTCCCAACCTCAACCGACATTCAAATCCATGTCCAAGTCCGAGTCCGAGTTGGAGTCCTTAAGTGCTGCCCACTCGAGCGTCACTCGATATGCTGTTATGCAAACGGGATTCACATGCTCATCGTCCTGCCTGCGTCTAGTTTCGTCCGATGTCCTTCACTCTTTTAGTTTGTTTGCTTCCCGTATTGGTTTTTGAATTGAGTTAGCACTGTTTACAGTTCTCGTTCTCGTTCTCGTTCTTGTTCTTGGCATGAATAATTACTTACCGAAATCGTAACTCGCAACTCGTGGCCAAGTTACACATGCATGTGGCATGTAGCTTGAGGGCTGTGGCATGTGTCCTGCATTGAGTCAACACTGCTCTTAATATTCAGTTCAAGGCAGGCATATTCCACTGAATTATTGAGCATTCTCTTGAACCATTAATTTGCAAATAACAATAAAAAGTATACGTCAATGCCGACCAGAATAAAGAATACTTCACTTAACTTTTTAATTGCAGGCTGGAAGATGATCAGACTCATTAAAGGTCATCTTTAATTGTTTATCCAGAAAGTTCTTAACTGGCCTCCTTGAATCTATTTGAGAGTAATTCAAAAGATTAAAGTTTCCGCGATATATATATGAAGTTAAAATCAGGAACAGTTAAAACTTATTAATTTACGCATTATATTTATTTTGATCATCATAATCTATGTAATAATTATACTCACATTTTTTTTTTCACAAAAAAGACTAAATATCATATACTTCGAAATGATTTGGAACTTCGAAAATAATAAAAAAAAATTCATTATTTTCGATTCCTGGTTACATCTGAAGATCGAGGATCATAGCAATAATAGTTACAATAGTACAGGTCAATGATTCAATTTGTTATGCAACCAAATATATTGATCGATAAGAAGTACGAATAAAATTGGAATCTAAAGCACATTAGGGAACGTCTTATAAGGTGAAGATTTCGTTGATGGTCTTGGGGTTGATTGCTCAAAGAGTTGATCTAACCAAATTGTGGTGAATTGTGCCATCAAATGGGCCATGAGCTAGCGCTTAACTGAATCGTGGCTAAATCGTGGCCACAAAACCGTCGCGTTTTTGTGTGCGCCTCGTTGAGCAGTAAGCTATAAGCAATAAGCATTTTATTACCCATCAGAGGAATATTTTATTGTTCATCGATGGCGAAGAAGCCGCAAAGTTTCGAGCAGTTGAGTGTGAATGTCAAATGGGATGCGGCCAAAAAGATAGCGATACAAATACGGATACAGATACAGATACAGATACAAGGATGAAGACTACAGGTATCCAGTGGACAATTTGTTTCAGCCACGAAAGCATTCCCCGGAGCATTGCAGGAGCGACATAATGAATTACCTTTATTGACAAGTTAATGTTTATAGGTGTGCCGTGTGCGGCATGTGGCATGTGGCATGTGGCAGCTTAACCTGCGCAGCGATGTTAATGGCAAGTGGATAGGCTGTTGATGTTCGACGCGCTGTCCCCAAAGTCTCGAATAATTTAGCGAACGAAATGAGATGCTCGACTTCCACTTCGACTTCCCGTTCAATTGAAATCAACGACACCAACGAAAGATCCTGTTGAATTATTAATGCCATGTGGCAGTCAATTGGCGTTGACATTGCTCCTCTGCTCTCTCCTTGCCTCGCTTCCTTTTTCGAGTGCACACGCGATGCCGTTAAGTTGGCCAACTGATGTTATTGGCGCTTCTTTTGGCGTTTTGATTAATTGAAAATGAGCTTCTAATTAACAGCCAAGTGGCTGTAATTGACGTCATGCTGTCATGTCTGCTTCCATCTACCTTTCAACCATTTTTACGCGGCCAATTGAGGCGGCATCTTCCAGGCATCTTGGAAGATTAGAAAACCCGTCAGCTTGAGGCGTTTTCTTGCGAGACGAAGTTGAAACATCAAAAGACGCGCACGCCAACCCCTGCGAATATGCTTTGGGGTGTGGCCTCTGTGTGTGGCATGTGGCAAGCTTCCTCCTGGGCGGAGTCAGTCTCAGACTCCGACTCCAGCTGTGACTCCAGTCAGACATTGCCATCCAGCCATCCATCTTTGCTGCAAGTAGACGAGTATATCAAAGCTAAAGCGCATTTAATTAATTAACCCTTTGCGTGCTCAGCGGTTACGCTTCAAGGACTCGGCTCCAGAATGTGGTTTGTTGAAAGCGCCTGTTTGTGCAGCGTGAACAGAACATTTCGCATACTTTTGGTTTGGGCGACGGCGATGTGGCAGGAGTGCGTGTGTCAAAGGATTCGCCTCAACGGACGCGCCCCTTGTCTTTGGGCGCGGTCTGTCTGGCATGTGTTCGTCCTTTTGTGCAGGACGAATGCGCCAAATCACGTTCGCTCAACAAATATTGAGGTATTCTGCTTTGGCGCGTGTCCTCGGCGAATGTCCTGCCACTCCACGCACAAATTAGCATGTCCACTCATAATTGTCCTTTCGTGAAGAGATGACCCGCTGAGATAACTGTCCATAGTTGTAACTGATTTGCGCCTCGTCAGCTCTCGCTCGGCATATCCTTGCGAGCATTTGATTTGCCATTTCATTTTTTATTCGTCTATCGCGTGTCGCTAATGAGCTCAACTCTTTGCTTTCTTTTGTCGCTCACAACCGTTATGGGCTATAACTATTGATCCCTCAAAGAGTTGCCTTGAAAAAAAGCAAGTTCCCTTTAAAGCCGTTCTTAAACATTTTATGCCGACTTCTGTTGAATTGTTAAACAAATTGCGAAGCGAAATAAATGTAATTATTCAGCGAAATGCAAATATAAATGCGAAAAATGGTATTTAATTATCGCTGTAGTCCTTAATCCAGACAACTTTTGGGGCTGACTTGGCGGTGGCAACTTTTCATTTTGAATAAATTTGCATTTCACTTGACGACGGCAAGGCAATAAAAATAAAAGAAAACAACAATAATATCGCACAGAAGGCAATCGAGAAACTTTTGCATAAGTCGCAACAAGCTAACTTCATTTAACCGAAACGCCAAGTTCCTTAACTTCCCCCGTTTTCCCCCTTTTTCCGCGTACTCGTCGCAAAACTCGCCTGCCAACTTCTGGCTGCGAAGATGTCTGACAGCCTCCTTTTGGCCACAAGTCCCGCTTGCCGTGTTCTCAACCCGCACGCCACAACACGCGACTCTACTCGACTCGACTCGACTCCAAATTGAAGTTTAATTTGTTTTTATAAGCGCAATTATGACTTGAAATGGCAATTTGGAGCAATGCAATGGGAGCCATAAATGCTATAAGCACAAGACCAAGTAAAGTCAGAAAAGAAATGAAGATGTTGGGCGTCTATTTTACCGACCAGCCTAAAAGTAGACTGTATTATTTTCAATTTAACTTAGTCAAAGCAAGACTGACAGCTCGTATACTTAATATCGAGTTGAAAATTAAGAGTTTATGTAGGCTTATAAATCTGCCTGTGCGACCTATTCTTAAAAATAATTTAAAACACGTTTTGCATTACTTATAAGTATCTATTTTGAATTATTTGAGCTTTCATTAAGTTAAGATGTTAAAAATGAATTGTTACACTTTGTGCTTCCGTTTTAAAACTCCTTCCTAACTTAACTAATACGTATAGGTAATATTGAATTCCTACTGTATTTATACATATGTATTTATGAATCTCCCTAATAGGGAGTCCCTATCCTATAATGGCTTAGTTGCAATTTTAAGGTTATACGTTATATTATATTATATATATTTGTGCTTTGCCTTGAAACGTCATTCTTACTTAAAAGTTTTCAATACGACCTATTTTTAAACGCTATACAACATTGCGAGAGAAAAATTGGAAACTGAAATTAAGTTTATTTATTTAATTTTTCATCGTTCGATCGTTTTTACTAAGGATTATTATTTTTGCTGTTAATAAATAAATGTGCAATTTTTTTTGAAAAATATGTGCATCTGAAGATATAAAGGAAAGTTCATTTTTACTTCAAATTTTTGGTAACTGTATGATTGCCCTTGTAAATGTTTGAGTTTTAAGTGGATGTACGCAGTACGCGGATTAATCGGCATTTAAACGTAAAACCAACAAAACAAGTAAAGTTTCTTGTGTGAGAAAAGAATAACAATGGCAGCTTATGCTGAGCGAAAGAGATGGGGATGGCAAAAGGGATAGAGAGAAAGAGAACGAGAGAAGGGAATGGTTAATCCCAGATCCTTTTGCATTTCGCTCAAACATTTCAATAACGCGCTTGTTTTGAATTACTTTGGACGCTTGCTTTTGTTGAACCCTTTGTTTATTTGTTTGCCACGCGACAACCGCGTCGCACACACAAACACACGCACACAGATGGAGAGTTGCATACACCTTGCGGCAGGCGACAAGTGCATCCATTTGTCAGTTGATGACCAGGACCAAAGCGGAGGACGTGCTACATGTGGCACAGCCATTACAATCAAGAAACGTTTCCGTTTCGCCGTTTTGCATTTTCATTTTGTGTGTTTTGTATTTCCGCATTTTCGATTTTAAATAAAACCACACTGAGAGCCATCGCGGTTGCAAGTCACGAGGGTCGTTCAATGGCGTGGCAAGGAATGTTTTTGGGAAGGAGAATCTCCCATCTTCACCTTCGGCGAGGCATTGGGAATGCGCAGGTGTCGCGCACAGAAAAACAGCCAACGACCGTTAAACGATTTTCGAATGAATTCAAATTCGCGATTGTTGCTCTGAGTTTTGGGTGGATTCCAAATGGGTTAGGCCATTGGATTTGCACTGAGGAGAAGGAGGAGAAGGAGAAGAGGGACGAGTTTGTTGTGCGTGTAAACAATTTGGCGGATTAAACGAGTCCCAGATGAGACGTTTTTATGCCCCGTCATAAACTGCGATGAGTTCGCCTCTAATCCGATACCCAAATACTCGCACTTGGCAACAAACAACTTGCCACCAAATTCACTTATGAATTATCCTAAAAACTCCAATTGAAAATTTCATTTTCATATTTCTCATGAACATTTTGTTGAAATTTCCAACACTCATTTTAACATTTATGATTTCTCAGTTTATTTACGGCTTGCAATTTATATTTTCAATACAATCCTGAGAGAATGCTAAAAACACAATTAACAATAACTGCAAATATCTTAAACGGGACAAATATGCGATAATGACCGAATATTGAGATTAAATAAAAATATAAATAATTTTGGAGATCACTGGGATCATCTAAAATAAATTGCAAGACACCTTGGGATTATTTTGGCTAATTCACTAACTATTTTAATTGGTATATTCGAATATTTTTTAATTCCCAATTAGGTTAAATCCACTCATGATTATTTCCCAACGTTTAGACAATTGACTGCTGTCAACGAGTAGAGTATATATAGTATTAAAAGCAAACTCGATCAGAAATCAGTTCTAAGTAGACTCTTTAAGATGAAGTATTTAACACTGATGTTTTTGCTCTCTAGTCTGATGAGCTTTGCTTTGGCCAGGTATCTATTTAATCCAATGGGCAATTAATTTGATTGTTATTAATTGAAATTTATCTTATCTAAAGTTCAGTTATGGATATAGATGGAACCTATCATTGTTATCTACCTTGGGATGAAACTTGTAAAAGATTAAATTATCCTGGCTGAACTGTCGATTACTATATATAATTTTACATTTTGTGTAAATGTAATAAATTGAACACATTTCTGTGAAGGCAATTTTGTAAATAAATGTATATTGTGTACACGGAGAAAAAAAAGATAGAAATGAATCGATTTAACAATTTTTCGATCGTTAATACTTATCCAGAATGTATGTATAGTATGTACTCTTAAGCGGAGATGCATGTTAAATACATTTTCTGTTGACGCAAAGTTAAAATATATTCTGAAAAGTTTAGTTTAGTAATATTGATTAGCATAGCATAAAATGTACTCAGCTTTCTAAAAATATAGTTATAAATGCTCAGACTTGGGTTGAAAATGGAGAGAATTCCTGGAAAGCTCTCACATGACCCACAGAAATGTCAAAATTGAATTATTTCTTTTCAATATTCAATTTATCAAGAGGCACGAGACAGGACAACTACGTGTTCGGAATAGACACAGACTCTGCCCGCCCGTCCTGTATTTTCTAATACCCGCCAAGAAGTCGCCCAGCTGACACTTGGCACATTAAAAGTGTCGTCTGTATTTAAATATACAATTGACGGGATGATGCGGATGCTCAAGGCTGGGGGGAATATCTGCAATAGGAATTTGACAAGTTGTTGGAAACATTTAAAAATGCGTTCACCCAAATTCAGTTATCCCAAAAAAAAAAGAAAAGAAAAGCCAGTTGGCAATTGGTTGTTGCCCTGTAAATGACACCCGAAGTGCTTTGAATTTTAAAATCCAAGGGGTCGGCTCAGAAGAAGGAGAAGAAGGACGAGATATCCTGTCCTTAAGGTGTGTATTACGTGTGAGACGTGTTCCAATTTGCAAGGGGTAGATTTGCGCTATTATTAACATGGCTTCTGCTTCTGCCATTTGATATTTATTCAAATTGAGACATTAGACAAATTAAATTTACACCTATTTCATTTGATTGTTATCGCTTGTATACGCATTTAATTATGCCATTTCCCACTCCCACGCAAATAATACGAATAACAAACGAATACACACATATCATTTGCATTTTTTAATTCACATTCACGTTTATTATTATTGCGGCGAGCCCAGGCAATTATCGAAGAAGAGAGGGTCATAAAAGCGAATGATATCGTCCAACTGGAATGTGGATTAGAAACTGATGTTTCCAAATACAGAACATTATTTCAAACGAGTTAATGTCAATAAATTGCTGAGTAAATTGTATGAATTCCGAATAAAATTCAAGTTAAGAAATGTCCGATGTGCGTCCTCTGCAGTATGATATCAAATGGGACACGTGGGACAATATGCCCATAACGGACATCCATTTCAAGCAAGTTGCTCGAGTTGTCTCTCGAATTGCTTTGGAATAACCCGATTTCCACAGGAACTACGGTCTGGTCATCGAGTTCATGTGGAAGAACTCTTTCATGGAGAACATCGTGTACAAGGGCGTGGGTCTGCATCTGGTGGAGGGCATGAAGGAGGCCTTCTCCTCTTACTGTATGCACATCCTGCGCAACGAGTGCTCCGTGATGATGCTGACCAAGGACGAAACGCAAATCGTTGCTGTGGCCCTGCTCGAGTGGATGACCGAAGAGTGGCACTCCTGGTAAAGTTATCCTGGCATCGATTGAACTCAAAGTAATTCCTGGAGTCTGCAGGATTCTTCTGCCCTCGGTGGTGCCGAAGGGTTTGTTCCAGGAGTTCATTCTGCTGCGAAAGGAACTCGTTCAGAACACTAAGATTGCCATGGAGCTGGATAACTTTGATAGCCTGACAGTGCACGAGGTGGGCTTTCCCGAAGACTTGTATTACAACATCGACTTCCAGATCTGCATGTTCGATGTCTTCGGCTCTGTGGCTCAGCACATGCACATGCCTCGTGTGTTGTTTATCGCCCTGACCACGAGGGAACAGGACGCCGCCGATTCGGCGGAATATGCCGAGTACGGCAGATCGATATACTCCATCTATAAGGTGGGGAATCAGCGGCCTTTCGACGTGCTGCGCGATCTGGACGAAATGTACGCCCTGCTCTATATATTGCCCTTAGATCCCATAGTCTACTATCAAGATATGCCAGGGTTCGAGGCCTTCCACGAGGCGTTGAAGGCCAGGGAGCTCAAGGAGCGCGAGGAGGAGCTTATGCGACTGAATGAAATGTAAAGTACTGTGTGACTAAATTGCTGTGAAAATATATCAATTGTATTTAAATACATTTTGAAAATGTTAGAGCTATAAAACCATTACCAAGTTATTGTACCTGATAATATTATAGAAGGATTATTTTGATAAACTGTAAGATGATTCGGATTAGTATTATTTCATCTGCTACGTATCCTGCGAACTTTATAACATTCAGAGCACAAACCAAGCTCGACAAATTATATATGTATGTAGATGAGAAATATTGCCATCTTCAGTTCTTTCTAGGGCTGCAATGCCAGAAATCCAGTTCATGCTGGAACCAGTTGAATTCAAAGCGAATCGACACACGGGCCAACGTGATAAGGGAAAAGTGATAAGCTCAGTTTATTGTTGCTCATCGAGCACATAGACATCGTATAATCGCATAGTCGTATGTTTGGGCAATTAGTATTCTGCCATCAAGTGCTGATTTGCTGCTGATAACACACACTTGCAGTGCTGGAGATCTGATTGGGTTTGTTACAGTTTCGCACTGAGTTTGGCCGCCAGCAACAACTGCAGCACATCCTCGGCACAGCCCCAGGCGAGGGTGACGCCACTGCCACCATGGCCGTAGTTGTGGATGAGCAGCTTCGATCCGCATTTCTCGGCCTCGAGACGCAGCTGCTCGCGGCCCGGCCGCAGACCAACCCAATCGAACAGATGCTGGGCGTGATTCAGACCCGGCAACAGGCGGCGGCAGCCGTCGACGATGAAGCGCTTGTCCTCCGGACAGACCTTGAGGTTGTAGTCCTTCTCCTGGTGGGTGCCGCCCAGCACCACAGACTCCGTGCTGAACATAAAATTAGATTCCGAATAGATTCCCAACTGCACTCAACACTCACTTGGGTATAATGTAGTTGCCGTCGTCGCTCTCGTCCAGCAGCGCCGCGTAGACCCAATTGGCCTTGACACGGGACACTTGACCACGCACCGAGTACATCTGCCCATCGCCGAGCAGCTGCCGCGAGCCGAGTCCTGTGCAGTTCACAATCACGTCGTAGGGGGAATCCTTGACGAAGGCCTCCAGATTCGTAATGCGCTGTTGCAGCACGATTCCTCCTCGGCGCACAAATCGCTTCATCAGGTAGGGCAACAGTTTGATGGGCTCCGAAGTGTAGGTAACGAACGAGAGTCCCGAGCTGCAGTCGAGATAGTAATTGATGTGGGAGGACACATCTCCTGGAGGGCAGCAGACTTACGTGAACTTGGCATCCCTGTTGATGTTGTAGACCTCCAGTTGTGCCGGCGTTAGATCGACAGCTCCGTAGACAATGTCGCGCCAGAAGTCGCCGACACTCGCATTCGGATCTGTGCTCAGACGCACACAGGGAATCAAACAGACGCCCGCCTCGCCGGCGTCCTCACTCAGCCAGATCTTCTCCAGAAACAGATGCACATCCTTGGACCATTTGCTGTGGGCAGTAAAGACATTATGAATGCACTTTGCTTATCACGATTCGATTGTTGAACCAACTAGACTTTATTCTCATCGGTGCCGCCTAGCAGAAAGGGGCCCCAGAGACCCGCAGATCCATCGCCAGTTGTGTTCGGGGAGAACTCATCGGAGATTATGGTCACCTGCACATTCCTCTTGGCATTCTGATAGTGCTCGAGTATTTTAATTGCACTCGACACTCCATTCACACCAGCCCCAATTACTGCAACTTTCAGCATGATTCCGTTTGCGACGAATTCGCGAGCCAAACTAAACGGGGAGGCCTCCCCGGAGAGTTCTAATCAGCTCAACACACAAGCTGATTGATAAGACCGAAGCGAGCACATAATTTAAGTGATCAAGAGTATAAGTTGTGCAGCCCTGGATAGGCGGGATCGGTTCAAATATTCAAACGTTCAAGTTTATCAATAATTCAATTATGAATAGTTTTAATTAATTTTAGTATTGCTAAGCAGAACCATAATAGCCTCTGCAAGAAGACAATATCAAAATCAATTATTTAAAAGGCGAAATGATAAATGGTAAAGTTTATTATTTGGTACATTGAAATGGAGCATGTATCGAAAACAAGTTTGTGTATTTTAGGACAAATTTGAATCCTTATAAATATTTGTAAGTAGAGTCATAAATATTCAAACAAAAACTATTTCAAATGCTAAATTTATTAAATGGTACATTAAAAAGTTTTGTATAATCTTTCTAAATTTTGTTATCGCCCTTATCATCGATAAGGCAATTTTCAAATTAACTATTTAAAAGGAAAATTAATGTTTCGTGCAATTTTCCTAAATATCCTTATCATATTTAAATTTGTTCAACAGTTATGAAAAATTGTTTAAAATGCCCTTTCGATGAAATAGAGCCATTAATATTTAAATATACTATTTAAGTAGTACAAAGTTTGTGCAAACTATAAAATAATAAATAATCATCAATATTTTCCAAATATTTAAAATAAAACTTCGCGGGTCTTAACCTGGAGGAGTTTCTAGATACTGAAAATAAAATCTTAATGAATCAAACATTTAAAACCTGCCTTTAAGAATGTAGTTTTTAACAAATCATAGTAGTTGATGAGAGAACTATAAAGTTGGCCATGACATCAAGATGAAAATGTTTTTGGTTCATGAGGCTGCGAGGCCCCAAATTATAACTATTAGTTTTCTGACCCTCGAACCTTTCGTTTCGACTAGCTTCTAAATTTTAAGTAAAAAATTAAAAATTATCTTAAAACTTGACCAACTAAAGTGAGTGTGAAAAATCCTAGAAGTCACAAAAGTGTCCTTTTACTATCAGTAATGTAATTTTCTTAATTTCTTTCATATAAAAATGTGTGTGCTGATGAATTGATGCAAAAATAACAGAAACTAAATTTTAAAATTCAAGATGTGTGACCCTTGTTGTGGACCTTTCGAGGTAAGTAATAGTAAAAGTATTTCCATCCCCTTGATACGTGTACTCGGAGAACACACCCACGGATTGAGTTCCTATAATATGAACATTCCCACCATTTAGTGCTCCCCAAAGTGCTACAATGCAGCACAGCTGGACGCACTGCCTCAGTGTGCGCCACGCATTCCACCACCGTTCCCCAAATGCATCACGGTGCAGCAGCCTCCGCGCCTCATCTGCAAGAAGCGAGTCGTCTTCACCGAGAAGATTGTGCCGGAGCCGATGGTGGTGAATCGATGCCGCCAGATCACAATACCTAAAGTAGTGGACACTACGCGGGTCATCAAGGTGCCCAAGCTGGTCTGGGTGTCGCAGATGGTGCGCGAGCCGCGCGTCATCTACTACCCATCGATGATACCCGATCCCTATGTCGTGTGCTATCCCAAGCGCGTCTGCGAGCCGCGAGAGGTCTGCCAGTCGATACTCTGCCAGCCGAAGCCACAGACCATCGATATTCCGCCGCCTCGGGAGTACTGCTGCTATCCGAACGGACCGATCAACTACAAGCCCAGCGCCGCTTGTCCGCCGTGTCCAATTGGACCGTGTGCACCAGGCGGTCCTTGCTGCCCATTACCCTGCTTTTCAACCAACCAATATCCTGTGTGTGAGACTCGCTGCGGACCCTGTGGGCCGTGTGGTCCATGCGGACCTTGCGGCCCATGCGGTCCTTGCGGGCCGTGCGGCCCAAGTGGACCTTGTATGCCGTGTGGAACTACTTGTGGACCTTGTGGACCATGCTGAACTCTCACACAAACTTGCTCTCCAAAGGATTTTCGCCAACTCGTCTTGCCGTATTTGTATTGTACCGCAAACCCCTTCCTCGTACTTCTGTCCTTCCTCCCAAGCGGAGCTGTGAACTTGCTCTCCAATGAATGTTTGTCTCGTCAAGGTGAGCGACTCGATTGCACTTGCTTTGATACGTGATCAATCTCGTACATCAAGGCGTTGCAATCCTGCTGCTCGCCTTGATACCACACCAAACACTCTCACTTCCGAGACTACACGTATCAAAGGCAATGGCAATTTTCCATCTACATTTCCATTACTAATAATGCTTTACTTTCTTCCTTCCTGTTTTTAGCCCCGAGGCTGCCGCAGTCGCGAGCTGCGAATGGGCATTCTATATACCAGTTGCGACTGCATCAAGCGAAATGGCCTGCAGGACAAGTGTCCGCGAGCCGCTTGCCAAGGACGACCCGCCTGCATGGGCTTCCCGTGCCCCACGTGCTGTCCAGCCTCGTTCCCGCTGCGCTTCGCCAACATGACCATGGGCGTCAACAACAAGCGCATGCGTTGCGCTGCCACGGCCGCAACATGCGGCGGCGGCGGCGGCCTGGCTCGCTCCTGTGGCGGATGCTGCTCTGGCGGCGGCGGCGGCTGTTGTTCCCCATGCGGCGGCGGTCCCTGCGGAGGCGGTCCATGTAATGATTGTCCATGCTGTGGCCCGCATAGTCCGCCATGCGGTGCGCCGGCGCCAATTCCGTGCTCGCCCGCGCCCGGCGCCTGCTGCCCGCCATTGCCCGAGGGCGGCATACCCGATCCACGTGTTTGGAATTGTTGTAACACTCCGCCAACATATCCATGTAAGTGAGCGCCCGCGTTAGTCCGTCTGCCCGTCAATTTAACCATCGTAATCCGTTGTCCGTTCGAGCGCGTCCAGCGCATCGTTGAGAGCTAGGCGAGCCACAGCATGTGTCAAATTGAGGCTGCAAATAGGATAGATTTTCATTGATCAAATTCCATTCAAAGGTCCTTGCCCAGCTCGATACCTCAAAAGGAAACAGGAAAATGTACCCTGTGTCTGGTGTGCGCCTTGCAAAGCTCATTGCTACAACACGCCGCCGAAATGTTGTTGTTAGAGCGCTCAGCTTTAGCACGCTGACAAAGCAATCACCTTTTGAGCAGTGACAATAGCCGTCACACAACCACAAATTCAAATGGTTAAAAGACAATTAACGCGACAAATACGTGTAGGGATTTCTTATAGCATTCCTCACTTTTGTCCGCATCCAAGTTAAATTGCAAATCTTGTAAGTAGTTGTAGTAGCCGTCCTATTGATGTGCACTTATTTCTTGCTATCCACAGGTGGCTTCTGATCAACTCGATGAACGTGTGAAAGAAGCAGAAAAGTGAAATGATAGTTTGGTGTTGTTCTTATGACATGAAATAGACAGGGGAATCGCAGTTCCGCAGTACTTCTAGTTAAGCGTCCCGAAAACAAGCAAATAATGCAGCGCGGACGCAATTGACGGAAGGTATTTGTGCAAGTTTTGGTTGGTGAAAAATTTGGAAGCAAGTTGGATCAAAGTTTAAATATATCGTGGCACCATTAAAAACACTCGGTCCTACAAGAAGAATGAACACTCTCGGAAAACTGAGATTAATCTGTAATCTGCAGGCGTCTCGAATCTAAACAAATTGCCGACACTTTGAATAGTTTACTGCGCAGGTAATTAAACTGTGTATTAAGTATGGAACTCTAAAATGATGTCGGCAACATTGGAATTCACCGACGGCGACCCTGAAAACATATGTATAAACATACAATCTCAAAGTTCTTCATCTACAAATTGGCATAAATTCAAAATTTCTAGTTCTATAAATTTTTATATGCGCACATTTTGGACCTTTGGCAATTAAATTCTTTGAAGCAAAAGAAGTTATTTTCATTTAGGGGGCGGTGTGGGTGGCATTAAATGATGTACTTCTTTTACCTCGGCAACTTTAAGCAATTTTAATTGTAGTGCGTTTTTTAAATTCATTGCAGTATTTTGTCTTGCTGCTGGTCACATTCCGTATCTGGGAATATACTAACAAAATAGAACTAATATTTAAGTGACAACAAAGGCAAGGCTGCAATAATTAATTTGGTGGAGATTGTAGTGATTTATTATAAATACATTTGTTTGCTTGTATTTAATAAATGAAATTGTTGCAGCTGTCGGCACTGCAAGGCGTTGCCACACATTTCAAACGAATGGCCACCCTGACAAAGCAGTTTACTGCTTGCTTGACATAAGCGCGCGCTATTTATTTGAATATTGGCATTGACTTATTTATTGTTATGTTAAATAGAACTCTAATCAATTATATACAACAATGATGTATTTAATACTAATTCGTTTGTTTTTGCGTTCGTATGTGTTGATGCTAATGTTAAATGTTTACAACTAATGGATGGAATGCTTTAAGTTCTCTCTCTACTACATAAAACAACGTGGGGTGTGTTCGTCTCTCGTTCGTCGGCGGCTAACATAATCTCGTCTTAATGCATTAACTAAATTCTAAGAAAGGTGAAGGCGATTACATGGCCGTCTCCAGCGGCTGGCTGTGACTGCGTCCATTGGCATGCAGAGGCACCAAACCGCCGTCGCCGGCCTCGCTATCAAAATCCGTCTCGAGCAGCGCCTCCGACTTGGAGCGATGATACGGATTGGCAGTGGCCAAAGGCAATGCTGAGGGCGTTGGGGGCGTTGTGGGCGACGCCTCCTGTGACGAGGCCGTCTGATAAACAGTCTTTGGACGCGACGTCGGCGCCGCCGGCGGCTGAGCCAGCGGCCTGGGAGCGCGATAATGTGATGCGGGCGCCTTGCTGCTTCGCACCGCCGTGTAATACGAGTCCGGGCGACGCATGTCCGCCGGCGTCACCTGCGGCGGCACTGCGGGCGCGGGGCGGTAGAGCGACGACTCCGTGGAGTAGTTGAACTGGTCGAGCTTCTGGTCAAAGGGCAGCGAGTCGCCGCTGCTGCGCTGCGGCATGAAACTGCTGTGCGAGCTGCGCTGATACTCGGGCAGGTTCTGCTTCAGCTCACTCAGGAAAGCCAAGCCCGGCTGGCCACGTCGTCCGCCCCCAGCGCCTCCCACAGCGCTGCTGCTTCCGCCGGCCTCTGTGCGCAGCGGCAGCGTGCTCGCGTTGCCGTAGTAATCGGAGCCGATCTCCTCGGCCTCTGCGTCCGTGTGATGTATGATGGGCGTGTCCTCGGCCACGCTGGTGCTGATGGAATTGGCGCGTGTGTTGCCGCCATAGGTCGAGTTGTCCCTGAAGCCCTCGTTGCGGTAGCTCAGCTCGAAGGCGTCGGGCTCCAAGGCAGCGGCGGCCGCAGCCGCGCGAGCTCGATGCGCGCTGCCCTTGGAGATGGTGGCCACCTTGTGTGGCTGCTGATGCTGTGGATCCTGGCCAGCTGGGCGCAGAGCGTTCTGGTTGACGTACTCGTTATAGTGCGGCTTCTGCTCGTAGCCCTCGTAGCTGCCCGCCTCCGAGGTGAGCACGCTCTTGTCCATGGAGTCGATGGAGCCGTTGGTCACCATCTGCTTGTAGTCCTGGCTCTTGGACAGCGTGCCGTTGCTGGACATGTTCTGAGGTAAGCGAAAGGGAAACCAAAACAAAGGAAAAACCAAATTCAACTAAAAACTCAAGAGAGACAGAAATCAAAAGAAAATCATACATAATTGGGACGACGGCGCAGAGATCCCTGGGGATCGATGCTGTTCAGGCTGCGCAGGCTCTGGCGAATGCTGTTGCGTCGCTGCAGTCGCTGCACGTGGCGGTGCTTGGACTTGGCGAACCAGCAGAAGGCCACCAGGATCAGCAGGATGATGGCCAGCACGAAGGCCGAGATAATACTGATGGCGAAAATGTCCGCGCGCCACGACAGCGGATCAATGATGACCTGGAAGAGATCAACTCTTAAGTAAAGAATTACATATTATTACATTTGCACTTACTCTTGGGTCCATTTCGCAGATGAAGCCACGCTCTCGGGCACAATCCTCCACCTCGATCTCGCCAAAGACGAAGCTCGTGCAGCGCTCAATGTGATTGTAGTCCTGTATCCACACCTTGTCCGGATACTTCAGATGCCGCATCTGGCTCTGCAGGTACTTCCAGAGCGTGGTGCTGTCGGTGCGTATGAAGGGCATCGTCGAGTTCTCCGAGCGGCAGAAATCACGCGCCTCATGGAACGTCATTGGAGCGCCCACGTAGGTGAAGCATGTGTCTTGGACCAGGGCCCAACCCGGGGGACATTTGCCATCCAGAATCGTCTCGTTGTTCATCATGAAGGGCACGGCAAGCACTTCAAGCAGCATGGGATCATCTGGAAAACGGGGATTACGATTATTAAATTAGTTTGTAAAATAAATTCATTTTGTATTAATAAATTTCTACTTTAAATAATGTATGTTACAAAAATACGACTTAATTTCACTCTTTTAATTAAAATGCAGAAGAAACCCGACAAGATATAAAATATCTTCAATATTTAATAAACTTTACTTTATTTTTAAATATAAATTCAAACGAATAAATTGATTGAATTTGTCTTAAGTGAAAATATTTACTACTTTTTTTTTTTCTATACTTTATTTCAAAAGAACATCCACAGCAAATATGGTACATTAATTCTTTTAATTTCTCTATCAGCACGAAATTGCATCTCAAGATTTATTATTGAATTCAACTTCACTTTAAAATAAAAACAGATAAAGATAAAGAAGTTTGACTTACCGGATTTGTCCCTAATGCGGGACGCCACTGAAATGGTATTATTGTAGCTCCAGTAATTGTGACGTGCATCGATCTTGGAGCTCCAAGTCTCAAAGGTCCTGGGTGAAATAAAGAATAGAAGCGTTACTTAAGATGCCTTTAATTACAATGAAGCTAAGCAGCTTACCTGTTTTCATAGTCAAAGCTGAGACTACGTGTTGGAGAAGAGAGATCAAGATCAAGAGCAAGATGTAGTTAAAGGGGGAGAGAGCAAGAGGAAAATAATGGAAAAGAGAGCTCCACATTAATAGGGTAAACTCAGGGGTATTAAGAGCGGTCGTTACACTTAAATTAAGCCTCAACTTACATGGAATTATTGACGGTTAGCAGCTCGTAATCGTTCTCGTAGTTCTCGAAAATGTTGTCCACATACTGCTGACCCGCAGTGCCTGCCACAATCGTTGCCCGGGACATCCAGTTGGTGGCCACATTGCTGCAATCCGAGAGGATTAATGATACTCTAAATTAAGAATGATATCCTAGCTTACCGATAGAATCCATTGTGGGCTGTGGTCTGGTAGATCTGCAGGCGAACCTTCTCGAAGCCGGACACCTCCATGATGCGACCCCCGATGTTGCTGTGCACATAGTTGTGGCTGAAGTTCGATACCACCTGGCAGAGGCGAATGACCTCAGCGTAGCCAGCGTTGTTCTGCGCAAAGTAGTTGCGGTAGAGCTCCACCTCCTGGTAGGGCGACGACTGACGACCCTCCACGAACAGCGCAGGACGATTGCGGTTGCGCATGAAGAGATTGTGGTGCACGAATCCACGCAGCGAAGTCGCCGATCCGCGTGAATCAGCGCGTATACGTAATCCTCCCTGGTTCTCCAGCAACAGGTTGTTCTGGAAAGCAAAATGTAAAGACATTAAATATATTTAATTGGCAAGTTGCACCCAAATATTGATATAGGTATAAATATATAATGTTTATAAGAAGAAAATATATAAAAAAAATATTTAAAAAATGTATATTTTATCATTACTTGCCAATTTAAAAAAAATGTTTTTATTATTTTGAGATTAAATTTCAAATTCAAATGAATGTTTCAATACTGTAATTAATAATAAAGGTAAATGTTGTTGTCTGTATTAAGGATTTATGTTCTTGTTTGATTTACTTGCAAACCAAATCTCTAGTATTATTAATTGATCATTTTCTTTAAATTATAATATTTTAAATATTAATAAAGTCAATTGTGTTTGTCGTTTTCGTTGGTTACTTTTATCATTGTTCTAAAATGTATAGTTATCAAAACAATTATGATGGCAAATGTATTATCTTAGTGAAGATTTATTGCCATTTTTGCATTATTATAAGTCAAATTCTTGTTTGAATTATAATACTTATTCAAATTATCTTCTCCATCAAAGATATTTGTATAGACTTACCATAAAGTACAATGAGTTCATGTTCTGCACATCCAGGTTGAGGGCCGAGGCGCAGGTGGAGAAGTTGCCATAGAGTTGTTTGCAGTTGCGCTCGATGCGGTTCCCGATCAGGGTTAAGGTGGGAGTTACTTCCCCCGCAGAGGCATAACTAACGGCTCCCTTCATAGCGCCCGAGATGTGAGTGTCCGTGATATTGTGCAGAGCATCGCGATCTACAAATGAGTATAAATTATTCATATTATACAAATATTTACTGCTTTATCTCTGTTGTAAATAAAGGTATTCCTTGGCTACTCACATTGACCTAGCGTCGAAATGGGCACCGTGACAATCTCGGCAATGAAGCCATGTGTCTCAGGGGCGCCACTTGCCACCAGCTGCAGACTCAGGGTCGGACCCTTGGTCTTGAAGAAGGAGCGCTGGTTGTCGGTGTCTGACTCCACTTTGCCCAGATACGTGGCCGTCACATTGTAGATATCGCCATCGTAGAGCTTGATGAAGTCGGTGCGTCCGTAGAGCTTGGAGTGATTGAACAGATTCGATTGCAGCAGGCGGAAGCCGATCGGCTTGGCGCGGAAGGCGGAGGTGAAGATCTTGACGCAGTTCACCGGGTTGTTGTCGTACTTGTAGTAGACGAGCATGCGCTCCTCGATGCTCAGCACCTTCTGGGGATCGCAGATGTCGATCAGCGAGAACAGCTTGTAGGGCAGGTCGAGTTTCTTGAGCGGAGTGAAGCTGGACTCATCGCTGTCGCGTCCCTCGCCGCTCAGCGACACAATGCTGATGCCCGTGCCGAGGGTTCGATTGATGTTCAGGTGGTTGAGGTTCAGCTTGCCGCTCGGCGCAATCAGATTGATGCCGTGATTGGCCGAGTTCCTAATGCTGACCGAGCTGATCGAGGGGTTCTTGTGTATGGCCTGAATGGCCGCCGCCTTGTGGTTGTGCAGAATGCCCGCCTGCTCGATCTGCACAAACTCCAGCTGGCTCTCGCGCTGAGGTCGCGAACGCGTGTTCGCCAGCCGATGCTCGTACTGCAGCTCCTCGAACTTGGAGTTGGCGAACCGAATGCCGCCCCAAAAGACCTCGTCGTCGGCAATGTCGTTGCAGCTGACGAACACGTAGACGTCGTCCCATCGGCACTCGTGACGATGCCCGTAGAGCTGGCCGTTCAGGCGCTCGGCACAATCCTCCATGCGCTCCTCATCGCCACGACACTCCAGCGGCTGCACCCACGACCAGATCCTCGTCAGCGAATTCGTGTGGAACTCAATGCGCCTGTCGTGCCCGTAGTAGACGTTCAGCGGATCGAAGCCCAGCTCTCGGCACACGACCTGGGCATTGCGCTCGGTGAAGCGGCCGTCGCAGATGGGCACCCACTGCAGTGTCGTGTGATTGAAGTACTCCAGGAAGCCCTCGTTCAGGCCGTAGATGCCGTCCGCCTCGCCGGTGCAGTTGCTCGCACTCGTGCACAGTCGGATCGAGTCGAAGTCCGTCAGAGCCGCACTCATGTCCTCGAGAGCGCGACGCTTGCGAGGCGGCGCTGCGACCAACGACTCCCGGCTGGCGTTCCTAAACGGACGCATCACAATCGGCGACTCCTTGTAGCCGATGGCCATCAAGGTGCCCAGCACCAGGATGCCCACATTCGGCTCGAATTCCAGGGTGACGCCGTGCTGTATGGTCAGCGTTGTGCCCGGCATCACCGTGATGTCCGAGGCGATGTAGTAGGGAGTGCCTTGCTTGGGCAGCGAGAGATCGCGGTAGACGCGTCCCCCGCGATAGCTCTCCAGGGAGATGTCCTCGTTGGGCGGCGCCACCACGGAGACGCTGGCGTCGTAGCTGTCCTCGATGAGGAAGGGCTGGTAGATGACGTCCGCGTGATCGTTCCAGTTGTCGAAGTCGAAGATCTTGGACTCGATGTAAGCGGGATCCTTGCTGCCCCACCAGTTCTCCGTGGCCTGGAAGTAGTTGTTCAAGCGCGCCGACCTCACGCCCGCCACCAGATGGTAGTCCATCTCATTGTCCGCGATCAGGTTGCGATAGAGACGCACGGTCTGCACGCCATCCAGCCGGATCACGGCGCTCGGCAGCTGATGCTGCTTGCGAATGCGTCGCGCAGCCCGCATGTAGTGCCGGTAGTCGGCCATCATGCTGACTATGCTGTTGCCCTTGAAGGAGTTGTACTCAATGCTCGCCGGGACTTGGCCAATGATCTCGCTCAGACTGTCCGCCTTGAAGAGCAGCACAAACTTGGCGCTGTTGGCCTCGAAGCGGTTGTTGTCGAAGCGCAGACGCTTCTCCATCCCGTCGAGTGCGATCAGAGCACCCGGACAACTGTTCTCCCGGAACACGTTCGAGGTGATGTTGAAGACCGCATAGTGCCCGGAGACCCCGATGTGGAAGTTGCGGTTGCGCTGCCAGGTGCTGTTCCCAAAGTAGATCGAGTGCGTGAAGTTCTCGTTGTACTGCCAGACATAGGGCAACGCCACCTGGAAGCCTCCGTGCGCGTTCTGCTCCACGGTGGAGTCCTGGATCACGTAGTGGAAGAGATTGTTCGAGGAGCGCAGGTCCTTGGACATCTGCCGTATGCCCAGCCCGTTCTGCGTGATCAGCGAGCTGTTGATGTGCAGCGTCACCTCGGAAATGTTGCTGGAGATGACGTCCCAAAAGGGGGACTTGATCAGTATCGCCTCTCGCTCGTTGAAGCTCAGCTCCGAGTTGATGAGCTTGATGGACTCGTTGGCCTTCCGCAGGTAGTACTCGCCATTGTCGCCTATGTACCGATTGTAGTAGTAGCCCGTGATGCCCCGCAGGTTCTTCTGTATCTTCGTGGAGCGTATGGTCAGTGTGGGCACAGGACCGCTCACAATCCTGTTCCTGATGTTCTGCACCGGCGCTGTGACCGTGCTCAGCATCAAGACGGCGCCTCCCAGCGCCTGCAGGCCGCTCTCGTAGTAGATGATGATGCCGTAGCTGCTGCTGGTGGCGGGGAAGACGGTGAGATCGCGTTTGACCTGCCACAGATCGCTGCGGATGTTCTCGGTGCGAGCGTTCAGTATGCTGATGCTCTCCGTGGACAGGTTGTGAATGGGATTCAGCAGCTGGATGCCGATCACATAGCCTGCCGGACACTGCACCACAATCTTGCGACTGATCGACTGGCCCAGCAGCTCCTCGGTGCGTATGTATTTGTGCTCGAAGGTGCCCAGATCAATGTTGGACAGCTCGTGGGGCAGCACATAGGGATCGTAGTCGGTATCGTAGGAATTAAAGTCCCGGGCCATGTTGAACCAGCCGCCGATTTCCTTCTGATCCAGCGACGCAATCACGGCATCGTGCGAGATGCCGCTGCCGCGATTATCCTTGATGATCGAGCCGGAAATGCGAAAGTCGAGCTGCTTCATGCTGATGCCGCTGCCGCGATTCCCGGAGAACTCCGAGTTCTTGATGTTGTTCACCGACTTGCCCGCATAGATGTCCGCATAGATGACGCCCAGACCATCCTGCAGATTGTTCACCACGCGCACGTTCTCCAGATTGTGACGCGCATGATCCATCTGCAGGGCGGGCTTGAACGCGTTCGTCGTGTAGTCGAAGAGTCCGGCCTTCTCCACGGTCACGTACTGCAGATCGGCGCGCTCCGCCAGCATGCTGAACCGCACGCCCGCCCAGGCGCCCTCGTAGCAACGCAGCCCCACATCGCTGTCATGGCTGCAGCTGTTCTCGAACTCGTACTCGGCGCGACACTTGGTCACGTCGCGATCGTGGGCCGTGCAGCGCACATTGGCCAGAAGCACGTCCTCGGAGGTGCCCGCGGTGGGCAGCTGGGAGCGCAGCAGTCGCCAGTCCTGGGGGTTCAGCGAGTAGCCCAGCTGATGGCAGACCAGGGCGGCGTTCAGCACATTCCAGCCGTAGTCGCAGACGGTGCCCCAGCGGCCCTTCACATACACCTGCAGGCGCCCCTCGTGGGCTCCCGCGCCGCCCAAGAGACGCACCGGGATGCGAGGCACGCCGTCCACGGGCAGCACCTCGGTTTCCATGTCGATCGCCTCCGTCTCGCTGTCCAGGTCAATGCTCTCCGTGTCGTTCGTGCCCATGATCGTCTCGCGCTTCAGGGTGAACAGAATGTCATCCGGGCGTCGTCCCCTGGCTTCCAGCTTGCCCGCCACCATCATGCCCACACTCGGCTCGAAGCGCAGCGTTGTGCCCGGCTGCAGGATGAGCTTGCCGCCCGGCCGAATGTTGATGTCCTTGGTGACCGTGTAAGTGCCCGCCGGCACCATGTCCTGGCCGTCGACCTCGCCGCCAATGACGTCGCTGCCCTCGTGGAAGAAGCGCGGCACCACCGTCGACACCGTGATCATGGCCGTCGAGCCCGGGTTGGAGCTGTGCAGCAGGTAGGGAATGTACTGGATTTTGGCCAGATTGTAGCGATCGTTGCGGTGGAAGAGACGCGCATAGATGCGTTTCTCGTCGGTGTGTCCCAGCCAGTTGCAGGTGGCGTTGATGATCTGACTCTGGTCGGTGAGCTGCGACCCAATCTCGTAGGCCGAGTCCAGATTGTGCAGGATGTTGCGGAAGATGTCCACGTTGCTGGAACCCACAACAACCGGCGCAGCTACCCTCGATCTGGGATTCAAACGCCCGGCGCCGTCGCTGCCCTCGCTGCCCGCAATCAGCGGACCGAAGGCCTCGGTGATGTTGTTGCTCCTCACGAAATTCCGGGTGAACAGAATGTACTGCACCTCGGAGCGGCTGTAGGGGGAGAGGGCCAAGGAGACCACGTGCAATCCGCTGTTGCGCATAAAGTAGTTGCTCTGGATGAGCAGCTTAACGGGCAGATAGTTGAACTCCTGGAAGATGTAGTCGTTGTTCACGTAGATGCAGCCGTAGCCGCCGTACCGGAACATGTTGTACTCGATGCGGCCCTGCAGGTTGAGGGCGGGACTCAGGTAGATGGAGTTCGCCTGGCTGTACTTGAACATGTTGTGTCCCAGCTGCAGCTGCAAGTTGGCCAAGCCGTTCTCGGTGGCCTGGTAGCACGACTCGAGGAACACGTCGTTCTGCTGGCTGCCGTTGAAGGTGTTGCCCGTGATGTTCACCCAGATGGGCCGGCAGTAGTTGCCGTGGAACACGCCCATCTCCAGGTTGCCGCCGATCTGCGAGTACTCCACCACAGTGGTCTGGTTGAACGGAATGTACTCCACGCGCTCCACGTCCGTCGTGTGATTCAGCCAGGTCGCCAGGCCGTAGCCCCGATTCGAGTTCAAGGCCGAGCGGGAGATATTCCGATTGCCGCCGTAGTACGTGATGTTGACGCCCGCTCCGTTGTTGAAGCTGATGTTGCTGCTGGTGATGTTGACGTCGCCCGCCCCGCTGGTCACATGCACGCCCGCCACGTGCCCGTTGCCGGACACCGAGCTGGCGTGGACGTGCAGCTTGGAGCGGATGTTGTCGACGGCCACGCCGCGTCCGCCGTTGTCCTCCACCGTGGACTGCGCCACTCGCAGGTCGTAGGCCACCGCGTCGCCCGAGGTGATGCGGAAGTAGCCGTTCAGCTCCCGCCTCGCGTCCGCCCGGATGCGCACAAACATCTTCTCCCGCGTGCTCGTCACGCTCTGGGGCCGGGTGAAGTTGCGCGCCTGCCACTGGAAGAGCAGGCGATCGTTGGCCGAGGCGCCGTCGAAGATCTCGACGCTGCCCGTGCCGTTCTGCTGGAGCACAAAGTGCTCGAAGTGCAGGGTCAGCAGGTAGCCGGGTCGCGTAAAGAAGTACTTGCTGCACTCCTTGGTGGAGCCGGCGTAATACTTCTGGGTGAAGGACAGCGAGATGGGATACGTCTGACCCGAGGTGGTGGGCAGGGTGCAGAAGTCGTAGATGCTGGCGCGGTCGGTGCGCTCGGTGCCGCGCAGGTCGTGGCCCACATACTTGATGCCGTCGGCGGCGTTGTCCACCACCGAGCAGCCCTCGAGCTGCACCAAGCCCTGGCTCGAGTTGACGAAGATGCCGATGCCGTTGCTCTTGCGCACCGTCACGTTCTGCAGCTGGAAGCCCGCCCAGGGTCGCGTGCTGTTGAAGCCCGTATACGCCGAGTGGCTGATCACCACGTGCTCCATTTGCGGCGGCAATCCCTGCACCTCCAGCGCCGACTTGGCGCTGAACCCGGCGCCATTGCCCCCTCTAATGATGTCCACGTACTTGAGGCGCGACTCCGACTGCGCCGCATAGACGGTGTTGTCCCTGCCCAGCGTCTTGGTGGATGGCGCGTTGTCAAAGTAGATGCCCCGCCAGTGTCCCAGCGGCTCCGCGTGCACCGCCAGACACTGGATGCCCAGATCGTTGTGGTAGTCGCAGGAACCCGCGCCCATCTGCCGCGAACTCCAGCCGCAGGCGGTCAGACTGTTCTCGCTGCCCCGGCACTTCGGCTGCTCGTACAGCAGTCGAGGGTAGTAGCCGGGGGTGCGTTCCACCCAGTTCCAGAAGCGACCGCCTCGGTAGCCCAGCTGCCTGCAGGCCACCGTATAGTCTGCCATGGTCCAACTGCAAGGGGAGTATTAATCTCTGGCTGTTGAGCTGCATTCTGTTACTTACTTTCTCGAGTTGGAGCACACGGAGCGCCAGGCGCCTTTGTGGAACAGTTGCAGTCTGCCCTCCACCGGAGTGGGTCCGTCCACCAGGCGAATGCCCTTCTCCTGCTCATCGGGCAGCTCCATCTTCACGTTGGCAGCGTTGCTTTGAGATCTCAGCACAATGCGCGCTGTGGGTGTGCCCTGAAGAAAGGAAATGTCAATATCAACTGTGAGTATTACGGAATGCTAGCTGAATATTATTCTAATTGTTATAAAAATATTGGATAAACTAAAATTAAGTATTGCTATATAACGTCTCTAAATATTACTTCGTGATGACTAGTTAAAGAAATGTTTTATAAATCAAAAAATAATAAATTAAATGAATAATAATAATAATAATGAATTACAAAATTCCTTGTATCTATTCAACAAATGTTGATATATTTATTTCCCAACGTATTCCAATATTATTTTAAAAGATAGAAATTATATGTATCTTTTGACTAGTTAAAGACTAATTAAAATAAATTACTACCACATTCATAAATAATTCGATATACTACATTTTGACTATTTACGAGATCGAAATAGGTATTAATAATCATTATTTTTCCAAAAAATCCACATCTATAATGATAAAGAAAAAACTAACACAAATATAAGAAAATTGGTCTATAATGTCATTCTTGATATGCCATATGCAATTTCATAAAATTTATGAGCATTTTAAAGTCATATTGAGTAGTTGAGGAAAATTACTACCTAAGTTCCTAACTTACACATAAATCATATAAACGAAACTAAATTTGTAATCAAAGCACTCCCGTATAATTTAATCTCGTCTAGACCCTAGAAAGCTGAAAGTATTCTCACAAATTAAATTCCCATTTCTTTTTCTAATCCGCAATGTGAATGACTCTTTTCCACATAGACCATACTATATACTTAAGTACGTGTAGTATTTCATTGCACATTTTGCTTTGTGTGCCATTTTCTGTCCAATTTTTAGGTGTGAATATTTGTGTAATTATCTTTCAGTTTCACCTCGGGTTTTTCACCTCTCACACGCAACGTGAATCGCGCATAAAAAGTCGCGTATGAACATTTTATTTTTACTTTGTGTTACTCTTCTAAGCTATTATTATTTTTGTTTTTTTTCAATTATGATTATTATTTTCACGCCAGTTGGCCTTCGTTTTCCAATGAGAATCATCAGCAGTTGATGATGATGATCTTGCCTCAATTTGTGGACTTAATTAACACCTATGCGTTCGATTGCGATGATCATGCTCATGATCATGATGATGATGCTGAGTAACGCCCACAGACAATTGACAACAGCGCAAACAATTTTATTTAATTAAAACCGGAGAAGACCCGAACTTTAACAGGTCAGCAAATACTATACTATATATCATCTTAGGATGATTCAGATCGAATTTGCATATAGACAAAAATTAGTCTGGTATTTTTGACAGCTTAACTCTCGAGTCTCGAAGTAGACCTGAAGTCGACCCAAAGGCGACTTAAGTTGCCCAGTAGAAACATCAATTATGCGACGTCGTTCACTTAAATCTAATTAACCCTTAATAACCCTCTGACCGCTGATTAAGTAACTGAATCGGGCGGGAAACGAGGAAATCGGGGGGAGTGGAGAGTGGAGCGTGGAGCGGACATGCAAAGTAAATGCAGTGAAACTCTTTGAAGTCATCGTCGGTAGTTGTTATAGCTGAGTAATTGTTATTGCTATTGGAATCGTGCAACGATTCATTGAGCTCAGGAAGTGAACTTGGTCTGACCTAATTACTGGGTAACCGACCCAGCGCATGCGCTGACGCCCTAACCTACGACTACTCACAAATCGGCGAGCAAAAACACTCAAGAGTTCTTATCAGTGAGAGAGATAAGGACAGAGAGAGAGGGAGAGGAAGGCAGCGAGAGACTCGCAGAATGGGCAGCAATTGAGTAACGCAATCTTATCAGTTCAAAAGTCAACAGAATAAATAATACAACAAGTGAAATTCGACGGGGTGCTACGAAACTTTTGAGCTTATCTATCATTACCGTTACTCACCTGTTGTCTGATAGCAACAGGTGCCCCGCCAGCACTTAATCATTCGCAATATTCAACGGCTTGAAAGGCGTTTTTTGCAAACAGTATGAACCCAGGAGATACGCTAAAAATAGGTCTTATATATTTTAGAAATGTTATTTGCTAATGTGGAATTTTTAGGACAGCTCTAAAAGATAATGCGCTTTCACAAAATTGAGATTAATTATTAAGCGAGTTGGATTACGATTGCAAAATTATCAAAATATTTAATATATATATTTGAGCTTAATATTTATATATAATTATATATGAAATAACTATATATAGTAAATAAATAATTATATATTTATATATAGTAATCATATAGTTTTCTCTTTGAGTACTGTTGACATTATTTCTCTTTCTAAAGAAACATTTATATCAGAAAATATATGTATATATATTTTCCATACACCCAAAAGCTGAACTGTTAAAGTAACTGTTTTTGTATAAAAAAAAATGCGTCATTTGTATCTACAGATAAGCTGCATCATGAGGTCAAGGCGTTTAGGTTTTACGATAACTTTTATCACAAAGGCTGAATTGATTGCACCACCTTGTATTTCCAAAGAGAATAGACTGCAACTAAAACAAAACTCCAACCGAGTTTACTTACTTCGCCTACCAACTTTCCTCCTTGCCTGTTCAAACCACCCTCCCAATTCCCCGCCTTAACTGCAGGGTATATAGCCAAACCTATAGATTGTTGCACTTACCACAGCCTGCAGCACGCCGCGCACCTTGAGGCCCTTGGTGGGCGCGAATTCCACCGTCACGCCCGGCTCGATGGTGAGGCGGGCGCCTCGAAGCACCTCCAGGTCATCGCGTGCCAGGTACGGACTCTCGCTGAGGCGCAGAACGCGCTCGCTGAGAATCTCGCCACCCTGCAGCTCGGTGTACGAGTGGGCCGATGACGTCAGCAGCAGGGATGGCGTCGACGGAGGCGCCGCCGTGGCGTCGCCGCCGTGACGCGTCGCTGGCAGCAGTTGTGTGGCGCCGTCCAGACTGGCGAATTCGATATCGTTGGCGTTCTCATTGTCCTGCAGCAGTTCCTCGGTCTCCAGCTCCGTGTCGCGACGTTGTTGCTGTTGCTGTTGTTGTTGCTGTTGTTGTTGCTGTTGTTGTTGCTGTTGTTGTTGCTGTTGTTGTGCTCGACCTAGTTGGCAGGACGACGACAACAGGACGATGAGCAGGAGTATTGTGCATTTGTTGGCCCATTTGGGGCCTCGGGGTGGGCAGTTGTTGTTGTGGCTGTTGTTGTTGTGGTTCTTGTTGCCGTTCTCGTCGTAATAATTGCTTTGTTTACTTTGTCTTTGCTGGGAAAAGTTCGTTTTATGTCGTTGCAGCGTCATTTGTGCATTGTTTTTAATCACTTTTTATCGATGAATATGTATTAAAGGTACTATTTATAGCTATTATGCATTGCTTTTCACACTTCCATGGCAGTTAAGGCTGTTGTAAACACACAAAATTAAAAACATTAGGATTATTTTAAGGAAATTCAAATACTTAAAAACACTTTATATTCAATTCAAATATTATATATAAAAGTTGTAATTTGTATATGCGTTTCGTTGCGTTTTTTGGATTAGACATTATTTTTAATTCACATTAAAATGGGTTTTATTATAATTATTTTTAGTGTAATTTTGAATTAGAAATTCATCATTTTATATATATATATATTATATTTTTTTTTTTAATATTTTTATTTTATATTTTTATAACATTTATTCGCGTACATTATCATTTTTAATAATTTTGTAGTTTATGTTTTGTAATTGTTTATTTCAATATTTTGAATTTCTTTTTATGGAAATATATTTGTTTACATTTTTACACATTTCTGCTTTGCTCTAACATATTGTTGGTATTTGTTTTTATTTGCTTTGTCGCTTGTGTTTTTCACAGCGTTTTCACAGTTTTCCACTTTGTTTTCCAGCATACAATTAACACTTTGTTTTTCTCAGACACTCCACAGCCAAAAACACAATACTTTATACTGATTTCATGTTGTTGCACAGCCACAAGTCTCTAGCATTGTTACCAATCTCTGATAAGCCGCCACAAACTGGCCCTAAAAGCCAACACACACACACAGACACACACACACACGCAGGCATAGAACTTGACAACGTTTCAAAAACAAAACACACGAATACCAATGCACACACACACACACACACATACACACGCACACACCCAACTGTGGACTGGCCCACAAAAGCAACGAAAGACGAAAAATAATTTAAACACACACGAAAAACACGTCCATACGCAAAGAACCGTTAGCAGCGACTGCTGAGCGGGTTGCTTGCATTATGTATTATGACGACTGCTGTGGAGCGACAGCAACAACAACAACAACAACAGCAACGAATGTGAGGGAAAAGCTTGAAACAACAACATGCTAAGCAGTTGGGGAGCTGTCGTTGTCGTTGTGTCTCCACGTAGAGTAACTGTAAATGTGTAGGCATTTCATTCATGGCGTGAGCGCGAGAGAGCAAGCCTAAGAGAGCGTGGCGAGCGTGAGCGAGATGGCATCTCTGATAGCGTCGCACGCACCGCTAAAGGTATTTTGATGTTGTTGTTGGGGTTTTCAACTCATTTTCTGTGGGTTACGTGTGCGTAGAGTGTGCAAGCGGAAAGAAGAAGACAGAAAGAAAGCATTTCCAAGTCGGGGCCCCAGAGTTTTCCTCGCTCAGACTGCGGCTCCAAGCTAACGACTCGGAGCCCAAGTCGGACTCTTATTTATGGCGTATGCAAAGCAGCTTTGCTCAGTGCTGTTCTTGTCTGTTCTTAAGCTGCGGGCGCGGCTAATGGACTGAGAGAAAAACTTGACCACAACGATCATAAATCACAAATATTTCAAAGTATGTTGTAACAAAAAGAAAGGGGAATATAAATAAATAATTATTACGTATGCATATATTACAAGAAAACTTCCTTGAAATGCGCAAATCAAAACATTTTAATGTTAGAATATGTGTATATACACTATTCGAATTTTATGGGATTAAACAATTTAAAATTATCACCCATATACATATTTCAATATATTAGTTTGAATGTAATTGTGGTTTAGTCTATTGATATGAGAAACGTTAAAAATAATACCTTTTAAATTTTTAATTTAAATTAATTAAAGTAAAATATTTTATTTAAACTGATTTCAAAAATATTTAAAATAATATATTTGAAGTTAAATTTATTTACTTGAATTGAAGATGTTAATTTGAATATAATTGTTATTTTAATCAATCAATTTTAAAAATGTTAAAAATAATAGATTTAAAATGAAATTTATGTATGTATTTAAATAATTGTAATTGAAATTAATTGATTTACAATTTCTGGAAATAAAGAAACTGTTCTTTGAAATATTGAATTTATTTAAAGAATGTGGTTGGGATGATAGATTTAAAAAAAAAAGTAACTATTGAAACTTTCTCTCAGTGCATATTGACTCGTCTCGGGGCCTTGTGCGTTTTTTATCGACGCATCTGTGAGTCAGCTGCAAGCTATCCAAGTTGCAACGACGGCGGTTATTGTTGCTGCGACTGTCGCAGTTGCATACTAAAGTGCATTCAAAAGTTGATTGTGGGCCTTTTATGGGTTTATTAACTTTGTTTGGCATTTAGCTTTTGCTTTTGCCAAGCTATGCAACCAGCTATGATAAGTGGCTAAAAAGACACCCCATTCTGCGAACACTTCTTTCAGTAAAGCGTATTTCTGATAAGCTATGTAACGCTCTGAAAGCACTGTAACTGTCCTCAACTTACTGTATACAGTATGAGTATATTTTAAAAAATGCTATAACTGCTGATAGTCGCCAATCAAATTGGTAAGATAATGGCTAAGCATTAGATGTTGATGGCATTTCCTTAACTTGATTAGATAATTAGGGTTACGAGTAGTAGCGTAAATAACCGTGGAAAATGTGGGTTTCACAGATTGTCCAAATTGCCAAAATTTGCCAAAGTAACAGCGAGTTCAACAACCTTTATATAACACTCTAATAGAGCGTTAGTTCTTTATGCATATTTATTGAATTAGTTTCTTGTTTCTTGGATTCCACTTTATCATAACGATTTTACGTGCCTTTCACTGACTGACTTTCTTTCTTCACTCTCTTAGAACCATTTACTTTTATTATTTTTCTGCGATTATGTAGATCATTATATTCCACTATTTCTACGAAGAGAGAGAATTTCAATTAATTTTTCAATTATATGACGGACAGTATATTCTATTATGTATTTTTTTATAATTTGGAGAGTGCTGTATGCCATATAGAGCTAATAATAAATTATAACGTGTATCGCTAGCACAGTCATTAGTCCTAAGTGACCTATGTACAAATGTGTATTAGTCATCTGTGGGACGATCTAACCGGCGTCTTTGTTTCTCATTCAACTTGTTGGATGAGCACGCGATTTGCATTCCACTTTCGGTGACTAATCACAACGTGTTTCGCTCTAATCTAATACAGGTAACTATTAGCTGTCGCTCTCGCTCTCGCTTACTCCCACGCTTTCCCTCTCGCTCTCTCGCTCACACTCTCGCTCTCTGTTTGTCGCTGGCCAATTGCTTATCGCGTACTTCCTTCAGTTCTCAATCGTGGTAAGCCCTCAAAGTGCACTTGTCTTTGCCTGATTGATAATGTCTCCACTTCCTGTCGCCTTGCCAACTACAACTACTATACAACGATTGGTTGGCAACGCGTCATCAGCCAGCAGTGGACGAGTGGAAGTGAGTAATGTAATGTAATGAATGCTATGCTATGCTATGCTAAGCTAACTGAACGGAAGTAAATGTGGAAGTAGCAGGGCAGCAAACTGGCAACTGGCAACTGCAGTCGCTGCCGACGCTGACTGCGCTGCTGCTGCTGCGTTGCGGCTCGCTGCACGCATGCAGTTGGCAAGTTTGTTGGGTTTATTGGCCACAAGTCATAGCTTTGGTAGTTGTGTGGCAATTAGACGAGCACGAAAGCGTGCAATTGGCAACGGATTTGGCCGAAAAGGCTTTCGGCATCTTTACGCGCTGCTGCTCTATCTATGCGCACTAATGAGCCTGCTCTTAACGGTTTCATCTTCACTCGTAAAGTTCCATAATGTTCTAATTAACCAGAATTTATGTTGCAGCTCAAACATGTCTGTGCTTGTTTCTTTGTGTGGCCAGACACTTTGGGATTGGTATTGGTATTGGTATTGGAGTTGGCATTGGTATTGGTGTGTTTGGTAATACTTCGCGTTGTGTGTTGGCCAGCAAGCTCACCAACACAAACACCAACACAACCTCACTTTTAACTTTTCTTCTTTGCGTTTTTTTTCGGAGAGCTTTGCAGCTCTTTGTGCGATTTATTCACAGCACTTTGTGGCAATTTTCCAACACTTTGGCGCACTTGTTGCACTTTCTGTTAACATTTTTGGCATTATTTACGCATTTTCGACGCTTTTCATTTGGGGCTTTAAGGCGCGGTCAACAGCGATCACACTTACACACTCGCACATTCGGTTGTGTGCGCGACAACAGAGAGCGAAGAAGAAGAGCGACAGAGAAAAAAAACAGCACCGTTGAGATCAAAATGTTTCTTTTGGCTTATTATGCGCACACACGTCTGTTCGGCCGCGTCGTTGAACACCTTCTGAGCGCACTGAGTCGCCCAGAGAAGCAGAGCAGCAGACGAGCTTCGCACACAACATCAGACGCGCTCTCTCCCTCTCATCAACTGCTCTGCTGCCAACTCAAGTTCTGCAGGCAAAACAGCCAGCGCGCCATTCAAAACACACTCACACACACACACATACCTAGAGAGCAGCTTTATGCGAGCGAATCTGAACAACACATATTCAAAAGTTCGCTCCCAACAGGTCAGAGCGAAATGGCCGTTACAAGTTGCCACTCACGGTTTACCTTGGCCGAAATGACAACAGAACTCTGCTCAGCTTTTACAGCTTTTGCGTCGTTCGTTACCTGTTGCTTTGCGCGCTCTTAACAGCGCTCGCGCAAACGAGCTGTGTTTAGCGCCCTCTGTTAACTTAACAGTTGGCTGTTAAGCTTATGTTCAGCAGTTTAATTTGAAATTAATTGTATCGTTCCAGTACTTATATTAAATAAATATATTATGTAAATAATTTTACGAAATATTTATTAAAGTGAGTTAAAGTCGTTTATTAGCTGGAGCATTTATATGATTCATTTTATCTCCACTTTTAAGCAGTTCTTCTGGAGATTGCAAATATTAACATTTTGTTGCATACTTTTATGTGCCACACAAAAAGCAAAAAAGCTAAGTGCACTCTATGGCTCCAAAGTCTAAGCTGTATTTTTAATTTGAGTTGTATGTTTATAGCAGTAAGATTAAATAACAACATAAAAAAAAAAATAAAGTAAATACAAAAAATGGCTGAAATATGACATGAAGACAATATGATTATGAAGTAGCAGTTGTCTGGTTATTTAATGTGCAAGTCTACCATTTGTTATTTTGTTTATTGAATAAACTTAGATATTTTATCAATCATAAGAACACAATACAAATGTTTAATATTGAATATTGTGTGTGTAGGGTAAAATAAGTTGTTTCATATCAAACATATATAAATAGTCACCTGTCGGGCATAATTGAAACTACAGCAATCGATTATTTTCTATTGCATACTTTTTAGTGCCGCATTGATTATCCGCCTCCAGTTCCAATCAGAAACGCATTTTCCATTTAGCCACCTAGCGTCTATAAATCCAACTAATGCTACTTAGAAATTAATACTGCATACTTTTAGGCATAAACAAAATATTTCATTGATAATTATTGCGCCATCTAGCGTGCATAAATTCAATTGCCTAAAGAGTCCAAAAAGTAACGTATACTTTGAGGCCAACCACAATATTCCAACTCCTTTCGTTAGCAGGGATTCCACTTTGGCGACTAAACACTTGACATTTCTATAATTTTAAAATGCGTCAAATTGTTTTATTTTTTGGTGTCGCCGAAGAAAGCTATTTATGCATTCACTTCGTACGCTTTGGCGACTTCCTTTCGGCGACTTTTAGCAATTTTCAGTTGAATTCTCACGCATTCGCGAAGAGAGATATTTATTGTGAAGGCAACTCACGTGCGGCCGGCAACTGGTGATATCATCATTGCCTCATCTCGGTTAATATTATTATGTTTCTGCTTAATTTGATTTTTTTTATAGTTCAACGATTGATGTTGCCAGCCTATGTGTTGTGGTGCTGATGGGGGGAGGGGGCACCCATAAAGTTTCCTGCCGCCGCCACAATTTGATGATGACAACAATTTACGTGCCGCTTTAATTGAACTTTCTACGTGTTCGAGTGCAACACTTTGAATCTGCCTTGAATTGAGCCTCGAATTGTGCGTGGCAATGCCCATCGCCGCTCCGCTCCGTCCCGCCCCGCCCCGCCACTCCCTCGTCGAGAAAAAAAAAAACCCGTCTAGGAAGAGACCTATGCGAAACGTGCCTGAAGTACAAGTTTATAATGGCAGCGGGCTGACACTTGATTGATGGGCTCCATCAATCCGGCTGGTGAGTGAATCAGACCCACAGCTGAAAGCCCATAAAATACTAAAATCAAAAAGGTACTAAAACTAACATTAAATTTAAATTAAATATATACGCATACATGATTAATTTCAATGCAAACTTTATTTAAATATATTTTGATTTAGATTTTTGTCGCTATTGCTATGCCTATATAACTATGTTTAGATGTGTATATTGTGTCGTATCTAGAGAAATCATTTCAAATTGAAGGAAGACCATGGAATGCTAGAAGGACGTACTAACTATATGCATACATATATTTTAGGCCTACGATTAATCTAGAAGTTAAGCCTATAAAATGTAACTGGAATGTTAGATGTTGTATCTTGTTGTTGTTAATATTATTATAGTTATTGTTGTTGTTGCTGTTTGCTGTTGCTGTTTTTTGCGTGTGTGTATAAAACTAAGCTACTTTTACTTTCAACCTTTTTTTCCCTCAGCAAAAATCTTGATACGATTTCGTGTTTACATAACGATCCAAGATTATCTTAAACATTAAACATAAATTAGAGTTGTATACAAGTATTTATATATTATGTTTTTTGTTTTTTTTTTTGTTTTTTCTGCTTATGCCTGCTCTCGCATTTTTCATTTCGAATTTAATTGCTAACAAAAAAGAAACAACAACACTTAGTGTTGGGGGGCGATAGACTCTTAAATTAAACAACTAAGATGATCTAAGATGAAGTGTTGTGCGTGTGTTCGCAGTACTAAATGCGGTACTTAATGCAATAACATACGAATAGCTACGACTTAACTTAGACTAAATGTACTAAAAGCATAATGCTGCACTGCTCCAACATGCTGCAACAACAAACTGTGGCACGTTGCACTTAAAACTCAATGTGCTAATCGCTAGGCCTACAACTACAGTTATACTTATTGCCTTGCCGGGGCAGACATTGTACTAAAATGTACTAAAAGTGCACTTATGGCTAAATAGCGTGCGATTTGCGGACTCCAGAAACTACTCCACTTCGATCAACGTCGCATAATGTCCTCGATGCTGAAGCCGGTGCGTCGCGGCGCTGGCGCCGCTGCAGGAGGTGCCACCGCCGGTGTGGTCGCTGCTGTTGCCATAGCGGGCGTCGAACCCCCGCTCCCGACTTCCTTCTCCGGCGTGGCACACGCCTCGGGGGCCTGCGGCGGCTTGCAGAGCAGCTGCCGGGGCGGATGCCGCGACATGTTCAACGCATAGATGCTCTGGTTCTCCAGGAACGTGCGCTGATGATCCACCACCAGGTCCACCAGCGGGGGCGGCGGCGGCGGCGGCAGAATGCGTTTCCTCACCGGTATCGAGCCCAGGAAGCTGGGCATTGCCTCGTGCGGCGAGTGCAGCGGTTGCGAGGGCGGTCGGGTTGGCTCTAAACTGCTGCTGCTGCTGCTGTTGCTGCTGCTGATGGTGATGCTGGGCGGTGGCGGAGGTTGCGGCGCTGCGGTCGCCGTTGGCGGCGGCGCCTTGCTCAGGTTGAGCGTCTTGTGGTGCAGATCGCGTCGCACGTGCAGCATGGGCAAATAGGGATCGCCAGCGAGCAGATGCGCGGCATGCGGATGAAGTGAGGCGGCGCCTGGCGCCGCAGCGTAGCGCAAGCTGGGCATGAAGGAGGCAACAGATGCCGCCGCTGCAGCCGGTGGCGTCTCCTCCAGCTGGCGTTCGCCGTGCGGTCGCATCGTGTACGTCTCGCCGCCCTCGTGGTGACAGTGGGTGACGCCCTGTCGCTCCGACTTGGCTGCCGCTGAGCTGCTAGATGCGGCGCGTTGAGCGCGAGCTTTTGCCACCAGCGCTGCTTCGGCCTTCTCCTCCTCGGTCTCCGCTTCGAGCTCCTCGTCCTCGGCCAGGTCCAAGGCGCCGCCTGCCTCGTGCAGCTCCTCCTCCTCGTCGAAGTCGTCGAACTCCTCCTCGCTGTCCTCGTGCTCGAAGCGCACACTGCTGCGCTGATTGCTGCTGTTGTTGCTGTTGCTGCCGCCTCCTGGCGCCTTGCGCTTGAGTCGCATGCGCTCCGCCTCCTCCACTTCGGGCTTCTCGCTCAGATTGTGCACTGGCGACTGCCGCGGCGAGTCCACCTCGAGCAGGGAGTCCTCCTCGTCGCCACTCAGGTGGCGGGCCTCGTCCTCCTCGCCCACGTCCACGTAGTCGGCGCTGTTCACCTCGCCGACGGCGTGGGTGAGCGCGTGTCGCCGCAGATCGCAGTTGCGGCGGAAGACCTTGCCGCAGGAGGAGCACTCGTAGGGCTTGTGGTCGGTGTGGGTCAGCAGATGGGTCTTGAGGTTCGAGCGCTGGTTGAAGCTGCGGCTGCAGACGGGACACTTGTGCGGCGACTCCTCCATGTGCAGGATCTTGTGCACGGCCAGAGTGCGTGACTGGCAGAAGCCCTTGCCGCACTCGGTGCACTTGAAGGGCTTCTCCTTCGAGTGGATGTACCTTTAATCAGAGGGAGAGAGTGGGGAAGAGAGAGAGAGAGAGAGAGAGAGTGGGGGTTAGTATGACTCGACTGTTGTGTGGGCGGATGGATGGCTTCTGGTAGCCCTTGAGTTGACAGTTATCTGGCGCGGCATTATCTGGGCAGATAAAGTGCGCTGATATATTTTATGTTTATGGCCGCCATCTTTGGCAATGGCGTCCACTTGTTGTTGGCCATAACAGCAACAACAACGGCAACCAGCAGCAGCATCAGCATCAACATCAGCATCAGCATCAACAGCAGCTGCTGCTGCTGCTGCGGCAAGCAAGAGCAAGAGCAAGAGAAACAGGTTTCCCAGCTTAAGATCTCCACTTGCTTTTGCTTTTGCTTTTGCTGCTTCGGGCTGCTTCAAGGCGCACCGAGATTCTTCTTGACTCGCCCCTTTCCCCGCCCCTTTCCCTGCATCTCCGCTCTTCGCTGTTGTGTTTCGGTCCGAAGAATTAGCCTCGCGGCAAAGCAAACAAACGACAAATGGACCGAACCGAAGCGATCAAAAGACAGAACGTCGCACTGCGAGCCGGACAAAGCTGGACAGCCAAGCTGTCCATGCCATCCAAGCTGCTGGTGCCCGTCTCCCTTTCCCTCTCCCAAACACACGCACACACACACACACACACACACACTCACTGCCTAACGAGTACCCTCTGCTTAAAGTACCCCACAGTCCACACATTACTCGTCGCCCCTTTGCCCGCTTCCCCTTCAACTGCCTTTTTTAAAGAAATGAAAACCAACAAAGTTAATTAACTTTGTCTTTTGCGGCGTGTTTCTTACACTAACTTGGCTAACACTGCGACTGGGGTCAGTGCATTTTCAAAAGCTGTTTGTCTTTAAAAATATCAAATGCATAAGCAAGTATTATTACTTATATTGTATGTTGAGAAGATATAAATTAAGCAAAACTATCTCAACTAATTTAATGTCCAAAATACTATAAAGTAAAGAATATAATTTAAGATAACTATCTCATCTTATGTCCGAAATATTATACAATTTCAATTAAATTTATAAATGTGCTCACCTTATTATATAGAAAATTTATAATTTATTTTTAGAAAACAATATATGCTGTTAAAAAATTAGTTTATGTTTATATTTGAATATGCTTTCTCTTTTTTTTCTTTATTCATTAAGAGCAATTTTAATTTGTATTTCAAGAAGTAGTTGCTAATTTAAAAATTACCACATTAAATTACTACGTTATAATAAAAAAATAATTATATTTGGATTTCAAAGAAAAGTTTTCAATTTAATTAAATATCAAGTCTGATTATTCTTGAAGAGTTATTGAAATCGAAATTTTCTATTAAAATTGTTAACTACACCAAGCTCAATAATTTATTAAATATAGTTTTTTATCTACTGATATCTTTCAACTTCCCCAGCTAAAATGTGAAATGAAATAATTCCCTTCTGCTTTGCAGTGTGTCTTTTAGTCGACTAAACAACAACCTTTTCGGTAATTTCTTTGCAAGTTCTTTGGCTTCTTTGAGCTGCGGTGCTGCCTCGAGGCATGCCAGCAATTACCAGCACCAGGCACGCCCCTGTGCCCCGCACTCCCCCTCGTTTGTGGGCACACTCACCTGTGGTCCCTCAAGTGGTCCTGTCGCCTGAACGCCTTGCCGCAAATATCACAGGAATAGGGCCGCTCGTCGGTGTGTGTGCGCTCGTGGATCAGCAGATTGTAGGACTTGGTGAACTGGCGATTGCAGAACTTGCAGATGAACTGCTTCTTCGGCCGCGAGGCACGACCAGGTGCGCGCAGCAGGCGTCTGTCCAGCCCGGCGTGCATTCCCGGCCCCAAGCCGGGCGGGAATAAAGCGGCCGCCGTCGCCGCTCCCGGGGGAAAGGGAAAACTGCCGCCGGCCGTGGGCGACGGCCCGGGTCCGGTTAAATATGGCGGTGGTGGCGGCGGGGCATAGAGCACACCTGGCGGCGGCACTCCTGGCGGTCCACCCGGCGGCCCGGCTCGGCCCAGCATGGCGGCAGCAGCGGCGGCTTCCCTCAGCGCCAGCTCCTTGCGCTTGTCCGCCATCATGGCGATGATCTCGTAGTTGGAGTTGCTGCCCGCCCGGGCCTTCGCCTCGAGAGCCTGCCGCGTGGGCAGCACGGGCACGAAGGCCGATATCTCGCGATGATGTGGCGGTGGTCCGTGGGGTCCGCCGTGCAGCCCCGAGGCAGCCAAGTGCTGCTGATAGGCCAATTGGGTTTCGTAGGCAGCGGCTGCTGCCGAGATCCTGCTAGCTGATGAGTTGCGCGAGTCGCTGCCGCTTCCCCCGCCATCTACGCCGTTGCCTGCCCCACCGGAGCCACTCCCCGCGCCGCCTCCTCCCGCTGCTCCTCCGGCGCTGTTCGCTGCGGCTGCCACCGCTGCCACCGTCGACATAAACTGATCCATGCGAGAGGCGCGCAGCATGGGAATGGCGCCTCCGCCCTCGCTCCCTGTGCTGTCCGTGGGCATATCGAGTGCCTTGTTTCTAGCTACTCACATGCCGTCAGACCTTCACCTGCAGATAAACGAGACGAGGCGAGAGAGAGGGGGATGGCGAAGAAATAACAATTAGTCAAATGTTGTGTTAATTGTTGCGGCTTATTGGGCTCTACGGGTTTATCTTAATTGCTCGTCAAGTCCAATAAACTGTTTATGTCCCCCTCGCGCTGCCATACCCTTTGAGTGGCAGAGGGCTGCTTGGGGCATGCCTCCTTTGGGGCGGCACTTTGTAACACTTCTAGAAGTAACGAGTGTACAATAAAATATTCCACATTTTAAAGACGAGTTTTATATATATATACTAATATAATTATCAATTGCATTAATGTCTTATTTCCATAAAGAATTTAATTTAATATCATTTCGTTTCAGATAATATTTATTTAATTAGCATCTGCCATCAATTTATTATTTCCATAAAGTGTTACTTATTTATTCAATTTCGGTTTTAAAGCAATTTTATCAAACTAATTTAATTTATAAAAGGAATTTAATTGACTTGAAATTCGCTATTTTCATTTATCCAGAATTACTTGTATTTAATTTACTTGATATACAGTTTAATTATTTTTTCCTAAATGTCATATTCCTTTAAAATGCATTGCCTATTTTTGTTACAACATTAAATTTATTTATTTTCATTTATTGAATTTCAATTAATTTATTTATTTTTCACTACTCTGTGAATATTTTATTTGCTTAAACTTTATACAAGTTTACACCTAATAGTGTTTGGCGCCTTTAAATTGTTTTTATCTTTCAATTATATTACACCTTTATAATATTTGATATGCATTTGCATTAAGTTTTTCCACAGCACACACAAAAATACAGATTGCAAAAGGGTATTTGCAGTTTTGAAGAGGGTTTCTCTGGCGTTATTTTCTACTAGTTTTATTTATGTACAATTCTTTTTGGGGTTTATCAGCAAAACGCGACGACGGCAAGTGAAACTCAACTCAATTCAACTGAACCGAACTGAACTGAACTAAACTGAAAAGCAAGAGCAACACAAACGAGTCGACGCGGTTGCCGTTGTGGAGTTGTCGACGCTGCCAGGTTAGATAAGATTGTGCGTCTGAAAACCTGACTGAGTCAGTAAGCGAGGCACAGCACAGTAGTAACGATATAAACACACACACACACACGCACTCACACCCAGGCACACAGATACACACTGAGATATGGGGAGAGTGAGAAGCGATAAAGAGACTAGCGTTTGGCAGCCATAGAAATGCAACTGGTAGCCTAAGCGGCAGTCAGTCAGGCATTCAGCCAGTTAGTCACAGCCAACAACAACAGCAACAACAAAAACCCGATCTCGATCCCGAACCCGAACCCGACTTCAACTGCGACGACATCGAAGTCCCAAATGCGACTGGCAGAGCGAACCCGAGACGACCTGACTGACTGACTGACTGCTTACTGGATTTACGCAACAGGAGCTTCAGCTTCAGCTACAAAAGCAGCTTCGGCTTCGACTTTGGCTTCTGGTAGCTCTGGGGTTTTGCATCTGGAACGTGATCATCACGATAATACGGCAGAAGAAACAACAAGAAAAGACAACAAAAAACGGAGGAAAAAATAAAAAAGTAATGCCAAGATAATGATAATGACGCTCATATTGTCGCTGGATCGACCATAAAACTTTGTTGCGTTAAAGCCTCATTTAAATGCCTTATAACCAGTTGTGCATAATGCGCAAAAAATGAAGAAAAAAACAGTTGCCACTGCCTCCGCCTCCCCCGCCGCCAGTCTTCGCTGTGTAGAGCAGTCTTCCCAATCTTGGCCGTCTTCGCAGTCGCACAGTCTACAGTTGCCTGACAGTTTTGCTTATCATTTTGCTGTAAAATGTTCTCGACTCGAAAATGAGTTTTGACATCGTGATTTTCACGTATTTTTCTGTATTTTTTTTGTATTTTTCTGCCTGTCTGCCATGATGCATCAGTTAAACGCACGAGCACAACAAGTATTTAGATAGTAGTTGGAACTGCTGCATCATTCGCAGCAAGTAGAGACACAAGCGTAGGCATCTTCTTGGCTTAGGCGGGAGGAGGGAGAGAGAAATGGGCTCAGCTGTCAGCTTAGTTTTAGACAAGCAAGATGGATTGTTAGAAATGGCAAACGCGTGGTCTAAAAGGGCCTAAAACAAGTGCTTGGCTGCAAGTTTTATACACTACTTTTAGTCTCTCTAAGTTGATCAGCAAAAAACCTCATTTCAGTCAATCTCTCTAAATGCATAATTCAATTATATAATCTCCTTGACTTTTAAATAGTTTTTGTATAGTTAAAAAGATTATTATTTGATTTCAATAGCGTTCCGAGAATTCATTCAATACATTTCAAAAAGCTGAATTAAAATCTGACAGCTTTTTTGTCGATTGCTGCTATTTATATAATAATAATTCATAAAAAGAAACATGCTCAAAAAATTACTCATTTCAGTGGAACTCATTAAAATAACATGCTTTAAATGGTATTTCGTTTACTTTATAGTTTTAAGTTCCCATTTCTCAATTTGAAAAGCAGAAATGTCACAGTTGAAATGAGTGGTTTTCCTGATTGTAATCCTATCGCTTCATTTACTGAAATCTCACCCATTTTTCTGTGCCATTTGGCCACATTACTCATACGCCCATTTATCCCCTGCCCTCCTCCCCGCCTCCTCCTCCGCCCCGTACTCTACTCGACTGCAAGTAAACTGAGCAACCACATCACGCATATCTCACACCACATGCGACGAGGCAGAGATACGTATCTCTGGTAGCCTCGACTCAGCTCGAGACGACATACAACCAAAAAAAAAGGTAACCCGTTTTGGGGTTTTTCATTGTATCTGTATCTGTATCTGTATCTATATCTGTATCTGTATCTTTTCATATATATATTTTTTCTAGGTTTCAACTTTATTTTTCTCACTTATGCATTTATGACTCGAATGCCTCGTTTGTCTCAGTACTGTCTGTTTAAATGCCTCAACTGTCGTGGCTGTCTAACTGTCCAACAGCTCTCGACCCTGTCTCCCTCTCTACCGCTTGCCGTCTCGCTCGCTCCGTGTGTACACAGTATACGATTGAGCGTTCATTATCTGCTGAAACATCGGCACTTTTGAAACGTCAACGCCAAATAAGAAAAACAAATAAAATTAATGTAAATAATGGACATCATCAGCAAAATACGAAGTCGCAACGCAGAGACAGAGAGAGAGAGAGAGTGCGAGAGAGAGAGAGAAAGGGAGAGATAGAGGTAGAGAGTTGTGTGTACTTTCAGAGATACACAGCAGATACACACATAGCATAGCATAGCTGTAGGGAGCGTTTGCGCAAACGGTTGCCCAGCAAATGAAGCCAAAGGCTTAAATGTGTGTATACATATAATAAAAAAAGAAGAAAAAAAATAATAATAATACAAAAACAACAACAACAACGCAGCGACTGAGCTACAACTACTGCTGGCTGGCTGGCTGGCAAAGAAAATAAAAGATATCGAGGAGCAATTTGGCTGCCACTTTGCTGCTGCCTGCTGCCAGGTCTCGAGACTCGAACCTCGAGACGCGCGATACTCGCAGCTTGGTTCGCTCTGGTCTGGTCTGGGCTTTGTGTAAACAACGGGCCAACGAGAGACCAGCAGACGCGCATAGTCAGTGGAAAGGTTCAAAGCAGTTGATAAAAAACATCAGAAGAAATAAATATACAAACACACACATGCGCAGAGGGATTTAATGTTTGCGTAGAAACGAGACGAAGTTTTGTCCCTCGACTCTCATATCTTGGCTTGGACCACTACTTCACTTTGCTTACAAAACAGCAACAGCAACAGCAACAGCGACAGCAACAACAAACAAACAACACACAGACAGCGCGACAGAGACTGGAGGAAAAAAGGGTCAGGCTCTTTTCGGTTTTAATCCCTTCAGGCCTTCAGGCCAGGCTCAACAGCAAAGGTAGCTAATAATCAACAACAACAGAAAACTAAAAGAACCTCGAGCGCAACAGATGAGATGCGAAGAGAGTGTGTGTGTGGAGAGGGGGGACTTATAATTATAGTGCATCCATATGTATAGCCGCGTTAATCTGGCAACCCTTTTTACTTGCGACCAAACCCCCATTTCAGATTATGGTCAAAGCTATTAAAATCTCTAGCCATAATCAGCGCTCGCAGCTCCGCTCAGCTCAGCTTCATCTGGTGCTCCTAGAGCTGCTGCTTCTTCGTGTCTATAATTTACTTGATTAATATCTATGCGATTTACACATAGCCCACTCTCTCTCTCTCTCCCCATCTCTGTCTCTAAGTGCGCAGTCATTAACTTGAAAGCTTTGCAGTTTTGTGCCAGCCCCAAGAACTGCTAATGAAGTTTTATGGGTTCGCAATGCAGCTGGCATCATAGATTGCTTAGCTTGTTCTCATAAATTGAAAAAACATAACTTATAATTATTATGATCGAAGCAACCATTTGCAGTCAAAGAATTCCAGCATCGTCCTTTAGTCATTGAATTTAAGCTGCAAATGGATTTTCTCTAATAATAATGATAAAAATAATATCAACGCAAATATTAAATGATTTCGCTACTGGGAATTGTTAATACGACTATTAGTATAATAATTATAAGTGGGTTAATGAAATTGCTTACAAGCTATCAATATTTACATAAATTCTAGTAATTTATATACTAAAGATAGTTGTCTCACTCGTTAATCCCATTTGGAATGAATTAAAATAATGTTAATGCCAACAAAATAATTCAAATGGTTTAGCTACTGCAAATGCTCCAGTCAATGCCAATGATATTCACAATACTAATGCTAATTTTCATGCAAATGCAAAAAATGCAAATACTAATGCCACAGCTACTGTTTGAACAAATAAAAATAAAAGTAGAGCGATAATACAGAGAATAATGTGACGAGAAACTCAACTGTAAAAATTATCTAAGCCATATTACACAAAAATGCAACAAAATTCCCAGAGAAATCGTAGCTGTACTTGATAGTAGTTTTTTCTACATTATACCAATTTTAATCAGCAAATTTATGAGTTTATCTAAGATCTAGGAGTTTTTTCCTGTGCTCTGGTTTTCTCCTTTGTGCCATTTGTTCTACACTATTCGGCAAAAGTTAATCTCTTTAAGCCGATCGTTTGTCATGCTTCTTATGACTTGCGCTATTCAGACACTCTAAGTCGATCTCTCGACTGAGGTCTATTGTGTGTACAACAAGAATGCCCAATCATGGGTTACTTCATGCCAAACCGATCTGTTATACTCTTGACTGGCTGGCTGGATGGCTGGTTTATTGACAGTTCTTTTTGGGGAAAGACTGGAGATTATTCACATTATGATCGCCCCACTCAATGTATTCATATTGTAATGGGACAGAATTTAATTTCATCATCAAAACTGATCGGAAATAAAACGAATAAAAATAGACTTAAAAACAAACTCGTCTCGAGTCTCAAGAGTCGCTCAATGTCTCGGAGTCTATCAAGCGCCAGTTAAACACACGTGCCAAATGGGCGTGGCAGAGCGTCAAGAAAAAGCTTCGCCTTTTATGGCCAATTGTACGGGCCATTGTTATTAGCTTTATGGCCGTACTGTTAAGTGTCGTCTATTGTTTCACCCAGCATTTAGACGCTTTTAATTTGCCTGATTTTTTAATTAATTTCGCTTTTATTGAGCGCCATTTTCGGCCCAAAAAATACATAGTATTAAGAGTCCCCCTACTGGGGGCATCCGTTGCACTAATAACTATGACAACGAACATCTCGAAAAAAATAAATAAAAAGAAACCCACCCAGAAATGTATACTGAATGCAATAAAGTTTTATGTGGCTATTCTTATGCTAAAATAGTAGTGTGTAAAATAAAATAAAGTGGGCACCGAGCACCGATCAAATTGCCTATAAACAAACAATGATGAAAATTCAAAAGCGATCGAGAGCTCTAGCTCCACTCGAGCGAAACAAAAGCCCAATGGCTCTATAGAACCGCAGCGAATGGAGCTCAAAAACCCCTTTCCACGATCTCAACCCATGAAGCCCGACTGTGGGAGCGCGGGAGGCGATTTAAAAATTCAACCACAACAGCAGCAGCAGCAGCAGCAGCAGCAGCAGCAGAGAAAAGAAGAGATCTGAAAGCAAAGCATTTAAAAGAAATCAAAGGAAAATAAGCACAAAGATGCTGCAGCGCGATGATGCTACGAAACTGAAGCAGTCGAGCGAACCCCAAGACGCAAGACGCAAGACCCAAGACCAAACCCCAAAAACCCCAGAGAGTCGAAACCCAACAGAAGCTTGCGGCAATTGCGTTTCCTCTTTGGACACACGTTCTGAACAATTAAAGCGCGCGGCAAGCCAAGCTGGCAAACGTCGACGACGATGGCCAAGACAACGTCCAACGTTGCGACCAAGTCCAAAAAAACCGGATTCAAATTGAGCACGACGAGAGCTGCTGAAACTGAAGCTGAAGCTGAAGCTGAGGCTGAAGCTGAAGCTGAGGCTGAAGCTGAAGCTGAGGTTGAGGCTTAGAGCTGGCCACTGGCACTGGCTACAAGTGAACTGGTTTACACAAAAACCAAAAAAAAACGAACAACAACAACAGAAAAATTCCAAGCGAAGGTTCGAGCTCGAGTCGAACCGAATCACAGAGCCACGAAAGTGACTCGGGGACTCTCGGAGTCGAGCGCCAGGCCGCCTGTCAATGGAACGCAGCCAGGCAGGCAGCAAGCAGTCGGCAGGCACCACACTGAGTTCGGTGGCAATGACAGTGGCACATGCAGTTGTAGTGGAAGCCGCTGAGGCAGCCGACAGTCGCCCAAAAAAAAAAAAAACAACAACAGAAAACCGCCAACTGTGGAGGAGCCTCCAACGTTGAGTTACAAAGCGTGTATGTGTGTGTGTGTGTGTGCGTACGTGTAAGCTGTGTGTGTGTGCATGAGTGTGTGCTTGGAGCAGGTTTTGGCAGTCAACTTGCTTTTTGTTGTTTTATTTACTTTGCTACTCGCTGTGTGCGCTCTCTCACTGGCCGTTGCTCTCTCAACTACTGCTTCGCTCTCTCACTCACTGTTTGCTCTCTCTCGCGCGCGTTGCCCACTCGCTGCTCGACTGTTACTCGCTGTGATTTGCTTTTGGCCATAGCGAAAATAAAAAGAAAATAATTAGCTAGACCCTAAAAAAAAATTACTTAAAAGAAGGCAGGTAACTTTGGAATTTTTTTGCTGTTGTCTGTGGAATCTTTTGATATTTGATTTTGTATATTTTGTGATTTTTGTTAGGGCGTTACTTTAAGCGCTGGCAAACTTACCAGCAAAACAATTTTGGAAGAGCGCCTGCGGCTCTGTTGGAGCTCAGCTCGTATTCCCAGTTGATGTGAACAAGTTTTGTATGGTTTATTTTAGTTTTTCTTTTTGGTTTGTCAGTTGTTTCTTTTCTTTTGTACACTTTTCGAAATTTGTGTAATTTTTTGTGGGCGTTTCATTCGCTCTCTAGAAGATAAAGGGTTGCATTTAATATATGTAAAATTAGTTAGAGCTGCGATAACACGGTTTAATGCATTCATACACACACACACAGACGTAATCGCGTGCATCTGTGTGTGTGTGTGTGTGTGATACAATCACGGCACGATCAGTCGCCAGCGGTCGCGGGTGTTACGGGAGCAAAAGCAGCAGCAGCAGCCACAGCAGCAGCAGCTACCACAAACCACGTAGAAGCCGAGCAAAAGCAAAAAATAATAATACGCAGAGGGAACGCGTACCCAACGAACCGAACGAACCAACAAAACCGATCAGATCGACTCAGCCAACGAACCGAGTCGGCGAACGAACCGACGAACGAACGAACGAACGAGCGAGCGAGCGAACGAGATACGGCAGCTGAAATGTGTTTTTCTACATTTTGTTTGAAATAGGAGCTGAAGCCAGTGCAGCTACCAATTCGCTCCTCAAGTAGTCCCAAACTCTTCCCACACACACACACGCGAGACACGCTTGGGCACGCTGCGACGTCGCTTTGAAAAGCGCTTTTCAGTTGGGTCGTTGGTGCGTCAGGGGAGCGGGGGCCAAACGAAGCGACGCTGCAACAAGTTCACTGTGCCTGCATTTTTCACTCACACACACACACCAGCACACAAACTGCGTACGTTTAATACTAGCACACATACGTGTAGACAGTTGCACTGTTGGAATCGTGAAATGCACGATCCGCGCGCAGGTGCGTTCGCTTTGATCAACACTCGAAGACTAATTCAAAGTTGTCGAGCCGCTGTTGACGTCGTCGCTGTCTCGAGAGCGCGAGAGAGCAAGAAACGAACGTACGTTTGAGCTCGTGAGCGAGGTGAGCACTCAAAAGTGTAAGCCGCAGGGGCAGAGAGACACAGACTAAGAGAGAGAGAGACACAGAGAGAGATCGCGCGCTCGAAACCAGCCAAGTAAGAAACCCCCCAACAACAACAGCAAACGGCAAAGCAACAACTACTGGCAAACCAACAGCTAACCGACCGCCAGTCGCACGCTGTGGACAGCGCAGACAGAGCGGACGGACGGCAGTCGGAACGTGCATACGTACGACGAGTTATTGTCAGTTAGAGAGCTACCTGTTTACCGACTGCTTACTGTTTTCGAGGGTAGACGAGGCAAACTCACGGCTCACGGGTTGCCAGATTGCATTTAGCCACTGAACGAGTGCTTCGCTTCACTTCCAGTGCGACGACGAAGGAGTAACTCGGTTGGCTGTTTGCTACTGGAGCGGGGGCTGGGGCTGTTCCTAGAACTATTAGGGTGGGACTTGTGTAATGAGAGTGTTATCTAAAAATAATAATTAGATATGTTTGCATGCAAATAAGTAGTAATACTCTTGCGACTTATTGGCTTGTGGAAGGGCTATGCAATCGGAAGCATATGCATTTAGGGTACAAATTGGTATTAACAAAGTTGGATAAATAAAAAAAAATTTATTTAATATTAATTTATATTTAATCTATAACATATATATTTCCACATATGCCTACATACATATATGTAAATGCAATGTTATTTAGAATCTATCCCCACCTATGCAATCAAAAGCATACTAAATCATTATGCATTTAGTGGGAAAATTGGTATTGGAAAAAGAAGCTAAACATATTTAACCCTTTTAATATTTAGTATAACTTTATGCTTTAGTATAAACTTTATGTATTATTTCAAATGCATTTTTAATTGGAAACTATCGTCGCCTACGCATTTTTAACACATTTACATTTAACCCTTCCTCTACCTGTTCGCACGTGAGATTATGTTACTCGACAGTCTGGCAACCTCGTCTCCCGCACATGCACAGCCAAAACAACAAAGGTATGCGGCTGAGATTTAAGAAGTGGAAGTGGAGGAAAAAAAACAGTCTGGGTCTTGGTGCTGCCACTGCAGTGACTGTGGTGCAAAAGAGAGGGAGTTACCTTTCGACAGAAATAATGATCGTCACAACACGATGATGACGATGGTGCGCTTGGCGATAACGACGATGACGAGTCGATGATGATGATGATGCCACCAACTGTTTCCAAAGTGGCAAAGAAAATCGAGCAAAGCAGCAGAAGAAGCACAACGAAAAGGAAATAATGCAAAGAAAGGCTCAGGTTGACGAAAGAGAAACAAGAGATAATTAAGGTGGCTGCCAGGGGCCGCGCACAGTGTAACGAAACTATTATTGTTGTGCTGTGGCGTGCATCGTAACCAAAGCCAAGCTGCAGCCCAAGGTAGAACTACATACATAGTAGTAGATGCAGGGGCAGCGCAGTCGAGACAAACAACAACAGGTGGTGGGGGGGAGTAAGAGGGGGAATAGGAAAAAAACGGTAGCAGTCTCATAGGGCGAGCGAATTGTTATGCTAGTCGTTGACTTCTTGCTGCCTACGCGACGAACGACGAACGATGAACGATGGACGATGAACGACTACCGAGTGCAGACTACCGAACCGAACGATTGGTCGGTAACTGTCGAGTGCCTTTGCCTTTGCCTTGTGTCTTGCGTCTTGTGCCTTGTGCATATTTTGCAGCTCTTTACGATCTGAAATAAATTACTCAAAATTTGTGTAAAACATGTGGCACATAAGCCAAAGCCATGCAGTCCGGACAGGTTCATTGATCGCATTTGAAATGCTGCCAGAGGTACGAATACCCGTCAGGTAGGCAAATAACAAGGAGGAGGCGGGGACGAAGCGGTAGCGAGTCTAATTAATGATTGTTTGATGCATTTTGGATGTTCTCAAGCTGTCAGCAATAGAATTTCAATGCATTTGTCAATTTTGTTCTTGGTAGATTCTTTATTTAATAATTAAAGCTCTTATTTAGTGTGTTTTTATTTCAATTTTTGTCATTTCCACTGATAACTTACATAACATAAAATGGCTGTCACTGTCACTATACATTCTATACATGTATGTGTATATATATTTTTTTTTGTTTTTTGTTTCGTGTATACATACATATATAGTATATTATAAGTATTTTATAAACGAATCAGCACACTCATTGATTTTGGAAATTTCGATTTAAAATATATCAATGTATCATATACTCATATTTAACAAAAAACTCAAGCTATAAATTGCACACACTGATCCAAAATAAGATCATATATTGCATATATGACAAAGTAACTACTGGATTGTGAAATATGTTTGCATGTGTAAGTACATTGTGTGTGTATGATAAAGCATTTTCCATATTATTGTTATGTGTTTTTGTTTTTTAATATCAGACAGACGACAATCGACATATACAAAAAACTCAACCTATCAAAAACTAAGCTTAGCTACAATGTGTTTTTATCGTGTTGTACATATAAAAAAGCTATACATATATCATCATAATAATAATTGTGTCTAACTAATAAACCTCATTATTCCGTTCATCTTCCTTCCTTTCTTCATCTCTTCCAATAAGGATGAAAACCGTTTGCATTCGAACTAAACATTTAAACCGATTTTGGAACAGCCCATATAAGTACAATGTATATAACTAGTATTATGATTTCTGAAATTCTATTACTCGTACTTTTTCCTAATATTTAAACCTTCTATAGTCGTTTTTTTCGGGTTGCTTTTGAAATTGGTCATGAGTTTTTTGACATTCATCCGAAAGTAAGTTTCAATCTTTACTATTTGTTTATCCATGCTTTTTGTAAATATTCCCACTGTGCTGCTCCTACAGTTTTCACACGTTTTAGAGACAATATTTTGGTCTGCTATATATGTATAAACTATGCGCTACATGTATATTAAGTGTGTGTGTTTTAAGTGTAAGTGTGTGTGTATAACAAGACAACCTCACTAAACATAAGTATGTATTATATAAGCTATAATATATAACAAGAATACACACCAAAAGTTCTATCATAATTTGTTATTTTTGTTTTTAAGGGCTATTCAAAATAGTTTTGTTTTATATATTTAAACCCGATTCGACTGGCGATCTAAATTCCTTGTCTTAGTTGCTATAAAAACACTGGACTATTTTCTATGTGCCTCCTTTGAGCTCTATCTAGAATTCACTATGGTTGCTGTGGTTGTTGTGGTTTGCTTAATAGCTAGTTGATAGTACCTAGTACCCGTACTAATGTCCCAATCAGAGAATTTTAGCTTCCGGGAGTGCAACTAATCCATGAAGTAGCTAAAACTGCGACGCTTGCGACGGCTACTTAAAGCCGATCTGGAGCGTGTTTTTAACCTTAGTTACCCGGACTTGATCCACCGATCTATGGAGTATTCCAGTGCAGATATCCAACTGACAAAATAAATATATATTTTATATAATAAAATTTATATATATTTGATTTTTTTGTGTCCTACCGCTTTTTGTCCATTTCACTCTCGGTGCAGAAATAATAATGACGCAATTTGGCTTCGGGTGGTATGATCTCGAAAGAGTTCTTCTTGCCGGACGCATTGGCGGACATTGAGGCCACTTTATAGCCATGCAAGCAGGCCATGCCTAGCCAAAATAAATTGATACAACAATAACAAGCATTATAATTAATTAGCCACAATTGCGTCGATCTATCTACGTCTCTCTCAGGTGACTCACCGAATGCACTTTTGCTATTTGCATCTTGATAAAAATAGAGACAGGCATCCTTAAGTACACAATAGCGTTTCGACCAACCGCACCACCTTGAGCCCAATTTCAGCAAATAGCCAAAGCAATCCGGCCGTAAAATACTCCCCGGACTCTGGTACAAACACCGAGCACTACGAGGGAAAGAGATGTGAGAGATTGTCTTAATTTTCTTTTTGCCAGTTTCTCCAAAATCCATGCCCCTACCTCTTGTCCAGCCACTGATTGTCCTGATTCGCCGCCTGACGCAATAGGTTCAACCATCTGCTGGCCATCTCCTCGGAGTCAGCGGCCACATACATCGGAATACCCTCCCCGGAGTCCACCTTGAAGGCGTGCGGCTTGCCGATATCCAGCGGGCACAAGTCTACCGTGTGCTTGGCCATTATCATTGCACCCACGGGCTGCGAGTCCTAGATAAAAAGATTAATGAGGAATACATAATGAATACAATAAATAAATAGTTTGAATTTCTATGTGTATTTGTAATAAATAATATAGAAAATGTTCTCATTCAAGCTAAACCTAATAGATACATTGAAAAGAAAAAAATTAGAAGTTACTCAAAACTATCTTAAATTATTTTTTTCTATATTATATTATATTATTTATATTATTATTATATTATTATTATATTCAGAAATTCATTCTACTACCTATTACTTCGCATTTCAACAACCTCTTGGATTTTATTCAAGAGTACTTTTCTAATAAAATTCGGAGATAGTTTTCTATATTGCTGAAGTGATACTATATTTCTATAGTTGATTTATAGAGTTTCTCATAAATGACGATAAATATTCGATTTCATTAACGTTTCCTCTTTTAATTTTTAATTTATAACATTCTACTACTAGTTTATGCAATTCCAACTTTCTTGCCGTTCATTAAAAATCACTTACGAACACGTTAATTATTTATGTACATCTAACCAGTTCAATCAATGATCATCATGCAATTATCACTAATCGACAATTCCTAACCTAATTGGTTTAGTAGCGAACTAGTTCAGCTAAGTGCGGAACCAGTTCAATTAGTGACTCAACTTACATCTTCCGTTTTGTAGTAGTAGAGACAATTGTCGGGCCGCAGCGAGAACCAGCGACGCACCCACTTCTTGGTGTTGGGAGCACCCTTGGCCTGTCCGCTCTGGCGCCACAGATAGCCACTGAAGATGGGCTCGCTGGGCGGCTCCAGCTGCTCGTGCATGAGCACGCCGATGGTGCGGGCCACCTGCAGCTCGAGTTTCTCGCAGCCGTCGTGGGCAATCTTCACCACCTCGGTGTGATGCTTGTCCAGCACCTGAACGCCGTTCACCGATATGATAATGTCGCCAACCTCCAGGCCAGAGCTCTCCGCTGGCGTCTCGGGCTCGATGGCGGCCACAACAACCGGCTTGGAGCCGTGAATGCGAAATCCGAACTCGCCCGAATCGCTCTTAACCACAACAGTTTTGTCCACGCCTGCGTGAGAGAGATTAAATAAATGTGAGTAAATGTCTGGCGTATATACATATTCTATAGTATATGTGTTATATATGAATGAATGGGTGATTATGATGTCGGCATGATTTGTGGCATTTTATTTCCGGACACATTACCGTGCGCGCCATTGCTGAGCTTGGATATGACGAAACTTTCACGTGCCCATACCAGGAGCATTAACTTCAACACCTCCTCGAGTTTGCGACGCACCGATTCCGGCGCCGAATTCGACGATATTAATTCTATAATTCCAGAGAAATATTTAGCACGTCTGTGGCTTCGCGTATAGCTTATTTGACGATTTGTTTACCCACCAATCATTTGGCCTCTAGAATTGTGTAAATAATTATTTCAAATCGGACAACTCGCGTCTTGCGTCTCTTTTGGCACTTTGCACACAATCTGTTTGATTGTAAACCGGGAAATCTCGAGGTGCCCTCCGTCGCGACGGCACACAACAAAGCACGCACCGCAACTACTACGACTATTTTCGATAACACACACAAAAAACTATTTTCCCCCTCTCACATGCTTCTTTTACTTTTTTATATATTTTTTTGTGTGCCAAGTGCCGGTCATGAAAAGCCAGAGCAGAGCAGCAGAGCAGCAGACCGAACGACCGACCGACCCACTATCAAAGCTCTCCGCCAATGCTCTCAGCAATGTTTTACGCGCACGTTGTGCCAAATATAGCCACGGATACAGGGTGCTCCGCCTTGTGGTCGCCACTTACGGAAGTTGTTGTGCTTCTGTCGATGGTACATTTCGAGTGTGCAGCGTCGTTGCACCAGCCGATGCAGTATCACCTGGTACTTGGCATGGAAGCCCTTCTCCGACTCGGTTGATGCTCGACGTTCCCGCGAACGGTCTATAAAGATTTTTAGATTTTACTTCGGGAATATTTTAAAGTTAATTTTGCGAACTTACCAAAGCACTGGTGATCGAGCTGCGTCCACAAGTCATCGTCGGTTAGGCGCGTGTAGCGTCCGGCATCGTAGTGACCCTTGTAGATTATGTGCTGGCTCTGTTCCGTGTTGATGTCCGGCAGCACGCAGGGACTGGAGCCGGCGGGACGCAGGATGGGCGTGTTGGGCAGACTGGGAGCGCGTCCGCGTTCCTCGCTCTAAAGTGGAAGATATTTTAAAGGATTAGTAAGTGTCTAGTTTTAGAAAATATTTAAAGTGCAAATCCAAAGATGCTTGACCTTTTAAAATACATAAGTTTGTTGTGAATCTATGGCATATCAAAGGCTGCATCGTTTTTGTAATGCTTTTTTTTTTTAAATTTTAAAAACTCTTCCAATTGTATATTAATTTTATTATATATATGTATATGGAATTATAATATTCAATTCTATCAAAATAAAACTATATATTGTAGTTTCTGTTTCGCTCAATGCTCATCCTAATTTTCATTATTTCTCTCTGATGTTGAATTAAAGATATAAAGGAATTAAATTTACTGTTCATTTCTAGTACATCGAACAATCGATTGTATTTTTCCTATTGTTCCCTAATTGGCTTTATCTCACCTATGCTCAGATGTTGAACACAAGATATTGAGGAATTAAATCCAATATTAAATTCCATTGTAGTGAAAAGCTGATTAAAATTATGTTATGTTCTCACCTTGGCTCTGATGTTCTCCTGCCTGTTTTTGTAGTGTCGTCCCCGCTCGCCGTGATAACGCTCCTCGGACCGGAAGCGTTTGTCCATCTTCTTGTAGAGTCGCTGCGTGGTCTTCGTGGTCACCGGGGAGTCGGCAAAGTCCGAGGGCGGCTTCACAATGTCCGCCTCCTGTTCGATGTAGGGAATGGACTCCACAGAGTCGCCAGCCAGTTCGCTAACCGTGTTGTTGTGCTGCTTGCCCTCCATCTCCTTGCCACAGTGCAGACAATGCCCCTGATCCGCGCTGGCCGCGTTGCCATCCGCCTCGCTGTAGAACACGGAGTCCGATCCAGGGGAAACCGAGCGCAGCGACTCGATTGATTTGGCCTTGAGCTGACAAGCCTCCGAGGCGGACTTGACAGCAGGCACAGCAGCAGCAGCTGTTGCGACTTTGGGCGACAATAATGATGTGGGCGTGGCACAGCTGTGGGGCTTGCGCAGCGTTGGAGGCGCCACAGCATCCTGCTGCAACGTGGCAGTGCCTGTCGAGGAAGCTGAAGTTGTGGTTGTCATTGTGGCAGCGGTTGTGGCCGCTGTAGCTGCTGCTGTGGTGACTCTGGGACTCAGGGTGCTGGTCATGCTGGCGTCCAGCAGCAGCTCGGTGTCGCCACTGGCGCTGCTCAGCCCATAGATGGTGGGCGTGGCACGCGCTCGTCGAGCTGCCGCTGCAGCCAACACATCCTCCCGGGAGCTCTTGCGCAACTGTCGCCGTATCTTGGGACGGAACCGCTTCATCTTGCTGGGACTGCCGCCGTCGATGCTCAAGCCAGCGCTGTGCTGCTCGGGAGATTGCAGCTTGGCTGGGCCCGTGGGCTTCTTGACGGGACTCGTCAGAGCACGCATGTTCTCCTTCTCGATGTCCAGCTTCATGCTGGTCTTGCGCCGCTTGCGCTCATCCTCCTGCCGCTGTCGCCTGGCCTTGCAGTTGGGCGCCACACGCTCCTCGTCGTCGTCGTCGTGCGGACTCTCGTAGTAGCCGGAGGAGGAGTAGCGCACCTCGCTGCGCTCATCCTCCGATATGGACTCCGGCTTAGGTTTCTGTGGCGGCGCCGTCTCTGCCGCACTGACCTTCATCTGGCCAGCGGCGGAGCTGCTCACTGTCTGTGGCTGGCACTCGCGGGCGGGAGATTTGATGGCCTGCCCGGATACCTGACAGCTGCCCGAGGATGTGGTGCTGCTGATGGAGTGCGACGGCGACTTCCTCGCTAGCTCAGCCAGCGAACCCAGCGGGGACTTCAGCTGGTTCGCCTTGAGCGCGGGTTTCTCCTTCTCATCGTGCTGCAGCAGATCCTCGCGCATCGAGTACAGCGAACTGGCGCTCTCGAAGGACGATCCCGCATGCGTCTTCTCCAGCTGCGAACTCTGCGTGGACACTGTGAAGAAAACCAGAAAGAAACTTATTTGGAAGTTGCAGCTGAAGGCAAGCTTTCACTAGACAGCTAAAGCAGAGCGGGCAAGGCGTTCGTCAAGCAACAACAACAAACACTATATAGAGAGTGAGTGAGAGAGAGAGGTAGCAAGAGAGAGAGAGAGAGAGCGAGTTGGGTGTGTGGATGAGCTAATGGCGTTAGGCTAAGGACTAGAGTGTCTAGAGGTCTAAGCAGGTGAGCAGGCTGAGGATGACGGGTGAACCATACTGACTGATCCTCTAAGGGATTTGTATTCGATTTGGTTTTTGCTTTTGCTGAGACATAACACGGGACACGCACACAACATTCATGGATGTAACACACAATAGTTGAGATTGAGAGATGGTCCCCAAACCTGGCACTTGTGTGGTCGACGATGAGCTTGTCGTTGTCGGCGGTGTCTTAATACCTGGAGTGCGTTTCGAGTTGTCCGTGCAGGTCGCATACTCATCTGTGTTCGTGTTCGTGCTGCACTCCGAGATGTCCGCGCTGCGCGCATAATCCCCGCCAGTCGACGACGGCAGGAATGAGGCGTCCGAGTGGCTAATGGAGATGAGGCGGGAGAGAAACTTTGATTAGTTGGGAGTCTAAAATTTCGATGGATTAAGTTGAAATTCAAATGAAATAGCTGAAATAAAAATGTATATCTAAAACAAAATTAATTTATTTAATTAATTTACAATAAAAATACTTTTCTTGAAATTATGAATTTTTCCAACGAAGATTTTATATAAAGGAATTTTGCTTTTCCAATAAAGATTGGTCAAACCAAAATTGAGAAAATAAAATCCAGCAATAAAAAATGTATTTAATAAATAGTATTGAATAATAACATATGTTATGTTATGTTTAATATTAAAAACCGTTATATAAAATCAAAAAACAATGTCGTAAAAATAAATATGACAAAAAAATATTATTTAAAAAATAATATTACAAAAAACATATTTCTGTTAGATTGATGTTTATCGACCATTAATCTACTTTTAACATTAGACATGTACTTTTAGGTTTCTTAAGAAAAATCGATTGATAGAGTTTCATTTCAGAAATAATAATTTATATGATCGTGTTAAGATGGATGCTTTTGCTTTCTCGATTGAAGAATAATATATTAAATCTAGATAATTGTTTATTAAGATATAATAATGGATCATTGGTTCCATATTTTTTCTCTTGAATGCAAATTCTTTTTGTCATATGGTTGTGTGATGCTTAATAAATTAAGAATGGACATTTTTGGCTTAATTTCTCTTGATTCAAGAATATATTCTTGAACTAAGAACGTTTGTATTCTGTATAGTTTGTATATAAGTGGTTAAGACCTCAACGTACCGCTGTTTGGGCACGCCAGCGACATACATCAGTTGTCGGGTATCGGGCACGGAGCTTCTGGAGACCATGCTGCGCTTGGGCAGCGGCGAGTTGATGGCGTCCGGCAGCTGGTTGCTCGAGGGGGTGACGGCGATGGCGGGCGGGATGACCGGATGCAGTGGGGCGGCGACTGGCTTCGCCGTGGTGGGCGTGGGCGTCCTGATGATCTTGGGCAGTGTTTGCAGGCCATAGGTGGGGCTCTGAAGAAGAGTTGATTTCAAATGTGGCCCAAAGGGGAAATTCCATTCCAACTCACCTGATCCTCAAAGTCCAGGGCGTCCGTGTCGACGGAGCTGCGCTGCTGATGCTGCAGCAGCAGATTCTTGCGCTTCGACGAGGGCGTCAGCAGCAGATTGGAGCTGTAGGAGGTGTCGGAGATGTCGCGCTGCTCGGCGGTCAGCACGGTCACCTGCGACTCGTTCCAGATGCCGTCGGAGTGGTCGCGCGTATTGTCGTTGGCCAGCGAGTCTGAGGATGGATAAGTTGAGACATTGGCCAGCAGCAGCTCGTCCCGACAAGGACTAGCCGGCGTCGAGGGCAGCCGCAAGCCGGGCGCGGCACAGGACGCCGCCATCGCCGCATAGTCATCGTCCAGGCTCACGGACCGCTTGCGGAACTGCGCCCGCTTGTCGAGCACCTGATCCGGCAGCTGCTCCAGCTTGCAGCCACACGGAGTGATGTTCTCGTAGAGCGGCTCGTCGTCGTCGCCCTGCTCCAGGTCCATGACGGGCTCGTGCTGGGACTGCGACTGCGATTGCGACTGTGACTGCGTTGCCTGCTCCTCGGGCTCTTCGTCCTCGTCCTCCTCCTCCTCCTCGTCGTCGTCTGCGTCCTCGTCGTCGTCGCTGGGCTCAAGCTCAACTTTTCTGGCCTCATGCTCGACTGACGGCTGCGGCGGCTGCTTCAGCTTGGGCAGCGTCAACGCAGCCGCCTGGGCCAATCTCTGCTGGTGCATCTTGCGCATCGCGATCTCCGCCTTGTGCTGCTTGCGGTGCTTCAGCTGCTGCTTGGGACTCGGCTTCGGCGACACGTGCGGCTTGAAGTCTATGAAGATCTCCTGCTCATCCCGCGGCGACGGCTCGTCCGCAAAGCAGCTGACTTTCTCCCGGCGCCTGAACGATGTGCGTGGCCCGAAGCCGTCGATAAGCTTCTCCGTCTGCCCATAGACGGGCATCGATTGGCGCCGCAGATCGTCGCGTCGAAAGGGCGAATCATCCAGCGGCAGCATGGACATGCGACGACTCTGGGCCGCCGCTGCCACCGCCTGCTCCATGCACACCTCCGAGCTGTAGCTCTCTGTCTCATGCGCCCTCACATCCTCCTCCTCGTCGTCGTAGTACTCCTCCACGACATCCTCGTCGTTCTTGCAGAAGTCACTCGGCGGCGGCAACAGATGTGGCCGGGTGAAGTCCAGCGGCACACTGTCCGTCATCAGCTCGGCGCACTCCGTGATGTGCTTGCAGACGTCGTGGCTGTGCAGGGCATCCGGCCGTCGTGGCAAACTGTTGGAGAAGTAATCCGTCTCGGTGCGAGCGTGCGAGGTGCACGCCCGCCTGGGCAGGCTGTTGCTCTCGTAGTCGAAGCTCTCGTTCAGCGCCAAGGCGGCGGCATTCACATTCACGTACTCCACGCTCTGCTCGCCACGGGCGCGGTTCAAGTGCTCCATGCCCAGGCCGTAGCTGTGCGCGTCCAGCAGCGGCGGCGGCGGCTTGTAGTACATGATGTTGTTCTGGGCGTCCGAGAGCGTTTGCAGCGGGGTCACGTCCTGCGACTGCGTGCGATAGATCAGCTCATGCGGGTAGCCCGAGCTGCAATTCAGAAGTGAATATCAGCAATAAGTGTATGACAAATACAATTAAATAGAAGTTTCTATTCTGTTTTGACAAATTCAATGAATTAATAATAGCAACTTAACAAATTGCAGTTTTGAGGAATTTAATTAAATTACATATTAAGTATACGCAGACAACAAAAATTAAAATCGAAATAGAGTACGATTGCATAAATTTAATAAATTGATAATAAGGAGATTGTAGGGAAAAAAAATATTTATAATGTGTAGAAATTAATGCAGAATGAATATATAATATTTATGATTTTTTAAAAGCCCATCAACAACATTAAACATGGAATGATTCAGGATTTGATTAAATTATGTCAAATTTGCAATTGATGGCAAATAAGTTAAATCGACGAATTACATTTACAAAAATTGTTTAAATAACAAAGCAAGCTAAGCTAATTATTTTGGGAAGTTAATAAAAAATAATTGAATAGACCATTTCTAAATTTCAGAAATCAAATTTCACAATTTGTATAAATTAATCTAGAATGGCAATATACATAATTTATTCATTTAATGTATGCAGTTAGTTAGAAGTCTATCAACATGCGCCAAAGAAATGTAAAATTAAATTTATATTTAATATGTGTAAAATAAAAAAAAAATTATTGTTATCAGGATTAAAAATGGAAAAACAATATAAACATTTTAGAATTGTTAATGTACGCAAATTATGTTATTTCACAGATATCGGAATACATTCAATTAAATTGAATTTAATTGGTTATATTTTCGATTAGATTATAATTAAATGAAATTAAAATCTGAGTTTGAAAACGCCAGCTTACCCCTGTGGATAGTGCTGATGTTGCAGCTCGTTGCCGTTGGGTATTTCCGACAGACTCTTCGTCAGTTTCTTGCCATTCTGCAGACCATTGGTTTGAGCGCCTTGCGACATTACCTTGATGCGGTGTGGGGCTCGTGGACTCATCGCCAGCATCTGCGAGCTGGAGAGTCCTTCACGACGAGCACCGACATCCGTTTGGGTTGCTTGTGTCTTCATCGCATTGCGGAACTTCTTCTCCACGATGAGCACCTCGGGACTCGGCGGTGGCAGTGTCAGTGGCATCCCTTGTGGTATGATCAGACCCAACATGTTGTCTGTAAATTGACGAGAGATTAGTTGGGAGTGAAGAGGCGACTCTGACTGCAGCTCACCTGGCAGCTGCTGATGCAGATGGATGGGGTGATGCTGGCAGGTCTGCAGCTGGACAGGAGCTGGCACCCACGTCTTGGGCAGCGTGGAGCTCTGCTGTGGCAGCTGTGCTTGCTGTTGCGGATGCTGCTGGTGTGGCAGCATTGGTTGCAGAGTCTCGTACATGGAGCCCGTGGCAATGATGGGCTTCTTGCCCCCAATCAAACGCTCCTGACTGCGTGCGCTCTTCAAGCGACCCGACGATCGAAATCCCGCGTTGACAGCGTCGAAGCTGGTCAGCGTGTGTGATCTCGCAAAGCTCACATGCTTGGTTCTACGGAGGGGGTAGAAAAATTGAGAAAAATTACTGAATATGTTAAGAACAACAATTATTTTAAAGGTATTTATTTTTGCAATAGTATTACTTTAATTTCTCTACTGATAATTTATATAAAAATTCGAATTTAAAAGCCTTATTAAAAAACAAGTAAGAAAGCTACAGTCGAGAGTGCTCGACCGTATGATACCCGCAACCCATTTCGAGAAAAAACAAAAAAATTAAATTATATTTAAACAAAAAACATACCAAATATACTAAAACTTGTTTTTTTGTATATATTTGAAAATAGCGGGTAAAATACCGCAACACCGTTATGGTCACACTGTCAACTAAACAAACAAAGCGCGGGCAGCTGCAAGTGAATTTTGCATACAAAATTGATTCTTTAATAACTTCCTTGTTTTTTATTGGATTTCAACCAAATTCTCAGGAATCATTGAGAATATAATTATTATTATGCATACCAAATTTCAATGCTCTAGGTCTATTATTACGGCTTTTACAGTCTTTTGGGGGCGGAAAGGGGCGTGGCATCCAACTTTTGAAATAAACTTGATCTGCGTAGGACATATAGGAGTACTGTCCCCAAATTTGGTAGCTCTAGCTCTTATAGTCTCTGAGATCTAGGTGTTCATACAGACGGACAGACGGACAGACGGACAGACGGACAGACGGACATGGCTATATCGTCTCGGCTGTTGACACTGATCAAGAATATATATAGTTTATGTGGTCGGAGATGCCTCCTTCTGCCTGTTACATACATTTTCTGTTGGCACTAAGTCATAATACCCTTCTACCCTATGGGTAGCGGGTATAAAAAATAAGTAAATAACTTTAAGGTATTTAGAATATGATACCATATAATTTTGGAAATGTTTTTGAATATAATATATTTATTTATTTATTACTTTTTTATTTAATGTATTACAGGTCTATTGTTTTTTTCTCTCTATATTTTCTATTTTTTTTCAGATTGTATAATTATTTATAATATCGTTTATTTAATATTTTAAATATTTTGTTGTTGAATTATTTACTCGTTTTGTCTGTCTTTACATATTTAATTAAATATTTAGTTAGCTTGCGCATGGTATTATATTTTATAGTAATTCAATTATTTTACAAATTATGATATTTAGTTATTTTCCTTCTTTTAATTAATTTGTTTAATTACCCATTTACGTATTTTCTACTTAATCTCATCTTATTTAATAAATCCCTTTTTTATTTGCGTAATTATTAATTTCTACCCCTTTTTCAGTTTCTGCAGCTTTTGTCAAATATCCCGAGCTGCCTTTAGATTAATGACTAGTTTGCGTACTCTCGCATTCATAATTAAAACTCACCTGGGATTGCCAGCCTGATGCTGTTGGTGTTGCTGTTGCTGTTGCTGATGCTGTGTGGTTGGCATTGTGGCGTAAGAGGGGCAGTGGTAAGAGCTGTGGAACAGACCATAAAACAGAGGCTATTAATAAGAATTCCTTGCAGTGTTTGCGCACTTAATCTGTGGACTAGAACTATAACATTGCTCTCTGTGGTTCGAGACACGTGCAGACACATAGCATAAAGTATTAATATATATATAAAGTATATGTATATATTAAATAAGTATATCTTGGATTAGCGCACTCTTAATTAATATTCGATTTAAGAATAATTTAATTGATCAGTCTTTATTTAAATTTAAGATTAATTTTAGGTTTAAGTTAAATTTAAAGTTTATGGTTTTAGTTTTGTTTTAAAGTCACTTTACATACCAAACATTTACATTAGCGATTTGATTGGTGTGTGATGTTGGTGGTGTAGGATGTGGTGGTGGAGCGCGAAGCTCGACATAATAATTCCGTAGCAATATATCCTGGTAAAAGGATTCAAGTGGTGCTGTACAACAAGTTGCCCTTTTTTACACATTTCATATCACATTTCATTATGTTCATTATTGATTGTGTTTATTCATTTTAAGGTAATTGGATTGGTTGCAATTTTTTAGTTCAATTTTTTGGTTTTTAGGTTTGTTTTTCAGTCGATTTACAGAGAGAGAGAGAGACGGGGGGAAGGTGGAATGAATAACGAAAAGTATAGGAAAATATTTTTACAGCATTCTTTGACTTTTGATTGGAATTTTGGATTACTTGGTAGATTGTTTTTTTGCAGTGTATTTTACAGAGAAGCGAAAGCATTAGGCATTATGAAATTGCAGTTGTTGTTCTGGTTGTTGTTGTTGCATGGTTACAGTTAAAGTGGCAAGCGTTGCAAGCGTTTTAAGTACGAAATGTGTAGAATAAGGATAGAGAGAGACAGAGTGAGCGAGCGAGCGACAGAGACAGAGACATAGACAGAGAGACTACGGATAGTGCGACAGTCAAAGTTAAGCATGATCTCTAGCGACAGTTTAGCATAGCACATAGTTTTGAGTTCATTTTCATTTGTACAAATTGATGGGATTTGTTTACGGGTTTTGTGGAGAGCATAGCCGGAATTATGTGAGACTCATACCTCGATTCCAGCTGATATTCGTTGCTGGCGTTGTTGTTCACCTGCGCCTGCTGGCCAATCCAGTTGTAACGGCCTCCCAAATCCGGCTCCGTCGACTTGGGCCCGGTGCTTAGGATCGATGCCGGTTGCCGGCGAAAATAGGAACTATCCAATTCGTGTGTGTCCGTGTAGTTGTTCTGATAGCTGCAAGAGTGATGCGAATTTAGGTTTATATAGAAAGTATATTGTGATAAATGAAACTCGCACCGTGGGTACTTTTCGAAGGGCGCGTAGGCCGCCAAGTTCTCGTCGGAGGGCACTCGACGTCCCACACAGCCGCCAAGGAAGCTGCTCGCTTGTGTTTGACCCCGGCGAGAGAGGCAGCCGAAGAAACGCTCACGTCGAGGGCGCTGCTCAATGCTGTGCAGCTGGCGGTCGGTCAGGCAGTACTAGAGAATACAGATGAGTATTAAAATTATTTAATTAAGCAGTTTTGTCACCTGTTCCCTTATGTCGCCGCGAGAGTAGACTGAGGTGCGAGGCTGCAGTTCGGTGGAGAGCGTGTGGCGCAGACGACGACGACCCGTGTGCTCATCCTCAGAGTCGTAGCTGCGATCCATGTGGCTGGAATAGGTGGCCTAATAAGGATTACGAAACGTTGGCAATCAAAGCCACAGAAAATCAAATTATAAGCTTGAAGCGCAAAACAAACATGAAACATTTTGTGGGCATTTTACATTTTGCAACAACTTTTAATGCAATAAGTCTGTGTGGCGTATGCGTAACTTTTTAAAAGGTCCCTTTGGGTACAAGCAAATTCATTAAATTCATCAAGTAACAAAAGTGTGATTTAGTCACAAAGAAATAAACTAAATGAATTGAAGACAAAAACAAAATACAATATACAAAATTTAGGTCTTTGTGACCCCTATATTATGCAAATAAAGATAAAATATAAAACAATACGTATATGAATAAAATTGTAAAAAATAAATTATTGCAGACCAAAGAAATAATTACAAATCTAATGCAAAATAATATACAAATTTATTGTATAAATATAAATTTAATAAAAAATATATTTAATCAAATATTATATGTAAATGTAATATGCAAAAGTAAATTTTATAACTAAGCCATTATAAATAGCAGAAATTGAGACAAAAAATTGCATAGAAATTAGGCAATTAAATAGAAAATTATCATTTCTACTATTCAAAAATAGAAGTGAACCAATAAATAATTAATTAATCGCAATTGTGAGGATGTTAAGAAATGGAAATAAATGTGCAGACAGTGCGTATGAAAATGAAGTGTAATGCTTTGGATTGCGTAATTAGTCATGGTGATTGCAGCCATTTATTTTAGTTAGCCAATGCGCTAGTTAATTTGGCCATTAATCTCGCATAATGTCAGCAGGCTGAAATTGCTTTTTGGCCAACCTTCGAGGAGAGTCCGATGTTGCCCAATGAGACAGCATGATGTAGACCTGCAAATGAATTGTTTAGTTTGTATTGTCGGTTTGTTCTCCCATTTCTCGACAATGATTCACAACACAGCCACACACACCAGCACACAAACAATTACTGTCCTGTATGCTAAGTGTGTGTGCTGTTGCCTGTCTTTGAACTGTCATGTTTGTGACAGGGTCACAGTTCGCAGTTCGCACAGTTCTCAGCTAGGAATTCTCAGTGCTCAGTTCTCAGTTCATCGTCAGTTCAGTGACTCTCAAGGACTTACCAGAGCCAGTGTTGGAGCCTGTGCCAGTTGCCGTTGCCGTTGCTGTCGTTGCCGTTGTTGCTGTGCCACGCAAGGCAACATCCATGTTGTCCCAAAAATAAACACACACACTGACAAACACGCACACACACACCTTTGCTCGAATTCTGCTTTCTGCTGACGCTAAATATAAACTTCGTTGTTGCTGTTGTTGCCGTGTGTTGTTGCTGCTGTCAATTGTTTGAGTTTCACTTTGTGTTTCTTTCAGGCAGCCCTTGCTGCATCATCTTCATCATGAGCAGCGTCGTCATCATCATCAACATTATTGTGCTTATCCTTCAATATGTATAATTAAAACTTAATTTCTATAAGTTGCCATTCGTTGTTCTTGTGCATTCGCTTCCTCTTTCTTCGCCTTACTTGAACTGCGTTTGGTATACCAATCTGTGGACTTATGCAAGGCAACCAGCAATCGATATTCGCACTGCCCAAAAAGAAAAAATGAAAAGCGAAAAGAAAAGCGAGCAGCGAAATGAAAACGCACTGTACAAAAGTGTAAAGTTGACGATTCTCCTCAAGCGTGCTTTGGTTTTTTGTCGCTCGCTGCCAACTCAGCAGTTGGCTAATGTGTTTTTAATTGTATTTTGAATTTTAGCCAGTTTTGTGCTGGCTGAAAATTACTTTATAGCCTGGCCGACTGTAACTGCCTCTCCAGCCCGTCTGTGTGTGTGTGTGTGTGCGTTGCTGCTGCGTGTCTCCGATTTTTTTCTATCGTTTGCTCTGCGATGTTGCGAACACGCTCCGTGCGCCGTGGCGTTGATGCTGGAACTGAGGCTGTGTAACGGCAGCAGCTGCCACATGCGGCCACATAGCGACGCATCCATTCCATATGATGCAAAAGCGTTGCCAGGATGCTGTAAACCAGACGGACAGAGAGATGCGAGAGAGAGAGAGAGAGAGAGAGGCGAGAGCGTGCGCAACGCGTGACGCGCTCCTGGAAGCAAAAGGCAAACATAAAACAGATGTTTTGTGGACCAGGCAAAAGCGCAACAATGAACAATGCCATGACAACTGTGAAAGACGCCTGGAAGCAGGCAGCAGACAGCAGGCGGAGGGCGGCAGAGCGTGTGCGTGTGCGCATGACGAGCGTCAGAGCAGAGCACAACACACAACATTTGTATCTCTGCTGCCGGCACAGCAGCTGCTGTCCCCTCCCCCCAGACAACCTCAGTTGGCTGCCACGGCTGCTGCTGTTGCTACTGTGTCAACAAAGCGAACGCACACAACGAGGCGCACCGTTGGCCAGGACAACACGACACGACACGAGCCCGCAGGCAGCGACTGATGAGTTGGCCTTTCCTCCCCCCGCCTCCCCTTCGGCCAAATTTAACGACAATGCGGCGCGAAGTTGACTTTGCCATGCGGCTGTTTTCACGCGGCCTCTGTTGCGGGGCAGCCTGACTTTGGGAGCAACCCCCGAACGGCAACACCTCATTTCAAAGCAGCGACAACGCGCGTCTTATGCTCTTTCCCCAGGCCTAATTCCGCATTTTATTCATCCAGTTCTTTTTTTCATCATCGTATTAAAAATATAATTAACGGCAGCAGCTTTTTTTTTAGCAAATCGGTGCATACTTTTAGGCGGCAGCTTAAAATGAGCATCAGTATGAAATATATTTCAGACCAATAACATTTAAATGCAATTTAAAAAGGCTAATTTTATGCTTATTAAACATTTTTAATTAATTTTCGAACTATCGGAATGTCAATCAAAATTAATTGCTCTACATACTATAGTAATTAAAAGAATCAACGTTTCACTGTAAACACTCCAAATCTAATTAAAAGTAATGTATTTTTCAGTTATCAATCATTTGATTTACATTTGCATCATTTTCAATTAATTTAACTGCATTTATAATAATGTCAGCAATATTCATAATTTAATTTAAATATCAAAAAAACCAATATTAAACATGAACTATCCAATCAAAATTACATTTAAATATAGTTTAATTTTCTATTTAACAGCGTATTATTTCCGTATTTTATTTTAAATACAAATCAATAGTGGGCTAAAAACAAATTTTACAAAAACAAAAATTACAAATATAAAAACAAACCGTTATTATCCAAACGAAACATTTAAACTAAACATGAACATTAATAATTCTTTAAAATGTTGCTGTATTAAATTCTTTTGTTTGTGCTGCTGAAAATACTATTGAAAATGTGGCATATGTTGCATATCAAATTGAGCGAACTTTGCAAACTTTTGTGGGGCTTAAAGATCTTAAACAGATGCCACATTTCATGACTTGTTGCGAGGACTCGCGATGGCCCAACTTCTAACACAATACTATATATATACAACAATAGTTATTGTTGGATCTGTTTGTTCAGTTGCCGCACACAAACACACACATCCATGCAGCAATCACACCAATACACACACACAGCGCCCACCTCGATATAGTTGTTGCACATACATATAAATTGGGTATATAAATAGTCGTTGACTGTGTTTATTGTAGTCGTAAGACATTTATATAGACTTTGGCAGGCAGCACAAATTGTCTTATGCATTTTAGGCTGGCTTTAGGGCTTCCCCTCGCTGTGCCTGTGTCTGTGTGTTTGTGTTTGCTGCTTACAGGGCAAATATTCGAAGCTTAACTGTGCTTTGTGCTCGAGTCAATATCAGGCAAATATTAAGCATACGCACAGTAGTGCGCCAGCATAATGCATGAAAAATTGAGCATGTCATTGACGCCGTTGTTGCTCCGCTTCTTACATCCCTGCAGACGGCTGCTCCAGTTGTTTTTGTTGTCGTAGTTGCTCGCTGCTCTTTGTTCAACTGTTTGCAGTCGAGGCACGTCTCATAATGGCGCCCCGGGTGCTATGTACTACGCTACATACTTATTATAAAACCTAGCTTCGCTCTGACGTCGCTTCGACATCGGCAGCTCAGCAAAGTTTTTAATTCGCACCGGCATTAGAAGGGTCTTCGGTGTAAGCGGCGTGTCTGCGTGTGTTTGGCGACACAAATTGACGCTTTATGTTAATGCCATTAATTAATAAATGAAATATGACATTTTTGGTCTTAAATGTTGAACTTTTTGCCAAGGGTTTATTAATTTTTAGCACGTAATAAATGAAAGTTTATTGCGGTCCATTGAAATCCCCCCATGATTAACGTCCCAAATCCTTCCATCCATGCTGTGGTTAACCCTAAGTCTATTTGTGAGTTCGTGTTCGTGTGCGTGTGCGTGTTTAGGAAAAGGTTTTCAATTACAATTTGCATTGTCGTTTATTTGCATGTTGCGTTTTATTAACATTTATCACTAAACTACTAATGATAAGGAGTTACAAATTCATATTAAAGTATTTTGAATTCATGAGTTACACATTTTGTATTTCGTATTTGCTTCAACTACTTTTAAATTTTCCATATCTAATAGATGCTCATCTCTTGAAAATTTCATTTAGCTACAATTGTATCTTAAGTTAAATAGTTGTCGACAAATTGAAATAGTATTTTTCGTAATTTAAATTTTTAGATTAGGGCATTTAGATATGCATGATTTGTGGTTGAATGAGTGTGAAGAGAGTGTGTGCGATGTGAGTGTGTTCGAGTGTTTCAGCTTAACGCAATTTATGCTTAATTTATGCAAAACTTTGCAGTGAACACGCCACGGCGAAAATAGGTGCAGTTATTGAAATTGTTTACAGATTTGGTTATTCCGTTTTGTTCGCGAAGAAGAATGAATTTATGACTAATTAGATTTTATGAGCTGAGCTGCGCTGAGCTGAGCCGAGTTTGTTCTCGAGTGTCGTTTATTTTATGTTTATGATTTGATGTTCATGTTTATGAGCTTCACATAGTTAATTTTGCATTTTTATTGCAGATTATGGCAGTTAGTTGCTCAAGGCAATCTCATCCCTCCTCGAGTCATTTCTTATGCCTTCCTCCCACCCAGATAACTATATCCTTGCAGAGTTTATGCTCGATATAAATGATGCCTTTTGAATAAACTTTTTGTGGTTCTATCACCTCGTTAAAAATTCATTGAGTATCTTGAGCCTGTTTACAGTTGGAGAAGCATTCGACAATGTCAAATAATTGGGCAATAAATAATTGTAAACAAATTTTGATAATTTTTTATTAAAATACATTAAATTAAATTTAATTGCGGTTGCTCTGCAAGGATAAGTGAGTATCGACTTTGCCGATCCTAAGTCTAGAATTTGTTAAAAAGTTTTAATTTTCGTTATTTGTTTTAGGTATTCATTAATTTAATGAATCAATTACTTAATAATTTATTTAAATATAATTGAAATTTATGCAGTGTTGATTTCGGTTGAATTTGTAATTCATTATTTATTTCATTTTTATTTCATTTTCGTCATTAATATACCGTATCGCATAGTTATTTTGCACGTATGTCCCGCGTAATTATTATTGGGATTTCCAATCAATTTATTATTATTAATATTACTTATTTATGCACAGGCAATTGTGCAATTGCGGTAGATTCATGACCTAATGGTTTGTAAATACGATCCAGAAAATTGTTGCTATTACTGTTATTGTTTCTGCTGCCAAATAGTAGTTTAAAATACGCATTCCATACATTCGATTACAATTACAGAAATGACTTTTTTATTTTGTTGTTTGTTGCTTTTTCTTTGTGTTAAAATAAGGCTCAATCCCACAACGAATGGTTGTTGTATATATTGGCAAAAAGTGTTGTTCCTATTTCTTGGAATTCAGTTACGTATACGTAATACGCATATTGTTCGTTTAAATATTAAGTATACGCACACAGTGCAAAACTGTGGTGACGGCCTCGAACCGACTGCAAGTCAATCCAAGTAAAGTCGAGTCGAATATATATCGTATTGGTATCGGTGGATAAATTGTTTGTGTACGTTGTTAAAATGGACCATTTAATATGTGAGTTCTTTCGTTCGCCTCTCTCTCTCTCTCTGTTTACTATTGTACATAAAGTATACGACGTGTGTGTTGCCCCATTCTTTGATTCTTTGTTTTTGTTTATTCAATCGCATAATATTTGCGTTTTATTGTTGCGCTTTCGCCTTTTGTTAATATGAAAATGTTGCCAAGTTAATTGCAATACTTTTGTGGCTGTGTGTCGAGACAATGATAAAGCTTTTCGTTTGCCCTCGCCAACTGTGTGTGTGTGTGTGAGTGTGTGTGATTTATGGCTTAAGTTTTTGGTTATTTATGTGTAGAAATTGTTAATAGGTTTTATAGTTAAAAATTCATCATGTTGCGCTTTGTGTGTTGTTGAGTATTGTGTGGGATTTCAGTTACAGTTCCGCCTTCCACTTCGGACTATGCGTTCTACTAACTACGACAAAAGACTAGAAAAGATGAGTATTTTTTTTTCTTGTTTTTTTTGACAATTGGAATTCGATTCACGTAACTTGCAGACGACGTCTACTACAAAATATGCTACTCTACTGAGGGTCGCCTGTCCTTCGGCCTCACCTCCTTCTCTACACGGAGGTGGTGATTTGCTCGACAAAGTGAACGGGTCGACACAGCGATTGGGAGCGTTTTAGTCGGCACTGTGGATTGCGACTCGTGGCCAAGCAGCCACTGTTGGCTGCAGACGCTCCTCCTGCTCCTGCTGCCGATGCTGCTGCTCCTGCTCCTGCTCCTGCCGCGGTTGCTGGTTGACGGTTCTGGCGATGTGGCGTGCGCTGCAGCGATGCGTAGGCGTGTGGCACGTAGATGAACTCACGCGAGGGCGCTGCGGTTGGCACGCCTGCCCCATGACGGCAGTTACACTGCTGCGACATGGTCGACAGCCCCTCCGGCACACTCCGGCTGCGCGCCGAGCTGCCAGCTCCCATCCCTCCGTATGTGGTGGACTGGGGGCTGCAAGTACAGATGAGTGGCTGCCTGTCCTGAGATCTGCAAATAAACAACACGTGCAACACACATGGTATGAGAGGAGGATGCTCGTAAATAGTGTAAGTGCAAGTGCAAGTGCAACGATTGTTATTGACGCTGACGTTGACGTTGACAGGAAGCCGAACAACTCTCAATTGGATTTGGAGGGCTTCAGCCACGGATTCGCATTTCGAGAATTGTACGTCAGTTTCGAGAGCAATCATCTCGTCATCATCTGATGTGAAAACTTAATCAGGCACAAGACATCAGCTTCATTTCATCGTGCGAGTGCAAGCAGCAATAATAGTTCCATTATTTCGTATAATCACTTCGATTGCGAGCTTTTTGTTCTACGAAATATTTCGTGTTTTTCGCCGAACAATAGTCGACAATTTTGTGGGGGGGAGATTAACAATTAAATATTCTACTTGAATGCGATTTATTGTTATTCGCACTCGCAGTGGGAGCTGATGGCGCATGGAGCCATAAACGAATTTTTAGAATTCAATATGTAGTGGAAAATCATTTGCATTCAGTTTGCCATCCCGCTGTGTGAATAACCAATGCCACATGTGCATGGGAAAACGCACAAAACCACAATAAATGGTTGATAACAGTTGGGAAGCTATTGCCCAAAAAATTCCCCAAATTAAGCGATGAAACACTATGCCGAAAAAATAAATAAATTTCATTTACGAGCGACCACTGTTAAATTAATTATAAAAAATTTAAAATATGCTACGAAAAATAATTCACACGGTGCAAAAAACAGACAGTCTTTATCTTTTTATTTTAGAGTAAAATAATGAAAAATTTTAAAGTTCGCCAAGTTGAAAAAGCATTGATAATGTCATGTTAACTCACAAATAAATAGCAATAAAAAGTGAGGTTTAATTGAACTTCTTGTCAGAATATAAAAATGTGCAAAATGAAAATTGAAATATTTCCATAAAAATCAAACTATGGTCAGCCTAGAATATACAATTTTGATCAAAAATTGTATTTATTTATTACAAAACAAATTTAATAACATCAGTGTAAAGGAAATACTGCTCCAAAAATCTCTTTTGATCTACTTGTATTATGTAATTTAAATAGAAGTGAAACAATAATAATGAAATAGATTAATCATGGCTTAGAAATGCATTCCTAAATAAATTCCCACCTTAGGCGTTAAAAAGTTAATAATATGAACATAAATTAATGCATTTTCCCTACAGTATATGTAGGTTATTAAACACAGTAAAAGTGGGGAATAGTAAATTGTAGAAATTTACTATAATAATATGAATATTTATAAAATCTGAATGAAATTCTATTTTAATTACACAAAGCTAGCACAACTAGTTTTTGTAAATTCAAATATGGACATTTACATATGTTACTATAATAATATGAATATTTAAAAAATCTGAATAAAATTCTATTTTAATTAGCTACACAAAGCTAGCACAACTAATTTTAGTAAATTCAAATATGGACATTGACAACATTGAAAATGTTTGCAATATATGTGCAACGTTTTGCGTAGAAAATGTAATTCCCTAAGTTGACGGTAGGGAATATCTTGGAAAATCGTGGGCAAAGCTAGCTTAGCTGAGCTGCTGATTTCATCGACTCCATTTGCTCCCCTTGACAATGCACAATGTTTTCGCGATTTTGGGGGGGGGGGGTCTTACTTACTTGGGGGACTTGCGACAGCCGAGCTCGTAGGTGCTGTGCCAACTGCAGTACATCTGGCCATCGCAGCAGTTGTGCTGCTGGATGAAGGAGAGACTGCGCTGCAGTCGCTTGCCCATCTTGGCGCCAATGCTGCCCTGGCCCAGCTGGTAGGGGGAGCGCGTCTGCTGCATGTCCAGATTGTGGCAGGTGAGCTGCTGCGGATGGTGCTGCGGCGTCATATGATGATGTTGCGGCAGATGTTGATGCAGCCCCTGATGGCCATGCGTTGGCTGTGGCGGCGGCGGCATCTGTTGATGGTGCATGTGACGCTGGCAATAGTTGGAGCTGCTGCTGATGTTGGCCTGCAGATACGGCTCCATTTGATTTAGACTCATGCAGCTGCGGCTGAGCAGATCGGGAGCCGGATACTCGCCATAGCCATAGTCCAGCTGCAGCGGGGGACGATGATGTCGCGCCGACGAGTGACGCATCAACATGGGCGTGGGCAGATGTCCATTGAGATGACCTCGCTGCTGCTGTTGTTGCTGCTGCTGCTGCTGATGTTGCTGCTGCTCTTGTGGCTCGCTAATGAAGAAGATAATTATGCCGGAGATGGCAGCGGCAGCTGAGCAAATATAGTAGCCAGCACGACCATATTTGAGGGAGTAGTCGTTGAGGAACGAAGTCAGCGGCACGCTAATCAACACGGGCACCGACTCCACGCCCCGTATGAAGCCTGTTCAAAAAGCACAAAACATTCATGGGCTGGTTAAATGATTAAATTATAGGGCACTAAGCGAGAATGTCGACACAAGGAAAATTAAATCATGTTAGTACATTATTCCTGGTCAAAAGCGTCCAAAATAAAAGCATGACATCTCCGTAAATTTAAATTGTTTATATAATGTTTGACCACGTCTGGCATAACTACACTAACATTTTCATTATTTTTCCAATCTCCGCCATAAAACCAAATTTGCGAACATTTAAGAAAAAAGTTAAAGATTTTTTGTTAGTGGTTATTGGCTTTCAACGCATTATTTTTTTAAACATTGCTTTTTAATTTCATATTTATGAAAACAATCATTTTTTATTTATAAATTTGCATTTGCACTTTTTCTTTGCATAAGCCAATTATTTTCGACGTATAACAAAACTAATTATAAAGACATTTTTAAACAAGCAATATTTAGTTCAAATTGGACGAAAATAGGATAACCTTTTAAATTGGATGACACTTTTGCTTAAGGCGGAAAAGGGCTATTTTGGGTTGGGAAAAGTCACCAAGTAGTAACCAGGGTTTAATAAATCCAGAAAATGATAATTAAATTATATTTAGTTGTAGTAGTATGGTCAAAACTCACCCCAAGCCTTGGAGAAGTGCTTGAGTTTGATGCGCTCCAGCGCCAGAATTTTAAGTGAGTATTGAAAGCCGCCCAAGCCGATGCCGTAGAGCCAGCTGAGGATGCAGAGACCCTTGTAGCCCATGACAAAGGACAGAAAGAGTATGGCCAGTGCAACAATGGCAATAAAGAGCTGCAACAAAATGGAAACAATAAATGCGACTGACTGGGATGGGGCGACGAGTTGGTTAAGTGTAAAGTCGTGCTCACCTGAGTAACGATTTTGGTATTGATCACAAAGTGTTTGATGACAAAACAGCGACGCAGCAGAGCGCCGGCAAGCACAACGCCCAGGGCCATGGAGATGCCGAGGAAGGTCTGCAGCAGGACGAGCTCCTGCACATCGGAACCCTCCTTGGCGGCATTGAGAGCCTGCGAAAGCGATAATGTTTAATCGTTTAACTATTGCCATAAATCGTCGAGAGATTTCGCTTACCATGAGGAACATGGGCGTATAGATGCCGAATGCAGCGACACTGGAGGTCATTAAAAGGATTTTAACTGTTACGGATTTGAGGGATGATATGTCCAAAAATAAATATCGACTAGGCGACTCCACCTCATGGGTCAGTTTGGGCTTCTTTTCCCTCAGCTAGCGCAGAGCGAGAGAAATTCCCATTAGTTAGAGCGGGGATTTTGTTTGTGTGTGTGTGAAAGTGTGTGTGTTCGATTGTGATTCACCTTTTTGCGTTGATTTTTCAAGTGCTGAATGGCCCGACGCTGCGGATGGTAGAGGGATGCGGGTCGATACATGAGACCCATGAAAAAGCTGAGCGCCGTTAGAGCGGCCACAATCTGAAGGCCCAGGCGCCAGCCAGCCTTGCCAACGCCCTCCTTCAGGATGACGGAGAACAATGCGATGCCGACTCCCTCGCCGGACATGGCCACCATTTCAACGAATTGCCGCCGACGCTTAAAGTAATTGCCCAGCATCACTGTGGAGGCTTCTCGCACCATGGAAACGCCAATGCCAAACACGATGCCTGCCAGCGGCCGAAAGGAAAATGTTGAGCAACTTCCGCACGCATTTCTCTATATACAGATATTAAGTATACGCACCATAACTGAAAACAACCTGACCGAATTCCGTGGCAAATGATGTAAACAGGATGCCCAGCGGCATCACGAGACCACCGACAATGGACAGCATTCGAATGGAACGCTTGCGACACAGAGACACCACAAACGGAATGGCCAGCATTGAAATTGACCAGCTCAAAGCGCCCAGCAGCTCTGCAACAACAACAACAAAAAACCAAAAGCAAAATGGCAACATTAAATAAGTGGCAGCATATTTTTGCTTGCATATTTTTCTTCAAAGATAATTAAGTTTTCGCTTGCAATTTAAGCATATGCATAAATGTTTGTACACATTACATTCTGTGTGCTGAGCAAATAAAGTTCGTAGATGTCTAAAAATAAACAGCTTAAAGTTGAAACAGTCTCCAGCGCTAAGCATTCTCGGCATGCCGCGGAATCTCAAACAGTTTATTAAGTCGACAAAAATAAAATCAAATAAACAAAACCAGCAAAATGGCAACATGGTGCTCTGTGGCCGAAGCGGATGCTCCAGAAATGTGTTCTTGTTAGAAGTCTAAGCTTCTCAATATACATGTTTCTTATATTTAAAAGATTTATTTTATTTTGAAGAATTATTTTCGTATTCAAATTTTATTTGTGAAGTGGTTTGTTCAAAGAATGTTTCGTTTGATTTCCGTCTTTGACATGCAAACAAGATTTAAAATATCTAATCGTATTTTAAAAGGAGAAATAAATGAATTTTAAAACAAATTTCATGTATATGCATGCCTTTTTTTTATTTAATATATAAATATTTTCGCTCCCACATGTATTCCAGTATTTCCTGCTCCTGTTTAAACAAGTTCCATTTACTCAGAGATATGGTTAATGTTTAGATAAATTTACTGCCACCTTCCACTTCAAACTTCTGCACTTGGAAGCATCAGAGCGGTAACCCCGAAACTTCGCTGGATATTAAATGAACTTGGCAGTTTGGAGGAGCTTTAATTTGGCGCCTGCACACGCATTGCATATTCTGATAAGGATTAAGCACACAAACTCCTAACTAGCTAATCACTGGTGTGCTCAGCATGCATACATATATGTAGCCATGGCAATTGTGGAGCTGCTCCCAAAAAAGGTGCAGCGCACTTACCGATGCCGCTCGTGTTATGCAAATGCTGCACCGCATAGAACAGCAGCAGACCATAGCTCAGCTGCAGGCCCGTGGTTAGAATGTGCACCAGAAAGGATACGCCGCAGATGATCCAGCCCCAGCCGCCGTCGGGATAGAAATACTGTGAAAAAACCACACACACAATAGTATTAGAGTTGTTAGCGTATTACAGTTGGAGCAGCACTGCATTGCAGTTGCGGCAGCACTGACAGTTTGAGTAGCACTGCACTCACCTGTCGTATACGCGTTGTGTCGACTCCCGTGCGCCGCAACGCGGGAATATTGCGATGCAGCAAATGGAACTCGCGATCAGCCAGCGCTGGAAATGCCGAATCCTCCTCATCCGTTATATGGCTGGGATGATGGCCATCGTAGCCTGCGGCAGCGAAACAATTGAATGTTGATTAAATGGAAAAACGCCGGAAAGTTGGCAGTTGGCGGTTGCCAGTTGGCTCATTACTCACCCAAGTAGCAGCCGCCATTGGGCAAAAGTGGCTTCGGCGGTGCTGGGATGCCGCGCTGATGGTGCAGATGATGCTGTTGATGCTGCTGCTGTTGATGCTGCTGCTGTTGATGCTGCTGCTGCTGATGTTGCTGCTGGTGATACCAATTGTCGCAGAGGCAGAGCGGCGGCACATAATGCGGCGTGGGATTGTACATGTAACAGCAGGCATTGAGATTGGCATTGGGATTGACAGTGCTGGCCGCATACCAGCGAGCAGCTGGTTCAGGATGTGGTGGCAACGCAGCTGCTGCTGCTGCTGCTGTGCAGTGGCGACTGCAAGGCGCATGATGCAACTGTTGCTGTTGCTGCTCGATGCTGGGCAAAGTGGCATAGCTGCCAAAATTGTCGCAATGCCGTTTGGCCGTCGTCGCTTGAAGTGGAAAACGCGCTGCCGGATTCAGATTTGTGCCATGGCAGTGACGAGCTGACGGCGGCAGTTGCTGTTGCTGCTGCTGCTGTTGTTGTTGTGGTTGTTGCTGCTGCTGCATTGCTGTTGCTGCTGCTGCTGCTGCTGTCGGCTGCTGCTTTTGCTGCTCAGTTGGCAGATAGGAGAGACGTGGACATGAGACCCACCAGGCCAACGGTTGATTGTTAAAGCGGCACTCGGGACACAAATAACGTGGCGTGCTCTGCGCCCCGTCAGCTCCCTGCTGTCCTTGCTCCTCAGTTCGCTTCAAGCTGTCTGTTGCTGCTGCTGCTGATGCTCTTGTCGCTGTTTTGTTGTGGCCTTGTTGCGGATGTGGCGTTGATTGTTGTGTATGTGACTCGGGATGCTCACAGCTTAGGTTGTATCTTCGTCACAGCGCACATTTGTTGCACAGCACGTTGCCTCTGTGTTTCGCTGGCCGCACCAGACTCGAGTATTGCCGCTGCAGCTGCTGCTCCTCTTCCGCTTGCTGTTGACTCTGCTGCCTTAAACCAAGACCAAGACCAAGACCGAGACCGAGACCGTGACTGTGGCAGGTCTGAGGCAGATGCTGTTGTTGGTGTTGCAAATGCAGTTGGGGGCAGCTGCCGTAGAGCGGTGATGAGGTATTCGAGAGGCGGCGATAATATGGCAAGCGTTGCTCCATATCATTGCCACCATTGAGGGGCGTTGTGGGCGTCGGCGTTAACGACGGCGTGGGCGTGGCACGATGCTGCTGCTGCTGCTGCAAGCGTGGCAAACAGGAGCTGCGGGCTGTGTCTCTATCACTGCAGTTGCAATCGCATGTACACTGGATGACCATTGTTCAGTTCACACTTCTCTCTCGCTCGCTCGCTCGCCCGCTGTCTGTCTGTCTGTCTGTCTGTCTTTGTTTGTTAGTGTTGGTGTTGTGTTGTCTAATGCTCGGCAGCGCAGTGTCGTGCTGTGCAGTGTCCACTTCAGTGCATGTGGCACATGTTATATATCGAGGTTTAGGTTGAGGTTGCTTTCTAGGCCAGCGTCGACCAGCTGAAACCCGTTGAGGCCATCTCGGCCATTTTGGTCCACATCAGAGCTGCCGTCGTTGTTGCTACGATTTTCCTATTTTCCGATTTTGCCGCTGCTCTATTCCACTAGTTTTTTATTCCGCTTTTTTTGGCACTGCAAAAATTGGGAGCATGCACACATTGCACCAATAAATAAATAAATCAAAATCAATTTGTTTGCTTCACGCACACGCTCACACACTCGCTCACACACACAAACACTCTTACACACACACACAGCGTATGAAATGCATAATTTAATTTGCTGTTCAATTGCGTGTATTTCAATTTGCCTGCGAGTCATGCGGAACTTTCAAAATACACAGGACAACAACGCAACGGCAACGGCAGCTGCAAACAGAAAAAATAAAATAAAAATAAATACATTTAGGTTTGCGGTTACAGTTGCAAAGCCATTGGATTAGATTACTTAAATGCTTCGGTCGACTGCGAATTGAATTGCAAACCCTCTCCCACCGCAACTTTATCTTTGAAGAGATTTGCGCATTTCATGTGCGGCGTTGGCAAGTGGCAATAGTTTATGCTGATTGTTTTTAACTTTGCATACTTTATGACACTTTTTTGCTGTTGACATACATTTGAAGTGTTGGCTGGCATAACTGACAAACTTCTACAACTGCTAAATAAATAATTTAAAATAAAAACAGTTTTTAATTGTCTGACAAACTACGACAGTTTTTTCAAAATATTTAGATTTGTGGTTTTTTTTTAACGCTTTTAAGAAGGACAACGTGCATTTGCACCCGCTAGATGGCGCGTAATCTCGATTAATAATATACGTATGTAGATTAACAGTGCATGTTAATGCCGTTGAGCTCTTCTAGCACACAGTACACCTTAAGCCATCGCATAAGTGCTTTCGCTCACACATAAGCACATTGAGTGGTTGCGGTGAGCTTGCAATGCAGCGCTCTCCCTCTTTTATCTTAAGTCTGATCTTCGCTTTTACGTATGTATGTATGCGCTTTCTACTGCACTTGTGTCTGTTTTAAAGCTCTCACAAAAGAACTTTTAGCATGTGCTCAGCCATGTGGTCGTCAGTTTGCCGCCGTCGCCTCTTCAAGCCGCGTTTCTGTTTACAAACGTTTGTTTTTATTGTTTTTCTTTGTAATTAAAATTGCGAAAACATTGCAATGCATACAAAACCAACACTACAAGTGAGAAATCAGTGTGAGTGCAAGCGCAAAAAAGCAAACAGACATAAAAATATGAAAAAGCATACATACATACATGTGTGTATTTATTTGTTTGGCCTCAGAGCCTCAGAGAAGCATAATTTGAGGGTAAGTGCTGCAAATGAATAGTTATTATTGTAATGTTGCTATTAAGCTATTAATTTAATGCATATGCATGCGCATTTATAATTTATGAACCTTTTTCATTAAATATTGACAAAGCATAACTTAAAGCTTTTCCGTGAAAACATTAATTGACGACACACGGTTGCAATGCATGTGTTGACTCGATCAGCACCATAGATGGCGCTATCGTTGCGTGTGCAGGTTAAAGCTCGACAAATAATAGCACACAGTGGTGGCACTGAAAACATGTCTACCTGAATTTGCTTAATATGAACGATTAATAAAAGCAAACATGGCAGCAAAATCTTCAGTTCCAATCAAATTATGCGTGTAATAAATGAGCATTCACCTGTCTAGACTCGAGACCCCCAACCCAAAGTTGACTAATTTCCGATTATTATTCCAAAAATTAAATGCTCGTGTTAAATGAAGCAAATAATACGTCGTTCATTCACCTATTGAAAAGACACTCATTCATCTGTGTTGAATGTGTGCGCCGAGGAATCAATCATCAATCATCACTTATCGGTAATCAGTGGCCCACACACACACGAAATTAGTTGAAGGGAAAACTTTATCCCGAGCGTAACCACTGCGGCTCTGTTGGCAGCTTCTTCATCTTTTCGGCTTTGGCTAAAAATACAACTGTCAAATGAAGCACATCATTCAATTTACGCCATAACCGTTTGGGAATTACAAGTGCTAAATTGATTGGAGCCGGGGGTTGCTTCACTAGGCCAATGGATTATGTGGGAGGGAAAGGGGAAGATTCAGATGTCGACAGACATAATTCGATCCGAGACTAAGAGATACCCTATTTCGGATAGATTTACCTGTATTTCTACATTATTAAGACACAGAGGCATGTCATCTAACCATTTCCTATTATTGCTTTGAAACATCAGATGTACTGTTCAAGTTGTATAAATAATACCCTGTGAAGAGAGTCCAAGCCAATCGATTCCCACAAATTTAAGGTTGCCTCCATTTGTTTTGTCTCCCAAACTTAGTATTTGCTCAACTCAATTAATTCATTCTTAACCCATTTGACGTGCTCTGGACACAATATTGCGTTAGAGAAGATGCTAGTAATGGCTTCAATTAAAATATTTATTAAATTTCAACAGCGCCGCAAACAAACCAGCAAAACAACTTCAGAAGTCTGAGCTGAAAATGGGAATTTAATCATTATTCGACCGAGTTCTGACTTTGAGAAATTGACCAAGCGATTGTTGCAGACAGTTTGGCACTTTTGTTAGTCAACTTTTTGTGGCAATTTGAATGTATTCCAAAATTACAAATTAAAGCGAGTGAAATTCCAATTGAATTTGTGCCCAGAAATTCGGGTCACACAGTCAGAAATCGTACTAGTCGCACAGTCAATGCCTTG